>JAPWTK010000258.1:0-662959 GCA_029963805.1 Aromia moschata
ACTTTCAACGACATGAGAGAACGGCAATTGGTAACTCTTTGTCACCTCTCATTGCAAATATTTTTATGAGTAAATCTGAAACAGAAGCAAAAGATAAATTCGACCATTTCCGTAGAGTCTGGTTCAGGTACGTGGACGATATCTTCGTGGTATTTGATAGAAAAGCAATTAGTTTACTTAGATGATTTTGTTACTAAATTAAATAACCGTTTCCCTACCATAAAATTTACATATGAAGTGGAACACAATGAACAGCTACCATTTTTAGATGTATTAGTTATTAGAAATAGTGAATTTGATATACCTGTATATAGGAAAGAAACCGCGACTCTTTCTTTGATATCCTCATTTGATATCTTTCATCTTCAACGATATATCTCCAACGATTCACACCACCCTTTTCAACATAAAATGGCAAGTTTTTTCTAATTCACCGTTTGTTAAGTTTCCCCCCTAATAAGGAGAGGTTTGAGTATAAAAAAAATTAATTCATGATATAGCTAAGAATAACGGTTACTCAGTCCATTTAATAGATGCATTAAAAATGAAGCATAAATTTAAGAGAGTTCTGTACAATTCCGCACTTTTCGTAGAGATATTGACAATTCGAAATTTGTTTCGTTACCATATGAAGCTAAATTCACCCGCGGATTGGATAAAGTTTTTAAAAACATTAATACCAATTTGGTTTTTACTTCTAAAAATAAACTACATGCTTTTGGACAACCCCAAAGGTAAATCGACAATAACGAAAAGTCAGGAATATACGAAATAAGTTGTAAAGATTGTGATCAAAAGTATATTGAGCAAACAAAAATATATATTTTGACTAGATTTAAAGACCACATGGCCCATTTAAATAATGGCAGAATGGAAAAAATCTTGTGTTGCCCAACATGATGTTGACAACAACCATAGGATAGACATAAATAATTTAAAATTATTTACAATTGTAACAAACAGTAGACAGTTGAATGCTTTTGAAAGTTTAGAAATAATAAAATGTACTTAACAGTAGTAGGTATGGATAAGGACAATGGTCCAATAACCAACAGTCCACAGTTTGCCCTGATAAATAAAGACATATGTGACGGTTCATTGAAACATGACGGCAAATTAAGTATAAATAGAGCATGTGTGTAGGTTAGAATTTAGTTTTAATAGTTTCCTGAAGATGCCAACATAGTTGGCGAAATGCCCGTCGAGAAAAGTATAGTCATTTGGTGTTTCGTGGAAAACGTCCAGTTTTTCCTTTCTACGCCGAAGGTTCCAGTATCCACTCCAGTATTATAATTAAAGCCGGCGTATCCGGGCGGCGGGCTATAATCGAACGCGTCATACTACTTACTACTTGTATGTGCAAAAACAAAATTCATGAAAACAATAAGCGTTGCAATTTATAAAGAGGTGGGTTAAACTTACCCTGTTATTTACGTTTAGATGTGTGAAAACTTTGTGGGCCGCCGCGGTGTTTAGCCGGCTTTAATTACTATATTTTAATAATTGTTGCAGGTACATTCTCACTTAAGAATCAATGTAATGTAATAATAATAATGATAATCGCCGCACAAGCCATCGCTCGGTACCTCGATTAGTATAAAAAGTACATGATAAGAAAGTAAAAACAAATAAGAAGTTGTAATAAAAACATATATATCCATTTATCCATAGGCGAATGGAGAACGATACAATGAGTAAAATAAATTATTAATTATGTACATAAATACATTACACTTATATTTTGAAGTACCGTAAAGTGGGGTTACTTTGGCAGGTTTTGTACCTCGAAACCTACCGAAGTTCTTCACTTTACGGTACCTCAGAATACAAGTATTTTGAAGTCTGTACAGAAAGTATTGACTCTAATTTTTTGTGGCTATGGAAACTTCTGATCAGAACATCAAGGGCTACAACATATTACGTGACCTAAAGAAATAGGACGTTTAAACGTATCTGTAGACATTTTCAACTTGAAAATATTCTAATGGGAAGTGGAATAAAAATAGTAAACGAAGAGTGGCCCTGGTTTTCTAAGTATTTATGCAACAAGTCGCGAATGTCTGTTTTGATCAATGAGAAACCCCGGAAAATCCACTTATTCACTGTTGCCAGTGTTTTCATGACAGTTTGTTCATCTGCCGGTGAAAACACTGTCGGATGGCCCGAAACTGCAGCTTGCATGCCTCTCAGTCTATTTTGAAGAGTCCTTTTTAATAGTCCATCACCAGTATCCAGTTTAATATTTAACCTATAATAAGTGTAATAAACTAAAAAATCAACAAACAAAAACGACTAAAAAATAAATAAAAACGTGCACATCTGCTAAAGTAGGACAGGCTGCCAAAATGGCTAATTTATCCTAGATCCTGAGAAATAATGAATATAACCAAAAAAAGTTTTAGAAATCGCGAAATTAGTTGCTTAATTTTTGGGAGAAGATAATTTATTTTAATTTAATTTGGATTAAAATACATTATTTAATATTTATTTAATAATGTATTTGCTTTCCAAAATATTTGATTTTATTTATTAAAATATGTCCTATACCAATACTCTCATAGTTTGACATAATGACGCAAAATCATTCGTATAAATTCAGTTTTCTTATTGTTATTTACGCTTACTTCTGCCACATAATTAAGTAATACGAGTCGATATCGTCCGCTAAAGGGAACTAGTTGCTTATTTTCGAGCTTCGCAGTCGAACACTACGTGTACCAACTGCCTTTCTGCAGTAACGTTTGCTTCTGTTCTGTAATAATTCGTTCTAACAAGAACACCTGGACCAGTTAATGGGTAATGTTATGATGAAATAAAAAGTATATGCGATGTTCAATTATGGCACAGCTTTGTACTTTGTGGATTCCCGCCACGCTGAAGTTATTTTACGGTAGATACAGTGAGAGGAAGAAATCTGGGATATAATTCAAAATTTTAATTAGGTTGATTTTTTTGGCAGAAAATGTCGAGACAGGTAGATTTTTTCGCCTGCACCTTGTGAATGTATTTGTAAAATAGTATTGCGTCTAGTGAAAAGTTATGCAAACAAGTCGTTTTAAAAAAAAGAGGATGTTTGATTTTTTTCTTCAAGTAAGTAAAAATGGGATTTAATAAATACTGTATACTGTCGGGACCTCTGATTCGTATGTTTTCGTAATTCCAGAGTAGGCTTACAATTTATATGCCCTGAATCGCGTAGCTATAGAATAGCGCTAAAATTCTCAATTCATGTGATGTTAAAGCATATAATTTAAAATTGAAAAATTGACTTGGGTAGGGGAATATGGCTGGTGATACCAGAATTTGTCCCTTTTCCATTTATGGGGCAAAATTTGTCCTGTACCCGCCTAAAAATTTTTGGCTTCTGATTTCAATCAAAATTCACAGTTTTCTTGTGGGAGTGAATGTCTTCTGAATCCTGAAAATATGGCACTCCAAGTGTTGCAAGTTGTCAAAATATAGGGGCGTGAATTTTCGCCGTGTAACGACGTATGCTCATATCCATTAATTTGTAACTTTTGCTAGGTTTATCCGATTTTAATGATTCACAAACGTATTTTATAGGAATTTTAGTCTACTTTTCGGAAACAAATTTCATTTTTTTCGTAAATGCAAATTTTTCATGTTTTTTCATTTTTTAGAATGTTTTTGCTTTTTTTTTCAAATTTCGACCCTTTTGATTTTTTTGAAAATATTTTTAATGAAAAACTCGTCTTTTGTTCTATAAAAATACCCCACATTGAAAATGGGATTGAACGATTTGGCGCTGAAGGAAATAATTTTATGCGCGCTGCCGCATTCGTTTCGTGCGCTCGCTCTCTTGTGAAGTTTTTTCGAAATCAACAAATACAGTGAAATTATAAATTCGTTAGTAATTTATTAACAGACTTGTTTTTATCCTATCAATAAATATTGTTCTACTGCATAATTCAGGCGATGTTACTGTAATGAAGAGTTCTGCAAATGCTTCTTGCGTGGTGACCATATTACATGCATATTACTCCAATTTCTACAACAATAATCAACAAAGTTTCTCTGATCGATCCTTTTAATAAGGAAAAGCTGAAATCATCAAAAACTGTTCTTGAAACATATAGGGCTAGTGTTGACGGTTTCCTATGTATTTTTTTGCGTAGAACACAATGCGCGGGGGGGGGTCCGTAGAGCTGAAACCGTCCGTTAATTCTTTGAATTAACAATTTGTGAAAAAAAAAAACCTTTTTTCACATTTTCGCTTATATCTCCGTTTCTTGGCATATTTCATATAGCATATGCCTATTGAATTTCCAAAATTATAAGCCCAACCCAAAGTCTCCAAGTTCGATTGTTAACTTGCAAATGACTGCTGAAGTTGAAAAAGTGCTTTTTTTTCACCATTTTTTTTTCCTTCGAAAGTAGGCCGACTATGATCATGAAATTTCTTGGAGGAATTGCTGTTTGTAGTATGAAGTTACAAAAAAAATCAGCTCGATCCGTTAATACCTTTTCGAGTAATTAAAGATCGAATTTTTTTTGCAAGTCTTAATTAACAATGACGCCATTTCTTTGTTTATTGTACGATATTGACCGGGCTGGGCTAGAAAAATCATAAATATCCTCAAGTTTGCGAGACTTTTTGAGATTTTGAAAAATATTAATTTGGGCCAGTTTTTGACGCGATGTATAAGTATATTGTTTTAGCGTTGCCGCTTACTATAATATCTTGACGCCCATTTTTTTTTAAATACGTGTCTTGAAGCGTACTTTCAAGATATTATAAAAAAAGCGTCAAAAAAAGGTAGTACACAAATAAAAGCTGTAATACTAGAATTCAATCCCAACGAGGTTGCCGCCATAAAGGAAAGTCAAACAAAATTCCAAGACATACATATCTGTTGAAACGCATTTAAAAACGATTTACAAATACTATAAACAATTACCCTATATAAAAACAATATTTGGTATGGGGAGATTCTTAGAAATATACCTTAAATCTTTCAGAGCTTTTCCATGTTTTTCCTTATTAAAAAGGATTGGAGTAATATGCACGTAATATGTTCACCACGCAAGAAGCACTTGCAGAACTCTTCCTTACAGTAACCTAACCTGAAAATTATGCAGTAGGAGCAATATTTATTGGTGGAATAAAAACAAGTCAGTTAATAAATTACTAACGTTTATAATTTCACTGTATTTATTGATATCGAAAAAAACTTTGATATCGAGAAAATGAAATTTTTTTCTGAAAAGTAGACTGAAATTACTATAAAATAGGTTTTTTGAGCCTGTAAAATCGGATAAACCTAGCGAAAGTTACAAATTAATGAATTTGAGCATACGTGGTTACACGGCGAAAATTCACACCCCTATATCTTGACAACCTGCAACACTTGGAGTGCCATATTTTCAGGATTTGAAGACATTCACTCCCCCAACAAAAATTGAAGTTTGGTTGAAATCGGAAGCCAACATTTTTTAGGCGGGTACACTTGACAAATTTTGCCCCTTATGCAGACAAGAGGGCGACCCTTACCATACTATTTTTTTGTAAGTCACCTAAATGACAACTATGTTTCTTTACGCAGTCATTTGTAACTTGCAAACTGCCTCATCTTAACTAATACTTTGTTCTCTCTGTAAATTATCGACGTCCCTATCGATATTTCGGATCATTTCCTGCAATGTCCCGATTTGTCCATCACCAAGGATCATAAGGAAAACAGTTGTGATCTTGTTGAATATGTGGATAGTAACTGCGTATATGAACATCAATACATTTGCTAACAAAGTTATAAAAAACATTTGTTGTACAAATCAAACGGATACCATGTTTGGTAATTCAGCCCTCTTTGTATACCTCGTTTTCTTCGGTCGAGTATATATGTAACGAGTATGTCTGTAACAACCGGAATGTACCAAGTACTTGCAATAAGTACAGTAGATGCGATAAAACATATGGTCATTTTTGTATTCATGTTGCTATATTTTAAATAAATTTAGGTTGCAATTTTATCTAAAGGTGATTTTTCATACGCGATTATGTAGTCGAAAATATCTATATCAATATCAATACAATCAATACAATGACTCTCTCTTGGTATTCTCTGAATATTACCATGGATACCAACATGTCTTGCGTTACCAAAAGCACAAACGTTTCAGCGAAGAGCGAATATGCTGCGTAAATGGTATTTGCAGATGTAAGAATATATTTTCCCTAGGTTGACTAAAAATATATATATTATATGGAAAATAACTCAAAACAGTGGTGTCAAACTCATAACTGAAAGTGGTTCACGAAATTAAATTTAGATGTTTTAACCGCCACTTAACCCTTTCGAGACTCCTGGTACACCGTATGTACCAGTAAATGTTTTACCAGACTAAATGCTTTTAATCAGGTTTAATTTGGTTCGCATCGATACCATGTAGTCCTATAGTGTCCTAGGAAAACGTAACCAAAGTTCTGCAGTTGCGCCAATTCCTACCGCGATTCGGTTCCATCGTATTTGCTCAGTTTACTCGAACACGTTATAGCAGTACCGTATTTTGCAAATAGTTTCACTATAATTAGTAGTAAAATTATTTTGATTGTTTTAAGACCTAGTTTGATTATACGTTTATAGGGTAAGTACAATAAAAGTTTGCAATTTATACTTTATAATTTATGTTTCTTTATAATTTGAAAATTATTCGTAAAATTGACTATATATGAACCATCAGCCCTAGAGCGTGGTACACATGTGTGCCATTAGTCGGGAGAGTAATAATAATTGATTATTGATATTATTTGCAGTCATGGATAAAAAAGAGGTCTTTGGCAGAAGAAGAACTAGAGAGGATAGCGGAACATGTTTTGCAACTTATCATACCTAAAATATTTTGTAATTATACATGATAAAGAGAATTAATATTTTATGTATATTTTTATATGGAACTGATGGTACACATCAATACCACAACAGAAGACTGCCGGTACTTATTTGTACCACCACCCTCACCAACCCCTTGGTACTTTTTTGTCATTTTCTAATATAAAAGAAACCGTTGACCTATGTATAATATCATAAAATAGTCTAAAAAAAGTTTTTATCTTCTCCAAATAAAAAATCGTCTTGAAAGGGTTAAATACTTTAGCTACCATGATATACTCGTATTCCATTTGTGTTGCGCCACAATGTATGAGATCGCCAAGAGTTAAAAAAAGATTATTACCAAAGTAGCTGGATTCAAAACGATCAAAAATGGTAATTTGAAGGTCAATTACCAATTTGACAACGCTTATCTTTTATTTTTAGGTCAGATTGTTGCCAAAAGCGTCATTTTAATAATATAGTCATAATTAGAATGATCATGGGAGTTTCCATTTTCGAGGAAAAGCTTGGACAGTTTCAACAAAATGGCCAAGAAACTTCATGGTGTAAATCCCTATCTTTTAACATCAGTAAATAAGTAAGAAAGATTAACTTTTCTTAAAATGTAATACAATGGAATACAAAAAAATACATGGACAACTTCATGACATGGAAAACAATGTCGAAAAATTGATGAAATGAAGGAAAAATAGTTACCTACCTCATTTTTCTTCGTCTTTAGAACTGGTAAGTAGTTTATTGGCAAGTGATATCGATAGTCGTCAGAAATACGAGCTAAGAATTGCTTCTATAGCTTATAGGCAACTTTTACGGCCACTACCTTTTTCGTCATCAAATTTACTACAAGATAGGCCATTTTGAAAATATATTTTTTTTATTGTTTATTATAAATAAATAAATTGCCAAAAATCGCAAAAAAATGTTTTAGATCGAAAATCTTTAGAGTAACGTAAAACAAGATCTGCTTAATGAATTTTGATGTTACATTGAGAATTTATAGCTCTCAACTAATTTAACAAAAAACGCTTTGCGGATTTGCAAAATATTGCTTAGTTTTTTGCAAATTAATTTTTTAACCCTTTCATTGGCAGTGGCAACATATTGTTTGTCTCACCTATTTTTTTACATATTTCTGACGCCTTTTGCTTATACATATATTATAATAATATAATAAAATACTTTTGTACCTATATATAATAGGTACAAAAGTATTTTTTAGGCTCTTGAGTACCTAATTTATGAAATAATTGATTAATCTAAATACTTGTTATATACAATTAACATGAAAAAATGATGTTTTTTCACTGTAAAATCAGTTTCTCGGTAACGCACATGGCTACAGCTCTGAAATTTTTTTTACGTATTCTCCATATATAGGTTTATAACATATTTTTGTTTAATTTTTCATTGCTGTTTTTTTCAAAAAAAAATCTTAAAATTGCAAAAATCTCAAAATTTTCGAATTTTTTTGTTTTTATTTTTTTTTATTATTTACTTATAATTATTATAAATTATAACCGTTCACATTAAAATGTTTAATTAAATAATTATAAAATATATTGACGTTAAATTTGTAATAACTGTTTATAAAAACTATGACTCTTGTATCATGTTAGATATAAATGTGTTGGTGCCGTCACAAGCACAAGAGCTGCAGTTAAAAATTATTTTTTATTATCATAGTTTTTTTCTTTTTTATTATTTTTAAATTATTTTCATAAAATATTATTTTGTCAAAATTTTGTCCGCCGTATTGGATCCGCCATTTTGAATTTTGAAAATCTGACTTTGGATTCGTAATCAGCGACCCCAAAAACCAATGTAAACCAAGTTTGGTCCTGATCCATTATTTTTTGAAAATTTGGTCCGCCATATTGGATCCGCCATTTTGAATTTTGAAAATCTGACTTCGGATCAGCGACCCGAAAAACCCTAGTAGTCACTCTTAAGTGTTAAGGAAAAATGTATACCCCTGAAAGGGTTAAAGTGTAAATTTGAGGTCTTATTGCAAAAGTACGCCATAATATATTGTAATTTAGCCTCGGTGAACATATTGCAATTAGCATAATGTATAATTTAATACAAAAAACCATCTTTACCAAGCGTGACGTGACGCAAAACCATGACGCAGATCGCAATATTTTCCAGGGGCAATCCCATAATAAAGACATAGAACGTCAAAAAAAATATTATTTTTTTACGTTTTGTGAAGAAAAAAACAATTTTGCAGTTTAAACAATTGCAAATATCTCGACCGTTTTTTAATATTTTTTTTTAATAAGTCCTGGTTTTGCGCTCTGGACGATAGAATAGACGAGAAAGCAAGCGCGTTTCCAAGTGAAATAGTTTTGCTTGACTAACTTCCTTTCTCTAAGTAAAGCTATAAGCTCTCTCATCTACACTACACACCATTCGTTTGACGGTTGGAGCGGGAATTGCGAGCAGTAGTGTACATGTAGCCCATACAGCTGCTCTGCCGTCGAGTGACCAGTAGTGGGGCAGGAGATGAGAGCGCAAAACCAGCGCTAGCTTGGAAATTGGCAGTTTCTTGAATTTTTTTTTTTTGCAAAACTATACAAGATATCTCAAAAACGTTTTGGTCACTGTATAACATAATACTTAGAGAACATATGGTCATTTTTTCAAGTTGAAATATTTTTGGTCATATAACTTTTTCTAAAATTTCAGAATATGCTTTTAGAAAAACAATTGAACTAAAAACTTGGCAAACAAAAGCAGCTGTTTAATTGACATGTTTTTTTGTCAATTTTCGATATTCTTCTAATAGATGAGTTGCGTATGTGTAATATGTTTTCCTTTCATTGTATCTTATGTGATAGTCTTGTATCACAATTTCTTCATGTCTGTCATAACCTTAGGGCAATTACCACAAGTCAGCTTGTAGACACCTGATTTATTTGTAGATAATGTTTAGAAATTTGCGTTTTTAATATATTTTCCTATATTGTAATTAGTAGAGTTCGTGCAAGCGCAGAGTGTAACAGGACCGTAGTCAGTTTACGAATGAAAATGTTAATATGCTCACAGAAACTATGTTGCATCATAATACATTATTAAATATTATTACTTATTACCAAGCGCGAATGTCACAGGGCCGACACTGTGCATGTCCTGCCCTTGACTCGTTGGCCTTCACAGCTCACAGATGACTTGCATTACGAAAACTGCGCTAGCAATTTTAGTTATTTATGGCACGCTGTAACAGACAATCGCCGGTATTGAATCGCCTTGATACGTTTCGTTTTTACGCATTCGCCGTGTGTTTAAATAACTTTATAAATATTAATAATTATTAGTTGAGGGGAGAAGTGAATAAAGTGAGGTACCATGCTAAAGGTGAAAAGAAATAGACGGGAAGTATTTCAAACGTGGTTTGACAGTGATCCCGGGGGTTTTAGGGACATACGTATTCAAGAAAATGACCTTTTTTGTACTGTGTGTGAACGCATTATAAATTCTTCAGATAAAACTAAAGTAAAAAGACATCTGAAAAGCCGTGCCTCGTCCAGCGCCGACGACTCCGTATTTTTTCTATGAACTTGCAGAAGCCTTTGTTGCAAGCGATATTCCATTAAACAAACTAGAGAACCCCAAGCTACGTCCGTTTTTAGAAAAATATATGGACCGAAAAATTCCTCATGAAAGTACGTTAAGACTTGCATATGTTGATCGGGTTTACAACAATGTAGTGACGTGCAAAGCGTGTAAAAAAATCCAGGATATTTCATTTTGGAAAACATATGTAAAGTTTTAGTTGGTACATATAAGGAGTTACCAGAAAATATATCATTATATATATAGTTCATGCCTCAACAATTTCTCATACTGTCCATTGTCAACAGTAGACGTTGAACGGTCCTTTTCCATACACAAATTAATGTTAAGTGATAAACGTCGCCGTTTCACTCCAGAGCACTTAGAAAAGCACATAATAATATGTTTTAACCACCGCCAACCTGTGGGAACGTTGTCTCAACACTGACGTTTGTCGTGTAAGTGTTGTTATTGTTACGTGTTATATTAATTTATATAGGTATTTTATCCTTGACTTAACCGTACTATTTGGTAAAAATTGTACTACTCGTATGTTACTTAGGGTGCTTTTTTTTGGCGACTATTTTTTTCACTCCCGTCTCTAAATTTTGTTGGAAATACGTACCTAAAAAAATCCCTTAAAATATGAGCCCTTAATATTAATATTAAGTACTCGCCCTCAGCGTGTGAAAATTTCCCATTTAAAATACACGTAAACCAGAGTTTTTTTTTTTAATATCTATAACTCAGCGGCATTTTATGCTATTTCAACATTTAAAAAAAGCAAATTACTCTGGATTAAACGATCCATTGCGACCTAACTGTAACTTACACCGGTGAGACAGTACAGGTCACTAAACTTAATTTTTTCAGGAATTTTTTGGATTCTTCGTTGTTATTTCATAAGTGGCTGTAGCTACAGGAAATATGTAAATTCCTACAAAAAAGCTCCTGTGAACCGAATCTCTATTATTAAATTTCTCGAGATAATGAACTCTGATTTTTTTATAACGCGATTTTCATGAATTTGCAACTCAAATCTTTAAATCTATTCATTTTTCACTTTTTTTCTCACATTTTTAAGTTATTATCTATTTTTCCAAAGTTAGGAAGATAATAAAAGGTATGTAACCTAGAATATTTAAGCTGTAATTTAAGAAAACGTTGATACGAAGAAAAGTTTTTCTTTGTCTTTTCATAGAACCAAAACCCGTTGTATGTAATAGTCCTTTATATATAAATGTGTGGGGTATACTTATAATATATGAATAATCCAAAAATATGAAATATTTCTCTAATATGGTATGAGAAAAAAAATTAAAAATGAATAGACTTAAAGATTTGAGTCGCAAATTCATGAAAATCGCAAGTTATAAAAAAAATCAAAGCTCATTATTTCAAGAAATATCAATAATAGAGATTCGGTTCACAGGAGCTTTTTTGTAGGAAATTTAATTTGCTACAACTTTGTCATTTTTCCTGTAGCTACAGCCATTTATGAAATAACAACGAAAAATCCAAAAATTCCTGAAAAAATTGAGTTCAGTGACCTGTACTGTCTCACCGGTGTAAGTTACAGTTACGTCGCAATGGAAACTTTTATAGATCGTTTAATCCAGAGTAATTTGTTTTTTTTAAACGTTGAAATAGTATAAAATGCTGATGTTATAGAGATTTAAAAAAAGACTCTAGTTTACGTGTATTGTCAATGGGAAATTTTCACACGCTGAGGGCGAGTACTTAATATTAATATTAAGGGCTCATATTTTAAGGGAATTTTTTTTAGGTATTTCCCACAAAATTTCGAGACGGGAGTGAAAAAAAAATAGTCGCCAAAAAAAGCACCCTAATGTTGCTACATTAATATTTTCATTCGTTAACTGACTACGGTCCTGTTACACTCCGCGCTCCAAGTTACTTTATTGTTTCGTTTTTTTTTTTTTAAGAAAGAGGAAATTATTTGGATAGGAGATTCAATATTTGAGGACTTCCATCTGTGTGGCTTGTTTTCGGATAGACTTCCTGTATTGCTTTATTGTATGATTTTTTTAATAATAATGTTATCCATTATTTTTGGGGGACGAATTGATATTATTATTAAAAAATCATATTTTCATTATCGTTGTCATTATTATTAAATAAACCAGAATTTATTTTTTCCAAAAAAACATCAAACTTTCTCCAATAAGGAAGTGAAATATTATCAAGATATAATGAAAACTTACAGAACATACTAAAGTGAGATACATATTATAGTGTAGGTATATCTACTTTAAGATTACTTAAAAACTTTTACTGTGAGACTCTTTAATTCCCAGCCTTTCGACTTCCAATCGTCAGAATTCAGTCCTGTACAATTCGTAGAATACTAAAATTGGAAAGAAAATTATACGTGATTCGTGTAATTACCTTAGAATTTGATCGGATTTTGCATGTTCATTGAAAACCCAGTGCCGCAATGGTTAAGATGCATGAGAAATCCTGCAGCTGTAATACAATTTGTGTGAATAATATACATACTACGTATAATAAAATTTTAATATAAAATATGTATAGTAGTGACATTTCCCATCACTTTTTCTCTCACCGCCCCTGTCCAAAATTAAAGCGTTGCGTCTTGTCGAGACATTCCTTAGCTCAAAATCTTCCTTGGATCATACACTCATACACTGTCATAGCTTGGTGGCTTTTTTTGGAAATCTAATATGGCGGTCAAGTAGATCATCATATTGGCGAAAGGAGAGTGAAATATTGCTTTCAAAATTTCAGTGTCTTCAGAAAAGTAAGACCCTGATGTAAGGCGAAACTGAACTAAATAATATTGAACCTATAAACCTGAACTAAAGAATATAAAACCTAGGCACCTAACTTCAAATAATCGTCAGTTTAAGATAGAACTCAATAACTAACATCAACTAACAATTCTTAAAAAACTTGTGATTTTCTAAAAACGAGAAGTGAACGAGTTATTTCATGAAGCTCCAAAGACGCAATACTATTTTTGAATAGCCTATGACCCATATCCCGTCAGAGATTTCATTCATTTTTTAGAACCTTTAAAGAAAAAATAGTTTAATGCATATTCCACTTTATTGTACATATACATATATATATATATTGTGATACAGTGTGACAAGTGGTTTTCCCGTTGGAAAAAAAGTTAAACTGTGTTAAAGGGTTTTGTTATACTATTTCTAATGTAAATGTGAAGACATAAAAAAAGCAAGGTTGTCAGATATATTTTCTAGAATTGCTAAGATCATTATACATTATACTTCATACTTCAGTAAACTGTTAGTTCGTGACGTTCTTAGAAAGCTAGCGTGGAAATATTTAAAAAAAAATGCATAGATATAAATTTATTAGTTAGCATTAAAATAAGGCGTTTAAAATTGCTGGAAAAAATAATTATCCGGCAATGCTTCGCCGGCAACACTTCCCTATTTCATTCAGCCAGTGATCCATTTGCAGTAATCCATTAGAGTATTGTGCTTTGCATCCAATATATATGCGTTAGCTCTTTATGTGGTCCATTGTGTCGTAAAATGTTTTACGACGTCATTAAAATGATTTACGACATTAGGAATTCTTACTTGTTTCCACCAGTGACGTGTATTTCAGCTAGGTTTATTAAAACAGACAATTTTTTCAGATTGTCTGGCTAAATGAACATTATTTACAGAAAATTATATTCCAAATATTAAGAGTTTTGTGTGCAGGCTAATTTTAATCTCCTATATTGATTTGAATGAAAAAATTATTTCACAATTTTCAAATTTATTAAAGATATATGCACGCCATTGGGCGGCGCTAGCCATCAAAGCAATTAAAAATATACGCCTTCACATTGAGTTTAGAAAGACTATACCTCTTATGGTCTTGTGCAATATCTACATTTATGTACCTAAATTTTCCATAACGTTATTTAGATATATTTCATATATAAACTGTTCGGAAAAAAGTTGTTGTACTGTAACAAAGCTTTATTATCTGAAAATTATGAAGCACTGGTTAATAATAACAATTGGTATAAAAGTAGAAATATAACTTTACCTGCGTAAATGTCTCAAGAGACATGCTACCAATTGGTGCAACATTAATTTCAAGTGGTACTTGTGATCTTATCATCATCAGTAATAAATTTTTCTGGGCACTCTTGTTGTATATTAACCAGTTCGTCTCGTTGTAAATAATGTCGGAAATTGCAGTACTCTAGAGCAAAATAATACTTGAATAATTCATATTTTGATAAGTACAAAAATGAGATAATGCTACCTTAGTTATTATCCACTAGATAACTCACCTGGACTCTTATTTCGTTAGCAAACCAGAAAAATATAAATAATTCTGCCACTGTCAAACATAACACACCGAATATCCTTAAAATGGCAAAAATATCCTGCTCCTAAAAAATAAATACAATGCGAGACAAGTACTACGTTAGTGTAATAATGCCATGTAGAGCTACCAATTTGAGAGTCTTTTGTGTACAAGGTGAGCTCACATATAAACAATTGTGTTATTGTTACCATCTACAATGGAACAAATTGACTAAAATTGAATAGAAACCCGGCACTTTAAACACTTATTGTAACTTTTAACAAAAGCAACTAACCCCGAAATATATAGTTGTGTTATTAATTCTAGTGGTCCAATTCATATGCGATCGGGCTCGTATATAGAAAGCTCAACAGTTGGTAGCTCTAATGCCATGTTAATTTTAACAACGGGAACGATATCTAGTGAGAAGAATACGCTATGCAAGTATCTCTAGTAAGAAACACATTTACTTACATCTCTTGTCGTACAGAAATTATCCATTTTTTTTCCGTTCGCTTTCCCATGACGTGGAAGTGAATTCACTATTGAAACAGTCAACAACACAACAGTACCTATTCGCACGGTTACTATTTTTGATAAAAAGATTCATTTTTGGAGTAAAATCCATTGTATCGTTTACGATTATCACGTGTACTGTATAGCGTTTCAGCTGAATAACTCGTTTATTCGTCGTAAATCTTGTTTTTGTCTACCCTAACCTACAGGTGGCGCTACCTCAGATACTTGCATAGCGTATAGTACTGTGAGGAGGCAATGAATCACCCTACGTCGGACTCGGTAAAGAATAAACATCTGATAGTGATGCAGCCCAGTGCCGTTTGGAGAGATGTTAAGAATGAATGTCGTTTGGACTGGAATGCTCGCGAAGTGTCCGGCGGCTTTCGCGATGAATCGAACGCGTTTTATAAGATCATGCCGGTACGGCCTGGGACCAGTTAGTCTTTGAAATAAATTGCGTGGTCGCGGGCTTCGTAAATATTCGAATATAAATTGAACATAAATAAATTAGTGTTTGTTAATTTAGTGCTTAATCCGTATTTATATTTATTTAAATAAATTGTGTTAGTTGATAATGCGTGTTTGATTTTTTACACCTAACGAACTCCTAAGTGAACAAAATGTTACAGTACATAAGTAACTAAAACGGCCATATTCTATTATTCTAAAAAATATTATTTCCCAAATGTGATACCAGTATTCACTTTTGTGAAATAAATATCGCGAGAAATATCTTTTTTTATTGGGAAAAAAATAGAAACGTTATAATGATAAATTGAAGTTTGAAAGAATACAATGCTATCTAATATTTCACAGTAACATATGTTAAGCATAAACTATGGGTGCGACAAAAGTGAAATAAATAAACTGATTGTCATTTGGTGTTCGACTCACGCAATTTTTAGTACCAATTTTGAACCACTGTAATTCAAATCATGATAGATCGATATTGATGTGCTTGGCAACAATAGGTAGTTAATTTTCTTCCCACGTCCTACTGAAAGAAAAATTAGAGAATATTAAAATATACCTGATATACTGAACAAGCAAACGATTTTGTTCTCTGTGTGTTAGAGGCTCCCTAAGGTATCTGCGCCCATTGTGATTATGGAGTATAGATAAGTAGCTTACACACCAGCCAAAGCCGGGCAGAGGTAAAGAATGTGGAGCGGAGTTTCCTCCTCTTTTGCCACACATCCTATATGTATCATCGGCAGTGACGCCAATGATCTTCAGATGACTTTTCATGAAACAGTGTCCAGTGCATAGTCCCACGAGATTTTTATGACTTAAGTCCTACGAGGTCTTATACATTTAGGTGCTGCATTTTGAATCAAGGTCCTTAATAAAAAAAACCTTGACTGACGGAGCCCCCTTTGGTGGTGATACAATATTATCCACTCTTTGAAAGTGGTTCTATAGCAACTTTTGGGAATCGAAGAGCCCGCTTCGTCCAAAGAATGCCCGTTTTCGAGCTTCCCTTTGCCAGTGAATCAGCTCTGGCGATTTATGTATATAACAACGTTTAAGTTAAATAAACTAAACGCTTCATTGATACATTTTGTGAACGATAAACTTTTGTATTACAGGTCCACCGTAATTAAGATTTAGATCAACAGTAATTAAACTTTATAACTGCCTGAATAAGTTTGTAGTAAAAACTAAGCCAATTAGTACTTTTATTTTTGTTTATCTTCCTTCGAAGAGCAAACATCAATAAAAGTGAAAAAAAAATAGAAAAACTCAATAAAATCCATGTTCAGATCTTGTGTATCTATTTTGACATCAACATTGCCATTAGCAAAAATGTCAGATGTTTTGCAATGTTCTCAATTTACTCACTTTGCAGGATCATAAACTGAAAGAAAATGAACTTTCAATTGTTTACAAATATCAATTATTCTTTCAAAATTCAATCAATAAACTGAAAACTGAGTCGAACCTTTTGACGAGCAGTTTATACTCAAATGCATGTCAAGAATATTTTTTCTGCGACCGTTCAAAAATATGACTTCTTCTGGCAAGTTTTTACTACTCAAAATGTCAATATCCAGTATTGTTTGATGTTACTAAGCAACTACACCGAACAGTACGGCAATGTTTTCTTCTCCACCTATTTCATATAGGTAGTCCAGGCGAGGTAGGTAGCAAAAAACAAGTGATTTTTTTCAAATAATTAGTTGCGGCGCTTTTTCAACGTGATAATTAGGAGAAAAATCGTACGAATCGAATGAAAATGTTTTGGACAAAATCCGATTGTAGGATCATTGCGAAAAAATTGCAAAAAGGTCCGAAAAAAAAGGCTTTTTCGACTTTTTAGACACGAAAAAAAAATGTCACAAAAACCAAAAATATCACGTTATTGCGCTTTAAAAGACGAATAAAATGGTTTTTTGGATCATTAAAATCGGTTGATAACTTTTTGCACAAAAAAAATAAAACCCGCGAAAATTAGCGATTTTTCGAAATTCAATTACTCGGTCTGTAATTATCCTAGAAATGTCTTCCGGGCACACACATTGGGTTTTCCAAACACCTATCTACAGTTAAATTTTTGTCAAAGTTATCGCGCAAATTGCGAAGAAGTAAAAACAGGCCTTTATTTCCACAATAATTGTCGTAGAGCAATTTTGCAAAAAGCTACGTGTTCCTGAAAACTTCCTCTACAACCGTGTCAAATTTGATGTCGATCCGATAATAGTAAGTACCTCAAAAGCGCGTCTGAAAAACGTGCAGTTTTAGAGAGCGGCCGCGTGGACGTACGAGCGAAGGGGAGTGACGGTGGTGAGGGAACTCTCTCCCGCGGGCACAGCAAAAAAAAACATAAATTTCGTTCAGTAGTTCCCGAGAAATCTCAACTGTTTCCGGCTTGTCGAATTTGAACGCGCGCGATCGCTTTCCGGGCGCCCTCTCCGCCCGCGGGAGAGAGAGTTCTCCCACCACCGCGCCACTTTCCCTTCGCTCGTGCGTCCACGCAGCCGCTCTCTAAAATTGCAGGTTTTTCGGGTGCACTTTTGACGTACTTATTATTATCGACTTCAAATTTGATGTGGTTGAAGAGGAAGTCTTCAAGAACACGTAGATTTTTGCAAAATTGCTCTACGACAATTATTTTGGAAATAGGGGTCGTTCTTACATTTTTAAGTAGGACCTGTTTTTACTTTTTCGCAATTTGCGCGAGAACTTATAAATATTTTTTTGACAAAAATTTGACTGTAGATAGGTGTTGGAAAACCCTACAATTTGAGCCGGAAATCATTTCTAGGATAATTAGAGACCGAGTAATTGAACGTCGAAAAATCGTTAATTTTCGCGGTTTTAATTTTTTTGTGTAAAAAAGTTAACAACCTATTTTAATGATCCAAAAATCATTTTATTCGTCTTTTCAAGCGCTATAACGTGATATTTTAGTTTTTACTCAACATTTTTTTTTCGTGCCTAAAAGTCGAAAAAAACCTTTTTTCGCACATTTTTGCAATTATTTCGCAATGATCCTACAATCGGATTTTGTCCAAAACATTTTAATTCGATGCGTACGATTTTTCTCCTAATTATCACGGTGAGAAAGTGCCGCAACTAATTATTTTAAAAAATAATCTACGCCGCCTGGGCTTTTTCCTACTAGATACAAATTACCATTTTTTCACGTACTTACCGTAAGGAGGGTGAAAAGGAATGCCGCCAGTTCTAGGGAGTTTGCAAAAAAGCTGATTAAAATAATTTCCTTACAAGCTTCATTGACCAAATTCATTAACCTAAAATCCGAACGAGAGACACATTAAAGTAATACATATTAAAGTCGCAGAAAACTTAAAAAGAGATACATGTTTTAAAAATCATTCCGGGACAAAACTTTAAGGGGTTACATGGGTTCCAGATTTTCAAAAAATCTTTTTTTTTTATTTTTTTATTCGAAAGTATAACTCTTTAAGAATACTTTCCCAAAATCTCAAGTCTATTCGAGAAAAATTGTAGGGAGCTAGAGCATTTGAAAGTTCCCTCCTTTTACTGTATACCGAGCGCTGCAGGTAAATTGACGCAGCAGCTTAGCTTTGTTTGTCTCTCTCTCTCTCTCTCTCTCTCTCTCTCTCTCTCTCTCTCTCTCTCTCTCTCTCTCTCTCTCTCTCTCTCTCTCTCTCTCTCTCGCTCTCCTCCCTTTTACTTTTTTGGAGGGAAAGCGTGTATGAGTGCAGCAGCACATTTGCTTATTTTTAGCTACACAAAACTTTGAACGCGTTTTTTCTCGAAACACACTTTTCAAAATCGGTGGACAAGAGTTCTCGAAAACTAATTTGACCGATCTCGCTTAAATTTTGCACACTTTTTAATAACATTTTTCTAGTCCTTGAACGAAGGATTTTTTTTCCTTCAATTACAAAAAAATTTATTAGGTGATAAATACCGAAAATTTTACCCGAAACGTTCACTTTGTGCTAAAACCTCTGCCAAAAATTCAGTTTTCATTTTTTTTTAAATCCTTCGTCCAAGGACGAGTTTTATTTTGTTACTAAAAGTAGGTATTTTTTTTTTTCGGATGAAGCAGTCGTGAGTAATCCTGTTTACCGCAAACCACCTTTTTTTCAATATGTCTCCGAAAAATGGCTAAACTGGCTAATTCTCGGAATCTTATCGTCCTAATTTGGCAAAATATAGTTTAAAAGTTACTTTATACGTCCTAAAAAAATTAAGTAATAAATTCCATTCCTTATATGTAAAAAAAATCGAGAAAATGAGCTTTTTTGCCCTCTGAATTCCATGTAACCCCTTAAAGAACTCACTGGAAATTTATTACATATCCCCGTTATACTACTAAAAATTGTAGAAATGAATAATCTACGTGATCGAGGGTAAAAAAGTCAAGGTCGGTCAGTTTAGTTTAACAGCGTTAGTAGCGGGGGTTGCAAGTGATGCGATATACTATAGTAATGAATGTAATGATCAATTGGTAATCAGGTAATCAGGTAACAGTCGAGAGTATGAAAATAGGTACGGTTCGTCTCGTAAAGCCTTTTTTTGTCATTTATTTCGTGTTAAAGAATATATGTGCGCTAATGTGGCCAAGTTGCAACTAATTATTATGATCCCTAAAACAACCGATTTTACTATTTCCAAACAAAAGAGACTCATACACCAGAACTGACTTTCTAAACTAACGTGGAAGTACTGGATACGCGCGTATGATTTTTGATGACGTATCGTCATCCAACAACATTTCATACACGTTACTGTGAACTTTCTCTTTTATCAGTTAACTAAATGTTAGGCAGTTAATTACCTACCTTATAACTTCCTGATGTTTTTTTATGCACTCATTTATAACTTGTAGAACTGCTTCATCGTAACTAATTCTTTGCTCTCTCTGCAAATTAGTAACATCCATTTCGATATTCCGGATTATTTCTTGCAAAATCTTGATTTGTCCAAGACCAAAGATCATAAAGGAAACAGGTGTGATCTTGTTGAATATATGGAGACTCATTGAACATATAAATAGAGCTATATCTATTGGTATGGTTATACCAGAACATTTGTGGTGTAAATCGAACGGATACCAGATTTGGTAAGTCAGACCTCTTTGAATAGAACATACGTCGCTTTCATCAACCGAGTACGTGGCTTTGACCATCAAAAAGTACCAAATAACTGAAATAAGTAAAGTAGATCCGACAAAGCACGTCATAACTTTGTTATTTATATCGATATATTTTAGATATATTTGGCTTGCAATTTTATTTAACGGTGATTTTTCGTAGTTCATTATGTAGTCAAATACATTTTTCACTTTCTGCCTTTTTGTAAGGAGACTGCAAACATTAAAATTGGTGTGCTGAACATAGAGCGTAGCTAGGTTTATGACCCTCTCCTGGCAATTCCTGAATATTATCAAAGATACCAATATGTGCTCCGTCATTAAAAGCACGAACAACTCAACGAAAACTGAATATGGCTTGTAAATCTTATTTGCGACTCTCCCGGTAAAACCTATATACCATTTTCCAACAAAAATCATTACATACTTTTGGATATGTAAGAATGCATTTTCCTTCGGTTTACTGAAAAAGTATAAAATGAAAATAAATCAAATGTGTCAAACTCAAATGAGTACGGCTCACCAAATCTTGTTTACGGCTTTAACAAATATGACAAATTAGGTGCGTTTTAAGACGGATTTCCACATATGCAATTTGATGAAACAACTTCTTGCCGCAATATATTTGGATTTATACAATGCAGTTTATTGCACGACACAATGTTTCATTGAAACTGAAGTCATAGAAAAATAGTGCAGTCGGTTGCAGATAATACACCAACATACATTCTAATGTTAAAGGAACTGGTAACTGTTAATTTCAAGTCAAACAGGCTTTGTATTGTTAGCTGATAGTTTACAAATATACAAAATCCCTTTTTTCCATGACTAAATTTATCAACTGCATAAATAAACAATGCCGCCACTATACAAACTGCATATTCTTGCAATGAAAATTGCATAATGTACATTGACGCGCAACTTTTAATGGCCGCAATAACAATTGCTGCAAATTTTCGATATAACGACAAGAAGTTGCATAATGCAATTATGCAATGCACAAATTGCACAATGGCATAATGGTCTGTGAGGCAGCTTCAGTTGGAGGTTGATTATTTTATACCGGCTTCTTGAGTGATTCTTGGATAGGTAAAGAAAAGAAATAAACGTTATTCAGCTGGACCACTTCAGTTGGGTGTGAGCGGGGAGGCATTCGGAATATGTCAAAGAAGTTATGTTGTCTTCGCATTCAAAATCACAGTGACACTGATACGCGTAACGAAACACTCGGTATATACCTACAATATACGAAATGCCACAGCGCGGGTATTCTCGACGGAGCGTGATTCTAAACTGGTTTTATTGCGGATCTGATATTATGAATGATATGTTATTGCAACAACACTACCCATTTCGGGCGTATCGTATGTCAGACGCGGACAGTCTATAATTCGCTGTGTTGTGCGAGCAGTTATTGAAATTGCTTATTTTAAATTATTGCGAAGATAGTCAAAAAGTCAAAAAGACTCTCATCAAAAGGCTCTAGTCTTTACTTATAACATCATATAATAACACAAATAACGTGTAAGAACATTTTCAGCCGGTATAAATAATTTTTTTGCAATAACATTTCGCACCTCGGCCGCACCAGCTGAAATTTGTCTTTGGCATTAGCTACACATTGACTAACTATTGTTACCAAAGTCAGTCGTTATAAAATGTGCAACAAAAAATCCCTGCTGTCTCCAGGGCTATAAGTGGAAAACTGTCTTTAGGTTTGAGTTGTGGCGAATTGTCTGGGGAAATTTAATAAAACATACAGCCAATATGAAAGCTGCTGAATTGAAAACGATCAAACGGTAATCTGAAGGTCAACTTTCGTTTTTTAACTGGATTGGCCTATTTTTTCTTCTATTTGCTATAATATTATTAGGTAAAGGTAGTAGACAAAATTGTTTGGAACGTAATATATTGCGGTATATAAGGCCAACACAGAACAAGTTATTTTCAATATTTTTTTTGGTTAGTCCTCCATTCATTTGATTGCGTACTAAAAAATTACCAATCATGAATCACTCACTTTTTAATTAAGAAATTTTTAGGTCAGGGTATGTCAAAAAAATAAGTAAAAAACTTTTTTTATACCATGGTCTTTGAATTACAAAATAGTGAGAAATATTTGAATAAAAAAATTAAATTGGAGAACAACGACGAAAAAAAAAACGATTAAAAGGGAATAGAAATAGTTACCTCATTTTTTTCATCTTTCAGAACTGTTACGAAGCATGTAGTAGCGGTAATTGTCAGAAATTGTCAGAGCATACATTTTCTACCTTAATAAGAATGCAGATCCACGTCATTAGAATAAATTATGCACAGAGTTATTAGGTAAATTAACTAATACCGAGCTGGATTTTAAACTAACATTTCCAGGGCCATATTCAGTGAAAAGACGGAAAGCTTTTATCACTCAAGGTACTAAAAATATGTCATTAAAATGTACGTGTTTAAAATATTGAAATAATATTTGAAGAGTGTTCGTTCAAAAACTAATATGTCCATTTTTTTGCTTAAATCGCATTTTATATGAATTTGGGGTATTTTCAACCGATTTTAACGTCTTCTCAGAATCATGGAAAATAGAACAGATCGCAACTTGAACAAGGAGAGTTCGATCAAAACCAGACCTGTCCACATCAGGAATGAAACTTTGCCATGTCAAACAATACAGGATGGGTATTTCCATATAGAAAACAGTAATTTTTACAAAGAGAGACTTCTCCATGTGACATATTGTGTCTGGTATTGCGTTTTACTTTACTGGCCTACATAACATAACGATTAATTTAAACAGCGGCATATAAGTTTTTCATTGTGTTATTAATGGTTTCCCTCTAATAAAAATATTAGTAGTTATAAGTTTTTCTTCTCCGAAACATTTTTTTATCAAATAAACACAAGCTGCAGCTCCTAAATTTCCTAAAAGTTCAAACACATCACCTGCGTGCACGTAAAACCAGATGTATCATTTTTTTTCGTTTTCGACAAGTTAACATTTTTACATGTTTGTGGTGTTGTCTAGTATCTGTCTTTATGGCAACTTACCATAGAGTTTGCAGATTTTTAATTCAAACGTCCTGCCAGAAAACACTGTTTGGAATTTTTCTGAAAACTACTTTAAATGTATTTTTAATTGTGTTTTGTGTAGTTTTTCCACTTATAAAGTAAACTTACTATTTTCCGTCAGTGCACTTGTAATCCTTCATTTATATTTATACGTATCTGTAATCTTTCGTTCGTGCTCCCACAGCAATACCTCTTATTACAAATATGCCAAAATAACAATATTCCAGTGATTCATACAGATATTAGTGTATCAGCCAAAAGTTTCATGTGCTTGTCTGCTTCATAAATTGGAGAGAAATTTACCTTTTGTAAATATTATACATATATGTACATCAAGCATGCCCTGCTTGATGTATCATCAAGAGTGACTTTTTCTGAGAAATCAAAAACACAAAATTTTTTCCTCTTTTAAACTCGATCCGGGGACATACTGTATATTAAGTAAAAAATTATAGCAAAAAGTGTTTATTTGCATAATGTACGGTTGTTGTAAAGAATTTAAGGTAATTATTTAATATTTTCAAACCATGAGGTTGAATTTATCACTACTTGTATGGGGAACAATATTTTAAATGAATATCTCTTTTTTTATACATAGGTACATCGTTTTTGAAGTTTAGCATTGTAGTGAAATTTCTTTAAAAAAATAATTTAACAATATTTGTTTAGGACGCTAAGATTTGCTTGTCTTAAAATGAAATAATACGTGATCTTTGAAAGTTGTCAAATGACATTTATTTTTAAGAAGTGCCATACTTGAACTTGTCTACTTTGTCAAACATAACACACCAGCTATCCTTAAAATGGCAAAAACACCCTGTTCCTAATAAAAATACACACAATACGCGGCAAATACTACATTAGTGTTAAGTTACACTTTTCACTTTTGAAACTAATAAAATATCACCTATTTACGCTAAATGTGAAATTTTTTATGAAATCTAACTATAGTTTCTTCTTTTTTGAGTGAGAAAAATTAGAAACTTAATGATCATACAAGAAATTTAGGAAGAATACAACATTACCGGAAAAGTGGAATAAATATGTATATTCAAATGTATTGTATATCAAATATATTTTTTTCACATACCGTAAGGAGTGTAAGGAGGAATGCTGTCAATTTGAAGGAGTTTGCAAAATAAATTGAGGTAGTTATTAACACGATTAAGAATACCGTGTACTTTTATTTTGCTTAAATATTTTTAAGGCATATAATTTTTTTGTCAATTGTTACAATACAGTCCTGTACAATTCGTAGTATACTAAAATTGGAAAGGAAAATTATACGTGATTCCTGTAATTACCATAGAATCTAATCGAAATTTGCATGTTCATTGAAAACCCAATACTTAAAAGGCATGACAAAGCCTACACAACGGCTGTAATACACCTGTGTAAATGATGGGTATTGATATTTCGTAATTTTTTGTGAATCCTAAAAACGTGAAAAACAGTCAGGTAGACTAAATAATGTACATTATTGCCTATGTTAGAAAATAAAATTGTTGATGAGGGTTTATTAATAACAAAAAACAGGTAAACAGGGAGTGGTGGGGGGAATTTATAAGATTTAATAGTTACCTGTAATTTAATATAAAATATCAATTTTTCGCCTGAATGCCTGGGAATGTCCTATGGAGATACTTGCATAGCGTATTCTTCTCACTAGATACCGTTCCCGTTGTTAAAATTAACATGGCATTAGAGCTACCAACTGTTGAGCTTTCTATATACGAGCCCGATCGCATATGAATTGGACCACTAAAATTAAAAGTTACAATAAGTGTTTAAAGTACCGGGTTTCTATTCAATTTTAGTCAATTTGTTCCAGTTTATATGGTCACAATAACACAATTGTTTATATGTGAGCTCACCTTGTACACAAAAGACTCTCAAATTGGTAGCTCTACATCGCATTATTACACTAACGTAGTACTTGTCTCGCATTGTATTTATTTTTTAGGAGCAGTATATTTTTGCCATTTTAAGGTTATTCGGTGTGTTATGTTTGACAGTGGCAGAATTATTTATATTTTTCTGGTTTGCTAACGAAATAAGGGTTCAGGTGAGTTATCTAGTGGATAATAACTAAGGTAGCATTATCTCATTTTTTTTACTTACCAAAATATGAACTATTCAAGTATTATTTTGCTCTAGAGTACTGCAATTTCCGACATTATTTACAACGAGACGAATTGGTTAATATACAACAAGAGTGGCCAGAAAAATGTATTACTGATGATGATAAGATCTCAAGTACCACTTGAAATTAATGTTGCACCAGTTGGTAGCATGTCTCTTGAGACATTTATTCGAATAAATTTTTTTTATACATTTTACATATATTCGAAAGTATAACTCTTTTAAGAATACTTTCCCAAAATCTCAAGTATATCCGAGAAAATTGTAGGGAGCTAGAGCTCCCTCCTTTTACTGTATACCGAACGCTGCAGGTAAATTGACGCAGCAGCTTAGCTTTGTTTGTGTATCTCTCTCTCTCTCTCTCTCTTGCTCCTTTTACTTTTTGGAGGGAAAGCGTGTATGAGTGCAGCAGGACATTTGCTTTATGGAGCTGGAATCGACTATTCTATGTAAGTTTGGAAAAAACATTTTTCGTCCTTTTTAGCTACACAAAACTGAACGCGTTTTTCTCGAAACACACTTTTCAAAATCGGTGGACAAGATTTCTCGAAAACTAATTAGACCGATCTCGCTTAAATTTTGCACACTTCTTTTTAATAACATTTTCTAGTCTTTCAACGAAGGATTTTTTTCCTTCAATTACAAAAAATACCGAAAATTTTACCCGAAAGATGCACTTTGTGCTAAAACCTCTGCCAAAAATTCAATTTTCATTTTTTTTTACATCCTTCGTCCAAGGACGAGTTTTACTTTCATACTAAAATAAGGTAATTTTGTTTCGGATGAAGCAGTCGTGAGTAATCCTGGCCACCGCAAACCACCTTTTTTCAATATGTCTCCGAAAAATGGCTATAACTGGCTTAATTCTCGGAATTTTATCGTCCTAATTTGGCAAAAAATAGTTGAAAACTTACTTTATAGGTCCTAAAAAATTTAAGTCATAAATTGGATTCCTTATATGTAAAAAAAATCGAGAAAATGAGTTTTTTTTGCCCTCTGAAACCCATGTAACCCTTTAAAGAACTCACTGGAAATTTATTACATATCCCCGTTATACTACTAAAAATTGTAGAAACGAATAATCTACGTGATCGAAGGTAAAAAAGTCAAGGTCGGTCAGTTTAGTTTAACAGCGTTAATAGCGGGGTTTGCAAGTGATGCGATATAGTAATGAATGTAATGATCAGGTAACAGTCGAGAGTATGAAAATAGGTACGATTCGTCTCGTAAAGCATTTTTTTGTCATTTTTTTCGGGTTAATGAATATATGTGCGCTAATGTGGCCAAGTTACAACTAATTATTATGATCCCTAAAACAACCGATTTTACTATTTCCAAACAAAAGAGACTCTTACACCAGGACTGACTTTCTAAACTAACGTGTAAGTACTGGATACGCGCGTATGATTTGTGATGACATATTTCGTTTATTTTTGGTTGATGTACAATAATAGAAACGACCCTCAAAACGAACACGTGTCATTGTAAATCGTCATCCAACAACATTTCATACACGTTACTGTGAAGTTTCTCTTTTATCAGTTAAATAAATGTTAGGCAGTTAATTACCTACCTTATTACTTCCTGATGTTTTTTTATGCACTCATTTATAACTTGTAGAACTGCTTCATCGTAACTAATTCTTTGCTCTCTCTGCAAATTAGTAACATCCATTTCGATGTTCCGGATTATTTCTTGCAAAATCTTGATTTGTCCAAGACCAAAGATCATAAAGGAAACAGGTGTGATCTTGTTGAATACATGGAGACTCATTGAACATATACATAGAGCTATATCTATTGGTATGGTTATACCAGAACATTTCTTGTGTAAATCGAACGGATACCAGATTTGGTAAATCAGACCTCTTTGTATAGGACATACGTCGCTTTCATCAACCGAGTACGTGGCTTTGACCATCAAAATGTACCAAATAACTGAAATAAGCAAAGTAGATCCGACAAAGCACGTCATAACTTTGTTATTTATATCGATATATTTTAGATAGATTTGGCTTGCAATTTTATTTAACGGTGATTTTTCGTAGTTCATTATGTAGTCGAATACATTCTTCACTTTCTGCCTTTTTGTAAGGAGACTGCAAATATTAAAATTGGTGTGCTGAACATAGAGCGTAGCTAGGTTTATGACCCTCTCCTGGCAATTCCTGAATATTATCAAAGATACCAACATGTGCTCCGTCATCAAAAGCACAAATAATTCAACGAAAACTGAATATGGCTTGTAAATCTTATTTGCGACTCTCCCGGTAAAACCTATATACCATTTTCCAGCAAAAATCATTACATACTTTTGGATATATAAGAATGCATTTTCCCTCGGTTTACTGAAAAAAGTATAAAATGAAAATAAATCAAATGTGTCAAACTCAAATGAGTACGGCTCACCAAATCTTGTTTAAGGCTTTAACAAATATGACAAATTAGATGCGTTTTTAAGACGGATTTCCACATAGGCAATTTGATGCAACAACTTATTTCCGCAATATATTTGGATTTATTCTAAGCAGTTTATTGCACGACACAATATTTCATTGAAACTGAAGTAATTGAAAAATCGTACAATCGGTTGCAGATTCTACAACATACATTCTAATATTGGAGGAATTGGTAACCGTTAATTTCAAGTCAAACAGGCTTTGTACTGTTAACTGATTGTTTACAAATACACAAAATCCCGTTTTTATCAACTGCATAAATAAACAATGTTAACAATGCCGCCAGCACTACACAAACTGCATATTCTTGCAATGAAAATTGCATAATGTACATATTATACATTGACGCACAACTTTTAATGACCGCAATAAAAATTGCTGCAAATTTTCGACATATGTAACGACAAGAAGTTGCTGCTTTTGCAGCCACAAATTTGCTGCCACAAATTGCATAATGGTCCGGGAAGCAGCTACAGTTGGAGGTTGATTATTTTGTACGGCTTATTTTCGAAAGAGTGATTCTTGGATAGTTAAAGAAAAGAAAGAAACGATATTCAGCTGGGCCGCTGAGGGTGGGTGTGGACGGGGAGGCGTTCGGAACATGTCAAAGAAGTTCCTGCAAAGAAATAATATGTACCTGCGGAAAACGTTTCCACCACTACCAAGTCAGCTGAACATAAGTTTATTGATTAATAGCTGAATAACTATCTTATGTAACTTTTTCATAGGGTGCATATACAATCATTTTACAGCACTTTGTTTAGTAAGTACGCACAAGCATCAGCTGAAGTGTCAATTAAATACCTAATAATTAAAGACTCTAAGACTCTAACAAGACATGTGAACAGCCATGCCTTTTTGAGTTCTAATAAGTTATTAGACGCGGACAGTCTATAAGTCAATGTGTTGTACTAGCCGTTATTGCAATTGGTTATTTTAAATTATTGCAAGATAAGATACAGATAAACTTTAAAGTTTAAATTAAGATTAAGTTTAAAATTTAAATTAAGATTAAGATAAACATGGTTTGTATAGATAATTTCTCATACAATGTCGTGTTCGCCCTGATGAGGTCTTGTTACGTTCCGCGACTTCTAAGTCGGGGAGACTAGTCAAATTAATAAATAATTTTTTTACAACATTCAGCACCTCCGCCGCGCCAGCTGAAATTGGTTTTTAGCATTAGCTACACATTAACTAACTATTGTTACCAAAGTCAGTCGGTGTAAAATGTGCAACAATAAATTGTCGCTGACTCCAAGGCTATAAGTGGAAAACCGTCTTTAGGTTTGAGTTGTGGCGAATTGTCTGGGAGTTTTAGAAAAAGTTAATAAAACATACAGCCAATATGAAAGCTGCTGAATTCAAAACGATCAAACGGTAATCTGAAGGTCAACTTTCGTTTTTTAACTGGATTGGCGTATTTTTTCTTCTATCTTCTATAATATTATTAGACAAATTTAGTAGAGAAAAATGTTTAGAACGAAATATATTGCGGTATTTTTTTTTGTATAGTCCTCCATACATTTGATTGGGTACTAAAAACTTACCAATCACGAATCACTCATTTTTTAATTAAGAAATTTTTAGGTCAGGGTATGTCAACAAAACAAGTAAAAAACTTTGTTTTATACCATGGTCTTTGAATTACAAAATAGTGAGAAATATTTGAATAAAAAAATTAAATTGGAGAACAACGACGAAAAAAAAACTATTAAAGGGAAGAGAAATAGTTACCTCATTTTTTTTCACCTTTCAGAACTGTTACGAAGCATGTAGTAGCGGTAATTGTCAGAAATTGACAGAGCATACATTTTCTTCCTTAATAAGAATGCGGATCCACGTCATTTGAGTAAATTATGCACAGAGTTATTAGGTAAATTAACTAATACCGAGCTGGATTTTAAACTAACATTTCCAGGACCATATTCAGTGAAAAGACGGAAAGCTTTTATCACTCAAGATACTAAAAATATGTCATTAAAATGTACGTGTTTAAAATATTGAAATAATATTTGAAGAGTGTTCGTTCAAAAACTAATATGACCATTTTTTACTTAAATCACATTTTATATCAATTTGGGGTATTTTCAACCGATTTTAACGTCTTCTCAGAATCATGGAAAATAGAACAGATCGCAACTTGAACAAGGAGAGTTCAATCAAAACCAGACCTGTCCACATCAGAAATGAAACTTTGCCATGTCAAACAATACAGGATGGGTCTCTCTGCTTTTTCCATATAGAAAACAGTCATTTTTACAGAGAGAGACTTCACGATATGACATATTGTGTGTGGTATTGCGTTTTACTTGCGTGTGGTATTGCGTTTTACATAATCTAATGATTAATTTAAACAGCGGCATATAAGTTTTTCATTCTGTGTTATTAATGGTTTAATGTCTCTAGAGACATGCTACCAATTGCTGCAGCATTAATTTCAAGTGGTATATGTGATCTTATCATCATCAGTAACAAATTTTTCTAGGAACTCTTGTTGTATGCCAACCAGTTGGTTTCGTTATAAATAATGTCGGAAATTGCAGTACTCTACAGGAGAAGAATATTTATTCAATAATTCAATATATATTAGAATACACATAGTATGTGTTTTAATTCTAAGGATATTTAACATAATAGTTTTAGGTTATTTACAGAATTTCACTTGATCGAGAAAAAATAAAACCATTTTTACAAATAAAATATTAGTAGTTATAAGGTTTTCTTCTCCGAAACATTTTTTTATCAAATAAACACAAGCTGCAGCTCCTTTTCCTAAAAGTTCTAACACATCACCTGCGTGCACGTAAAACCAGATATATCCATTTTTTTTTCGTTTTCGACGAGTTAACATTTTTACATGTTTGTGGTGTTGACAAACATTACACTTTGTCAAACATAACACACCAGCTGTCCTTAAAATGGCAAAAACATCCTGTTCCTAATAAAAATAAACACAATACGCGGCAAATCCTACATTAGTGTTAAGTTACACTTTTCACTTTTGAAAGTGAAATAAAATATGTATTGTATTATATTGTTTATATTATTTTATATATCAAAATGATACTAAAAATAATACTAAAATAAAACTAATAAAATATCACCTATTTACGCTAAATGTGAAAATTTTTATGAAATCTAACTATAGTTTCTCCTTTTTCATTGAGAAAAATTAGAAACTTAATGATCATACAAGAAATTTAGGAAGAATACAACATTACCGGAAAAGTGGAATAAATATGTGTATTCAAATGTATTATATATCAAATATATTTTTTTTCAAATACCGTAAGGAGTGTGAAAGTTGATTCTCACTATACATACCGTTTCCGTTCCGTTCCGTTAAATTATAAAATATAAAATATAGAAATTCGCCTCTAAGTAATATGTACGGAAGGCATAGTAGTGCGCGGGCATACACAGTTTCCGTTCCGTTTACATATCTGCCTGCCTCCGTTCCGTATCAATCCCTTCGAAACGTATTTTTGGCGGACAGGTTGAAACGTGATGAAAATGGTACGGCTAGTGTGAATGAAGGAACGTACCGTACCAATTCATTCTATTAATTAAAACCGAAAATCGTAGCATATAATGAATGATGAAATATTAATAGCACTTGTGAGACAAAACCCTGAACTGTATAATTTGGAAACTAGTAAGGACAGTGATGTTAATCATAAAGAAAAAGTATGGACATTGATTGCTAAGGAATTAAACACAACAGGTAAGTGAAATAAAACAAATAAGCTAGTAAAATATGTTTTATTACGAATCTTACAAAGTAACACAATACTTTGACATGCGAAAATATTGGAAACATTTTGAGTCGTCGTCCATTAATTTCGGAAATAACGTAATATATTCCCCATGAACATTTCGTTGATTCAATATGTTGTGAATTCCGAAGCGCCTCTTTCGTTTTCTTTGTAAACGCTCTTCCTCGTCCAAAATAACAGCGGCAATTATTAAGTTTTCTTCGGACCACATAGTACTGAGTTCACTGTGTTTACAACGTAAGCGTCAACGGTGTGGTCACAAATGTACTGACATGGAAATGAAACGTAAAGTATGTATAGTATGTACGGTATGTATAGTGAGATTCAACCTTAAGGAGGAATGCTTCCAATTCGAAGGAGTTTGCAAAATAAATTAAGGTAGTTATTAACATAATTAAGAATACTGTGTACTTTTATTTTGCTTAAATATTTTTAAGGCATATAATTTTTGTCAATTGTTACGATACAGTCCTGTACAATTCGTAGTATACTAAAATTGGAAAGGAAAATTATACGTGATTCCTGTAATTACCATAGAATCTGATCGAAATTTGCATGTTCATTGAAAACCCAATACTTAAAAGGCATGACAAAGCCTACACAACGGCTGTAATACACCTGTGTAAATGATGGGTATTGATATTTCGTAATTTTTTGTGAATCCTGGAAACGTGAAAAACAGTCAGGTAGACTAAATAATGTACATTATTGCCTATGTTAGAAAATAAAATTGTTGATGAGGGTTTATTAATAACAAAAAACAGGTAAACAGGGAGTGGTGGGGGAATTTATAAGATTTAATAGTTACCTGTAATTTAATATAAAATATCAATGTTTCGCCTGAATGCCTGGGAATGTCCTATGTAGACCTGTGTATCTTAAATGGAAATTTTAGGAATTTCTCGCATAATAGGATACATAATATTTTCTTTATTATTTTTCGAGTTATTTCTCACACAAAGGTGTATGTGTAGTATATGGTAGGTACTCATGAAAGGGTGCTTTACAAGATTTCGCCTGAAAACTGTAGAATTCCTATTTAATTTTTTTTTAATGATGACATATCTAGATCGTAGTTAGTGCCAACTCTATTTGTTACCATATTAAAAAACGCAAAACAAAATTTACCAGATCTAGTTTTTTATTCCATACTTTTTTACACACTATATTCCAAAACGTGTATGATGAAAACAAAAAATATGATTAGATAAATATATAAGCGACCATCCATGACGTTTTGACGCCGTTTTGACACCGGAAATTTTGACCGCGGCTGTTTAGCGCTGCTGTTTTGAGGTTAATGTTGTATCGTTTTACTAACTTTTTGCCACCGCGATTTAGAATAGACTAGAGGGAATGCATCACATTTGCCCCATGCGTGAAAAATGGTATAAACAATGTAGTACCAATATGGCGGCTTCGCCAGGAACAAGTTTGAAATTGGCCCTGAACCATTTCATTACACAAGCCCATAGCCTCAAAAGTGCTTTTATTTTCAATCATCATATAATACCTAATAAATAATTTTTTGTGACAATTTAGGACTAAATAAGAGATAAAAACTGTGAACGTCAGTCCCGGGATATTTTCCTTGTTGGTCTACATTTAGTACCTATTACTCGTATAATACAATACGTTATTACTCGTATAATACGTTAATTTTAACACAAGAAACAAATTACAATTAAAAAAAAAACACTTAGCTTCGTTCACAGAGACACCAATATGCCAAATCTTTCAAATCATTAAACGATTCGAAAGAGGAGATGAGAAACTCGTGGCTGAAGGTGTACTATTACCATTATTAGTATTACAGGGCAAGATTACTGTTTTATAGAAACCATTACCAAAAATAGCTTGAAATATCAAATAAAAAACATACTATTTATCTAAGGAATAGTTTTAGTCTTCAGTAGAATACTTTACACAATCAACTAATGATTTATCATTTTCCTTGTATCGGTGGTTACAAATACTGTTGACAAATACAACGGTCATAGTTATTTTTTTTTTTAGTTTATTATTTAACAACAGAGATGATAGTTATTTTATCCACAATCGTTTCATGAAAGTCTTTATTTACTTTCATTTGAACTGTGTAATGTAATATTTGATCCACTAGTGAATTGAAGTAGCAAACCATAGAAACCAGAGAGCCAGCCTACCAAGTTCGAAGATTCGCATTTTTAAAATACCACTCGACAAATCATGCCATGAACTGTGTACATACAGTATGGAATAAATCCATTGTTGTCCCAAATTAAAAACATTTTATACAAATCCTCAGACAGGTCAACTTTTTTTTTTTATAAAAAAACATTTTTTTTGTGAGGCATTTTTTTTATTATACTTGGTTTTTGACATATCATCGACGTTTGTTTTAATCGACAACCTATATTTTTTCACTGATCTGGATAGAGAGCATATTTTCTACAAATAACAGTATGAAAAAAGTTCAGTCAAAAAGATCGGTACCTTTTCGAGATATTTTACAAAATTACAACCAAGTTACAGCAATGTTCAAACTGACCACCCTCAGCTGTAATTCTTTCAGATATTCTCTTAAAATTGATGTATGGTATAACAATACTCACAAATGGTCCGGATGTTCTTGATAGGAACGCAGTGGGCAGAAATAAACATTATTGCAGAGAGAGACATTCCTCGTATTTTTCGAGTAAGAAGCTCGAAAATAAATAACTATTTCCTATTAGCAGGCTATATCGGTTATTACTGCTTAATTATATGGTAGAAATAGGCAACCGTAAAAAAAATAACTAGAAAAGTGAAAATTCACGCAAGTGAATTTTCGTCACTATGAGAAACTGTTTATTATATGAGTATCGTTACCCAGCATGAATATCTATCCATCTATATAAAATGTGTTAATTCAAAATATAATTAAATATTCGGTTAAGTAATTAATTCGATATCGTTATTAAATATAGTTCACCTAAAAAAGCATGAAACGGTTAAATCTTAGGTGAATTTTAAACATTCACATATTTCAAATGTTTATAAATAATTGAGAAATGTCAACAATATTTATTTGGGTGCGTCTCCGATTCCAAAATGTTATCTCATATTATCTCTCGAATAGTCTACCTCAGAAATTTTTGGAAAGATTGAAGGAAACAAATGGTTTAATTTATATCTCAATTTATTTCATATTGTAATTTGTAACACAAATATTTCACTTCTTATATTATATTCTAAATATTTGTAATCAATACATTACTCTTGTGTTCTTGAACAATACCTAATGTGCATATGTAAGTCCTTTCAAGGTGTATCAACGTAGTGTCAACATATATATTATTTTACGTATAAACCGTTCGGAAAAACATTGTTGTGCTGTAACAAAGCTTCATTAACTGAAAATTATAAAGAATGATTTAATAACAATCTGGTAGGTACCAGGTAATTTTTAGTGGTGAACTATTAAATATTGATCCCTATAAAAATCTGTAATATTCTAAAATAAAATATAACTTTACCTGTTTGAATGTCTCTAGAGACATGCTACCAATTGCTGCAGCATTAATTTCAAGTGGTATCTGTGATCTTATCATCATCAGTAACAAATTTTTCTGGGAACTCTTGTTGTATGCCAACCAGTTGGTTTCGTTATAAATAATGTCGGAAATTGCAGTACTCTAGAGGAGAAGAATATTTATTCAATAATTCAATATGTATTAGAATACATATAGTATGTGTTTTAATTCTAAGGATATTTAACATAATAGTTTTAGGTTATTTACAGAATTTCACTTGATCGAGAAAAAATAAAACCATTTTTACAAATAATATGAAGATATAACATATTTGCTGTAACAAAATTAAACTTTTAATAATAATAACTTTATACATAAATTTAAGCTAATCTGCATATCTTTAAAAGAAACTGTTTGTAAACAAGTCTCAGATTTTCTCACACAAGACAAGATCAAGAAGAATTTCTAGGAAAATTACCACCAAAAAGGCAAATAATGAGGGGCCGATAAGGCCGGTTTTCGTCCCCTCACCAAAATTGGAAATAAGGAGTAGAAAATAAGTAGCTCGGAACTGTAAAACCGCTGTCAACAAAAAACATGGTTGCAGAACGGCATCCGGAGATGGTCACATTCATGCCCTCAGGTGAACGTCAGTATACCCGCTACATCTGTCCATTGTCAAGAATTGTAGTGTATTATGAATTTATCAGTAGTGCAAGGAAAGTAATTGACACGGTTTGGTGACTACTACAGTCACCAAATTGATACGGTAGTAGTAGTAGTGACCAAATAAAAGTGAACACCTAAAAATGTTTTCTCATTGACATGAAAGATTTTCCCTATGTATCGATAACGAATTATCAAAGGTGGCTGGCTTTGCGTGGTGTTTACAAACGCATATGTCAAATTTTCTACTAGTTTGGTACCTAATGGTTTGATAGACAGTGGTTTTCAATTTTTTTCCAAGACGATTATTCCCTATTTTCACAGACGACTCTGCACCATGCCATTGCTTACGAAAGGTAAATTTTGACAAACCAAGTGGTCCTAACTATCGTTATAATCAGTTGTCGTTATTTTTAACTTATCGTTCATTAAATAATACGGGTTATTATTAGGGTCCGGAAATGTGTGCCATAACATAGGGTCGGCACTATAAAACTCTATAATAATTAATTAAAGTATAAACCGTATTTTTAAGCGTCTTTTGAGTTTAATATAGTTTTATTGTTTTTATGAAATAGAGCGTACCTATAATTTTACTACTACTAAACTAATCGCACAGCAATTGAAGGTGCTTTGTTTGCGAGGAAATATTTATAAATATTTTGTTTATGTTTTTTTTATACATATCCGGCCCTCTCCTGTCCTGATATGTGTCAGACGATTCATGGCAATCGCACGGCAAAAAAAATCGTACTCACAAAAATTGATACCACTGTACTACTGCCAATATTAATCTACATATTTTATCTTAGTTATTATCCGATGGATAACTCACCTGAACTCTGATTTCGTTAGCAAGCCAGAAAAATATGAATAACTCTGATACTGTCAAACACAACACTCCCAAAATCCTTAAAATGGCAAAAATACCTTGCTCCTAAAAATACAAAACAATATGGGACAAATGCATTTATATGATAATGTAATGTTAATCTTAACAATCTTAAGAATGGTATATGTTATGAATAAAGGGACAGTAAATAACTAAATAAAAAGGACAACATTGAATAAATTCAATCTAGTTAAAAAAATAGTGTTCTTTAATAAATGTGGTAAATAAAAATGTATGAAAATTATATTTTGATATTTTAAATTTTTTATTTAAGGTATTTTAAAATGAATTATAAATTGCTCGTTAAAATTTTTAAAATAAAAACACCTTTTGTATTAACGCCATTTGCGGTATGTTCAGGCTAGGGACTTATAGGGTTGGTTTTAACCTTTAGACTGCCAGTATTTTTCCCTTATAAATGTATATTTTTGAGAGGCAAAGTTTATATAGAGACATCCAAAAAAAGTGACTGTCACAATTTGTAAAATAAACAATGGTTGTCATATGATGTGACAGTCTTGACAAGTAAATAAGGTTATAAATTCGATCAAGAATAGAAATACGTCTTTTTTTCTCGGCCAACTTTGATGACGTTTTTTTGGATGTCTCCATATATATAAACATCTAATACATCTAGAATAGTTGCCGAGGTGACGGGTGGCTCATATATGAGCCAGGCCGGCTGGCAACGGTCGGGCCAATGTTAATAATTTTCAGATTGTGAAAATTACTATATATTTATTTTTAACCGAATGTGCTTAATATTATAATGTAATAAGCTACCAATAACACTCTAAAATATATTTAGTCACCAATACAACTACAAGCATCCAAACCGCCCCTAGCGAGGAGATGAAATTTTTAAAAAATTCGTTATTAGGTGGGTATTGATTTTTTACACGATTTTTTTCCGTAAACACGCTGTAATATCTGTAATATCTGTAAACGCTGTAATATTTGATAAAAAACGTATTCAACCAATCTAAGAAATCGGTACAAATTATCAGATTTTATCGAAAAATATTCAAAATTATGAATTCGATTTATTTACTTATTTTAGTACATTTCAAATAGCCCATATATGTATAACTTCTAAACTCTATACTATACTGGGAATACTATTTTAGTGGTTGCCACCTAACGCTCCTTATATTTATTAGAATTTTTACTGACAATTTGAGAATGACGTTTTCATAAATATTTGATAAATCGAATTGAATGAATAATCGACCTATCCGAAAAAAACAAATTTTGTTTTGTTTTGTGTGAAATTGTTTCAGCAGCACCTCCGGAAACGTGAAAAATTATTCAAGAATTTTCTTCAGCATATAGGTAACAGGATGAATATCAAATCAAAAACAAGAAAAAAGCGAAACAATATTTTTTTCTTCATCCCTAGACTTGCATATTTTCATACGTATATATTTTCATACGTATATAATTTTGTACTTATATATTTATATAGTCATAGGTAAACATTCCATGTTTTACATTCGAATTCAATCGCAGATTATATTCAAGTATCGCTAAAAAAAAATTATTATTTATCCTAAATTCAAGTAAAAAACTAATAATTATTCTATGTAACAAAAAATTAATTTTAAATAACCGTTCAATAAAGAATTTTGAAAATATCACCCCTTTTGCTAGGGATAGTTTCGGCATCTCAATCAATTGCGGAAAATTTTAGGATACATTTTACGGATTTTACAGGCTATTTACTAAAAAAATTCAGTAAAAAAGTTCAATAACGAGTTTTTAAATATTTCACCCCCTCGCTAGGGGGTAGTTTGGTTACCTCGATCGACTAGAAAGAATTTCATTTGTATCCTTTAGAGATCAGAGAGCATATTAAATGGGAAAAATTTACTGTAATATCTGTATTCATCACTAAAACTATATATATATATATATACTATCATATAAAACTATAAACTATTTTATTACTGTCCCATATATGAGCCAGCCGGCAGTCTAAAAGATTAATGCTCCGAAGTCGCTATGCAGTGGTTTAAAGCGTTTCGCTATCGACACCCCAAAAACCAACCCCATATTGAAATTAGAATTCATAAGGTTCAGATACCTACAGGGTGTGCAGAAAAGGGTTCGAGCGTTCAGGAAGGCTTTCTGGGTTACCCCACGTGTTGAGATCTGCCTACAACCACTCAGGGCGGCAAATTTGCAGGAGATGAGCTGGAGATGGAATTTCACTTTTGGTGCTCAATCTGCCAACCTCAGTGCTTTCAGTCAACTTCGAAACTTTCCAACAGGGGCGGAATCAAAGGGGGTGAATGTGGGGTTGGTGTAAGGATGATCTGGAGAGGTGGTCATAGCGAGCTGTGCCCCCACAGTATTTTTTTAGGCAGCATTAGGATCAATGGAATCGCCTAATAGATGTTCGACTAGAGTAACTACAAGCAAAACCCAGCGTAACTACAGGTACTAACTATTAGGTACGTGTTAATGTGTGCCAAGAAACGATTTTTACCCGCCAGAGTCCTTCTCAGTCCATTTTATAGATCTCTGAATTGCCGCCAGAGTCTTGTGAATTCAATTTCGACATGGGATTTGATTTTGGGGTCTGGATGGCGAACCCTTTAAGCCACTGTTTAGCGACTTCGTGGCATTAAAACCAGCCCTATAGACTACCGAAATTTAAAAACAGCGCTAACTTAAGAAGTGGTACGCTAATTTTGATGAGTAGCTTATTATTAGTAAAAAATGTAAATTATCGCTGGTTTACTCTAAAAATGTTAACAAAACCCCTAGGAAAGTAACATATTTAAAAAAAAAATGGAGCTTTGGAAGAATACCATAGTAACTACTACTTTACAAATATGTATGTGATACGTAAAATCTGAGTGAGGTTAAAGTGAGACAGACATATCGAAACCCATGTAAAAAATATGTTTTTTTTACATACCATAAGAAGCATAAAAAGTAATACTGCTAGATCCAGCGAGTTTGTAAAGAAGCTGACTAGTATAATTTCCTTACATCCTGTATCCACTAGATCCATGAACCTGAAATCCAAACGAGGGTCACAAAAGTATTAGAATCGTAGAAAAGTGTCCACGTGTACATTTGTCCCTCAGCTTAATCAAGTTCAGTTCTTATAAGTTGAATCTAAGGTGCTGGCCACTCGAACTTACACATAGAGACTTTTATGCAAAATTCAATATTTTTAACAAGAATGCAAATTTTTGAAGGCGGCTTGCAAATTTTAAGAGCTAGCTTTTTTCGGATTAAGCTGCATGACGTATATTTATCTTAGGACCATAGGTTTATTATATATGGGGTGATCAATGAAGTGATGCAAAAAAATCAAAAAGTTTGTATGAGTGAAATTTCCGCATTTTTTTTTTTGGTCGTTGCAATATGGTTCGTTACTAAGGTAACATCAATATCTCTAGACGTTTTTGTCAGTTTTTGGATTAAGGCCCTTAGGCTTTGTACTACTCAACATAAAATTTGGGTAGCAAAATTTTTAAAATGCTATAACTTGACATTGGATTGACGGTTCTTGATGATTTATGCGGATTTGGAATCTTTATTTCACGTAGATTTTCTCTGGTCTAAGCATTCTATTTGAGGATTGAAATTTACACAAATAATCGATATGATGAGGGTCGATAATAAACAAAAACGTAGGGTACGACGCGCTCTAACTTTCTTCTCACTGTTCTGTCCGAAACTCACACCCAGTTTGTTGTCTCAAAGAATCATTCAGTTTTACAGAGTTCTTTGTCCACCCCCATGTCCATAATTATGATCGGGTGTAATTTCTACGCGACGCGTCAATTTCAAAGTAGGCATTGGAAAAACAAATTTTTACATTATTCTAGAAATAATCTGACACATTTCAATGTTATAATTTTGTAAATTTTAATTAATATCAGGCGTTTAACCACGGCAGAAAGGGAAAATTGCATTCGACTTCTTAACGAAGGAATGTCAAAAGAGCAAATTGCGCACATTTACAATGTCAGCCGAAAGACCATTTATAATTTGAAGCGCCGCGTCGAAACTACTGGTGATCATAATTATGGGCATGGGGGTGGACATACAAAAAAAATCAAAGAACCGAAAGAACTTTAATGAGAGAAACTATGCAGAATAGAACAAAGAACTCTAGAAAATTAAATCACTCTTTAAGACAACAAGCTGGAGTGAGAGTTTCGGACAGAACAATGAGAAGAACATTAAATAAAAACTTGAGGTGAGAATTTATTTTTACAAAAACTTAAATAATGGCAAACATTTTAAATTATAGAGCCCGTCGCAGAGCAAAATGTGTGCGGTTATTACAACACCATAGAGCGAATAGGCGGGCATGGGCAAATCGGCATGCGAATTGGGGTAATGCAGACTGGAGCCATTGTTTATTTACTGACGATACAAGATTTAATTTGTTTCACTCCGATGGCCGAATGTTAGTTTGGAGAAGGCCAAATCAGCGATATTTGTAGGAAAATATGGCCCCTCAAGAGGCATTTGGTGGTGGAGGTGTTACAGTGTGGGGAGGTATCATAAGAAATGGTAAAACCGAGATATTCATTACCAACCAAATCGTAAATGCTACTGTTTATCAGGAGGAAATTTTGGAACATATTGTTGTTCCTTTTGCTCGAAATTACGGCCCAGAATTTGTATTGGTGGATGACAACGCTCGACCTCACAGAACGCGAAGGATCACAGAGTTTTTTGCAGGAACAGAACATCAATAGGATGGACTGGCCTGCAAAATCTCCGGATCTTAATGTCATCGAACACGTTTGGACTTATTTAAAACTTAAAGTAAGATCTCGTGATGTACCCCCTGAAACCTTAGAAACGCTTAGTGAGGCCATTGGTGAAGAATGGGAGAATATTCCACAAGATTTTATAAATAATCTTGTGGATACTCTACCAAATCGATGTCGGGAAGTAATACATCGATCAGGAGGACCAACAAAATATTAGTTTCTCTTTTTTTATTTAATGTACCTAATTTCGGGTAAATTATTACCAAAGATTATGTATTTAAAGATAGTTAGATAAAGACACTTGGCATTTTTCCATTGATATTTGCCGGTTGCTTACAATGATCTCGTCCTTTTAACACGCTGTTGCCAACAATAACCCAATTTCATTGTAAACTCCGAAAATTCCCATCTTTGACGCAGTGGGTTGAAAACAAAAATTAATGGACAGATAATTTATGTTTTTCAGGTTATTTTTTTTATTTATTAAAAATTAGCAATACCAATTACCACTAGGTATCCCTATCCATACATACTTAATCTTTGTTATTACAGTACACTGTGTTTTTTAGGGATTGCAGGAACTTTTAAATTAGGTTTAGAATTATAAATTTTTTAAGAATTGACTTTTGACCGTTGTTAACCAATCGTGTATATTGTAGAATATAATGTAATAAACGTGTTCTTGTCGTTACGTTTTTGTTTATTATCGACCCGGTATAATGTGTAAATTTCAACCCTCAAATAAAATGCTTAGACCAGAGAAAATCTACGTGAAATAAAGATTCCAAGTCCGCAAAAATCTTCAAGAACCGTCAGGAACTGAACGGATTTTTATGAAATTTGGTGCATTTGTACTACATTTAATTTCGAACCAAGTGATAAAAAAATGCAAGATGGCCGACTTCAGGTTTTGCCCTAAATAACACTAAATAAAGTTATTTAAATGGGACCCCCTTTATATTTTTACATATTTGAATTCTACGCGTCAGAGTACACGCAATTCAAATATGCAAACATTTTGAGAAGGTTCTATTTTGTTCCGGCATCATCATGTGTTACTAAGTTACATTTTTTATTCAAGTTGTCAACGAAGTGAGAATTATTATTGTTGATAGCAACGAAATGTCATGTACATAAAAACTATTGTCTAGAGAGCTTGAGGCTCTTTACTATTGTCTAATAAAAAAGATTATTTCTAGAATTACAAGAAATTATTTACAGTCCAACAAAGAGAAGTACATAAGACGGTACCTACAATTTAAAAAACTAGAATTGGTGCCATCTTCGGCAAAACCGGATCAGCCATCTTGGATTATCCCGTCACTTGATTGGAAATTATTTCTAATGTAAACTCCCCAAATTTCAAAAGATTCCGTTAATCAGTTTTCAAGATATAATCTTGGCCCAACCTCCCGATACACCCGCTATGGGTTTAATGGTTTACAATTAAGAGTACTTTCGCCTTCTCTAAATTTATAATACCACACAAAACACAACAAATAAATAATATCATAGAATGATTACTAAACCACAAATAAACCAAAATGACATTGCTCACGTCATGTGGTCAAACTCTTCAACCGACGAAAAGTTGTCATGTACAGTTGCAGTTGGAAATAGGTATCGGTAATCTTCAGATTGAGTTGTCTGTAGTTGTTTTAGTGGTTCGCAGTTGATTGTGGCCTCTAAGTCATCTATCGCGGATTCAAGTTGAATATCTGTTAGGGGTAAGGATACCTATGGGTTTGTGTTAGTCTCACCCGCGTAAAAAAGAAGGCGACAAAAAAGTCCTCTTGTATATGTTATACCTGCCAAAATGATACCTACCGTATAACTTCCTGATGATTCTTTATGCAGTCATTTATAACTTGCAGAACTGCTTCATCGTAATTAATTCTTTGCTGTCTCTGCAAATGCTCGACATCCATATCGATGTTTCGAATCATGTCTTGCAATATCTTAATTTGTCCAAGACCAAATATCATAAAAGAAATAGGAGTCACCTTGTTCATTAGGTGGATAGTAATTACATATAGACAAAATACTACATCTACTAATTTAGTTATACCAGTATATTTGCTGTACAAATCAAACGGATACCAGAATTGATAAAGCACTCCTGTTTGTATAGAACACCCTTCGTTTCCTTCAGTCGAGTATGTGTCTCTAACAGCCAGAATATACCAAGTGCCCCCAAAAAGTGCAGTAGAGCCGATAAAGCACACGACAATTTTTTTATTTATATCTCTGTATTTTAAATAAATTTGACTTCCAATTTTATCTAAAGGTGATTTTTTCAAAATCGATTATGTAGTTGAATATATTTTTCACTTTCTGTTTTTTCGTAAGGAGACTGCAAACATTTAAATTGGTGGTCTGAACGTAGTAACTAGCCATATTTAAGACAATCTCCTGGCATTCCCTGAATATTATCAAGGAGACCAATAAGTGTTGCGTCATCAGATGCATAAATGATTCAATGAAGAATGAATATACTTTATATGTCATATTTGCGGTCCTACCGGTAAAACCTATGTACCATTTTCCGACGAAAATCATTACACACTTTTGGACATGCAAGAATGTATTTTCGTTCGGTATACTAAAACAAAATATAAAGTGAAAGACAAATCAAAAGTGTCAAACTCACCTGAGTATGGCTCACCTTTAGTTTAAAACTTTAACGAAATATCTGAGAATTTAAAAATTGGCTAATATCAAAGTTGCTAGATTAAAAACAATTCATCGATCATTTGAAGATTCTTTTGTTTTTTAAATAGAATGGCCTATGTTTTACTCTTACATTGTAACAGTGATAGCGACATATTTTTTTTCACAATATATGTTATTAAGAAGAATTACGTTTTTTTTAACATTACAATAAGTACCCTCGATTCCTATACAGGGTGCTTTATTAAAACCATTTATTAAAAGTGTTAAGGCTCATAGGAATGATTGATTTTTGAAAATTTGGACTTTGGCGAATATGCCTGATAAATTTGATGAAAATATTTCCAATTTGGATGTACTTCCGGTTATACCGGCTAAGTCGGCTTCAACTTCCTTATTTTCAATGGAATAATACATTTTTTATTGCATATTAGGTTTGCATAAGGTTTCCCTATACCTTACCATAAGATTTCTTTTACCGTTTTTGGGTTATTTCGAGTTTTTGAAATTTTGTTCATAAGCACCGTAACATTTGAAACTATCTAGCGGTCATTTTAGAAAACAATGCATCGGTATTGGTGTGATTAGTAGAACCCTAAAGTAATGGTTTTACTATTTCTTATTCAAGTACATGGTGCTTTTTTTAAATACAAAACCCCATATTTTACTTTATATTTTGCTCTAGAATTAAATTCTGCATCGATCTGTATTGGCATTCTCTATACCTACATATATTTATCAGTATTGTAGCTTTTGTTTGATGTAAATAGATACAGGGTGTTACATTCAAAATAGTGTTGAATTTTAACATTTAAATTGACCATATTTAAAAAACACCCTGTAGGACAAGTAACAGCATAGGACGAAAAAAACTTTTTGAAATAGTAAATCGACTGGCGAAAACCCCATCCTTGTTAAGTTCACTCTGTCAAAAGACATTTACGATTAAAATGAATCAGAATTTTCTGGGACGTCCAAATCACGATGTTTTTAAAAATCAAATTTCTAACCCAATTTGAAAGCAAAGTTTAACAAACCATACATTTTTGGAAAGCAGACGATTGCAACTTTTGTTTGGTGTAAACAGGTATAAGGTGTTGCATTTAAAATAGTAGCGATTTTTAACGTTGAATTTGACCTTATTTGAAAAACACCCTGTTGGACAAATAACAAGTATTTAACATAGCAAGAGAACTTTCTGAAACATTAAATCGACTGGCGAAAATCGCATCCTTCTCAGTTCACTCTTTCACTTTTCAGTTCACTTTTGAGTTCCCGACCATAGATGTAACTCTAGGTATAACATCTGCTCATCCATTGGCCAAAATTGAGCCATTTTTGGTCACTTTTCGCGATTTCATGGCAATCTAGTGAATGGGTGGTATTTTTACCACGGAACTTTTCTACAGGAGAAGTATTTGAACTTTGTTTGGCCATATTGACCAAAAACAATCAATCATATTACAACTGGCCAATATTAACAAAGTCAGCCATTCTGATTCATATGGAGATTTTTTTGTCCCGAGTGCTTTTCCCTTTTTTTATTCATCTTAAGTTTACCAAACTGAGCTCAATCTTATGAGAAAGGTAAGTATCAGGAATCCAATTATTATTGTGACTAAAAATTATGCAAAACATACTCTGTCCATACGACCTTAATAAAAGTTGTAGAATTCCTCCCTGGCAGTTCAATGGTGACCTTGGATTTGACCTTGACTATGACCTTGAATGTTATGTCAAGGCCAAGTCCGTTTTAACAAAAGGGAACCCCTATTTTTGAAACCAGAAATGAAAAGAGCGGATAATTTTACAATCGAGTATGATCTTGACCAACTCCTGGAATTTGAGTTTCAAGGTCGAATACAATTGAGACAATAAAGTTTGGTAATACATATCCCAGAGAAAAATGATATATGTATGTATGTATGACTTTGACCATGACCGTGATATGTGTATGTATGTATGACCTTGACCATGACCTTGAATATGGTTCGTGACCTTGTTATGGTCGTACGTACTCAATTTCAGTACTCAGTTTTTGTGGGGTTATCTCAAAGGTAGGGTGTACAAAACGAAGCCGCAAAAAACAAGAATTACGATAACGCATACTAGACGAATGCGATGTCATTCCAGCTGAGGATTTCATGAACGCAATCAACAGTTTTTATAACCGACTGCTGACTGTCAAGAGGTTAACGGAGCACAGTTTGATCACTTATTCTGATAATTAAGACTATTTGGACGAGTCTTGCCTTAGTCGGCTGGAGAGTAAAGAGTTTTGCCTTATATAGCTAGATAGGTCTTCATTTTGGTCAACTTTTTTCCATGAGTATTTATCAAGCTTCAATGCCTTGTAGTTGACCTTGGAGTAGCCTTGAAGGTCAAATCCCAAGACTTGGTCAAGGTCATAATCAATTGTAAAATTTTCCTCTCTTTTCATTTCCGGTTTTAAAATGGGGGTCCCATTTGTTAAAACGGACTTGGCTTTGACATAACCTTCAAGGTCATAGTCAAGGTCAAATCCAAGATCACCATTGGATTGCCAGGGAAGAATCCTTCAACTTTTATTAAGGTCGTTTTTATTTTGATCAGGACGACCCAAGGAACGAAAAAAATGCTATTAGAAAATAATTAACCGAGGGCCAAAATCATAGGGTTTTGTGCGGGGTCCTGTTCAAAATTCATTTCATTTCTATAAGCCGCAATACTTTTAAGGAATGGTTTCGATCAATCACCCTATACAGTTCTACACATCATATCGGGAACAAGGGCCGCTTTTTTTAATGAGAATGTCGAAGACTCACTCGGACGATCTTAACAAAATGAGAATGAAATTTTATGGTGTAAAACGCGGTCGCCGTACTGCAGGAAATGTAAAAATAAGTAAACACAGCCTTTTAGTTCTACAAAGTTCTTAAAATGGGAAGCAGTATCAAAAAGCGACAAAAGGAAAGCTTACCTCATTTTTCTTCGTCTTCCTAAACTAGTAGTGATTATATCGGTAAGTAACGACGGTAGTGGTCAGAAACAAGACCATGAATTCTCTATCTTTAAGAAATAGATCCACGTTATTAGAGTAAATTATTCACATAGTCATTAGATGAAATAAATTATACTGGGTTGGATTGAAAACTAAAATTACCAGGATCATATTCATTGGAAAAAAATACTATCAAGGTATAAAGAAGTATCTGTTGAGTATTGAATTAATTTTTTTTTTATTATTATTTACGTAAACTCAAAATTGCAGAGTGTAAGTGGTCCTACATGGACGTAAATGCACTGTTTAACAGTCTCAATAGATAATTTTGCAGTTACTAAAATATTAGTATCCAATTTATTGAAATATATGTATGAATTTATGCAAAATTCATATGTATAAAATACGTTTTTTGTAAGGAACTTGTTAAGCTAACTAACTCTACCGTATTTCCAAATTTTTTAATTTCAATTTTTTCAATAAATACCAAGTACTACAAAGTATATGTAGGAAAATAAAAAAAGATAAACAATTTTGAACGAATACCAATACACTGCTTTACAACAATTTTTTAAAGCTTGACTTAATATTGTAACAAAATTATATTGTGGCCTGTTATTATATTGCGGCCTGTACAATTTATATCAACATTGTGAGGGCATAACGCAGGACCTCGCAAATGAAAAAGGTATAATTTTAGAGGAGAAATAAAGAAACATTTTATTATTTTAATACGCAAGATGGAAATTGGAAATATTCATCAGCTGGGTTACAAAATATACCTAAGAGACGAATATGTTAGTTGCGAGGTCTTGTATTGACGTTCTTGTAATTGGTTATTAGGCGTTGCTAGGGTACATTAAAAGTTGTTGACAAATGATGTTTATAGTTGAACCAAAAACCGAACATCTACATATGTCCGAGTTTTTGTAACGGTTCATTTTTGTCGCTTAGTGTATAAGTCGTTCTAATTTTGAAAATGATAAATACGCCTGGGGAACAAAAAAAGCGGTGCAACTTTATGATTCCATTATATATCTTTTATAAATTCAAAAATTGTGAAATAATTTTTTTCATTCAAATCAATATAGGAGATTAAAATTAGCCTGCATACAAAACTCTTAATATTTGTAATATAATTTGCTGTAAATAATGCTCATTTAGCCAGACAATCTCAAAAAATTGTCTGTGTTAATAAACCTAGCTGAAATACACGTCACTGGCGCCTTAAATACGTGGAATTTCTAAAGTCGTAAATCAGTTTAACGACGTCATAAAAATTTTATGGCACAGTAGACCGAATAAATATTTGGATGTATTACATATAAAGCAATCCTATAGTATACTGGTCGACATTTGCTAGTTGCCGGCATCGGTGTTGCTGGCATCGCGTTGCCGGCTCTTCAAAATTTTCTTAAGTATAGTAACATACATAAAGTTGTTTTAATTTATAATTATTTTTTTCCAGCAATTTTACACGCTTTATTTTAATGCTAACTAATAAATTTATATCTATGTATTTTTTTTAATATTTCCAAACCAGCTTTCTAAGAACGTCACGAACTAACAGTTTACTGAAGTATGAAGTATACTTGTATAGTGAGCTTAGCAATTTTAGAAAATATATCTGACAACCTTGCTTTTTTCAATTTAAAATGGAAATAGAGTATATAGGATTTTAATTAGGACTTCCCATTATAGAGATGATATATCTATTACTTCTACAAGGAACGCATAGTTACCTCTAGGTGTGAATGGCTAAATTTATGGTTGGGTCAAATAGATTTCTACAGTGTGTTGGTGTGGAGAAGGAAATTCCGAAATATATGTTTGTTTTGAATAAAAATGTTGATTCTATATCGTTGGCTAGTTAAATTTCGTATTTTTTGTCTTAGTTTTCACTCTTTCTAAGGTCAGAATTACATCTGGTGTGAAAAATTCAAACAAACTCCTCGTTGACGATAAAAGTTTTTTTTTTTGTTTTTTTTTTTTTTTTTTTTTTTTTTTTTTTTTTTTGTTAACGAAAGAAATCTTGGACAGAGTTTGTGAGACGTAGATGGAAACGCGACGGCTGGAAGTTGATGTGATTTTTGGTTGCAATCACCTACCGTAGGATTATTTTCCAAGCTGTCCAATTGTGATTTTCTTTTTGGTTTTGGTTTTGGTTTTGGTATATAGAAAATCGCACCCACTGGTTGGGGATTCCTCGTCTACGCCTTCCATAACTTTATTACGTCAACCCTTCGAAGAAGGTAAGTCAACGAGTCTAATATTTCTTCTAGGAGTTTCAAATGTGGTGTCCTCAGTCATTATGTTATTGTTTTTTTTTGTTGGTCAGTTAGTATAAGAACAATGTCTTTTAGGGTTTAAGCAACGGGTTTACGTAACGGGTATACGTAAAGGATTCACGTAACGGGTATACGTAAACTATTCACGTAACGGGTTTACGTAACAGCGTGTATCATTCTCCTCGTCAAATAAGACGTGCCTGAGTAGTCCAGAGTTGCATCTGCATTATTCCTGGAGGAGATTGGTCGAGTCAGAAGGTCTCTTGGTTTGGCTGCTTCCGGTGATGTAACAGACGACGGGTTTTTGCACCAGTTACTCCACCCAGGACGCCCCTAAGGTTTCACCCAGCCAGGAGTCACGCAAGTTTTTCATGCATTCACTCTTTCTGTTTTCTTTTTTATACCTCGAGGCTTATACATTGAAGAACCTTGATTTTTTTTTATGTATTGTGTTCTCTGATTAAAAAAAAATCACCAGATCCGACAATTTCTACACGCATTATAAATATTGTGAACTATATGTGTCGTAAGATTTTATTATGAAGGATCTGTGAACATTTTCTCGTATAATGTATTCGTATAAGCCCTCATGAAACTTTATTCTTTATCTTTTGGCTCGCAACATAGTGAATTACTCTCTAATTATATTATATTGAGTATCTTATTTAACCGAAAAAAAAAAAGACCCAGAGGTTATATTTTGTATTATTAATGTAGATATCGCTTTATATGTATGTATACCGAGTGGCTTAAATTAAGTTTGAGTTATAGACAAATTGTACGCCTGATATAGCTATATCGCGGTATATACTATTTATGTGTTTACTATTTTTTTTCTCCTAACTGTACATATTTTGCTTTTGTGTTGGTTTTATACTATTAATTTGAAGAATATACAGGCCCAAGGGATTATATGCATCATATGGGTCTTGTTTATTAGTTACTTACTTATTTACTTAGTTACTAACTTATTTATAGTTTTTTTATATCTAGTACTTGGCTGGCTTAAACCACGTGGCGCCCTGATACTTTTTTTGTTGATATAGTAACCCCGCCCGTCTTCACTGAAGCTAGCTGAAGTATTTTTTTATTTGGCTAGATATACCGAAATAAGAATAATCGTGTGTGGGAAAAAAATAAAGCGTCACATTTTCTTGTATTTAACATTTCATGAAAATGTTGAAACAAGTGGAAAATGGATATATTTATATCAGATTCCTCAGGAGATATCAGACTATCGACAGTTACATACATTAGGTTAACCAGTGAATTTGTTGTCAATGAAAAATTTTGCGAGAGTAGTGGTCTTGAAAATCCCGTATCTTCATACCAATCCCCCAGGTCTAGCATTCAATGTAACATTTTGGTACCTAACGTGGCGCGAACAAGGTTTTTACAACGTTACACTTTCGAAATGCTTCTATGGTACGCTTTCTGTACACAGAACATACATTGTAATATACTAGGTAATATCAGTTTTAAAGATGACACTGTTGTTAAAGTACTTAACTTGAATAAACATACAGGGTGATTGATTGAAACTATTTATTAAAAGAATCAGGGCCTCGAGGAATTGTTTAAAAATTAAGATTTTGGCTAATAGTCCTATGCTACGGCGAACTCGATTAAAATAATTTTTAAGATGGCTGCATCCGGTATAACAGCCATATGCTGTTATACCGGATGTTAGCCTCAACGTCCTTATTTTAAATAGGCTTTTACTTTTTTTATCGTATATTTTCATTATACAGGTTATTTTAGGTAGATCTTCATTAGGTTACCTTATAAATTCGAGTTTTCTGAAATTTTGTTCATTATTACCATAACATTTGAAACTACCTGCAGCAGTCATTTTAGCAAAGTGTCGGTATGGTTAATGTATATGGTTAATAGAACCATATACATAGTTTTGCGATAACGGTTTTATTATATCTTAATTATGTACAAGGTGCTTAAAATAGAACTGCCATTTAACTCAACTTCAAACCACCCAAATTCACATTTTTTATGCAATGGCCAATGTTTTGCTGTGCATTTTGATGTAAAATTACAGTATGTACTACATTACGATCTGTACATTACATCTGTATACATTACGATATGTATTAGCATTCCCTTTACCTATATAATTCCTAATCCTATATATAACTTCCAATAAGTCGTATGATTTTTCAATAGCTTGCCATGGAAATGACTGTGCTAATGTTGCTGTTTTTTAAGCATCAGTATATTAAGTTTCGTCATTCTCGAGTTACATAATGTGCTTTTTGTGTTCGTCAATACGGAAAATCAAAAATATTCCAATAGTATGAATATTATTGACTTATTATACCTTTTAAGAACCACACTTTAATACATTTTCGCTTAACACCTAATCACTAACGTTTTGTAATTTATACATTACTTTTTTTGTAAATGTATTTGTGAGCACGAGCTTTGAGTGTACACTACTTGAGTGAGGTTTTTTTAATTAGGAATAGCGATTTAAAAATCGCGCGCCGAAAGCTTGCTACTTCATTGGCTGAATGAAAGCCATTACTATTGGCGATTTCAGATAAGAATGCGCCCCTGGGCGGAAAAATATGCGAACCCAGTAAGCGAGTAACCGTATATCAATTGCCGGTTTGTTTACGTCGGATTTTACTGTTTCTGTGTACATATTTTGTGGTTTTCGCGAGTTTACATTTCGTTTTGTTAATGAAAAGGTGAAAAGTTTGTTTTTATGCAAAATGTCGCTGAAAACACAATCCACGTCAACTGGAAAATCAAAAACTAGGCATAATACAAACTGTGCTGTTTATGGTTGCCATTCTAGAAAAGGTGCCGACAGAAATATCCATTTTCACTATTTTCCCACAAATAATAGCGGAATCAAAGTGAAGATAGTGAATCTCTTAGGACAAGAGGAGGAACTTGACAAAAGGAAGGCTTGGGAGTGGGCTATATTAACAGGAAAACCTGTAACAGAAAATATGCGTGTCTGTTCCAAGCATTTCACAAATGAAGAATATGTTTCAAAAGGTAAATAAATCAGCCTGTTTATTACAATGTTAAAATATTATAATATTTTTTATAAAAAAATCATGGAATATATTTTATATGTCTTGTTTTATACACATCTAACCTCACTTTTCAAATTTGAAGAATTATTTTCTTTTTCCACAAGCATGACCACATGCTTCTTAGGTATTTTGGTTATTTTACGGTATTGTGGTAGGTGTAACTCCAACTAAACTAGGCACTAAACCACACTAAACGAACCAAGTCAGGTAAAAATACCGACAAACGGTAACGATGCTAAGCACGTCTGACAGTTGATTACTCGCTTTCTCCATGTTTGTTTACGTTTGCCAGCGCCCTCACCGGTAGTCGAAATCGCCAATACAGGCATATCTATGGAAATTCTGACATTTCTAATTTAAAATGCTGTCATATGTTCCTGTTGTGATATTATTTTGTATTTTCGTGAATTTATAGATTTTCACAGCACTGCACTTAATAGAAGTGACTTTACCTTAACGTAAATGCACTGCCCTTCAACAGTGCTCTCCAAAGTTGGCAAAATAAAAATATCCGGTTGATATAGTCATGGGTCATAGCAAAATTTGTATGTATATAGTACGGCTTTTGTAAGGAACTTGTCAAACTAACTCTATAATATTTTTATATATCTGAGATTCAGTCTATCATGTGATCTATCTACTATAGAGTGAAGTAAACAAATTATTTAAAAATAAAATATTGTATGTTTTTATACGATTACTAGAAACTTTTACTGTGCACATTATTTTTTCAATTGTCCCAATGCAGTCCTGTACATTTCGTTAAGTACTAAATTGGAAAGGTAAATTATATGGGATTCATGTAATTACCATAGAATCTGATCGAATGTTGCGTGTTCACTGAAAACCCAATGCTTAAAATGCATGGCAAAGCCTACATAACGGATATGATACATTTATGTATTGATCTTAATTTGTTTATGAATGTTGAAAATGTGAGAGACAGTCAGGTAGACTAAATAATATAAATTATTGCCTATGTTATTAATCTTAAGACTGCCGGCTGGCTCATATATGGGACAGTAATAAAATAATAATTTTAGTGATGAATACAAATATTATAGTGAATTTTTCCCATTTAATAGGCTCTCTGATCTCTAAAGGATACAACTGAAATTCTTTCTAGTCGATCGAGGTACCCAAACTACCCCTAGCGAGGGGGTGAAATATTTAAAAACTCGTTATTGAACTTGTATTCGTTATTGAACTTTTTACTGAATTTTTTTAGTAAATAGCCTGTAAAATCTGTAAAATCCTAAAATTTTCTTCAATTGATTGAGATGCCGAAACTACCCCTAGCGAGGGGGTCAAATTTTCAAAAATTCGTTATTAGGTGGGTATTGACTTTTTACACGATTTTTTTCGGAAGCACGCTGTAAAATCTGTAAAATGTACCCTAAAATTTTCCGCAATTGATTGAGATGCCGAAACCACCCCTATCGAAAGGGGTGATATTTTCTAAATTCTTTATTGAACAGTTATTGACTTTTTATCGGTTATTTCAAATTAGTTTTTTTTTACATAGAATAATTATTAGTGTTTTACTTGAATTACTGTATTAAGGATAAATAATTTTTTTTAGCGATACTTGAATATAATGTGTTCGATTGAATTCGAATGTAAAACATTGAATTTCTACCTATAAATATATAAATATATAAGTATAAAAATATATACGTATGAAAATATATACGTATGAAAATATGTAAGTCTAGGGATGAAGAAAAAAATATTATTTCAGTGTAACTGATCGCTTTTTTCACGTTTTTGAGTGGTTTCATTGGTGACTAAATATATTTTGAGTGTTTTTGGTAGCTTATTACATTATAATATCAAGCACATTCGGTTAAAAGTAAATATATAGTAATTTACACAATCTGAAAATTTTTAACATTGGCCCGACCGTTGCCAGCCGGCCTGGCTCATATATGAGCCACCCGTGACCTCGGCAACTACTCTAGATGTATTAGATGTTTATAGATATAAACTTTGCCCCTCAAAAATATTCATTTATAAGGGGAAATGCCGGCAGTCTAAAGGTTAAAAAAAATGTGGATGAGGGGTTATTAATAACAAAAAACAGGAAAACGGGGAGTGGTGGGGAAATTGAAAATATTTAGTAGTTACGTGTAATTTAATAAGAAATATCAATTTTTCGTCTGAATGCCTGGGAAAATCCTATATAGATCTGTATACCTTAAGTGGACATTTTAGGAATTTCTCGGTCGGTAACATTGTAAATTCCTTAAATACGAGGGGTACCCAAAAATAACCGGAATTATTTTTTAAAAACTATATACTTTCAAATTTTTTTGCAAAACAACTTTATCCCCTTCAAAGTACTCTCCATTACAACTAATACATTTGTCCCACCGGTGCTTCCGCTATTCGAAATATTTTTTTGTAGTCATCTTTAGAAATGGCTGACAGCTCCTCTCTGTTTTTTTCTTGACCTCTTCAATGTTGTCAAATCGGTGTTCTTTCATGCCCCTTTTCATGGTTGGAATTAAGAAAAAGTCGCACGGAGCCAAGTCAGGCGAGTAAGGTGCGTGGGGCAGCGGAACCATGTCATTTTTAGTCAAAAACTGGCGAACAGAGATGGCTGTCTGTGTAGGTGCATTGTCGTGGTAGAAGAACCAGTCTCCTGTCTGCCACAAATCGGGTCTTCTTTGACGAACACTGTTGCGCAATCTTCTTAAAACTTCCCAATAAAAGGTTTGATTGACGGTCTGACCTGGGGGAACAAACTCTGAAAGAACTACACCCTTAGCATCAAAAAAGCAAATCAGCATTGTTTTGATGTTTGATTTGACTTGACATTTTTTTTTGGACGGGGTGACAATGGCCTCTTCCATTGGCTTGACTGTTGTTTTCTTTCTGGGTCGTAGCCATAACACCATGACTCATCAGTCATCACCGGTAATGACCTTTGACAGAAAATATGGATCAGTTTCAAGCTGTTGTTTCAAAGCACGAGTCGTGACACTTGCTTTGCCCGGAAAGTAGTCCTATGTCACGACTTTTATTTATTTTACTAGCTCTTTTCTCAGGGCGTACTGTATCCCAGAGTAATGGATAATAAATTGTATTAAATTGTTGTTAATAAAGTGCAAAAGACAAATAGATATTTTCGTTCTTTGGGGTTAGGAAAACTAAAACACAGCGTTTCAAACACCAATAGACACAGTTTAATGATAAAATCAGCACAGTCAGGTACAGTGGTGACAGTAGGTGTAATTCGGCCTTAACACCAATACGAAATATCTAAACTCAAAACTAAATATATAACCTTAAAAAAAAGAAAACCACAAAATATACCAAAATACTCTCCGCAGGTAGCTGCCGTTGGTTTACATTTGCGTACTAAGATCTTATAGGCGTTAAAGGGCCATAAAAGTAATAAATTGCAATAACTATATGTAGACTGCGATGGAAAATATCGTGATGTAACAATATATTATAACGTAAAGTGAATTTCAGTCGAAATGCCACTCTCACGTGACTAGAACAGTTGTTGTAATATGAAAAAAGAAACAGGTATCTCCGTAGTTCGGGTTCAATCCTTTGCAAGGGGATGTACAGCAAGCCTTGCACTGGATTCCTACCTCGGGGAACGTAGAACTCAACCCCAGTCTTCGAAGGTTCGAACCAAGTACTCGAAACTTGGCACAACAGATCCACACCAAGGGCCTAGCCAGTAGTTATCTTTGAGGAGGGGGGGGGGCGCTCAATGCAGATGAAACAAAAAAGCCAAAAAAAAAGGTAACTACAGCCAAGGGCAACCCGCATTCCCCCGAGTATTTCGGTTTTTACTTGACCCTTTGGGAGGGCGATCGCTGCAGATTAAACATAAAAGCCAAAAAAAAAGTCACTACAGGCAACGGCAACCGCATTCCCCCCGAGTATTTTGGTTTTTACTTGACCCTTTGGGGGGGGGGGGCAATCGCCCCCCCCCCTGGCTACGCCCTTGATCCACACTATGGAGCTTGTCAACTGAAAATCAATACATTTTTTATACATTTTTCACTTTCTGTCTTTTCGCAAGGAGGCTGCAAATATTTAAATTGGTGTACTGCACATAATAACAAGCCAGATTTATGACCCTCTCCTGGCATTCTCTGAATATTATCATGGAGACTAATATGTGTTGCGTCATCAATAGTACAAACGATTCAAAGAAGAACGAATATGCTTTGTACATCGTTCTGGTAAAACTTATATACCATTTTCCGACGAAAATCATTACATACTTTTGGAGATGTAAGAATGAATTTTCCTTCAGTTTGCTAAAATAAGCAGATAAATCAAAACAGTGTCAAATTCATGACAATACGACACAACAATTTCCATTCAAGACTTTAACCAAAATTCTCACGTGAGTAAAATTGAGATGCATCGAAATATTTTTTTTAGTTTTAGAAAAAAAATGGTCAATACCGAAGTTGCTGGAATCAGTATTATTAAATTGTTATATTATGGGCCAACTGTTGCTTTTTAAACACAATGAACAATGACCATTCTTCGCTCTTATATGATAAGAATGATATAGAAAAAATGTTTTGGAAAATCTGATGTGGCAGGAAAGGTGAAAATGTTTAAATACAATTTTTAAAATGGAAAACAATGTCGAAAAGCAATAAAAAAAGGAAAAACTGTTACCTCATTTCAGGACTTTCTGAACTAGTAAGAAGTAGTGATAGTTCTCTGAAATAAGACCATCTTAACACATCTCTTAATAAGAGTATAGATCCATGTCATTAGAGTAAATTATTCAGAAAGTTATTCGATAAAATAAATTACACCGAGTTGGATTTAAAACTAAAATTTCCAGGATCATATTCAGTAAAAAAAAAAAAAAAAAAAAAACAAAACATATTACCATCAAGTTACAAAAAGTATAAAAGCCATTTGTTAAAAGATGTTCAAGGTATTAAATTAATTTTTATCCATGTAGTTTTTTTATATATATACGAAAACTCTAAATTGCATGGTGTGAAAAGTTATAGGATCAGACAATAATTCTCAAATTTCCTTGGTCTAAATAATACGTATATTTATATAACTATGCTACAGTATCAACAGTCTAGATAGTAAACTAACTACACTGAGCAAATTGTGAAATCATGTGTAATATCCAAGAAATGGACAAAAATAGAAATGTGGAACTGATAAGGGTGTGAAAAATTATAGGTTCAATGCCAGTTTCTTGTGTATTCAACATTTAGAAGATTTTCCATGTTTTTTTGAAACAAAAATCCATATTGAATTCCTCGCAAAAACCCGTTTAAACAATTAACGAATTAGTGGAACAGCTAAACCACTCTCAAAATGTTATTGGCAAATTTTCACGTCAGGTAATGGAAAATTATTGGTTATTGATCTTAAATGAAAGGGACATTTTTTTTTAACAAAACGTCAAACTTTTCTGAAAAACAAATGAATATCAAGAGATAACTGAAAATTTGATGACCAAACTAGAGTAAAAAAATATATTTAAAAATAAAGTTAGGTATATTGTATGCTTTTATACGATTACTAAAAACTTTTACTGTGAAGCACATTTATTTTTCCAATTGCCCGAATACAGTCCTGTACATTTAATTGACTACTAAATTGTAAAGTAAATTATATGTGATTCCTATAATTATCATAGAATCTGATCGGATTTTGCGTGTTCACTGAAAACCCGATATTCAATGTGCATGAGAAATCCTACAGCTGTAACGGAAATTGTGTGAATAAGAAATAATAATTAGAGAATTGTTCTAATTTTTTTTTTTGCACAGAAAATATGAAAAACAGTCAAGGAGATTTAAATAACCCAGTTGTCGACTTCATGAATAAAACTAGTTAATAAGAATAATAAGGGTTAATGATAATATTAATAAAAAGGGATATAGAGTAATGGGGGAAATATAGAAAATATAATATTTAAATATAATTTTATAGATGTTAACAAGCCCGTCATTCAGTCTTACCGTATCACTAATTAGTAATTAATAATTAGTGGTACTGTGTGATGGGGCTGGTTAACATCTATAAAATTATATTTGAATATTATATTTTCTAGATTTCCCTATTACTTTGTGTCCCTTTTTAATAATATTATTATTAATTAGAAATATGTAGCAATGAAATACTGATTTTTCATCTAAACAGGTACTTTAATTTTTGTTACAGTTGATTTTTACATTAATGCCAGATCTGTATTGCATGTATGTTGCGGCATCTGCTTGTGATGTATCCAACTATCCAGTAATGCAAATGGCAACTAGATGCAAGAGTGAGCATAGTTTACCAACTGCTGAAAAGATGTCACGACTGCTTATAGCCTTATATGCAACCAACATTGCTAATCAATCTAATCACAGTAACTCAAATATAGATAATAAGGTAAATACATATATGTACATATCAGTCACTTTCCTAAAAACATACATGTCTACTATAAAATATTATGAAAATTTAATATTTGTAATCTTTTATATCCATAATTTTTATAATGTGGTACCTCAGCGTTTTCAGTAGGGTCCGAGAAGTGTGCCATAACGCCTGGTCGGCACTATAAAACTCTATGATAATAAAAGTATAAATCGTATTTTTTAAGCGCCTGTGTTATCCTTGCCTAACAATGCGCCAGGACCCACGTATGCGCAGTAGTACGCCATCCCAGTGCGGGAGCGCAGGATAGTCTAACGCAGTTTAACACGCGTGAAGGCAAACATTCCGAACCCTAGTTATCAGTTACCTACCTCAATTTTATAACACTTCTTGCAGTCTTGCTACTGCGGACCTGTTTTCCTCGTTTACCCCTAGTTTTTCCAGGCACACAAAGCCAGGGAAGACCATTCCCCTTCTACGTTATTTTTTTAACTCTTAATAAATTCTAACTCAATAAGTTTTCAACGCGCTGAATTAAATTCTGAGGTCAGGATGCATTCGACTACCAGTTTTTCCCTTAGAAACAAAAGTCCCCATGAGAAACACTAAATCAGAAACCCTGTTATATACTTGACGAACTGTGATTCTAACGTTACTGAGACGATCTAACAATAACCCTAAGCCTCGGAAACTCCACACCACACATAGTCAAAATCCCATAACCTCAAAAAACCCTTTATTTCTGTTCTGCAACTGTTAGAGCGCAGCAAATGATGAATAAGTATTAATATAATCCAATCATGACCTTCCAGAAATCTTCAAATGAGGTTATGAAATATCACAGCTATGGAATTTCGAAGCTATGGAGTTTCGAGGTTATAGGATTAAGAGATATGATTGGATCATATTCATGCCTTTTCGTTAGGTTGCTGCATGCTAAATTTCATAGGCGCTAGATATAGGGTTTTTGACACTAATGGGTTTGAGAATGAGGTTATGTAATTTCAGAGTGATGGGATTTCGGGTCTATGGGTTTGAGAGTCATGATTGGATCATATTCATGCCTGTTCATCACGTTGTTGTGTCCCAGATTTTGCAGGACCTAGTTATAAGGTTTTTGTGCTTAAGTGTTTGGAGGTTATGGGATTACGAAGCTTTGCAATTTCACGGCTATGGAGTTGAGAGTTATGATTGAATCATATTCATGCTCCTTCATCATTTGCTGCGCTCTAGCAGTTGCAGAACACATATGTAGGTTTTTTTGGGGATAAGATTTTTGAGGTTATGGGGTTTTGCGCATGTGTGTCGTAGGGTTGAAGGTTTCTGAGGCTTAGGGTCATGTTAGATCATCCCCCTAACAGTCACCAGCTCGTCAAGTACATGACACTGGTGTCTGATTTAGTGTTTTTCATAGGGATTTTTGTTACTAGGGAAAAAACTGTTGTTTTAGTTTAGTTAGAATGCATCCTGACCTCAGATGTTGATTCAGCGCGTTGAAAACCGTAGAAGGGGAATGTTCTCTGGTTATGTGTTTGTGTGCCTATGTAATCAAGCTATCATATAAATTGTGTTTTTTGAGGTTAGAAAAAAAAACTAACGGCAAACCAGGAAAACCGAAGTCTCATGCGTGTTCAGCGACCAAAACCATGGAGTAGACCGGGTCTGTACTTCTGCGCATTGGAAAAATTTTTGTGGTCCCGTGTCATTAAACTTAGTAAAAACTGCTCATTCCAAAGTTACAGTAACGGTTTTTTTTTTTATATTGGATTGTTTGATAATGTGTTGAACAAAATGAGTATATTTCTGATGATGAATACTCTCCATATATCAGAAAGTGCTTTACATATTGATACTTCCCTGTATTTCTTTACATATTAACTCCCTGTTTAAAAAATTCACAAACAAATTGGTCTTATTGAAATATAACTTTATTGAAACTTTCAACGTTTTTATAATAAACTAAAATATCTACTAAAATATAATATTTATTTCTCATCTCTCAATACATCATAAAATTTCCGAGTTTATACTATTGTGATGTATACATGTAACAGAAAAAACACTAGAATAATGAAAGTATTTAATTAGCAATGGAAAAGCTGCTACCTATTTTACAGCACTTATTCATTACTAAACTTAAACGTAGACAACCCTCAATCCATGTGTACACTAAATTATACAATACTAAATAAATAATACATATAACTCACATCAATCACATAAAGAACGTACACTTGAATATTTTTAATATCACTTTTTTTTAACAAAAACAGCAAACAAAAAAAGATCACTAATTTATTTATCAGTTCAGTTTTTCCAGTTGGAATCAAAGCCGGCTGCTGAATCGGAATCGGAATCGTTGAGATTTAAAGAGTTGAAACTCTTGGTTGGAGTTTTAGGAGTTGTAGGTGTACTGTTTCCGCCTGGTCCATAAGTCCCTTTTCATTTTCTTTTTGGGATACCCCTTTGATGCACCCGGTATACTCCTGCAAATAATGATAATGGTGATACGAGGGTAAAAACTAATAGATACAAAAACATATGTTAAAACTTTCTCTTCTATAGAGTTCGGAAATTCCGGCTTACCGCATGTAAAACTGCATTTACCTATCCAGCTTTCCCCGCACGAGATCGGCGTACTATCGGTCAGTGGCGTGGGTATGCAGGGGTAAAGAAATACATGCGTATATAATTTACAAGGCGCTTAAAAATACGGTTTATACTTGTAGCACAAATTTCCGAACTTTAATATTTTACAAATAGAGATAGCAAAATTATCTTAATTATTTTAAATTTATTGACAGTAAATGTTTAGTAAACTTCAGTTTAAAGAGTAAAATTTGAAATATCTATAAAAATATCTCATTTGATATCTAAATACACGTATTGAATCTGAATAGTACCTTGTATTTTGAGAGTACTTGATAAATACCACTAAATGAATATGTATACTTTGAATACATATAGAATAGTCATCGAATTAGGATGACAGTGATTATTAAGAAATAAGAATTTTGATGTGACAAATGCGCCCTGTTCTCTGTCCTACTATTAATCCCAGAAGAGTAAAAAAAATGTACCCAAAGGGAATGGCAGCTGGTGGAATTTGAGATTCTCGTATTTTTGTAACACTTAAAAAGTGAGAAATCAGTTATTATTCATTCCTGAACAATTTTAAGTTATATTCCTGAACAATTTTAAAAAAGTGGACAATATGAGTTTTGCATCTATACCCCTCATATATACCTATAAATATAAGTTTATTACAGAAAATACATCAATATTGAACATTATGTTTTTATTAACATAGAGTCAGCAACGAAAGTCATCAGTCATGTCATGATATACCCACTTTTTGCAGGTTGCTTAAATTGTGATAATTTCTGTACTACAATATTCATTCTTCTTTGCTTCTGATAGAATTACAGTTTGTGAAATTCTGCGTAAGCTCAAGTTGAAGGTGATATATTGTGTCGATTGTGTGAAAAGATATCACTAAAAAAAGTAAAATTGCAATATTTTCAAAAAATCGTGAATTACTCCTAAAATATTACATTCCTTCAAAGTTCTTGAGATGAAAATGTATAAAAATCCTAGAGATAAGAAAAGAGTTGAACCTAAAACATAGTTAAAAAATAAAACTCTACCATCCTTATTATAATTTTTGTAAAAATCACTGTTTATGAAATTCTGATAAAACACAGCGAGTTCTAGAAGGATCTATCAATCTGTTATTATTTAGGTATGTGTGTGGCAACAGGGTTTTTTTGAATTTCTTTATATTTGCGGTTCAACTTTTCATGTCTAGGGAAAATTTTTCCCAAATGGCTCAGTTAGATCTATGTATGTATCTACATCTATAGTCCAAGAATTTTCATTTCAAGTTTTCGGAGATTTTTGCGGTTTTTTGAAAACAATGCAATTTTACTTTTTTAGCGATAGTTCTTCACTCAATCGATATATCTTCAACTTGGGCTTGAAGCTTCAACGCAGAATTAAATATAAATATATACGATCGCATAAATTAATAAACACAAGTTGTCGTTATATTAAATCCTGATAATGGTTATAGTTATAACTAAAGCCGGCTAAACAGCGCGGCGGCCCACAAAGTTTTCACACATCTCAACGTAAATAACAGGGTAAGTTTAACACATCTCTTTCTAAATTGTAACAGTTTATTGTTTTCATGAATTTTGTTTTTGCACATACAAGTAGTAAGTAGTATGACGCGTCCGATTATGGCCCGCCGCCCGGATATGCCGGCTTTAGTTGTAAACCTTATAATCGATTATATATAACCCATACCTTATTAACATTGTCTGCAGAACCCCACCCTTTGTGCACCTTTTCATTTACGGGGTCCACCGGATTTATTGTTCCACTACCTACGCCTAGAAAATTGCTGAAAGCCTCTGTTGTCTTCTTCACTCGAACATTTAGCGAACCGATCCGTAAAAAGCCTAAATCCTTCTCTAAAATAAGAAAACAAATCGTTTTTACAATGGAGTCATCTTCATCTTATAATACATAATCTTGCGAGATGAGTAAGATTTGAAGAAAAAAATGGAACAAAACTTTTGAGGGCCTTTGCAAATAAAAAGCTTCAAATGGATCGACTGAAATACACGGTGATTCCTTGAGAAAGTCTCCCTCTTTATTTCGGTTAATATTTGACATAATAATATGGGAAAAACTAGGTGAAATGGAATTTCATATATTTTTTTATTATTCAATCTAATATACAGAGTGTTTATAAATATTGTATCGGCAGCCATATGTTTTTTTTAATGGAATGACTCATTTTTTTTGTAAAAAAGTTAATTTTAAACAGTTAATCAAGTAATCTGTGCCCATATAAAAATAAATTAATAGCAAATGATTTGATTATTTTTTACCATTACAAATTCGACTACATTTTAATCATAACCATATAACAAACGCAAAACCTACAGGTTGTCTGATCACTTTTTCGATGAGATTATTTTGGTAACTTCTGAACTGTAAGAGATACGAGGTTAAGCAAGAGAAATGTTGCTCGTTTTATGGCTAATGAATGTTGCTCGTTCAGATTTCCAAAATTGTCAGTAATTTAACAAAGTTTGAAACAACTGAAATACATTATTTTGAAATTTTGCAGATAACTTTTTGCAGAAGTTACCCTTGTAATTGTTTTCGTGGCTCAAAAAATAACGAAGAAAGGAGGGAGGGGGGGAGTAGGAATTCTCTCGGAATCGTGTTGAATCCTGCTGCTGAATATTTTTTGGCGCAAACCACCTCAATTATTTTTTTTACGAAATTTTTATTCCAAATTTTACAACTTCGCCTTATAGTGTCAATAAATGAAGAATTACCTGACTGTTTCTTTCTCCCCTTTATTTCTGTAAACAAAAATATATTTACTAGCTTTGACAATTAAAGCGTAAATAATACATATTATAACAGCTGCAATCATTATAATTTATAATAAATTACATAACATGTACCTACGAACTTAATTTGCATATTTATTACAACTGCCACCTAGATAAAGTTAGCAACTAAAGCATCAAACGAATCTACAAAGCTTGCATAGTGCACATAAAATACCTACTTGCATGAAAAACAGACACGAACATTACTTATATACAGTCCAGATCACTTTTTTACTACGGACTTAAGAATACTTACTCACATAGAGACGTGCAGTTTGTTCACTTCACGAAGCGTAGAAACGCATGAACAGCGGGTGTCGAAATAGGGTTCATGAATGAACATAGAATCTGCGAGCATGTTTTATTCAATACAGAATTATTGTATTGTGTTCGATCGGAAGTTGGACGCCATCGCGTTCTATATAAATAGGGATGCCGCGTAGACATGGAGTATGATTCGTATATGAACTACCGAACTTTTTTCAGAATTTTGCTGAATTGTCAAAATGTGTTGCGTATATTGAGTTGTTTGACAGTTTGAATATGTACTGGAACATTTCTCTGCATATACCTTTTCAGACATTCTGGAAAAAAATACATGTCTAGATGGCTAGATGGGAAATTACTCCTTTCACTGCATGTTGTAAGTCTCCTTCTTTAGAACAGCCTTTTGGACAAGACATACAATCGGAGGAGGGAAACACTGTAACGGTAAAAAAAAAACGTTTTTCGAAATGCTTAGTCTTAAGAATGTTCTCCTCAAATTTCAAGCAAAAATATTGAAAATATTTTATACGAAAAATTATCGCCTAAAAGTTTTTTAAAAAAAGAAAAACGCGTTTTTCTCGAAACAACACTTTCATAACTGGTTCGAGCTCATGCACCAGCGCCAGCGGTTCGTTCTTTTTTTGTGCAAATATTCGCCAATCTATGGGCTATGTCTGTATATTAGTATTTTGTTGATCAATAATTGCTATTACTTTCACCCCCTCAGCGCTCAAAAAACAGTGTCAAAAAGTCATCTTTTTTCAGAGGATGCCATTTGTTTTTAACTAGTTACAAAAAAAAATTGTTAGGTACAGACATAGCGGCATCCTTCGAGATTAATAGTCATTCGCTTTTTCCTTTACCGCAAATGGGTTCCGGTCCTATTAGTGGAACCTGAGCTCCTCTCTTTGCGAGAACGTCAGCTCTTTCGTTCCCTTCGTGGCTTTGGTGTCCTCTGACCCATTTGAAAGTGATACTGTTGTGTTACGCTGGGAATGTATTTCTACTGCCTCCAGGGCTTTAAGTGCTGCTTGGCTATTGGTGATAATCTGGATCCTCTTATTTTTTGAGTAAGACCTCCTGATCATTTCTTGTGCACCAGCGGATTTTGCAGTTATTTCTGCCTGAAATACGGTTGCTGAGTTCCCCAGGTTTATGCTGATTTCGTACCCTGGGTTGGGTGAACTCGGTCTAGTGCTTTGTTCCGTTTTGGACCCATCTGTGTACCTCTCTACCATCTCGCCCTCATTTGGTATAATCACCCGATAAGATTTGTGGAAGACTATGTTTGTGGAAGTCTCGGCCAACTTAGTGATAAACCGTGTATGATTTGGTGATAAACTGTTTGACAAGGTACCACATAAAGTCACATAACTTTTTTGTTTATCATTATTTTTTAATAAAATTTAAGTGGAGTAGTACAGTTCAAACCATTTCCAATTAATAACGTATATTTTATCTAATTTATAATAATATTTTGTCTAATCACTACTGTAGTCGATGCCATAACAAAAGACATATTAGTGGCTTTAATTAATTCCTTCATTCCGCCGTCACAGGGCCGTCACAGTGTTTTTTCTCAATTAACGGATAATAGGCCAGTCAATAGAGCTTTTTGACATGACACGATTGATACCTGAAATCCGACTACGGGATACTTTTAAGTTCAGGCCTTAGATGAAAACGTATATGAATTGGACTAGGAAATAGTTGCATTTTTTTTTTAATAACAAATTAGTGAAAAAAATGGAGTTTTTTCAGTTTTTTGCTTATAGAAGAAAAGCTATTGAAGCAATTACATCGCATCCAATAGGAAAGTTGTAGAGAATTCAAAAAACCAAAAATCAAGTCAATCGCTACATTTTTCGCTGATAAAACTCGGAAAAAACGCAAAAAATTACCTTTTTCTTAATAAATTCGTAATTCGAATATTTTTTGCATTATAAGAGTCAATCTTGTGGGAAAATGTAGGTAATATCACGAAGATTGAGTGTGCAAAAACTGGATTATGTCCGATGAATAGTTTTTTGCACAATAGTCGAATAAAGTTTTTTACATCGTATTTTGAATATTCCATTACACGTCGAGCGATAGATTAAATACCATTTTTCTCGATGGATTCAGAAACTACAGAGTGTAAACTACAATTCGTCCATTTACTTTGTTTCAGTTAAATGCCATTAAATTGGTGTAAACGCCTCTGAACACCGCGCGAAATTTGCTGGTCGCTGCCGCCGCTTCCCCTCGCTCCCACACCTCCAATACCTCCCTCGGTTGTCAGCGCGCCGCCGAACATTTTGCGCGGTGTTCAGAGGCGTTTTACAACAATTTAATGGCATTTAAATGAAACAAATTAAATGGACGATTGGTAGTTTACACTCTGTAGTTTCCGAATCCGTCGAGAAAATGTTATTTAATCTATCGCTCGACATGTTATGGAATATTCAAAATACGATGTAAAAACTTTATTCAACTATTGTGCAAAAACTATTCATTGGACATAATCCAGTTTTTTCACACTCATTCTTCGTGATATTACCTACATTTTCCCACAAGATTGATTCTTCTAATGCAAAAATACTCGAATTACGAATTTATTAAGAAAAGGTAATTTTTTGCGTTTTTTCCGAGTTTTCTCAGCGAAAAATGTACCGATTGACTTGATTATTTTTTCATTTTAAAGGTTTTTTGAATGATCTACAACTTTCCTATTGGATGCGATGTAATTTCTTCAATAGCTTTTCTTCTATAAGCAAAAAAAACTGAAAAAACTCCATTTTTTTTCACTAATTTGTTATTAAAAAAAGTGCAACTATTTCCTAGTCCAATTCATATACGTTTTCATCTAAGGACTGAACTTAAAAGTATCCCGTAGTCGGATTTCAGGAGTCAATCGTGTCATAAACTCATCCCTTTTTCGAGCTCTATTGACTGGCGTAATAAGTGTGTGTAAATACGATGGACATAAACGGGTCTGTCCCATAATATTGTAACGCTCCTTAAAATCTGTACAACTGCACGTCTCTGCTCATAAACATTCCATGCAAGTGCCGTGCACCTCTCCAGGAATAAGCCTACGAATTCTTATACTTACTGGATTCTGGTATTGTTCTAAATAAACATAGTAAATTTTATGTCAAATTTCGAATTTACTATTTTCCAACTAAACATAGAACAGAAACATATAAAAGGAATAACGTAGGTAAAGTTCATCAAGATTTGAAGAATGTCATAATTTTTATTTCACTTTTATAAATACAATTACTTGATCAATAATAAAAACGTAATTACAAATATTACCAACTCACCATGAAAGAAAGACATAATTATATGTATGAATATTTAACAGTTGTAAATAATATTTCGCAAACGTTTGGAAGAAAATATAAACAAAATACCAAGTAATACTGAAAAAAAGACAGTACACCGTTACTGAAACATGTTCGGTTCCTCTATAAAGTTCGAAGTAAATCTTTGTCGCTTCATTGCTTGTACACATCTACAAGTATAAAACGTTTTTTCTATTACAGATTCATTTTTTTTTTCATGAATTTACAATCTGTTGAGTGAAATGTATTGTCTGAGTCACAAATTTTATAAAATTAAATAGTTTGATATTCGTAAATCAAAACATTTCCGTGTATTTACTTTCAAAGGAGAACTAATGCAATCGTCATTATCAATACATATTTTATACTCCTATTAAACAGTTGATCTTTTGTTATGCCAAGAATTAAATGATATTAAAACCATATCTCAAAAGTCATTTTTGTGGATTAATTCCCCAACGAATATCTACGACCATCAATATAATTATTAATTACTGTTTGCATAATGAAACTTAAAACAAAGGCATGCTTATATTATGTGTTTAGTACAACAATTAGGTACATATTATGATGTAGTAATGCTGGTATTAGGCTGATTTGTCTGTTTTTGCAAATAAAAGACCTTTAGATCAAGTACACTTGCAACAAATTTACATATTTTCTGATATTAATATGTTTTGTGTTAGGTGCCAAAAAGTGATACTATACGTTTCTGTCGGAATTCAGCTGATGACGCTTGTCAATGTGAGGTGGTGTTCAAGCTGAACAACTCGTCTAAGATGCGTCTGTAATGATATGTGCGTCTAAGATATTCAACAGAATACTGTAACGCAACAAGAAATGTTACAGAGTTACGAAAATGAAGTCAGTAAAAAAATATTTATGAACCGAAGATGCTTCGACAGCGATGGTACACCGGTAACAAACCCATAATCAACTAAAACCTAGTGCATGCTTAATAAATCTAATAATACAAATTGTATAACACGGTGTAGAACAGGAAGAATAGACGTGCAATAGCTACTTCTTCTGGACGGCGTGAGAACCAAAGAGGTACTTGTTAGGGTACTCTACATTAGAAATGGTCGGTTTAGTAATTTCAGTGGGATGAGAGATGGTTTTGCGAAAGCTTCTGCTCTTTCGTGCAGACTTGCCATGCTGTTGTACCTTGTCCTTGGCATACTCACTGCGCAAAGTTATGCCGGATCCCTGTTTACTCTCCTTGGCCAGCAGATAGTATTCGGGTGTTCTGCCGCTGTAATCTCGTATTTTTGGATCGGCTTCTGTAATATCAAATTAGTTTTTGTAAATTCTTAAAAACCACATTGATGAGACTATAATGAATTATAGTGGATCTACTAAAGTTTAAAATCCGTGTCGATATGTATAATAATAGCAAGGACTATTGTCCTTAGTAATAAGTAGTTGGTTTAATGAATAAAAATATTCTATAAACTGAGTGAACCTTCCTACCAAACTGAAAATAAATAAAATTAAAAATTGGTGAAGAAAAGGTTCTAAGAAATGCAACAAAAGCAAAACTTTTACAGAAGCTTATGCTGTTAAAAGAAATATACGGGAATGAATGTTTATCCCGCACATAACTTTTTGAATGGTTTAAACGGTTTAAACAAGGACGTGAAACGACCGAAGACGATCTGCGCCATGGACGGCCCTCAACGTCAAAAACGGACGAAAACATTGAAATAATTGGTAAATTAATCAGCGAAGATCGTCGTCTAAGCATCCGAGGGTTTGCTGAAATAACAGGAATAGACAAAGAATGTGTTAGCCAGACTTTGCATGAATCGTTCAACATGCGCAAGTTTGTCAAAAATGGTGCCAAAACTCCTCACTCCCGAGCAAAAGGAATCAAGAACGAACATTTGCGCTGACATTCTAAACAACATTGACGCTGATCCAGGCTTGTTAGACACAGGGTGGACACGGTGATTACTTGTGATGAATCGTGGATTTTTATTTACCACTCCGAAACAAGGCGCCAATCCATGCATTGGAAGAGCCCGAACTCGTCAAGACAAAAAAAGCCAGGATGAGCAAATCCAAATTCAAAGCGATGATGATCGTCTTTTTTGACATTAGAGGCATTGTTTACGTTCACTGGGTCCCTGAGGGTCAGACGGTCAATAAATATTATTACATCGAGATTGTGACGGCCCTTCGTGAGCGTGTGAGAAGACGAAGACCCGATTTGTGGAAGACCAAATCATGGAAGATTCACCAAGAAAATGCACCGGCCCTTTCTGCTTTTTCTGTGAAAGCGTTTTTTTTTTTTGCAAAATACGGCATTACTGTGTTACAATGGTGGAACATCCACCATACTCGCCCGACCGTACCGTCTGTGACTTCTTTTTATTTGCCGAGGTCAAATCGGCGCTGAAGGGGACAAGATTCGAAAGGGTGGAAGCGGTTAAAGTGAAAGCGACGGAGTTTCTGAACCAGCTGACAGAAGAGGACTTCCAGCACTGCTTTCAATAATGGAAAAGTCTAATGGAGCGGTGTAGAGATCGCCAAGGGAGTACATTGAAGTCGAAAAAATTGCTACTGTAATTGGTAACTAACGAATAAAAAGTGTTATGAGAGCACTTCGGTTATTTAATAGCCACACTTCTATATTTTATAATTTAATTTTGGAGTAACTTAACATTAATTTACCATTAACACTTACTGAAAGATTTGGTTTCTTAACCCAAGTGCGAGCATGAGTCTTATTAGGTCTTAGTTAAATCTAAATCAACTTTTTCGTATATGTATATTATATCTGCATCATATTTAAAATACATATTTTCGATAAAAGATATTTAATTACAGAAAATTTCGACATATGAGAAGCATATGCCACTTATAAATGTGCTACTTTCATGAATATTATTAAAAGGATGCGAAAGATATATATTCATTTAACAAAACCAGATAATATACACTATATGGGTTAACAAAAAAACTTTGTTTTGAATTATTACACAAATTGTACGGATGTATAGTTTTGCAGACTAAACCTCACCAGTTGAAGGTTTATTAAAATATTGTATATCCTAATGTTCTATTAAAATGGCGCTCCCGAGTTGTGGCAGCAATAAATTATAATAAAGTGTACGCTTTTCAATTTATACATACTTCTTTTCACACACATGTTGATTTACATCGCAACTAATTTGCATTATATTGCTGTAACTGCATCATAATGCAACACTATAATTGTTACAGCATTATAATGGTGTAATATTTAGTATTAATGGAATTCTATTTATTCAATCAACATGGTATGTACCAGGTTGATTGTACGTGCTGTCTGGAATATAATATCTACTCATAAATGTTCATACTTACTGTATACTTCTATTAACAATTTAAAGATGTCTTTGTGTCCAAATTGTGCTGAAATATGCAATGGAGTGTAACCCTGGAAAGAACATTAATTAAATACATACGAGTTATTAAGGGGGACTTCTACCTTGATACATTTGAAAAAATCGATTTTTTTTCATTTTTGTGTGTCAGGAGGGATGTCTTTACGGACCAGGCATTGCAGACTGACGGTAAATATAAGCCTCTTTGAATAATTCACATTATAAACTTTAAACGCGTTTTTTCTCAGAATCACGTTTTTAAAAATGGCTGACATTCTAGCGGCCACTGTAATTAAGCTACGGACTTGAAATTTTGCATGAATACGTAAAAACATTTCTCCAGGATCTGACGCGCCGGTTTTTCGATAAAAACATTTGAACAATTTTAATTAATTTTTTTTGTAAAAAAAACATTTTTTTTAAATTTACCGCCATTTTTGTAATTTTGCAGTAATCGAAAAAATATCTCGTTGTTCCCTGACCAAAACACAACTGATTAAGAAAATATTTTATATTTCTGTTTCAGATCAACACAGAGGGTGCTACAATGTCAGCCGTTTAGACGGAAATTTTCGCGGCCCTCAATTTGCGATGTTCTGGCGGTCGCCATTTTGGATTTTTCTGATTAAAAAAATGTTTTTTCATGTAAAAATTATTGAATTATAATTCGCAAAAAAACGCATCTGTTAATGTTAATTATTTCCCCCCACGAAAAAAATAATACAAAAATGACATCTAAAGGTAGAAGTCCCCCTTAATGAACTATTTATTATTGCATTAATTTTGATGAGTATTGGCACAGCATAATATTTAAAATTCTGTCTGTATTGTTTGCAACTTTATTTCTAGGTAAACAATTATTTCTTTCGAAATTAAAAAATAACTTTACTACTAAAGTAGGTTTTTATGTGTATCATGTGCTCTTTATGAGGAGGCATATTGACAGGAAACTTAAATTGCCTTTTGAATTTAAACGTTACTTTGATATTGTTTTCCATGACGTCTAAATTGAAAATAGTCTATATTGCAATTAATTAAATGCAGATTTTCCCGCGATTAATTTTAACTAAATGTAATTAATTTTAATTAGTACCTAATAATCTAAATTAATCTTTAATAAAAATTAACATCGGCGTCTCCTCCGTTTTTAACAAAAACCTTTATTACCTTTATCATTGTTTTACAACAGATGACAATCATAACAATATAGTTCTAATCTCGTTATTAAACTTTTAATTTAATAATCCCAAACATCTTTTGAATGGAACGTCAGCAAAGTACAGTCATACATTTTTTTTGTCAGAGTGTTCTATTAAAAAAAAGTTTACGTTTGGTGTACTTTGTAATTTCGATTTTCAACTGTGTACTTTGAAAAGCTTAAAAGATAATAGAGAAAATTTACGAAGTGATAAGACATTGGCAAATATTAATTGGCAGCAATTAATTTACTTACATACATAGGTAGGTTATTTAGTTTAGTAAGTAAGTTATAATAACTTATAATTTCTTATGTGTAATAAAATTTAACATTGGCGCCTCCGTCATTTTTAGCATTTTTTATTTTCTACACCTCTGTCATTTAATGATAATATTTAACATCGGCGCCTCCGTCATTTTTTAATAAAATGTACCATTGACTGCTGTGCCATTTTAAAAAAAGTGGCAATCTTCACTGACGTCCATAAACAAAAGGTTCTATCTACAGTTTTACTGTTTCGAAAAATACGAAATTATATACGAAATTGTCATGGCCATGGTGAGTCATGGTGAGTCATATTCTTGTTTCTTCTCAACTTTTATTATTTATTTAGACACATTTATTATTTTGATGTCTTCTAGTCTATTTACGACGACAAGGTATTTTCACTTAGTATAAATGTGTAAAAGCTGTACTTAATAACCACAGATATGCAAGAATATCAGATTGTAAAATGCAGATAGGACCTTTCGTTTATGGACGGCAGTTTAGCTCTGCAGTCCTAAATACAATTATTAAACATTAGTTTAAATATTTCGATAACTTTTGAATGAAATGAAGAGCAGTTTATTTATTCCGGGGATTTTCGGAAAATCGGACAAAGAATACGGAAATTTTTTGTATTTTGAAAATGCAAAAACGCATTTGCATTTCTTTTTACACAGCGGCCCAAACAGATCGACGGTTCCATTTAAGAAGTTATATAAACGCACGCTCGCGCTCTATCAACAGACTTCTAATGGTTTAGGTTCGATTTCTAATTTTTTCCGACGTTTGGATGCCTCATCCGACTTTCTAGCTTTAAAATTGTCCAAATTGTTCGGCATACGGTTCCAAACTTCATATTAGGCGTCCCGGTTTTGGAAATGTCACATCGAGTGACAAGTATCAAGTTCTGTACGAATCCTGTACAAATGGGGTGTCTGCCAAGGGTTGCGGCAGTCTGGAGGGATCCTACTGTGTTCTGTATTTTTGTTGATAAATGCGGGAAATAAAACTGTCAAAGTCCACTTTTCTTAAATCTCTTTTTTTCAAGAACTTATTTTATAACCTATTTTTTCTCGAAAACTGATAACAGTTAGACAACCTTATATCAATTAAAAGGTAAAATTTAATTTCGCATTCAACGGTATGTGGTAAGTTAATGTTATTTCATTTGAGAAAAAAAAACCTGCTGTTTCTATACTCACAGTTTAAATAGGACAAAAAGACGAGCTGTTTTTTCCTAATGAGAGAGAATATGCAACGGGTAGGTATGTTGCATATTCGAACAAATAGAAAGAGGTAAAAAAGTTGACAAAAGAACCATGCTAAATTGTGCTTATTTTGTAGTGTTAAAATTAACCTACCAAAAAGTTATGACACAATAAATAGGGGTTGCTTGTTTAAACTCCAAATGAGTGCAGAAGGAAAATACAAATTTTACCCCAATATGTCCTTCTGTTAGTAATAGCTAGGGTTCGGAAATGTGTGCTATAACGCCTGATCGGCACTATGAAACTCTATGATAATTATGATAATGAAAGTATAAACCGTATTTTTTAAGCGCCTTGCAAATTACATACGCGTGTATTTCTTGTCCCTGCATACGTACGCCACTGACCGATTCTGCCAAGGCGCCAGGACCCGCGTATACGCAGTAGTACGCCATGCCAGTGCGGGAGGGCAGGATAGTCTAACGCAGTTTAACACGCGAGAAGGCAAACATTCCGAACCCTAGTAATAGCCACACACGAAATCTCAAATGCTTGCGTTATTCCATTATTGAGATAAAAAATTAAAAATGTATTTTCAGCTCGCCTTGTATGTACAAAAAACTTTGTAGGGGAGGCCTCTAATCGAAAAAGTTTATACAAAGACTCCCCGTAAAATCGCCAGTAGAACACACCCTTTAAAAGTTATAGCATACTTATGGGACAGCCGTATACACCGTCCAAAATTTTTCGTTTTATCTGAGGGCAAAATTACCTTCTTTTAATGTCTGCCCACCCCGCGAATAATCATTTATGTCATTGTAAACGAACACCCTGTGTATCTCAGTGGTGTGCAATACCTTCTGTTGGATGCCAGCATGCGCCCGGAATCCAAGAACGACCGGCGACCAGAAATTAGACACGAAATTTGTCTTCATTACTCACATCGAGATCGGGCGCGCGCGATAATGCACTCCGCCGATAAATCAAAAAATCCAAACGCGTCACCCTAAAAAAGACGTTTCGGGACGGCCCTCCGCCGGATCAGAACGGACATTAATAAGTCGGCGGCGCGGAGGTATACGAAGGTAAACGTCATAAACAAGGCCGTTATCTATCGCTCTAAAGGGCGTAATCTGAGATGCGACATCGGCCGGCGCGAGGAATGCCCGGCATCCGTCGCCGGAACGTCTTCCCGGGCCGACGGCGACGGTCGCAGGCACCGGTACGGCCCTTGCGACAGCGCTATGGGCTACCGGACTTGCGTAATGGTATGCGACTATTTTTTTTACGAGCAAGACTCTCTCACGGACCAAAAATGTTGAAGCAGTGATCTAATAAGGTTTCAGACATTTAGTAGGATAGACCGGGGCTAGTAGTTTTTATTTTCAGCTAAAGGGGCCTTTGCAACAGCGATAAATGCCAAGTATTCTTGGGAATTTATTGGAGGAGAACTATGAAAGCCAGGATTGCGGAATAGGGCGCTCATATTAAAAAGCAAAACACTCAAGTAGCCGATTTTTTTGTTATTGTCATTAAATAAATAAATAAATAAATGTTTACATTGAAAAATGTGGACATCTTTTTTTTGTGGAGACCAAACCTGATTGGTGAGGCTGTATTCATCTGAAACAAACGCAACAAAATATTTTTAGTTGTTTATACCATTTGTCACAATCTGCACCGTGGGTTTTTTGAAAAATTGAAAAATTCGATTTTTGGCAGGAGTTTAAAAAAATCGATTTTTTCTCCACTTATAGTCTAAAGAGCCAGTAAACAGATGGCAACACGTATTTGATGAAAGCCTCAAATTTGCTCAGTTACTCAGTTGTACCCACCGTTCATGAGATGGGGGCTAGTTAAGCCCAGTCGCGGTAGGTTCAGCGTCACACAGGGGCGACAGGTGTGTTAATTTGGCAAACTAAAAATGTATTTGACGAAAGCTGCTGTTTTGGTACGTCAAAATATACTATTATAGCTACTTAAAAATAAAATGGTAGACTGTTCCCGCGGTTGTTACGCCATGGCGGACAAATTCAAAATTAAAAAAAAATTCAAAAGTATTTTATGAAACCTGAAATTATATATGTTATTCTTGATAGTATTATAAGCATATACTTTTCAAGGCAGTTGGGTATGTCGGTTGCTTTGACTTGGCAGACAGTAAAATATTTTCTCCTGCGCGAGCATACCTACATGTGTGTAGTAGATACGTTGTATACGGCAGTGGTGGTGCGTGATATTTCAGTTAGCCATATCTTGAAAACGACGCATGGGACCCAATTCACTTTTTTAGGTGATGACTATACACCCTTACAGAAAGGATTTATAGTGAAAAAACCGTCAGCAAAGTTTGCGAAAAAATTTTCAAGAACACTGGAGCACTCCCTGGGTTCTCAGTAACGCTCTATGGAATATTTGCAGTAGGTATATTTTTTTTCATAATCTAGAAACAAATATAAGGAGACGTTTTTCGATTTGTTACAAAATAATTTTTTTGTTTCAAAAAGTTATGGCCATTTTAATTTTGGGAAACAAAATGTTCCTATAAAAATTAAAATTAAAATGGCCATAACTTTTTGAAAAAAAAAATATTTTGCAACAAATCGAAAAACGTCTCCTTATACTTGTTTCTAGATTACGAAAAAATATACTGCAAATATCCCACAGAGCGTTACTGAGAACCCAGGGAGTGCTCCAGTGTTTTTGAAAATTTTTTCGCAAACTTTGCTGACGATTTTTTCACTATAAATCCTTTCTGTAAGAGATGTATAGTCATCACCTAAAAAAGTGAAGTGAGTCCCATGCGTCGTTTTCAGGATATGGCTAACTGAAATATCACGCACCGCCACTGGTATACGGAATAGAGATTTTCGTTTTCTCTTTCTTTTCTATGATATTTAAGGGTCGGCTGATAAGTCCCGGGCCTCTCAATGAAAACAACATTTGAATTTTTTTATTTATTTATATTTCGGTTTAATTTAATTAAACCATATCTGTAGTGCGATTTATCAAGGTCCTCGAAATAGCTGTTTACCGCCTCGATGACCTCCTCGGTTACCGCTCGGTCGGTCTTATTCCCTCACTACCTTCGATGTGTATGCCGTTGCTTCTTATCTGTCGTCTCACTTCTGTGTCCTTTTTTTATAACTGGCCGATGTCGGTTTTACACAGACTGTATATTCATGATATCATTATTATCCTCTACCACTGAACATAGGTTTGTAATGGCCCATTTTCCCCATAATACATGTAACGACAGTAGGTATGATCATTTATATGATTCATATTATTTCTTATATTCATAGTACCTAATTCATGAAATAGTCAGCAGATTCCATATATTGAAAGGAAGTTCTATATATTTGTGTGCTCGCGCAGGAGAAAATATTTTACTGCCTACCAGGTCAAAGCAACCGACATACCCGACTGCCTTGAAAAGTATATGCTTCTAATACTATCAAGAATAACATATATAATAAGTTTCATAAAATACTTTTGAAAAAATTTTTTTGAAATTGTCTGCCATGACGTAATAACCGCGGGAACGGTCTGCCATTTTATTTTTAAGTAGCTATAATAGTATATTTTGACGTACCAAAACGGCAGCTTTCATCAAATACATTTTTAGTTTGCCAAATTAACACAATTGTCGTCCCTGTGTGACGCTGAACCTACCGCGACTGGGCTTAACTAGCCCCCATCTCATAAACGGTAGGTACAACTGAGTAACTGAGCAAATTTGAGGCTTTCATCAAATATGTGTTGCCATCTGTTTGCTGGCTCTTAATACTGTTTAATTGCTAATACAAAATGGAAAAATATATTGAAAAGACCCACGGTACAGATTGTTGAAAATGGTATAAACTAAAAAAAAAATGTTTACGTTTGTTTCAGATGAATCCAGCCTCACCAATCAGGTACACCGTTTGATCTCCCCAAAAAAGGTCTCCGCAGCGTTCAATGTAAACATGATTTTTTTTTATTTTAATGACAACATTTTTTTTCGGATACTTGAGAGTTTGCTTTTTAATATGAACCCTATTCCACAATCCTGGCTTTCATAGTTCTCCTACAATAAATTCCAAAAAATACTCGGCATTTTTCAACCCCTTAAATGAATTTAAGACCCCTTAAATGAATATTAGAAACATATTGCAGCCATACTTATTTTCTCTAAAATTATTTTAGAAACAGACATTCCATAATTAAATACTATATTTGAATGAATGACACTACAACACAGTCTGTATGGAATAAATTCCGTACGAATTTTTTGACCAATCAAAAGCCATTTAGGCGCATGTTAGCGCGGTGTATCAAGTACTTTGGTTTGGTACGTAATCATAACATTACGTCTGGCAAATACATAAGATACGTGTTTGACGTTTATGGGTTTAGAACAGTTTTTGTATGATTTTTATAATCTTGTTAGAGAAAGTACAGTGTAGATTTGGAATGGCGTATTCCACGCTCGGAAATCGTAGGTCACGTCCTCGGCTCGGACTACTTTTCGCTCGTGTAGAATATGGGCCATTCCATAACTTGTTGCAGAATATACTATTCTATAATACATATCTACAGTATCTAATTAATAACAGTCACACAAAAAAGTGCAATGACCTTGAGACCTAAAGTATATACATATTTTTCTGTTGTAAAGTTTCTGTTGTAAACATATTTTTCTGTTGCTTGTCTTTCTGTAAAGTGCATACAACCGCTGGACTCGAATCCACAGTCAGAATTGTCCCCATCATGAGCAAGGTTTTTTTCTTTTTTTTTGAAAATACGGAAAACTTATATTTAATAAGAAATACGAGGGTGAGTCAAATATGAACCGAAATTTCTTTCGTGTGGCTGCTAAGGTGTAGGAGGAGGCTTGTACTGCTGGGCCTGCTAGGCGGGCATATCACGTGACTTCCTGTACTCCAGGCAGTTCCGGTCTCTCCGTTCTTCAGTTGGCATCGTAATCGGTAAGAAACAGGTTTACCCCCAGGTCGCGCAATGCATTATTATAAAATTTCTCACAGTTGAAGGCGTCCAACCAGCCGAAATCATTCGAAGACTTGAAGCAAAGTTTGGGGAGACTTATGGCACAAAACATTTTTGGAAGGACGAACACAAGTTGAACCTCATGTCCGTCGTCCTCGAGCCAGTGTGAATGAGCGAAAAATTGCCACTGTTCGGTGCCTTCTGGAGGACGACCGCCGTTTAACGGTTGCTGAAATTGCGGATCAGAACGGGATAAGCTTCGGGAGTCATTACAGATGAACTGGGGTTTCGAAAAATTTTGAAAAAAGTCGAATAATTTCGGGGAAAGATGCGAGTTTCCGTTCAGAAACGTGATTTGTTTCACGACAATGCTCAACCCCATACAGCTAATTTGACACGCGAAAAGTTGGATGAAGTTCATTAGATAACATTGGAACACACTCCTATTCTCCTCACTTATCCCCATGTGATTATTACATGTTTGGGACACTGAAAGAAGGACTAGGAGGTGAGCGATTCGTTGATGGCGCTGGTGTTGAAACTTTATTGCGCAACTGGCTGGAAACATGCTACCGTTTTTATGATGATGACATTAAAAATCTTCCAGTCCGTTGGGAAATTGCACAACAACAGGATATTATGTAGAAAAAATTGTATGTATTTTCATATTTTTATAGTGTACCAATAAATGTAAAAATGAAAATTCCGGTTCATATTTGACTTACCCTCGTAAATATTATCGTCTAGGAAAAAAACAAAAAGGGTCATTTTGACGTATTTTCAACTCCTGATATGAATGCGTCGTCAAAATTAATCTAGCTTATGTCGGTTGTTGGAAAATATGGAAAAATCTACGGAAACCTCGTATTTTCCTTAAATTATCTATTTCCTTCAATATTATCCGGTCGACTCAACATATTTTCAGCATTTGAAACAAAAACAAAAAACATACTCTTCATGTTTTTACATTGAATCCGAATCCATCGTCAGGATTTGACCAACACGTTTCAATTTTCCGGAGATATTCAACTCATTTTTAGCACTGGAATCGAGTCGAGACGACAATTTTTAATTTTTTGGGCTTTCTTTAACGAAAATATATTACATCATCGCTAAAAATACGACAGAAAGTTGCATTTTCGGCCCAGAAAATACTTATTTGACAGCATCTGTCATTTATCATTTTGTTATTTACTTGTATGTTTGAGAACTATCTGTTAGTAATATTACTAATCTGCAGATAATAAATATAGTGTAACATATAGAAGTTATAGGTACATAGAAATGTATAACACTTCAAATAACTACTATGGTACTATGTTACTATGGTACCAACCAGTATTGCAATAAAATAGGTTTGTAATTTGAGTAGACTGAATTTATTATTTTAATTTAAAGAGTCATGTCTAGGCTTCGGAATGTTCTGCCTGTATGTAAAACTGCGTAAGAGTATCTCGCGATCCCGCGGCGAGATGGTGTACTAGTGCGCATACGCAAGCTCTGGAGCGTTTTCGGGAAGGATCAATGCCGTATGTAGCACGGGCAAGAAATACACGCGTGTATAATGTACAAGGCGCTTAAAAATACGGTTTATACTTTCATTACCATAGAGTTTTATAGTTCCGGGCCCTGCCTTGCCGAACACATTTCCGTACCCTAGTCATGTCATAAAGGTGGCTGAAAAACTGTTGTACATCACACTGGCAGAAAGGCATTAGCAGCTTTTGGCTTCATTTGCTCAAACACAGCCTCGGGCTGCTAATGCCTACTTTCTGCCCTTGTGACGTAATAATGTAGATCCTATATTATTAATTTTATCCATTTTCCATAGTTTCTAAAAAAACTGACGTGATGGGCCAACCCTGACAATGATTTCAAGTTCAGCAGGTCAAAACACATAAAGATAATATGTACTTCAGGAATCAATGTCAACATACTTCTTTTTTGGCTGTTATTGACAGCCTACTTACCTCCTATAGGTAACTAACCTCGATCTGCCTATAATAAGGAAAATTAATTTTAGTTGATTCTCGATACTGTTTCGCTATCGATTTTTGCTTTCTTTCTCGAACTATATAGTTTCACGTCAGTGAGCATAACATAATACAAGGTCACTTACTTAACTGAATTGTATCGACACTAATCTGGATTTTTCCAGTGTCACAGTTTTATTATTACTTACCTTATAATAATTTAATAAGGACATATTGTATGTATTTATTTGTAGATTGCAGTCGTATTATAATGGCAAAATAAACTGGTTGTTAAAATACAGGCTTCTTAAATGGTCAATAAAATTGAAGCAGGTGCAACATCACCAATTATAATTATCTTATTATAAGATAACTTATACTTATAAAACTGCAACATGTTTTTATTTATTTTATTTATTTTTCCGGGTGTAAATCTGTTTTAAAATAATTAATCTATTTATTACGACCTACATATTTGTAAAACCATAAAATTAAAAATGTATCTCAAATCATTTTGTTTAATTACATTCATTATAAAACAAACATGTGCAAAACAACAATTAAGCATGTACCATGTAAGTTTTAAATTCATTGGCTGTTCAATACTCTGATTTATTCGTGCTGAATCACTTTATACAAAACATCTGCCTATACATATGTACGTGTATCTTCACTTAGAACGTAAGTTATTAACTTATTCTTTAAATTCAATAGACAATTTTGTTTCCCTTGAATTCAATGGGACATTTAAGGTTTGCTCAAAATTATTTGTTTGTTACTGACTGCCTGCAGTAGTCGATACTTTTGAGAAGGGTGTTAACTAATAGTTAATAGTTAAAACCATAGTTTAAACCATATAGTTTTATTGGAAGATCGGATAAATTATAATCGTCTCATCTGGATGATTATAGAATTGTACGCTTGATAATATCTAAATTAAATTAGGAACTTAAGCTTACTTACCCCATTCTGTTGCAGCAGATAATGGAACAAGTCGAGAAATAAAAACAAATATTAGATACATATGAATGCACAGCTTGCACATAACAATATAGCATGCATAGTTAATTTTGCACTTGCCTTAAGTTTACACTTTAATAAAACTAATTTAAAAATTTGAAGACATTTTGATTAGATCTGGACATTTTTAATGTTATAATTATTGATGTTACAATTCATTGTAAATGTTGAACTGTATGAAACCTGTGTTGAAATTGTTTTTATTGACCTTTGTACTTTTTTCCAGTATAAAAAATACTTAAGAAATATCAAGTAGGTATATACAGTGAGCAACAAAAATATTCGGACACCATTATTATATTACCTTTTCATGTGTTTTTGTAAGTAAAATGTTAACAAAACAAAAAATAAGAACCAGTAATTAATACTTTATAGTCTTCTAGCTATTTTGTGTGCAACTATTATGTGCAAACTCTAATCTTTTTTTCGTTTTTTTTTTTGCATATGAATACATTTTTTGCATTCATGTGCAAACTATAATCTTTTTTCCTATTTTGTGCACGTATAAACGGCTTCTTTCTTGCAATTCGGCATCGATATCCACAGGAGCGCAGGTATCTACGTATTGTTTGTGAAGATACCTACTTGTTTGCCGTACAAGTCAAACAGTTCCTGCTTGAATTTTGGGCCACTAATTTTTGGATCTTCACGTACTTTGTTTACAATAAATCTCTCTTCTATTCTGATTAGTTTTCTTAGGCGACCACACTGCACCTTTGAAAAAATTCTGTCTTAATAATATAATATCTCATCATAACAACATATCTCCAAATGTACTTTTCTTCAAATTTAATATATTACTAATGTTGCGGATCGTTTTCCCCTTTTCATAATGATATATTACTAATTGTCTTATCCAGTGGCGGTGCGTGATATTTCAGTTAGTCATATCTTGAAAACGACGCATGGGACCCACTTCACTTTTTAGGTGATGACTATACACCTCTTACAGAAAGGATTTATAGTGAAAAAACCGTCAGCAAAGTTTGCGAAAAAAATTTTCAAAAAACACTGGAGCACTCCCTGGGTTCTCAGTAACGCTCTGTGGAATATTTGCAGTATATTTTTTTCATAATCTAGAAACAAATATAAGGGGGACGTTTTTTCGATTTGTTACAAAATATTTTTGTTTCAAAAAGTTATGGCCATTTTAATTTTGGGAAACAAAATGTTCCTATAAAATTAAAATTAAAATGGCCATAACTTTTTGAAAAAAAAATATTTTGCAACAAATCGAAAAACGTCTCCTTATATTTGTTTCTAGATTATGAAAAAAAAAAATACTGCAAATATCCCACAGAGCGTTACTGAGAACCCAGGGTGCTCCAGTGTTTTTGAAAATCTTTCGCAAACTTTGCTGACATTTTTTCACTATAAATCCTTTCTTAACTGAAATATCACGCACCGCCACTGGTCTTATCTCGAAGCTTGTATTTTTACTTTTTACGGCCCATTTTCGCAATTATTCACCTTTTACAGTGGCGCTATTTCGCTGAAGTTTCGTGGGAACTACCGAAATAGTCATTATGCGATAGCTGTTAAGTTACGCGTCACATACATATGTATTGTCCCGGCGCAGCGCGCGCGCATCGTCTCCTTTGTTATGATTGTCTGAATATATTTGTTGCGTTACTTTTCGGTTTAGTTAATAATTTTGTGACTTTCTTAATAGTATAATGATGTAACCCCCTTCATTTTTATATAAAATAGTTAGAAGACTATAAAGTATTTATTACTGGTTGTTATTTTTTGTTTTGTTAATATTTTACTTACAAAAAACACATGAAAATGTAATACAATAATGGTGTCCGAATATTTTTGTTGCTCACTGTAGATATCAACATATTCTCCTCGAGGGTCTTGTGATAGATAAAAAATAGAATTTTATATAACCACTACTGGTAAGACTTGGATCATATAAAATAAAAAAATGTAACCAATTTTTTTTATAAATATGGAGATTATTAAATGCCTTTTAACATTTAAATCATAAATTGGAATTAATTTCCACAAATAAATTAAAGAAAACGTAATGCTTCGATGACCAATCTAATATACACTGGTGGCCATTGACATTGTAACACCCAGTATAAACAAGAATAAGTCACGACCTTCTGTATTTTAATTTGTTATGATGAAATAAAAAATATTACAATTTGAGGAATTTCCGGCTAATTGTTTCTGAGAAATTCAGATACATGCGAAAGGGTCACATCACCTAAGAAACTATAAAATGGCCTACTTATCAATGTTTTGTGTTAGTTTTGTTGACACAGTGAGTGAGGACAAGTACCACGAAATGCTTCGTCGAACAGAACGACATCGGTATGCGCAAGTTGGTGAATTTAAGAGAGGTCGAATTTTAGGCTTACGTGACGGCGGCACTTCACTTGGCGTAGCGTATTCGTATATTTGTTGTATTTGCCCAAAAACGGCGATGTGTAGAGAAGCTATTCGCTATATTTGCTTTATTTGTACAAATAACGTGAATAGCGCTAACAGAAAATACGCGTTTCCGTCCACTTGTCGGTTTTCAATCACGCATCAAAGAAGTCAAATAAGGTGAATATTTGCGGTAACGGCCCACACTTGGTTCCACCAGCGCCATGTTCGTCATGGTCTTTTAGTAACTTTGTACTTATGTAGATTTAACATGTTTGGTAATAAGAAGCGTTCAGGTAATAAGCTGCTGTCGCTGTCAACACGTCCGTCACTGTATTCACTAGTTCTAAATATTCAAACATATTTGGTATATTTGAGTATTTTGGTATATGTGTGGATGGCATGTTTGGAATATTTACGAATACATCAAATATTTGGACAAATACAGTGATACTCAAACACATATACGCTACGCCAAGTGAAGTGCCACCATAAGAGGGGTATGTCATATCGAAATATAGGGGTCCATATTGGGCGAACTGGAAGCACAGTCATAAAGGTATGATGGCAGTGTAGTGAAGAACATACTACCGTGAGACGACCTGGCACTGGTGCGTGAAGGCGAATTACGTACTGCAAAGAGCGCCACCTTCATCAATTAGCATTAAGGGACAGAACACAAACAGCAACCCAATTAGCTCAACAGTGGGCAATGGTTACACAATATCATTTATCGTTACGGCCAGTCAGATGCCGCTTGTTTTAATTGCTTCGAATTGATGGCTTCCATCGCGACGTCAATTGTTGCGACTTCCGCTGACTGTCGTCTACGTCTCCACTAGAGCTACCAATTTGAGAGTTTTTTGTGTACAAGGTGAGCTTACATATAAACAATTGTGTTATTGTGACCACATAAACTGGAACAAATTGACTAAAATTGAATATAAACCAGGTTATTTAAACACTTATTGCGAATTTTAACAAAAGCAACCAACCCCGAAATATAAAATTGTGTTATTAATTATAGTGGTTCAATTCATATGCGACCGGGCTCGTATATACAAAACTCAACAGTTGGTAGCTCTAGTCTTCACTGGTGCCAAGAAAAGCATTTTTGGAGGGAGGAATGGCACAATCTCATCTTCTCTGATGAATCCCGGTTTTGTTTGTACCGGCACGACGCGATGGTCGGGTTCGTATTCGAAGACGCCAAAAAAACAACGGAAAAATCATCATGACGCGACATACGGCTCCAACACAGGGGGATTATGGTATGAGGTATCATTGTCTATAACAACAGGTCACGGATTAAAGGTTCCTTAAATAGCCAGAGATATAACGATGAAGTGCTACGACCAGTGGTAGTACTTTATCTGCAGGACCACGTAGGTGCCATATTTCCATACGATAATGCACATGAAGAAGCAAAAGAGACACGGTATCTGAATGAACATGCAGTTAAACGACTTCCTTAGCCTTCACGTTGCCCAGGTTTATTTCTCATAGAAAAAATATGGGATGTGATAGAAAAGAGACTCCAAACAGATGCTGGATCAGCAAGTGGAACAGAGGAATTATGAAGGAGGGTACAAGCTACATGGAATGGTATACCTCAAGAGACCATTCGAACGCTGTTTGATTCACTACCAAGGCGTCTAGAAGCTGCTATAAGAAAGAGTACGTGGAGGGCACGTATCCTGTTAAGTATTATCAGTACAACTTATCAGATAAGCTTGGAACAGTAATCAGTTGTTTTATTAATACAATACATTATTTGAACTCAGTTTGTTATGTTACTCAACTCCTTCAGAATGTTGCATTTTTAATGGCCACCAGTATATTTTGTTTTTGTATCGAACTTTTGTCATGTTAGATTATTCAATTTTTCTCATTCTGATCTAGAAGAAGTTACATATTCGTACATATATTATAATTAACTTACCGTTCTTCCGTTGACGTCAACCTTATACGTGCCCGCGAAAATTTTTATGATGTCCGCGTTTCCATATTTGGCACCCCAATGCAAAACTGTCTGCAAAAGAGTAACGTAAGTATAGCATGTGCTGTGTGGAACGGGAAGAATAAGGACCGGTAGTAGTAGAAACCTTTTTAGGAATATGTGTTGCCATTTATAATGAGTTATTAAAAAAAAAAACATCAACATTGACTAGCAAGGGGACTATTAAACATGTTGCAAATCAATTTCAGTCAGGCTTATATATATGTTGGAGGGGAGTATCTCAGTACGTGGCTCAAATGAATTTATGCAATGGGCCTTACATTTTGAGTAAAATATTTTCAACATTTGACGTATCGCTGGAAGGGTCCTTTGATTTGTTTAAGTTTTTTTTTTGAATACAATATTTTAATATTCTCATTCTATATACAGGGTCCTATTTAATATTTCTACATACGGGGTCTGGAAAATGTTTAGATTAATGCATAGCTTTTTCACCATTTGTTTTATAGGATACGTTTTCAAATAAAAGTTGTTTGGCTCACTTTTTTGCATGTTCTGGAGATCTTCAGTTTTTTTATTTATTGTATTGTTTTGTAGCAGCCATCTTTGCTTTTTTAAAATAGCACCTTGTGATTTAATTTTTTTCTTTTTTGAAAAACAAGTACGGAACGTACTTTATTGTATTACGTACTGCCGGAACGTACTTGTATTTTTCCTTTAGGCCAGGGGTGTATTTCATATAGGATTAATATTTTCATTTTTTTGAGCCATAATGCACATAGATAGATAGGTATATGTGAATAATTAAATTCCCACGTAAGAAATTTTCAAAAATGTATCACCCCTGCGAAGAAAATCGAGGAAATGTCTTTCGATCATAATCACCGAGTCGGCGCTTTATTTGCCATTTCTTTATCGTTCAATTTGTATACGAGAAACTGGCGCTGCCCAGCATTTCCTCCAGGCCGGCTCGGTCACTCTGCATAGTCAAACTCATTAGATGCCGAGCGTCTGGCACATGTTATGCGAAAAACCAACTCGGTCATATTGACCGAACCGGCGTATAGGTCGAAGATATGTTCTCGGTCATATTGACTACGTCGGCTGGGAGGAAAACTATTTTCTCGGTCATATAGACCGAGGCGACAGTGAACGTGTTAACAGATTGTTTCTTATAAAACCATAGTTAAAAATATATAGGGATTATTTCACTTTTGCCAGATGTAACAGTTTTGACAGTTTGGTTGGATAGCACGCTATGGGAGAACGATTTAAATACCTTTACATAGATTCTAAATATTCTAAACAAATGTAAATGTAATTCTAAAAAAAATGTTGAAAGTCAATTAAGGCTCCAAAATACCATGCCCATCCTCGTAATATTTACTCAAAATAGAACACTCTATACAGGGTTTGTTCGGAAAGTAATGTCACTGAATTGTTTCCCCCGAGAATGTACGCGCCAGCCCGCGCTTTACGTGCTGGGATTGTGGTGGGGGGCTCTGGCAACAAGATCCAACAAGCGTCAGTTGGCTACCGGTCGTTGTAGCGGTCGCATCACTCGTTCTTTGAGAGTCGTTACAGTGACCCGGTGCAAGAAAAAATGCAACGTTCGCTTGAGCAACGGATGGCGATCAAGTTTTGTGTGAAACTGGAGAAGAGTGCTGCGGAAACCATTCCAATGTTGAAGAAGGCTTTCGGCGTCGATTGTCTTTCGGACAGGAAAATTTTCCGGTGGCACAAGGCCTTCGCAGAAGGTCGGGAAGATGTCAACGACGATAAACGCGCTGGACGGCCATCAACCTCCAGTTCCGACGACAATGTGAAACGTGTGCGTGACTTGTTGAACACTGACCGTCGTCTAAGTGTCCGTTTAATTTCCGAAACATTAGAAATTACGAAAACCATTGTTCACGAAATTGTGTCGGAGTCTTTAGGAATGAGGAAGGTGTGCGCGAAGCTGTGCCAAAAGTGCTAACGGACGATCAAAAAGCGAGGCGCGTCGAAACCTGCCAAGAACTTTTGGACACCTGCGAAGACAACCTTTCCTTGATGACGTCATTACCGGGGACGAAAGTTGGGTCTTTGAATACGATCCTTAGACGAAGAGGCAAAGTGCGGAATGGCACACCTTCGCCCCAAGAAGGCCAGGATGTCCAGGTCAAAAATCAAGACAATGCTGATTCTCTTTTTTGATTGCCGGGGATTGGTCCATCATGAGTTCGTTCCGCAGGGGACAACCGTAACCGGAAAGTTTTACGTCGAGGTGCTGAAGCGGCTGAAACGCAGGGTGAATCGCGTCCGCCCAGACATCTCAAAATCCTGGAAGCTTCATCACGACAATGCGCCTTCGCACACCTGCTTCCTCGTGGCCGATTACCTCGTCAAGGCATCCATCACCGTTGTTCTCCAGCCTCCCTACAGCCTCGATGTGCCCCCCCCCAGACTTTTTCTGTTTCCGCGCCTCAAAGCCCCAATGAAAGGACAGCATTTTGGGTCGGTGAAAAACATTCAGAAGGCTTGCACCGACGCTTTAAAGGCGATTCCGGAAAACGACTACCGTGCGGCTTTTGATGCGTGGAAGACCCACTGGAAACGATGTGTGGACGCAGGGGGAATGTATTTTGAAAGTTTCTAAAGATTTGTACACATAGAACCAATAAAAAACATTTTTTCAAAGCTCACTGACATTACTTTCCGGACAAACCCTGTATACTAAAATAAAAAAAATATATTGCACTTGTAATACATACCTGTTACAACATAATAACCCACGAAATAACATAATAACCTAAGAAAATGACCTATGTTACTTTCTTATTAAATTTAGCACCATAAAATATTTTAAGTATTCTTTAAAAAGGATTGCAATCGACAAATTGAGAAGTTTCGTGTGTCCCCCTTGCCTTAAGCAGACAGACGTATGTACGCCGTAAATTTACAAGCAGTCAAGATTAAGATTAAGAACGAGATTAAAACCCACTCGAAAATACGACTTCCTTCCAATGAGTTACGATACGGATACCAGAATTAACACCTGAATTTGTCAATAATTGCAGATGCTTACGATAAGCCGTCAGGATAAGTGGCCGCCGCTATTTGAATTGGTAATTTGGTAAATATTGATTGCTAGGTTGTTGCCGTTGTTGAAACGTATGTGGCGAGTGGAGTAATAAAAATGGTTGTAGACTTAATGTCTACAAAATAAAAAAGGACTACATTATTAAAAGGTGGATTGACTAAAATAGATTATCTATTTTACTTTACATTTCAATTCTAAAGCCTAGTAGGTTTTCATTGCTTTTAAAATAATAACTAGTACTTACATACTGTTTGGTCCATATGATTGCGGTGACATGAAACAAACAAAAACAGTAAATTAGTCCAAGAAACTTCTAAATTCAATAATAATTAGTGAACAAGTTTGAGTAATGACAAACATCAATAAGATGTTTTATATGTTCACCATAAACATCTTATTATATTGCGTAGTAGAAAGGTCCTTTGTTAGACATAGGTCAGTTGATATACACTATAGGAAAGTGCAAGATTTCAAAGCCGAGCTAATAAATAAGAAAAGAATAAACTCTGACAGATAGAGGAACTGACAGAGAAATATTATATCCATAGTTGCCAGACTAACATGTCATTTTAAAACTCTATGGGCGTTATTCTCTCTTTCGTGATAGGGTAGCAATAAAATATGTAGGCGGGACGCCCCGCCCATAAATTATAATGCGCACGAGTGAATTGAATGATTATATCGTTATTGGTCTACGGAAAAAAACACTTGAGTATTCCTTGCGTACGCAGTTGGTATTTTAGGCGATTCCATCGTTGGGCCATTTTTTATAAACGGTTCCTTAAATGCAAACAAATATTTAATAAATAAAACAAACTGTTTACGGACATGAACATGAACGACCACGAAATTTAAATGATTTACGGGCCAGAATTGTACAAGTCCTAAATTGTTACGCTTAAGAAATGTTAGAACGCGTAAGAACTGAGTTTTACGATAGACCAGGGTTTTGCGAAGAACAAAGGGGCGACATTTTGAACCACTTATTCAATAGGCATTTTTTCTTTCTTTCGTCTTATAACCGGGTTGATTTATATTTATATCTTTTTATTTTTTTTATAGAACTCCAATTTTATTTTCTTGCAGACCGGTTAGTTAAGCAATACAAAAATTTGAAAATAAATACAATTATATTCGTACACTTCTTTTAAGTGTATGGGATAATTTTAAGTCAGAATTACGTAAGAATTTCGTTTCATACAGCTAAGTCGATGTGCACCCTCACCGCTGCGAAAAAGTACTGAGAAGTACTCACTCAAGTTCGTTAGGTGATGGGCGGTGTCTCCCCACCTCCACATTCCAGTTTCTGTTAACGCGCAGGTAACGTTTTACATCATACGTTTCTAATAAGTACACAAGCGTGAAACACTGGTGCATCTAACTGTCTTTGTCTGTCTTACTGGTGTCTTTTAACTTATTCTCTTCTACACATGTATCGCCAATATGTAATGGTGCAATTTCCTACCCAAGTATATGTATTGTCTCAACTGAAGTGTTAATATATCTTCTGCCATTCAATAATGACAATCATATTGAAAACATATGCCCGTCCTTCCACAACAGTTGAGTTGGGGAAGGATTGAACTGAACATCTAACAGCAATAATTTAAAGAAAGGTTTTTTAGCGCATTTCTGGTGTTTGATTTAGACCTACTACACTCAGAGAAAAGTTTATTTGTCTGCTACTTGTTCGACAAATATGTAATAATATAACAATAATCACTACTACTATTACAAGTAGGTTACGATTAACTTAAACAGAACTGTGTAAACAATAGTAAAACGACGAAATTAAACCACGAAAGAAAACAGGTCACTAACTACTTAATTCTGATGCCATAGCGACCGTACGGCTATCGAAAAAGAACGGTAAGAAACACTTGGTTAATTTGCCAAATTATAAATTATTTATTAATGTGTTATATTTTATTGAGCATCATCCGACTTTGAAGATACTTCTTATTCTAGAGGTCTCACACTGGATGCAGAAACGTGCGAACATCCGTTAACATCGCCAAAAAGGCATTAATGATAGTAATGATCCTAATCCGCTAATGCAAATACAAGATATTACAGTACTGGCAGGTTGATTCGTGCGCATACATGTGTATATTTTCGCGCGTCTGAATAATACGCAGGTTCGGGCTTACATAGTTTGGGCGTGTATACATGGTGTTTCACGGGAATGGTCTATTAAACATTCTGGGAAAACTATAAATGATATGGGGCTTCAAATTTGTATTTGCAGGCTTTTTTGCATTTGCAAGCTTTGCTCTACACGTAAAATAATGACAACTTTCTGGCACTTCCGGATATTAATCCAGGCAATATAGCAGAAAAGTGCTCAGTTTTTAAAAAAGAGTCCTGAATAAGGTTTCTCGGCGCGATAATTAGGAAGAAAAAATAGTAGACATGGATTGTGTATGTTTTGGATAAAATCGGTATGGAGGAACCTTGGTAAAAAAATCGATAAAAGTGCCGAAAACCGTTTTTTTTTGCGGATTAAAGGACGAAAAATATTTTTTTCGTAAAACAAAAAATAGCACGTTGTAGCGCTTCAAAAAACGAAAAAAAAAATTAGTTTTTGGTGATCAAATTCAGAAGTTTTTGCACAAAAAAAATAAAAACCGATGACAAATGCCCATTTTTTGAACTCGAATTACAAGGGTTCTAATGGTCGCAGAAACCTACCGCAGACGCGCTGACAGAAGTCTGCGGCGGGAGAGGCTTTCCCCACCTCGCGTCTACTCGCTTACCCGAGCGCTCGAAGCAACGCGACGCTTGATTTTCAAACGCGTTTTTCAGCCGATTGAATGAACCTGTCCCACAAGTCACGATAATGGATTTGTAGGGAATTTAATGACGAGTAATTTAAGGCCAGGAAAGATGTTCTACGACCATTTTTCGGCTTGTTCAAGACGTTTTTCGAAAAGACCTTTTTTTTTTTTTTTTATGCAAAAAAGTTCTTATTATCTTTGCATGAATTTTTTTACTGCAGATGGGCACGACCAAAATATACATTTTAAGCCTAAGCAGAAGTTTCTGCGACCATTAGAGCCCTTGTAATTCGATTTCAAAAAATGGGCATTGTCATCGGTTTTTATTTTTTTTGTGCAAAAACTTCTGAACCGATTTTGATCACCAAAAACTCATTTTCTTAGTTTTTCAAGCGCTACAACGTACTATTTTTTGTTTTACGAAAAAAATATTTTTTCGTCCCTTGATCCGCAAAAATAACGGTTTTCGGCACTTTTATCGATTTTTTTAGTAAGGTTCCTACATACCGATTTTATCCAAAACATACACAATCCATTTCTACTATTTTCTACCTAATTATCGCGCCCAGAAACCTTATTCAGGACTCTTTTCAAAAAATAAACTATCTAGCCTGGACTATATACTGAAAGTGAATATCTACTAACTCATTTTAGTAGTGTTTTCACTCATTTTATATGGTATATTTATTGCCATATTTGGTTTCTATACGTTATGTTAGTCAGTTTAATAACCATCGTTATTAAATCAGCGCTCATCTAATTTCGATAGGTATCATTAAATTTTGGGGAAAAAATGGTAAACAATTTAAAACAATTCTAAAAGCCTAAAAAAATTTAACATTCGATGTGGTAAAATTGTAAAATTCTATGGTCAATTTAATTACCATGTGAGTATGAATGAAGGGACTTACTGGCAAGTATACTGTTGTAGATACACGACAAAATTACAGGGTGTTGAAAAGAGAGGGTCAAACTTGAATGAACCTTCATTAGGTCGGTTATTTTACTATATCATGATTTATTTTGGAACACCGTACATTTTAGGTGTAGAGAATTCCAGTATTTATAGAAAGAGAATGAAAGAAGAAAGCAAATTATACAAAATACACTATGTTCTATTTAAAAAAAGCAGACTTAAGAAATAATAAAAGTTAATTAAATTAGATCCTCTAACAAATTTGTAAAATAATAAACGACGAAAACAGGTATCACAAAGGAATAATATACTTATACATACGGAATAATAATATACATATACTTATGAGTAGTATAGCCGTACGGTTACTGCGACACTTCGATGACATGTCCATCCGAGGAGACCATGAATAAGGGTGTTTCCGTGAAGGTAATGCAAGAAAAGTGAGTAGGGGTTGTTGAAGAAGTGTTGTCAATGACCAGAGGGTGTAGAAGATATGTAGTAAGAGTTGTTGGTCAAAGACCAGAGGGTGTCGAAGAAGAAGAAGTGTTTGTCAATGATAAGAAGGTGTTGAAGAAGAAGTAAGTGAGTGAGAAGCTCGTTAAGCTTTAAGGAACTTAATAAAAGCTAGATTTTTGGTAGGTGATGAAGAAGTGTTTTGTCAATGACTAGAGGACAGCCTCAGGTACAGACCTGAGATGTACCTGTATTTTTGGTACAAGAAGTGGTAGTAGCATTGAGTTACCTGAGACTGTGGGTAGCTGTGATTTTGGGTGCCTATGTGTTACCTTCTCATTAAAAAAGGCGACTTAATAAATGGACACCTTGTATATTTTACCGTGTATCTAGAATTCTTGACAATAAGCTCAACTTTTCGTACTCACATGGTAATAAAAGAAACCTAGAGTTTTACCATAGCGAAGGTTTTTTCTGGGAGTTTGCATCAATTTCAGTTTTTTTTTTTTCTTAAAACTGCCTGAATCAATTTCAAGTCCACACAAACGTGTGTTTTAAAATAGTAAAAATACAGGGTGATAATGTTTATTAGTAAAGCTTTAGTATCCTGTATCTCGAAAACCAAACATTTAGGAGATACGTTTATATCATAGATTCCCAAAGTGATCTATATGGACCCAGAGGGTCGATTTTCACTTGCAGAGGGTCCATGTCAGCGAGAAAAAAATTGGGGGCGCACGAAATGTGAATGGGGGTCCGCTCACGTGGACCCGCATGTAGGTGGTCCATCATTTACATAAGAGTTCCGTAAATGTATTATTACGTCTAACACAGATTGTGTGTACATAATATAGATAATATGCATTATTTATATAAGAATTTACTTTAAATCTCATCTATAAAAAATCCTATCAAAGTGAGCAGCACTATGTCAGCTGTGTCAGTTAGTAAGTTTAGAAAAATTCGATAGAAAGTAGACAGGAGGTCCACGGAAAACGTCTAGTGGTCTACGGGGCAAAAAAAGTTTGGATATAACTTTTCGACTTAAAATCGGTCCAGGAATTATCCCTTAAATTAACTACATAGCATTAAGTAACACCCTGTGTGTGCCATGTATAGGGTGGGCCATCAGATGGTTTCTTTTTAAAATTGCTATTAAAACTACATCGTTGAATATTTTTGAATGACTGTTGCTTTATTCAAGAAAGTATGCCTTCCCATTATTTACGAAAAACAATTTCAGTTAAATGGCCGCCGCGGCTGGCTTGGCAGTAATTCATTCTTTTCACCCAATTTTGCACTACATTTTCGATTATTTGTGGTTCTATTGCACGAAGAACTCGATTGATGCCTTCCTTCAGTGCGTCAATTGTTTGTGGATCGTTGGAGTAACAATAGTCCTTAACATGTCCCCATAAAAAATGGTCTAACGGTGTTAAATTGCAGCTGCGCGATGGCCAATCAATGTCTCCAAAACGGCTGATAACACGGTTACCGAATTTAGTGTGCAAAAGGTCGATTGTTTCACGGCTTGTGTGACACGCTGCTCCATCCTGCTGGAACCAAAGCTCGTCCAAGTCCAAATCGTCCAATCGCGGCCACAAAAAACAGTTAACATGTCTCTGTAACGCATTCCATTTCTGTAACGCTGTTATCATCTTCATTTTGAAAGAAGTACGGACCATTGATGCCACCACTCCAAAACCCACACCAAACTCACTCTTCAGTCACTCTTGCAGGATGCAAAGGCTTCTTTATGACTACGTGTGGATTTTCGGAACCCCAAATCCTACAGTTCTGTTTATTAACATGTCCTTCAAGATAAAAATGAGCTTCGTCGGAAAAAAATTATTTTTCGATTGAAACCGGCGTCATTTTCAACTCATTTAAAGCCCACACGGAGAAGCTATAACGAAGTGGATGGTCATTTTCCTTTACCTCTTGAGTAAGTTGCAACTTGTAAGCAAATAATCCGAGGTCTCTATGCAATATTCTCCTCAGAGAAGTGCGACTGACATTAAGTTGTGCTCTGTGACAAGTTGAGGTTCTTGGGTTTTCACGCACACTTTGAGCAACAGCAGCAATTCTTTCAGCTGTGCGCATCGGACGAGCACGTGGATGACTTCTGTTATCCATAAGCATGCCAGTTTCGCGAACTTTCCTTAAGAACTTTCTTACACCAGGCGCTGACGGAGCTTCATTTCGACCAAAAATTGTTATCAATTTTCTCACTGTTTCTGCAACACAGCATTCACTTTGTAAATCATTTTTAAATATTTCCCAACGTTGTTCAAGCGTAAAACGATCCACTTCTTACAGCGGAGGTTAGGCACCACATATATGTCAACTGTCGAGCACGCAAGTCAGTGTCGGCAATGTAGAAATAACACTCATTTAAAAAGAAACCCACAAAGATGGCCCACCCTTTATTTGTGGAATCCTGACCTGGAATGAATACCTGATCCGCGGTCTCTAATCATAACATCGAAGTGTCGGGAATATCTGTCTCTCAATCTACTCTATTCGCCGGTGTGATATTTTGGTACAAATTATGGAGCACCTTTTCAACCGACTCGCGAGCTTCTAGGATTGCGAGCCGAGAGGGTGCCCGAAGGCCGCTACCGTAGCGCCCGAAATGCCGGACGGGTGCTCCGCGTCATTTGCATAATGACGATGATAACATATTAACTGTCTCAGCTGCGCGGCCGGCGGCGATTATTAGTAGCATCGCGCGCGTCCGTCAGATCCGCCGGATAGCCTGGCCGATGCGATGCCTGTGACCGGTGATGACGAGGTCGGGACGCGGCCGTTTTGTTCAATTAACGGCGGACGGCGCGTTTTAAGTGGCTCATTCACTCTCAGATATGTTTGAAGATTGTTTCAAGTAGGGATGTTACGGAGGTGGTTTTATCGGAACCGGAGTCGGAGTCGGAGGTGGTGGCAGAAGACAAATATGTTAAGAGAAGGATTTAAATTTTGGATTTCCATTCACTTTCCACCGCAATAAGGGATCGTCACTGATATGAATACGTTTTTCTTTATTGTACTCGTTAAGTAAAGCTTTCAATATAAGAAATTTGTCCAAAACTGTATGTTCATCGAATATGGTATTATTATCATCATCATCACTACTCAACAATATATTTGATAAAATTGTTTGGACATTTGTTTGCCCCATTCCATCAACACATTATTTTTTTCTTGAATTAGGTCTCCTGCATGTCTTCCGTCGAATGCATGGCATTTTAAAATAACTTTTAGCCTTTTAAAATCGTCAGTTACGCCGTGCGCTGTTAAACTTAATAACGATACATTCGAACTTGGTTCGCTCCAAATGTATGTTGTGAATGAGATTTTCTCAAATTGTTTCAGCAAATCATTTATTTTTTTGCTAATTTTACATATAACTCACCACAAATATAGTAAGTAAAAAACTGCCTTCCCCTTAACACCTTAACACCTTAACTGATAATTCGGTGCATTAAACTATACAAGTCGTCGAAATCCAATACCTTCCACGAAATTGAAGGGAAGATCTTGCAAAGCAATCATTTCAGAAATCATTCTGTCTAGTTCCATTGACTTAACATTAGAAGTACACCATTTTTGATTCTTTATCAGTTTCTTTGAGAGTAATTTGTTTTTTGACCTCTTGAAAAGGCGTTGTAGTTGAACACTGTGCAGTATTTTTCTTTTCAGTTTCTAATCTGATTAATTCTTCGTATTCAGTAGCATGCACAGACTTTAAATGACCTTTTAACGAAGTAGTCGTACCTCCCTTTCGTGAATATGTCTTTTCACAAAGTTTACACTTTGCCGTATTTGCACAAACTTCAATGAAGTAGTTCCAAATAATACTTGATTTCGACTTCATTGTTTAAATAAAAGAATAATTTTATTGAAACTCCGCACAAAACAAAACATCCACATTGCGTAACAACAAGACAAGTGAAAGAATAATCGACGACGAGAGAAAGCACGGAGCGGAGCGGGATTCCTCGTGCGACATGTTTGAACCTGTTCGTACACGTTGACCGCGGCCACCTCACGCGGCCCGCCGCTATCCTTCGATCTCCGATTAAAACCTCCGATTTAAAAACGTCGGAGCCGAAGTCGGAACCGGAGGTGTAATATCAATCGGAAGTTCCGACTTATCGGAATCGGAGTCGAAGCTTCGTATCATCCCTAGTTTCAAGACCTTGGTAGACCTTCAAACGGTTTGAAGTTTGACAAAACGCATATGCTTATTGAGGGGCTACATCCACCTGGAGGCTCAAAAATAAAGTCGAACTTTGGAAGGCATTTTCTCGGGAACGGTAAAAGAGAATAAAACGCTTTTTTTCAATTAAATGTAATTTTATTGCCTTCATTTTACACCAAAGTAATTGAAAAAAAACACTAAATATAGATGGAGCTACATCCGTCTAAACCGAAGCAGGTTTTTTTATAAAGGCTCGGCGGTGCCCCTTCTCCTGCCAAAAGCAGTCGTCTGAAATCAGAGAACACACATTTTTAAGTTGAATTGTATAAGTTACTAACATATACAATTGATTGACGATCGCAAATTATGAGAATTATGCTCTAAAAGATCGATTAGGCAAGACGCGAAATTTATGTACCTAAATGTATCCCCTTTGTTCGTAATTTGTTTAAACAATTTTTATTTTTTTCAAAAAAGTGAGATCGTCAGTCAAGGGATAAAGGTTTTTTGCGCCACTGTACCAAATTTCATGAAAATCTATCGATCCGTTCTCGAGATATAAGGGGCGCCGTTTTGAAAAAATACAATTTTGAGAAAAACGCTCGAAAAAAAGTTTTGGGGACAGTTTTATAGGCACTGACGTATAATATATGCACTTTACCTCTAATAAGCAATTCCGAGTCCATACAGGGCACCTTCCTCTGCAATTTGGGCATCATTTGAGGCTGATTTTGAACTTCTTCGGTGGATTCGTCCTAGCGTGACGAGAGGCGGCAATTGTTGCGCGCAGGTAGGAGCGTTAGACGTTCCGTCGCCTGTTATTCAAAAAGCTTTGTATCTCCGAGAATTTTTGAGATATCGGCTTAAAATTTGTAGGGGTCATTCTTAAGACTATATACAATAAGAAAATGTAAAATTGTTTCAGTGTTTAGGTGTGTTAAACAAATTTACCTAGAAAAAAAAAAAAAAAAAAAACCTTCAAAAAAAACAAATCAACAATCCAAACCATCAAGAAAGTCCAAAGTAGTCATGTCATCACCGAGGCAATGTAGCTACTAGTGGAGAGCGACAGGACAGGAAAAACAAAATAAGTATAGATGAGAGATTTTTATAGGGAGCGGAAAAATTTTCCTTACACTTGTTAATTTTTTTTTCATAAGCACTTTTCAACTTTCATATTCATTCCATGCTCAAGATAGATTTCTATAAACTCCTGTCTAGGGTTGCCATATAGTTTACATTAAAATTCGGGTTGCCTGTAATCTATAAAAAAAAAACTCGTAGGCATGTATGTTTCTTAACATTTGTTAAACCAACGTAACTTCTTTTAACCAAAAATGTACCAACATTTTTTAAATTTTAAACATGATGGGCATTCTTTGGGATTTTTTTTCTGTTCTACTAATAAAGCGATCAAAAATTCATTTTAGGACTTTATTAAGTACATAATGAGGTATATACAGATTTTTTTGTTCAATAAAAAATACAAAATGGCGTCATAAATACACATCCAACACATACGCTTTTTTTTGTTGACCATCGGTGGGCAACACAGCAATTTTTTAACAGCTACTGAAACAAACTTTTTTTTCATTATCTACATGAGTTTTTCTAAAGCGGTACACAAGATTATTGTAAAATAATGATTTTTCGCAAAATGCCAGCAGTTTGAAAAAAGAAAATCAAATTTTACGAAAAAAAAAACGATATTAATTTGTTTATAAAAACCGTAATTTTTAACCGATCGAAAAAATCATACCTACCGCTTTAGATAATTTATCTAAGAAGCTACAGTCACAATTTCAAGTCGATTGGATAGAAATTGCGCGAGTTATACTGCCCACCAGTTTGAAAAACAAGTTTTCGAAGAAAACTCGTTTAAAGTTTCTAGACGTGGTTATTACTTCATGACATTTTCAAAATACAGGCATGTTAATTTTTTTACCTTTAGTCTGCTATACCAGGACCATATATCATCATTTCCAAATTAACGATCGGGTCGCAGACACTCCAAAAATGCTAGGCTATATATGATACTAAAAATACCGCAGCAAATCGGTATTTTTAAACATTTCGGAGCGACATTGTTGTTTCACAAATTAGGTTAAAAATAATTGTTAAACATTTTCCCATCAATAATTCCTTTTGGATTGATCATCCCAAGGTGATCCAAGGGATGTTTTTACAACATTTAAGCAAAAAAAAATCGAAAACATTTTTTTTCCAGAGGGGTCTAACCCTTTAAAACAACAGTAAAACAATTGTGGATTATTAGGGTTATATATGTATATTATGGCGAGTGAGGTTGACCTTTCAGCGCTCTTTCACTTAACCCCCTATATACTTATGCATCCATGTCAGAGTTGCCAAATCTGGTCGTTGATCCGTATACTTACCTGGTCAACCTGGCGACGGCGTTTCCTCGTTGGAGAGTTCGTCGACGAGCACTCTCTGTTCTATCTTCGGCCATCACGCAGAATAAGAATTGTGTTGTACGAATTTGTTCATCTGAGATATTTTTGGATGAGTTCGGCTACACAAAATTCCCAGATCCGAGTGGTAACGCGTAGCAAAAGGTGGCGAAATTTGAAAGAAGTTTCATCTTTACTGAACTTTATAAAAACTGATATAACTTCAGGTATGTTATATGTTCAGGTATGTTATACGTAGGGGCATTAAGAACATAGTATACTATATATAGCATAACTCCTCGACGACACTCGGATGCCCTAGTTTTGTGGTTGCCTCACTCTATTTCTTAACCTATAGTTTTGGGGACTCCGTTTATTTACAGAATTAAGGACAGGGAACAGGTGAATTGAGAAGAAACTCCGCTATTTTCATTACCTCTTCGTGAGATAAACTTGCATATAATAATAATATATACTGTTAACAAAGTCGGCCCTTCCGCCTGGAAATTGAAGTACGTAATTCATTGGTTCGAATGAAGGGCTAAAGACCAATCACTTTACATCCTTCAAGGTGGCTCCACCCATACCATGAAAGGTGTAAAATGTTATTTGTCTGTAGTCCTTCCTTCTAACCAATTAATTCAATTTCCAGACCGAAAGTCTGACTGCGGAGTATGCAACAATTACCAAGGCTGTGTGACACTGTGATGATTTGTAGCAATGAATCGCACAACACTAAACTAATTTTGTCAAAAATGACATAGGCACAGATGAATTTGTTGAAAAAATAGTGGAAGCACCGGTGGAGAAGAAAAATTAGACCTGCGTCTCTATAATTTTTAACAAAATTTTAACCCAGCACATCTGCCACTTTTAAAAAAATCCACCCACCCCCTCCGTCATTCTTAACACAATTTGATCCCGGCACCTCTGCTATTTTTAAAAAATATTAACCGGCGCCTCCGTCATTTTTAACAAAGTTTGATTCTGGCAACTCTGCCATTTTAAAAAATTTCTAGATATCTTCGCCGCTTCATTTGATCCCGGCACCTCCACCATTTTTAAAAGATTCCAGCTCCTTCGCCACTTTTAATCAAATTTTATATCGGCACCACCGCCATATTTAAAAAAATTCAACTAGCTTTTTCGTCATCTTTAACAAAATTGGGCCCCGCGTATCCGCCAATAAAAAAAATTCACCGGGTCCCTCGTCACCTTTAACAAAATTTTATCCCGGCTTCGCCATCTGCAAACATTTCGACCAGCGGCTCCATCGTTTTGAACATAATTTGATTCCGTCGCTTATGCCATTTCAAAAAAAGAATAATAGGCGCCTCTGGCATTTTTAGTAAAACTTGATTTAGGCGCTTTCGCTACTAAAAAAAATCCGTCGGCGATAGGCGCCTTTGTCATTGTTTAAAACCAGAGAATTACAAAAAACATTCTTTATCGACAAAGGATTAGCAGGATTGGCATGAGTAAACTGACTCGTAGATTCGGTGGAAATTTTCACAAGTTGATAGTGACGTGAGATGAAATTTACCAAAACATGTGTGAGAAATATTTGTTTAAGGGTGAGAAGATAAATAAACCTTTTCTTCTCGGCTCAACCAATCCCTGTGAAAAAATAGAGCTCATTTGTCGTCAAGTAACGTTGAAACAACGTTTAATATTAAAAAAATAAAAAAAATGTGGACCAGAACACGTTTCTTGTTTTTTTTTTTAAGTTTTTTGGACGATAAATGATATTCACTAATTTTTATTTGGGTCTTCACCATCAAAAACAATAACATATGTTTTTACTAGATCTTTCTTCTAAAATATACAGGACGTCCCATTAATAATCTGAACACTCAACACAACTGTATTTTTTGGGTTTTTTTTTACTTTCACTTTCAACACAAATCTTTCCTTAGTGCAAAAGTTAATAGTAACTAAGATACAGTGTGTCAAAGATTTCCAGATAAACATTTTTGTACAAAAACTGTAATAGGGAGTTTTTAAGAATTTTAATGTCAATAATTGTGCTACAAAAAAACCTATGTAACTTTTGTGCGTATTATAATCATGTCTTTATAAAAAAAAACCAATTTTCTTTTATTATTTGTAAAAAAAAGATACGTAGTCCTTAAATGCCACTTTAAATAACCTTCGAATAACCTTTTTTCTTTGAGTAAAATATTGCTCCAGAAGCACCTTCTGTCGAATGCTCTCTGCCTCCGCAAAACGCGTTTTCTTGTGCATACAAGCATACCATATCTCACAGTTCTTCATTAGAAAATAATATATGTCGTGGCATGCTTAACTCAACTTTAACACATTGAAAAATTGTTTCAAACAGTAACAATGTTGAAGACCCACAAGAAAGTTTGACAAAGGTTCTTTGCATTTATGTACTTCAAGCTTCTTTGAAAAATTGTATATCTCATAATCATGATTTAAGGGTTGCACTAAATATTTTAAAGGCAAATATTGCGAAAACGGTTACTCGAAGCTACATTTAAAAGCAATACCTTTTTGCGGAAAAAAATTATGAAAAAATAATATTAGATATTGAGAAAAACATAATTACTCATAAGGCGCAAACAAAAACATCTTATGTCCTCAGAAAGTTGCGTAGAGCGTCCTCTACAATTTATACCATAATTATTGACAAATTAAAATTCCTCGCCCCAAATAACTTCCAGTCATCAATTTTTGTTAAAGAATGGTAAAAGAGTGGTGTGGTAAATTCCATCTTACATCACTATCAACTAGTGATGAAAATTTCTATCGGATCTATGAACAAGTTGCCCCAACTTACTTATTGTTATCCTACTATATATGCCCTTTGTCATTAAATAATGGTTTTATAATCCTCGGTTTTAAAAAATCCATAAGCGCCATGCGCCAGTATTTTTTTAAATGAGCGGAAGCTACGATACAAATTGTTAAAAATAACGAAGGCGCTGGTGAAAATAAACCGCTAGTCAAAATTAGCGTAACACTTTTTAGTTAAGGCCATTTGCATTCAGTTCGGGTTAGAGACTTTTTTTAGCGTTTTTCAGATTTTCAAATTTCAGCGGCATATAGGATTGGTTTTAATGCGTAATTTAACACCCCAAAACGCAACCCCACGTCGAAATTTGAATCCACAAGATTTTGACAACAACCTCAGAGATCTACAGGACGGACTGAGAAAGACGCAGTCGGGTAAACACCCCATCCTGGCACAAATTAAGACCTTACCAACAAGTCCTGAACGTTTGGTCCCTGTCCCATCCCTTCAACTCTTTTCCAGCCCCCCTGAGCCACCCCTCTGCATTTACGCTGAGCTTTGCATGGTGGACACCCCTATACCAACTCTCCACCCCTCCAGTTCTGCCCCTGTTGGAGGCTGCGTGGGATGCCGTTTTGCCTCGAATTCATGTCGTGGCATTACTTGAAGGCCCTGTAAATTGGCGGAACGGATTTTAATGCGTGGGATGGACTTCAAGTCTTCTTGAGGATGCTCGAACACTTTTCGGCCCCGAATCTTTCGTCTTTCGCCTTCAAATCCCCTTTTGCGTCCCATTGCCTTCTTTCTTTGACTCTCCAAAAATTTTTGAATGGGCGTAAATTCCTGAAGAAGAGCTCGTTGGGTATGCGCAACCTTCCTTTGCACTTGCATGAATCGACAATCGCGAACTTTGTGAGAAGTGCTTTGGTACGCGCGGCAAATGTTCACTGAGATGGGATCATGAACTCTCGGCTAGGCTAACGCCTGCGAGGTAAGCCACCCAAACACACTTTCGCTCGTAAAATTATCAGTCGAGAGTTGACGCGCCCAAATTACAAAGTATACTTGTCGCGAGTACCCAAGCATCTTTCACGAATTTCACGATTGTCGATTCATACAATACGCCAGGCAATATAGCAGAAAAGTGCTCAGTTTTTAGAAAGAGTCCTGAATAAGGTTTCTCGGCGCGATAATTAGGTAAAAAATAGTGGAAATGGAATATGTATGTTTTGAATAAAATCGGTATGTAGGAACCTTATTAAAAAAAAATCGATAAAAGTGCCGAAAACTGTTATTGTGCGGACGAAATTGAGGGAACCAATTAAGGGACGAAAAATAATCGTTTTTCGTAAAACAAAAAATAGCACGTTGTAGCGCTTGAAAAAACGAAAAAAAATCAGTTTTTGGCGATCAAAATCGATTCAGAAGTTTTTGCACAAAAAAATAAAAACCGTTGAAAAATGCTCATTTTTTTGAAATCGAATTACAAGGATTCTAATGGTCGCAGAAACTTCTGCTTAAATTGAGCTGTTGGTCGTGCCTATCTGCAGTAAAAATTTCATGCAAAAATAATAATAACTTTTTGCATAAATCGAAAAAAAAGCAAAAAAAGATCGTTCCGAAAAACGGCTTGAACAAGCCGAAAAATGGTCGTAGAGTATTTTTTCCTGGGCTTAAATTACTCGATAATAAATTCCCAACAAATCCTCAATGAAAACGCGTTTGAAAATCAAGCGTCGCGTTGCTTCGAGCGTTCGGGTAAGCGAGTGGACGCGTGGTGGGGAAGCCTCTCCCGCTGCAGACGCGCTGACAGAAGTCTGCGGCGGGATAGGCTTCCTCCACCACGCCTCCACTTCCCCTTCACTCGCTTACCCGAGCGCTCCAAACAACGAGATGCTTGATTTTCAAACGCGTTTTTCAGCCGATTGAATGAACCTCTCCCACAAGTCACGATAATGGATTTGTAGGGAATTTAATGACGAGTAATTTAAGCCTAGGAATAATGCATAACGACCATTTTTCGGCTTGTTCAAGCCGTTTTTCGAAAAGACCTTTTTTTTTAGTTTTTTTCGATTTATGCAAAAAAGTTCTTATTATTTTTGCATGAAATTTTTACTGCAGATAGGCACCACCAAAAACTACAATACGACAAAAAGCAGAAGTTTCTGCAACTATTAGAACCATTGTAATTCAATTTCAAAAAATGGGCATTTTTCGTCGTTTTTTATTTTTTTGCAAAAACTTCTGAACCAATTTCGATCACCAAAAACCTATTTTTTTTTTTTTTTTCAAGCGATACAACGTGCTATTTTTTGTTTTACGAAAAAAATATTTTTCGTGCCTTAATCCGCACAAAAACGGTTTTCGGCACATTTATAGATTTTTTTTTACTAAAGTTCCTCATACCGATTTTATCCAAAACATACACAATCATTTTCTACTATTTTTTACCTAATTATAGCGCCGAGAGACCTTATTCAGAAACTCTTTTCAAAAAATAAACTATCTAGCCTGGACTACAAGTACAAAAGAAAGTTACACTTACCCAACGAGCCCTATTCCATTTTTTTTACGTTATTCCAGAATTTTCACCCACTCATAAAAATTTAAGGAAGTCAAAAAAAAGAGAGCTAAGGGACACAAAAGAGGATTTGAAGGAGACGGACGACTCGGGGTGGGTTGAAAAGGGTTCGAGCATCCTCAGGAAGACTTTGAGTCACCCCGTGCATACAACCGCACCGTGTTTACAACCTCTCAGCGCGGAAAATTTTCAGGGAGTGAATTGTAGGTGGAATTTCACTTTTGGCTTATAATCCGCCGTCGGCAGTGGGCCCCGTTAACTTAGAGAGCCTTCAAGTAATGCCACGACATGAAATCGAGACAAATGGACATCCCGCAGCAGCCAACAGAGATAGACCCAGAGGGGGTGGGTAGAGAGTTGGTGTAGGGGGTTGTCTTGAGTTGTCGAAGGGTGAAAGCGAGTTATGGCACTCTTTGGCTTGAGTTTATTAAAATCAATGGAACTGCCCAAAAGAGGTCACACTATGCAAAACCCAGCGTAAATGTATGCAGTTTTTTTCCCGAGCGTCCTTCTCTGTCCATCAAATTTCGAAATGGGGTTGGTTTTTGGGGTGTGGACGACGAATCGTTAAACCCATCACTTAACAATTCACGAGGGATTAAAATAAACACTATAAGCTACCTAAATTTAAAAACAAGTGTCTCAAGTCTCTATCCCGAATAGAACGCAAATGGCGCTAATCTAAAAAGTGTTATGCTAATTTTGAAAGGCGGAGGCGCCGGAATGAAATTCTGTCAAAAATGCCGAAGGCTCCGGTGAAAAATTTTAAAATGGCGGAGGCGCCGGGACCAAATTTTGTCAAAAATGCCTGAGGCGCCGGCGAAAAATTTTAAAATGGCGAAGGCGCCGGGATCAAATTTTGTCAAAAATGCCGAAGGTGCCGGTGAAAAATTTTAAAATGGCGAAGGCGCCGGGATCAAATTTTGTCAAAAATGCCGGAGGCGCCGGTGAAACAATTTAGAATGGCGGAGGCGCCGGGGGCAAATTTTGTCAAAAATGCCGGAGGCGCCGGTGAAAATTTTTAAAAATGGCGAAGGCGCCGGGATCAAATTTTGTCAAAAATGCCGAAGGTGCCGGTGAAAAATTTTAAAATGGCGAAGGCGCCGGGATCAAATTTTGTCAAAAATGACGAAGGCGCCGGTGAAAAATTTTAAAATGGCGAAGGCGCCGGAATCAAATTTTGTCAAAAATGCCGGAGGCGCCGGTGAAACAATTTAGAATGGCGGAGGCGCCGGGGGCAAATTTTGTCAAAAATGCCGGAGGCGCCGGTGAAAATTTTTAAAATGGCGAAGGCGCCGGGATCAAATTTTGTCAAAAATGCCGGAGGCGCTGGTGAAAAATTTTAGAATGGTGGAGGCGCCGGGGGCAAATTTTGTTTTCACCGGCGCCTCCGGCATTTTTGACAAAATTTGTCCCCGGCGCCTCCGCCATTCTAAATTTTTTCACCGGCGCCTCCGGCATTTTTGACAAAATTTGCCCCCGGCGCCTCCGCCATTTTTAAAATTTTTCACCGGCGCCTCCGGCATTTTTGACAAAATTTGATCCCGGCGCCTCCGCCATTCTAAAATTTTTCACCGGCGCCTCCGGCATTTTTGACAAAAATTTGATCCCGGCGCCTTCGCCATTTTTAAAATTTTTCACCGGCGCCTCCGGCATTTTTGACAAAATTTGGTCACGGCGCCTCCGCCATTTTAAAATTTTTCACCGGCGCCTCCGGCATTTTTGACAAAATTTGGTCCTGGCGCCTCCGCCATTAACAAAATTTCCTCATCCACACAGCACTCTGTCACTCACTCAATCATTCAGTCAAATCATTCACTCACTCTCTCACTTAATAAAAAATGCACCTAATCTAGTCATCCAACCAGCCTGTCGCTCACATAAAGGGACTGAGAGTAAAGGAGTAACAGAAAAGGACTTGGACCGGCTCTCAGAGTCTCCCGGTTGGTGGCGGGTATTTTGGACTCCGTCGCTGATCGGGATGCTCCTTGAGCTTCCGAATAGTCGACTTCTGAGGGACTCCAGGACGTAGCGGCGTATGGGTGGATGGGGGATCATTCTTGTGGGAGGAGCATACACTCATACCACTGATGTCATGTCACTCACACAGTCGCACTCAAATTAATTCACTCTTAGGCATCACTCACTCAGTCATTTATAATTCAGTTACTCACATAACACTCACTCGCTTTCTCACACACATACTCAGTCAGTTACTCACTCACTCTTAACAGTCGCTCATTTAGTCTCTATTCAGCCACTCATTCACACAATCACCAAATCACTCACACAATGACTCAGTCACTCACTTATTCATTTACCCAAGAAATAATTCAGTAACTGAATTAACTCACTCTCTCAGTCACCCATTTCAAAAAACTTGAAATGGAGGGAGGGGGCAGGAGCAAATTATGTCAAAAATGTCGGAGCTGCCGGTGGATATATGTATAGATATTATAGCGTGGCCCCTTCGGCCACGCTATAACATCTTTTAAAATTTTAGGGGGGTGTCGGTAGATATTTTTTAAAAATGGATGACGTAGGGCACCTAATTTTGTTAAAATGTCGCAGGCGCCGATGGATTTTTTTAATGGTTATTACCTGGCAATGGAAGTAATAATAATGGTGGAGGCACCGGTGCCAAATTTTGTTAAAATGTTGAGACGCTAATGTATTTTTTTAATGGTGGAGCCGACGGTACCAAATTTTATTAAGATGTCGAGGTGCCTGAGGAATTTTTTTAAAATGGCGGAGGCACCTTGATCAAATTTTGTTAAAACACTGTAGGCGCCGTCATCAAATTTTTAAGAAATGGCGGATGTGCCGGCATCAAAGTTTGGAGATGTTGAGGTGCCGCGCCGGTAGAAACTTTTAAAAAATGGCGGATGCGCCGGCACACAATTTTGTTGAATATGGAGGTTCCGAAGTCATTTTATTTAAAATGGCGGAGACGCTAGGATTAAATTTTGGAAACAATGTAGGCGGCGTCGGGAGCAAATTTTAAAAAAGTGGTGCTTGCGTTGGAATGTTTAATCCCGGGGCTTCTATCATTCTTAATAAACTTTACCACTGGTCCGTCATATTTAACAATGCACCCTTCACGGTTTCCCGGTTGGTGGCGGGTATTTTTGTCTCCGTCGCTGATCGGGCTGCCCTTTGAGCTTCCGAATAGACTTCTGAGGAATTCTCAGACATAGAGGATTACAGGCCAATGGGAATTGTAGGAGGAATGACATATTCTCATATTATTTATATCACCTCATCCATTCGGTCGCACGAGGAGCTGATGTAAATTTTTCACACCACAGGAGGTAATTTTTTCCGCCACATGATCCTCCACCATTTTGAATAAAATTGTCACGGGCCCCTCCGCTATTTTTTATGACATTTAGTCCCGTTATTTAAGAGATGGCTACGATGGCATCATTTTGACAATTGAAATCGAGGCCTACGTCATTAACAAAAAATAAGTATTAAGTATTGTCAAAAAATGTATTATGTAAAATGACTGTACTTATCCATTCCCTTACTTAGTCAGTCAGTCAACTGACCTAATGAGTGGATTACTGACGGACGGTGAGTAACTGACTAGTACCTAACTGGCTGCCTAGTCAATTAGGTACTCCCTGTCAGTCACGTACTACTCCCCATTCACTGAAGGACTATGCTCACTCAATAATTCATCCACTTACTCAAGCTCTGCTTTGTATTCAGTCAGGCATTCAACTTCTCGCTCGCACACTCAGTCTCACTCACATACAAAGAGCTAGTTACTCACAGAGTCTTCTTTGCTGCCTTGGTGACACTGCGGTGGTATGGTCGCCTCTGTATTTGGACAAGGCCTCCCGGTTGGTGACGGGGATTTTTTACTCCGTCACTCCGGTTGCTGTTGAAGCATCTGAATAGTTGAATTTCGAGGGTTTCCAGGCATGGCGGAGTTAGTACAGATGGCGGACATTCTTGTAGAAGCAAACGCTCACTCTTACTGATCACGCACTCAGTCGCTTATTGACTGGTCACACACTCACTTATTTAGTCACCTCTTATCCACATATCCAAATACCCACTCACACGCCCAGTCATTAATTTTATCACTCTTGGTCACCCCTCATTCGCTCACTCTCAGTCATCGTATTATTAGTTATTATTACATAAAAGGAGTAGGGTCTCTAAGGAGGGTTTGGACTGTTTTGCTTTTTTCAGAAAAAAACATTTTTTGTTTTATATTCATCCTCTACGAACCATAAATCGATCCCCCCCATAAACGGGTGGTCAAAATAACCTCTCACCTTTTGCAGTCCCTCTTAACCCATAAAATATCCATGTAAAAGGCACTTTCTAATGACATGCTTTTGTCCTTAAAAAGTCCACCATACGATCAGCCATGCATGCTTTCATCCATGCCGTACATCTGAACCACCTCCCACCTAATAACTATCCACCCCCTACATACAACGCCCCTCTTTAATAGCACAAGCCTACACAATACAAGCACGATTAACACGGAGTAACAAAAAAATATTCCTTTTTTTCGTTGAAACTAATCTTCTGTAAACAATCCACCAGAAAACCTTCCAAAACCTTCTCCCCCTCTTTCCTGCTTCGTATTACTTTAATGATATCCGCAATCCCCTCCCCTTTCCTCCTCCCAGTCCATCACTCCCAAGACCAACATACCTTATGCAGAACATACCTGATTTTTCCTTAGTGATGATAAGGTATGTTGGTCGTTGGAGTGATGGAGTGAGAGGGGGAACGGGAGGGTGATTGCGGATATCATTAAAGTAATACCAAGCAAGCAAAGGACCCCGCACACGTGGGTGAGGGGGGTACAGTCAAATGGACTGAAAATTTAGTATGTTGTACTTCATGACATTCTGATCAAAAGTCCTCATGGACAGAACGCCTGAAAATCAATACTTTTTGAGATACGAAGTTGCAAAGGACTGAAATATTGCAGCACCTGCAAAAGGCATGCTTGAGTGTATTATATCGTACAAGGAGTTGTTTAACACTATTATTTTACAACATTGATATTTATGAAGCCATTTTCAGTTGATCATTAAATTCATTCGAGAATGATCTTGAAATATGACTTAAAGGCGAAAATCAAGGTCATCATGCTAATGCCGACGGTAGCATGATTACAGCAGATGATGTTTGGATGATTTAGGTGAACTCTATGATATTGGATTATTGGGGTTAAGAATACACCAGTTTTTTCGTTTTGATTTTGAATGACCTTGAAATGACCCCTAGTTAACCTTTAGGGATTAAGTAAACACCGACCCCAAAAACATATGCATCTACTTTCTCGGATTTATATAATCGTTTTATCTTCGCCTGACCTTGACATGACCTTGATTTTCGCCTTTACGTCATATTTCAAGGTCATTCTCGAGTGAATTTAATTATCGAGTGAAAATGTCTTCATAAATATAAATGTTGTAAAATAATAGTGTTAAACAACTCCTTGTACGATATAATACACTCAAGCATGCCTTTTGCAGGTGCTGCAATATTTCAGTCCTTTGCAACTTCGTATCTCAAAAAGTATTGATTTTCAGGCGTTCTGTCCATGAGGACTTTTGATCTGGATGTCATGAAGTACAACATACTAAATTTTCAGTCCATTTGACTGTACCCCCTCACCCACTTGTTTTGTGCGGGGTCCTTTGTGCAGCACATAGTTGGTATGTTGTTAGTAGTAAGCGTATACTGCTGGTGGTGGAAGGGATAAGGAGGAGGGAGGAGGGGGGAGAAGGTTTTAATTAGTGGTGGTTTACGGAAGGATAGTTTTAATGAAAAACGGAAATATTTTTTTGTTACTCCTCTTAATAGTGCTTGTAGTGTGTAGGCTTGTGCTATTAGAGAGGGGGGGGGGGTTGTGTGTAGGGGGGAGGTTAGTTAATAGGAGGGAGCTGGTTCAGATGTGCGTCATGGATGGAGGCACGCATGCCTGACCGTATGGTGGACTTTTTAAGGGCAAAAGCATGTCATTAGTTTAAGGGGGCTGCAAGAGGGGGGAGGGTATTTTGACCACCCGTTTATGGGGGAATAGACTATTTATGGTTTATAGATGATGAAAAAAAAACATTTTTTTTTTCTGAAAAAACACGATAAACCAAAAACACCACTTAGAGACCCTACTCCTTTTGTAAACGTCATCATCGCGTCGGTCGGCTATATCATAACCCACGGATAACTCAACCGATCACGTATATCTCACGGTTTACAAGTTACCAAAACAATCCCGTCGAAAAAGTGGACACCTTGTACGAATCGCGACCTGTCCTGTCACCTGGTCCGGGTCGGCCCGTCGGCGCGTCGGCCGCACCACCGGTGAGCGACACCTGCCGCCCGGAGCACGATGCCCCCGCGCCCCTCTCGTCAAGAAGAGGATCGCGTCCGCTCGTTGAGAGCCCGCGCCGTCAGCGGCTGTAAAACGTCGTGTAGTATTCGCGTTTTAATCGCAGAATAAATAAAGAAGTAACACGTGTTTTCGATATTTTTTTTACGGCGGTGAGTCCGTGGCGAATCGGGGAAATCGTGTAATTACTTGTCGCCCGAGGCGGGCAAGTAATTCCGAAAACGCATGCCAATACTAAATAACACGATGTAAAATGCAAACTAGAAGTCATTTATTTATTATTTTTATCCATTCATTATTATCAAAACAAAACAACATGGGATAGGGCACATATTAGAAGTTGCACTCATTCATCCCATTCAATATAAATGAAACATTTCACTTGTGCGAAACATGCACTGTGATTGATTACTATCAATCAATCACAGTCATTCATACTTTCATTCAATGTCAATTCACGAATCATTCGCTCATTCATTCATTACTATCCAACTATCATTAAATCATTCATTCATCCAATCATTATTATCAATCAATTAATCGTGCAATTATTCTTGGGCTTACATCAATCACTGATCATTTATTTCATTATTATTAATTATAAATAATATCCAGTCAATAACCGCCAGTTTTCCAGTTTTCGCCAAATAAATAATGGAGTAACAAGTTGCAACCATGCATTAGAACTTTTAACAAAGAATTATAAAAAACATAATGTAATTATATGTGGAGATTTTAACATAAATTTTCTGGTACCTTCTAAAAAATCGTACGGACTTAGTAGATATATTAGATTCATATTGTATTATACCCACTATAAAAGAATGTACTAGACTTAAATCTTGTATTGACAATATTTGTGTTAATTTAACAGCAGATATGTATAAAAGTTCAGTTGTAAGAAATGGTATGAGTGATCATGAAGCCCAAATACTATCTATTTCACACAATAAACCAAAAGATGCGAAACATTACATACAATATAGATCGGTGCATAACACTGACAATATTAGCTATTTTTGTTCTTTACTTGAAAGAGAAAACTGGAATGATATCATAAATTCAAATGCAGATGCAAACACTAAATTCAATATGTTCTACAGTACTTTTGTATACTATTTTGACTTAGCATTTCCACTAAAAACTAAACTAGTAAAAAAAGAATATTAAACCTACTAACAAGTGGATGACACAAGGTCTAAAAATTTCGTCTAGGAAATTAAAAGACTTATATATATTTGCTTTAGACGGTGATGATACAATGAAAATGTACTATAAAAAATACAAATGTATATATAGACAACTTATAAAAAAAGCCAAAAAAATGCACAATAATATGTTACTAGTCAGCGCAAAAAATAAGTCTAAGGCAGCATGGAACATTATAAAAGTGAATACAAATAATGAGATGAAAAATGTAAGTGAAATAGTATTGAGCGTTGACAATAATTTAATAAGTGATAGCAAAACTGTAAGTAACTGTTTAAATACGTATTTCAACCAAATAACGAAATTTCTCCTTCCTGAATCGTTCTGTAAAACATCTTATGAACATATAGAAAGTAATCCTTATTCAATGTTCTTCGAACCTGCCACTGAACCAGAAATTGCAGATATTATTAGGAACTTAAAAAATTCAAATTCTGTCGGTAACGACAACATTTCTGTGAATTTATTAAAAAGATGTATGACCTATATTTTGAAACCTTTAGCACACCTTTTAAATTGTTCTTTATCAGAAGGTATCTTCCCGGAGAAACTTAAAACTGCCAAAATAATACCATTATATAAAACTGGTTGTAAATTAAGTTTAGAAAATTATCGTCCGGTATCTATTTTGAGCTCATTTTCCAAAATATTTGAAAAATATGTTTCTAAAAAACTTATAATATTTCTTGATAAACATAAACGTTTTAATGATAATCAATTTGGCTTTCGGGCGGGACGATCTACAACAACAGCTATTATTACATTTATTGACACCTTATACGAAAATTTAGACAGTAACAATAAATGTGTAGGAGTTTTTCTCGACTTAAGCAAGGCATTTGATTTAGTCAATCATGCCGTAATTATAGGGAAATTGGAAAGATATGGAGTAAGGGGTCAAGCATTAAACTGGTTCAAAAGCTACCTAGAACATAGAAGTCACTATGTACAATTAAATAACAATCAGTCGGATATTCTTCCGAATTTTGTTGGAGTACCACAAGGGTCAGTACTTGGTCCACTGTTATATATCATATATGTTAATGACTTTAATGTAAATGGCTCAATACTATTTGCTGACGACACTTCGTTGTTAATAGCTGAGTCAAAAATAGAACAAGTTGTACAGAAAACAAATGCAGCACTTAAAGACGCTAATGATTGGTTTAGAGACAATAGCCTCATTTTAAATAATAAAAAATCATCTTTTCTAAGATTTAGTAACTCTAACAAAAAATACGATCAAAGTCTCTTAATAAAAATAAACACTGCTACTGTGAAACAAGAAGAATCGATTAAATTTTTAGGTCTGCATATATCACAGAATTGTGCTTGGTCGATACATATTGATAGCGTTTGTAAAAAAGTCGCTCCAGTATGTTACTGTATAAACCAACTAAGAAATATTGTCAGTGAACAGATATTAGTTATGTATTATTTTGCACACTTTCATTCCGTAGCAACATACGGCATTGCAGTCTGGGGAGCATCTACTGAAAGTGAGAGAGTATTTAGGCTGCAAAAAAAAGCTGTGCGTTTTATCACTGGTTCGCGTAAACGAGCAAGCTGCAGGCTTATTTAAAAAATTAAGAATATTAACAATACCATGTACATTATTATTAAATTTATTAACATATGCTAAAACTGAACTTTTTACAAACACGATAAATTCCCACCACACATATAATACGAGAAATGATAAAATACTGGAAATACCGAGACACAGAATGGCAAAATATCAGCAATGCCCAAAATATTTAGCTATAAAAGCATACAATCATCTTCCAAACACTATTAAGAACTATCCAACAAAGCGCTTCAAAATAGAACTTAAAAAATGTTTACTAAATAAATGTTATTACTCATTAAATGAGTATTATTTCGACAGACTGTGATCTCACCTTTATTTTCATTATATATACTTATTTTATCATATATACACATTTATATTTATTTATTTATTTTTTAACGATATGTGATGTACACTGTATTTTGTTATGTGTATGGCATATTGTATTTTTTTATGTGTGTAAATGTTCACATATTTGACAATGCATGTTCATGTATTTAGTTTTTTATATATTATGTCTCCTTTATTTTTTACTTTACTTTTAGATTGTTGTTCTATTTTATTTTATTATGTTCTTGACATGTCCTATATCATACGACTGTGATCAAAAGGATGAATAAATATTATTATTATTATTATTACTAACTCAGGCTTCTCCAACACGAGCACTCGGTGCCGGCGCGCACCGGTGCTGCACTTTGCAGCACCGGTGCCTGCCCCTGCCCTCCCCACTCTTCCGCAACGCAGCCGCCTTTGCGCGACAGAGACAGCATCATATTATTGCTTTCTGTTTCTATCTCTCTCCCACCCACACACACTCGCGCGCGTGATCCGCGCGACACTCGATTCTAATTCTAATGGGAAAAGAATCGGTCCGTCATTAACAGAGTGGACCTTCGTAGACATCGTAATGCCAGGGCAATCTAGCCAGACATTTAATTCCCAATGGAAGGATTCATATAGTTTTACTAACGTCGACTGAAAAGCCCAATGTTTAGTAAGTCATACAATCTAATCGTAAACATCAAGTCCTCGACCGTGCGGCGACATTACGAGAACAAACATTCTTCGTCGCATGTCACAATAATTGTTGGTGAGGAAAGGACGGAACTGGTAGCCAAATTAAAATCAGAACTATCAAGCATTCTAGATGTACGCATTATTTTAGTACTGTTTATTAAAAATTGACCCATTTTCCGGAAAATATCAGACCTTTAACGTTTTCTGGTATTTCAGATTTCTTAATTTAATTTTAACTTTTATAGTCCAGTAGGCAGAGAGCTAAAATCATCAACACGTGTTCTTGAAACATATAGGGTTGGTTTTGACGGTTCCATATGTATTTTTTTGCGTAGCACACAATGCGCGGGGTCCGTAGAACTGAAACCGTCCGCTAATTTTTTATATTATTAATTTGTGAAAAAAAAGTATTTTTTTTCACATTTCCACTTATATCTTCGTCCGTTGGCATATTTTATAAAGCATATGCATATAAGAAGTTCTAGCCTATTGAAATTCCAAAATTTTAAGCACAACCCGAAGTCTCCAAGTGCTATTGATAAACTTAGCAAATTACTGCTGAAGTTGAAAAAGTGCTTTTTTTCACTATTTTTTTTTAATTCGATAGTAGGGCGACTATGATCTTGAAATTGAAACTTGAAAGTACGCTTCAAGGCGCGTATTTAAAAAAATGGACGTCAAGATATTATAGTTACAATTCCGAGAATTTCGAAGCGGCAACTCTAAAACAATATAAAAAAGGTAGTCGCGTAGAAACCGTTATACAACTGGTCCATTTCAATATTTTTAAAAATATCAAAAAAGTCTCAAAAACTGGAATAGATTTGTGACCTTTGAGATTCTAGCCTAAGCCGATCAAAATCGTAAAGCCGATCGAGCTGAAATTTTCAGGGTAACTTCTAGTTACAAATAGCTACTCTTTCAAGAAATTTCAGCCTGATAACTGCTTAACTTTTCGAATAAATAAATAATTAAAAATAAGCACCTTTTCAGCTTTATTAGCCAATTGTTAGTTGACAATTGCACTTAGAGACTTCCGGTTGGGCTTAAAATGTTCTAAATTTAATACGGAAAAATTTTCTTATTAGTATCTTATATACCGAAAATGCACAGGAACGGAGTTATATGCGAAAATATGAAAATGTCCCACACGGATGCTGCTCTTCGGACCCCGCTCATTGTATTCTACGGGAAAAAATACATGGGTATCCGTAAAAACCTGCTCTGCATGTCGCAAGAATACTTTTTGATAATTTTAGCTCCCTGCCTACTGAAATGTTAGTGTTGTCTCTGTCGTCCCTCACCTCAACGGAGCAGCAGCCCGGCACGGATGCCTGGCCGGCGTTCGGCCGGAGTGGCAATAGCACCGGGGTTAGAGAGGCCTGCATTAACTCATTATATAGGGTGATTGATCAACACCATTCGTTAGTATTACGGCTTGTAGAAATAACTGATTTGTGAAAATTAGAGCTTAGCTATTTCATTATGGCTGCACTTCCGGTTATACCGGAAGTCGACATCAACATCCGTATTTTAAATAAGGATGTTTTTATTGCATATTTCGATTCTACACGTTTGTTTTCTCGAATCTAGTAGTTTTCTTGAATTTTCTTTCTGAAGTGGTCCTTTTAGACAATTACATCAATCGGTATTAGCACTACCGTAACAAGTATCGGTATTAGCACTGTGGTTAGTAGAACCCTACTATGCAACGACGCTCGTATTATTTCTCAATGATGTACAAGGCGTTTAAAATAGAACTACCAATTAGCCCAACTTCATTCGAACTCAATTTTTTGTAAATAAATTACCCATTTATTACTTCACATTTTAATTAGGAATTAAATTCTGCATCGACCTATATTAGTATTCCCTAATATTCCCTAGTTATTCAACTTTTTGTTTTTAAATTCACTTATAACTTTTAATAAATCATGTGACTTTTCAATAGTATGCCATGGAAATTATTGTGCTAAAATGTTACTGTTAGTGTTCGCCATGGTCTAGCTTACGTCCAAATTTGCAAAAATCAGTCATTATACAAGCCCTAACACTTTTAATGAATGGTTTTGATCAATCACCCTATATATCAACTTATCATTTAGCTTTTATAATTATCAGTCAATTATACAAGACAATTTTAAATTAAACAAAAGTAAGAATTCGTTAAAGATTACCAATAAAGCCCAATTCAATTAAATGCAAAACATGTTACATAACTATATCAATGACATTCTTAGTGATAATAGAGAAATTGTTTTTATTCAATCTTTGGTAAAAATTTGGAAAAATTTATTGTATTTCAAATTCATATAGAAGTTACAGAAAGAGTTAAAGAACTCTATAGTAATATGCTATTCCTATTAGACAATAATGAATGAGAGAAAAAGATCACATGAACACAAATTTGAACGAGAAATTCGAAAAATAAATAAACTAATTTGAAATTCAATAGAATGAAACGTAGTAAGCAGGCTTATTCCACTCTAACAAATTTAAATTTATGGAAGCATAACGGTTCAGCGGCACCCATTAGGCCAATTATAATATTCATATTGTCATTATTTAACAAGATTTGATACACTTCCAGCCACTATTAGAATTAATTAGAAACATTTATTATTTTTATGACAATAAAGATAATGAATTCAGCGGTCGGGTTTAGCGTACCTTATAATATCCATAATTTTATGCTACTTAACTACATTGTTAAAAAAAACACTTCACTGCCAGACAAAAATTATGATGTTAATAGTAATTCTGTTGGTAAAATATAGTAGACAGTGTTAGCTAGAAATAGTTTGGTTTAATTTTAGGCTTTCGTGAGTTACAAACAAAAATCTTAAGAAAAAAAATAGACAAAGAAACTAAAATTATCTGTAAAATATTAATATATTTAAAGATTAAAAAAACTTACAATCTAATACAAAAATTAAAAATAATTCCAGTAAATGTTTACAGTATGCATTTTTTAATATTCGCATTATATGGAATTTGATTACAAGGCTAATTTTAGCTTGTTTCGAAAATAGCACTCATAGTATCTGTTTAAATTTTACATAAATTTTGAATTGTCAAAAAAAAATTGTAGAGATCTGAATTCAGTAAAATTAGTTATTTATGCAACATGTGTACAAAATCGTTCTTTTTGGACGAGTGTGAATTTTATTTTGAATTTGAATGAGCGCACTAGTCACAAAGGGGGACGCACTAGTCATCGTTCATAGCCAATTTATCGGTAAGTGTGATTCACGTATGCTACAAAATTTTAACAAACGACATATCTTACGAAGTAATAATTTTATTTTATGATATATTTACCAAAACGTACTGAATCTAAGCAAGTCAGTAAAACATGATTAAATTGAAAGGAATTAAGTATAAAATAAACTGACTAGTTGTGTATTTCTGTAAAAAGTGCTCATTCCTTATACTCGTATGTGTAAGTTCTAAGTATTTTTCTCTTCTTTAAGCACCAGTGTGTTAAACTTTTTTTTACATAGGTACTAATTGAATTACATACTATTTTTTTACATGCGAAAAAATAAAATTTAAGCAACTGTGAAACGTGCGTAAAGGTAGTACTTAAAGAACCGCCGTAGAAAAAGTTTTTTTTTTTTTTTAAATAATACTGTGTCTACACATAACCAATAGGCGAAGACAATATTCATATTATTTTCGACGCATTTTTTTCTTATCGCAAAAATAGACATTTTTTTCTGTATTATCGCACTTCTAGTTCGAATTACTAAATTTTTGGTGCAAACTTTTTTTATGTTTAAGAATAGGTACAACAATTAAATAATTATGGTAAACCTCATAGAATGCACACTTTTGGGGAACGATTTGTAATAACATTTAAAAAACATGCGAAATTATGTTCCTTAAAAGAACAGTAACATTAAAGAATTTAATAAAGAGCGACTTCGTTTGAATTGTGGTACAAGAGTTGAAAAAATGTCAGGAACCGCGTTTTCACCATACTGGACTGAAACTTCATACTGGGGCTAATCTATTATAAAGTAATAACTTTTAATATTTTTCCCTAGGGTTGAAAATAAAGGTAGTTTTCTCTTGGGTCGATTTCAAATTTTCGTATGCTACTCGTATATTATGAACTTTTTACTAGGTTTGATGGGCGCTATTTTAGTTTAAAAACATGGCCAAACAACTGACGGTCGAAAGAATTCCTTAAATGCAAACACAAACATTTTCCCATATGGTGCAAATTTATGGATGGCACTGTATAAACTGACGAATATAGAGCAAATAATTTAATCAGTCAAGTCACAGTGTTGTTGAGAAATCGTAGTGAAACATACTATTAAAACCCAGACAAATCTACGAAAATAATATCGACTGATTAAAATCTAGAATGGTAAACAGTCCAGGCATCACTCCTGGTCCAAATTAAGTACATAGTAGTGACTGGTAAACTCATCACTTCGTTTTTATTTTTATTTACTGTTTCGCACATCTCGTATTAATTACGAACAAGACAATCAACACTTTCACGATCCGAGATGATCGTTTCGAAAACATGTTTTCCTTTTATCACGCCAGCCGTTTAAAAATTAAATGCATATTCGGTTCCCAACAACAAAAACAAAACCTCCATATACATATGCGTATACGAAGTGAGTGCCCAGTAGGAAATCCTTTACCCGGAGTCATAACGCAGGGACACGCTGTTTGTTTTAGGACTCCCCGCGGATATCGGCCCCCCCGTGGGGCGCAGCCCCCCTAAAAGCTACTCCTTATCAGATCTCCGCATGATGACAATTCCGATTCGGCCACAGAACTGGCCCACATCCAACGGACGAAATACCACCATCGCCAGCGGCGGCCTTCCGAATTTTTGGCGCCCCAAAATGCATCGACCAGAAACTTTTCGAAATGTCTTATACACAGAAATAAGAAGTTAGTAACAAACACATAGAAAATCCCTAATACGTTTTGATTACATTACAACTTACATATCTTATTCTGTGAATTATTTTTTCCGTATTGCGATTTTATTTGCATTTTTCCTTTTTTGATGATGTATTAGCAGTATTACATAGTGTATTCTTAATACAAACATGAGCAAATATTTGTAGAAATACCTAACATTACTTTGGCCATAACGAACCTACGTTTGGTTATGTAAAATCAAGTGGAATGTGTGATTTCGTTTTACAAAATATACAATGTGAGTGCAAGATATTCAAGGCCATGTGAGTGGTTTTACAAGCCCACTCAAGCCTGCTCATGTTTGATCACAAGAGAGCCACGCCTAATCCTAGAGAAGTCAAAAAAATAGTCTAGAATTACGACTATTTTGGCGACTGCGAAATTCTCAGTATATTATTATGTAACTGCCAAAATATACTTTTTATATAACTCAAAATACTGAGTCACTACCGTTGTCGTTGTGTTCTACCGTTAACCAGTCAACGACCGTACCCGAGATAACTCGGGTGGGGGCACCGTTTCATATTTCCCATTACGAATTTACTTTTGCAAATAGTGGTGCAATAATTTTGCAATCGAGGAGTGGTGGACCACATTTTGAAAAAAGCTCAAAATATTTTTTAATTCAAGAGATATGTTTTCCAAAAAATTAACATGTATTCTTTAGACATTTAGGAACGTACAGTAGTAGTTGAAGTTATATAAACCTAAACGTTTTTTAGAAAATAAAATATGAATAAAATGTTTCTTCATATGTAGGTGTCTTACATAATGTAGGTGAGATAGACCATGTATAGGAGGTGAGATGGACCAGTAAAAAACTATTTCTATTTGGCTGTATTATCATGTTTCCCCAAACAAGACACTTTTTAATAGGTACAACAGAATTAAGAATATTAGCTACATTTCTTCCACGTTTACTGAGACTAACAATTGTTGAAGTTATAGGTGAAATCCTTTCCAGTAGTTTACCTAGTATTTCTATTTTTACTGGAGGTTCGATTAACGGTTTTTCATGTAGACCTAGTTCAGTTAACTGTGTTGGAGTTTTTGCATGTTGTTGCACCACACTAGATTGATCACAAGACGTTACAGTGTGAACATGTTCAATAAACGCGTATTGAGGAATAGCGTCAGAATTGAAAGATATAATACTCGTTACATGAAATGCTGCGATTGCATTTTGAACTCTCGCTGATTTGTTCCTTGCCTCACCCAGAAGTTAGTCAAACTGAAACCTTGATATTTTACGATTGGGGTTTGATTGCATGAACCTTATGCAAGCATCATAAAATTGTCCATAATCCATAACTGTCTTCATTGGGTTTTTTTATCATCACCACTTCAGGTACTTCTCTGCTTTGCGTTTATTTTTCTCTTATATAGTAGGCATTGTTATAAAAAAGGAAAAACTCAGTTTGAAATAAAGTCCATCACTCCTCAGTAAAAGTAGTCCATATATCCTCTAAATGGAGGAGAGACGGACTACAGAATTTTTCACGTATATATGATTTAAGTCGCATAATTTAAGGTTAGATGCCTGCAATTGGATATAATATGTTACGTAGTATATAAAAAAATTATAAAAACCCAGCAAATTTTTTACACTTATACTCAAATTGTATTCACTGAAAAATATAAGTACCTATTAAAACGATAATATTTTTAATTTTCGTTTAGATGTTAAATTTGTAGCTGTCATATACGTATAGTTCGGAATAATAGTATCATGTGGTTAAAATAGTGGATCCATCTAGGGCATAGACAAAAAGTTATTCCAATCGGTCCGTCTCTACTCTAGGTATATCTCTCCTCGACTTACCCTATACCTATTTGGTCGTTAAGCGGTTAATCAATATTTCAGGTGTGTTCGTAAATCAGCTAGATCACATGGTTTAGTTTTGTATGCCATACTTTTCACATACATATTTCCATAAGAAAAAGTCATGATATTAGGTGATCGTGGTGGCCATTTTGGTGAACCTCGCCTCCCAATCCATCTATTTGGAAATGTTAAGTCGAAGTACTGCTGGACATTGACTTGGTAATATGGTGGTGTTCCATGTAGCCAGAACTTGTGGGTTTGCTTGAACATGATATAAGTTTTCCAAAGTTGGCACTGAATTATTACGAGCAGTGCTAAATAATTATCTCCACTCAAATTTCCATAAGTGAAAAAAGACACCAATGACATGATCTCCCTCCCCAATCATTTACCTCAGGGTTTTGCGTAGGTATGTAATTCTTTGGACCAGTAGCGACAATTTTGTTTCTGCATGTGCTTTTATTCTGAACACTTATTTAATGCTGTAACATAACAAGTTGCAATGACGTTTTCAACAAAACTAACTAACTACGAAGAATGTTGATAAGTCAATTCTTTTTTCTTGAACTAACTTCTTTTAACTACGAAGAATGTTGATAAGTCAGTTTTTTTTTTTTTTAGTTACTGTCGAAAAAAGGTCACGTCACTGAAACTGTTTTGCTTGCCTTCTTATTATCGAGAATGAAACGGTATTAGTTAAAAGCTTTTAGTTTGTTATAGCGAATTTCGCGAATCAGATGATTTTATTTTTTTAATGTTAATTTTTACCAATAAAGTTTAAAACCATAGCATTTTTGAAGACAGAGTGAAAATACCTTTCAAATGAAGTATCACAAGCCCCTAATTCCAGTTTGAAAATTTAGGGGTTGTAGCTGTCACTGAAAAAAACTTTCAGAATCTAAATTGACGTTCTAGGGATCATGGGATTTTTTTTTAATATGCACAATAATTAAGACACTTAATTTATTCCAGTTGGGTGTTCCACACTGTACGTAAATTTTACTAATGTTCCACAATGTTTTTCTCAATCCCATTTTTTTTTCTAAGAAAAAAATAAAACGTAATTAAAGAATAGCTTGAAACGAGTGAAACAACTAGTCGAAGCTGTACTATTTTATTTTAATGCTTACATTCATATGTATACGTACATATATTAGAATTCTCCTAATTTTTTTTTCATCTCAGAGATATATAATTTACGGCAAGCGTCACTCGTGGGAAAGATTTTAATGTTTCATTCTCAATTCGAAATGCAGCTAGCCATTATCTTGAAAACTGAAATAAAATCGAAAGTGCGTACAAAATGTAAGTTTTTTCACGTTGACCGAAGATCAATACATATATTTTAGTAAAATAAATTTTTAATTTTGTTACGGTAATAAAATACCACGGAATGCAGTTTACTATTCTGAAGCAGTAAAAATCTATTGCAAGATTTAACCCAGACAACGTCCGGACAGAGAGAAGTTAAATAATATCATTGAAAGACGATGCTTTGTTTTCGAAATTTATGAACTTTCGAAAAACCGAAATACTAATTAATATTTTTATGTAATAATAATATTCGACTGCAAAATATTATACATATCTATGTGTATATATATATTCGAACATTATATTTTTAGTTTGAAATGCCTTTATGAATATGAATAACTTTTAATTTAAAATTTTTAGATATGACGGTAACAATTTTAACTATTATGTAACAAAAACATATTTCATATGGGATATATTTCTTATAAAAATATGCATAAGTTTTACCCCTGCTGTTATTGTTATGGTTAAGAATACTACTACAATTTTTATATAGTTACTTAATTCAATTCTGGAGGATAATTTGAACCATCTGTGTAGAAACAACCACAGCACATATATGTAAATTCGTTTTACACTAATATTAAATCACAATATTTACACTCAATGACTCAATGACCGTGTTTCTCCAACCATGTTGGCATCCTCAGGAGGTGATAAAAACTGAGTTAAAAAATCTTCTTAGTGAAAAAGTGTGTGCTGATCATTCTGTTTCGCTTAGTTGGGCCGTCCAAAAGATATAGCAATAGAAGGGAAAGATTAGTATGTGCAATGCTTCCGATTAGTTTTTTATTTATATACATATTTACCTACATGTAGAAAATTCATTTATTATAAAAAATTGTCAAAATAAACAACAAATAGTAACCACCAGAGTTAAAGAAAAAAATATAATTTTATAGAAGTATTTTAATGCAATTAGTGCAATAATATCATTTGTTTCATGTTTCATAATGATACTTGAGCAAGATCACCTCAAGTGGACCTCCTATTTCCCACCTGATCATGAAATTCAAATACAACTATTTTATTGTGAAGTATTCACTACCATCAATTAGACTCTGGAACAGTTTTTCAAAATTTTCATTTTAACAACAATTTTTTTATAATGAAAATTTCGAAGACTTGTAATTAAAAAATAGATTCCGAACCAACCGACACAGATAAATGAATAAAATTTTCAGGATTTATTGTTAAATATCTATATTTTGTTAAAATACTCAAAACTAATAATTATTTATTTATTATCATTTTGTTATTATGATTTTGTTTATATGGAATCACCGATTTTTTTTGCAAACCCCATTTCATCCCAAATACAATGATATTTGGTAGTTTGGGTTTATCTCTAACAATTTTGGAGATATAATTAGTCCAGGTATCAATTATAAACTTGCTACATATTCCACTCAATATATATCAACAGTTTATCTGTTAGTAGTGGAGTATGTTGCAAGTATGTATCTTGTAACTGCTACTTTTATTATATCTCCAAACCTGATAGATTAACCTATACCATATCATATATATTTGAGGTGCACTGAGATGTCCATTTTTTGCAAAAAAAGAGTAATTCCATGAAAAAATCATCACATGGCTGTCGCTATTATATTTATTAACACCTTGTAGAGCAGATACAAAAAATAATTAAATATATGTCATGTCTTTATCTCAAGTAATCATCGAAATAAAGAGGAGTGGAGTTTTCTCAAGGAATCATCCTGTACATTAGTACAGTACATTTTATTGTCGAGTTCATACATATAAGGGTGTATCAAATATAAATGGGTCTTTTTTAAATTGTAGGTTTATTTTACAATATTTACGAAACTATTTCAATATTTACTAAAGTATATCTTTCCACATAATTCCCCACCCTAAAAATGTCTTTTTCGTAGTGGAGTGGGAACTTCATTTTTACTGCCAACGTACTAATTCCTCGGATGTTCATGTAGTCATTGCAAAACTTCTGTACCGTTTGGTCGTCGTCGAAATGTTGGTTTCCAAGCGCTCTTCAGGGGTCCAAAAAGATTATAGTCACAAGATGATAAGTCTGGACTGTAGAGAGATTGTTCCTACATTTTCCAACCTAATATGTCTAATTTTTGTCTCGTTATATGTCCAATTTCAGCAAACGATAGTTTCCTCAATTTTTTTTGTCGTGAAGAAAATTGATATTTTTTACCGACTGCGCCTTTTTTTTCCTTCGAAATGACAATTTTGTGGCCTCCAGATGGTCCTTATAATATTGCGCATTAGTCGCGCATAAAAATTTCAATCATATTCATTACAAGGCAAAAATCCAGACATCTTTTTGGATCCTTGAAGGAAGCGCTTGAAACTCAGCGACCAAGTGGTAGAGAAGTTTGTGTTCCAGCGGTTATGTGAACGTCTGAAGAGTTACGGATTCGATCTTGAGAATTACATATATAGAGCCATCCAAAAAATTTTATAACCTTATTTACTAGTCAAGACTGTGACATCATATGACAGCGATTGTTAATTTTACAAATTGTGACAGTCAATTTAGTGGCGACTCGTTGGTGTGCTACATGGGTGGGTACAGGGTGTATCAGTAGGATTCCTCATTAGCTACCAATGGCGCCGCAGGCGAAAATTTTTAAAATTTTCAAGGTCATGCGTTTTACTGACACTTCAGAATTTCAATGAAAAATTCTTTTATACAAAAATATAGACTTTCACAAGAATAATTTTTGGGATTTGGTAGCTTATTAAAATAATGGGTGGTAACATGTGAAAAAAATTTGATATAGGTATCTTACCGTTATTTGTAGAGGAAATCAGCTCGCCTGTCCTTATTGTCCACAAAAATTTAATACAATTAATTATTTGGTTTAAAATATGTCTGTTTTTATCCACATTTTCATTGTGACGTCTTATATTTTCACGATAAAATCTAAGATGTTATGTAAATGTTTTTCATTGTAGCTAGCATGTTTCTTAGCTTGTTCATTTAAATGTTTTAAATCACTCACCCCTTCTTGAGTCCATGCACTTCGGTTGCCATCACTAAACAAATAAAACAAAACAGTTTGTTTCTTTTAGGACACCCACATAACCACTTAAATCTGTCGTAGACACTACTATTCAAATTTTGTGAATAATTTCGCGATTTTCCTACGTCTGTTTTGGAAATAATCAAATCGGGTATCGGCCTTCCTAACCGTTTAATTTCCATTCAGGTCTCGTATGTAATAAATTTATTAGTCAATAAAAAAGTCTACCGAATTCATTTTGAAACGTTTCACAATCAAAAACAGTAAAAACACATTTCTCAGCGAAGAAACACTAAAAAAGGTCACTCAACAAGTGTGACCCGTTCAGCTGATATTCGACCGATTTAACGACGTCTGTCTGGTCTGCAATCGTCGGCAAACTTTACCCGTCACCGAAAAAGCCCGATTAAAAACGAGGGCTGAGAAACTGTGTGCCCACGCGCGCGAAATGAGGAATTCAGAGTACGGTGGTTCGGTGCTCGATCGATAGTCTGTCATATATATGTGATAAAAAACTTTATTTGTGGTATACAAGGAATAATAAGAGTAATAAGAATAATAGGAATAATAGAATATGAATAGTTTGTCGTATACAATTAATTGATATTATTGTAACAGTAATTTATAGTAAATTACCACAAAAGAAATATTTTCTATTGAAATTTGGGCTGGGCACGTGCCCCTGTGCCCTTTATCATCAGACGCCACTGAGTCAATTGTCAAATATTTGACATAACCGAAAAGCTTAGACATGACCGCTATTTCCACCCCTTCGTTGGCGTTTTTTTTTTTGGATGTCTATATAATTCATGACTAACTCTCAGCTGGCTTTTTTATTTTTTTTAAGTCGAAAAAAGCCACCAACAAAATAAGATTTTGTCGCACAACCAGTTTCAGAATCGATTACAATTTTCAGTTTGAAAATGCGGAGCCGGTCATAGCTTATACGGATATCGGCAGGGTTTCAATAGTTATTTTATAACTTATTACTATTAATGCGTCGATTTGCAGTAAGACAGAACAGAACACCTCACATTATTTTTAATTTGAGGTATTAAACCAGGACACATAATATACATAGCTCATACGGCATGGATACACACCGCGCTATCTCAACTCAGTAGGCAGTGGTTTTGTGAGATTTAAAGAGAAGCTGGAGCGTAAAGAGCGCCAATGATTGAATTGATTGAATTTGATTGAATACTAATGATAATTTAATGTATTAATAAATAGTTTATTTCGAAAAGTAATGATACGAAGTTTATGTTATATACTTATCTCTATACATACTTATATATAAATGAGCTCTTATTAATAAAAAAAAAAAACGTCATCAAATCTGGCTATGAACGAGAGAGATGGTTATGTCGAAGCTCGAAATGAAACTTCGTTGTTGTCAAGGTTTTGACAACAAGTGGTTGTCACAACTGTAAAATAAATAATTGCTGTCACATAATGCCACAGCTTTGACAATTCAATAATGTTATAAACGTAAGATTAAGATTAGAAATACGTCATATTTTGCTCGGCTAATTTTGATGACGTTTCTTTTTTTTAATGGCTCATTACATGGAAGCTGTGCCTAACTTCCAAGAAGAACCCGCCCCTGCGTTTATATTTGATACACCCTGGTAAATACCAAATTTATGTATGACCTGCATATTTCCCTCTGTGCGTCCCAACCCTGTAGTCCGGCTCCATCCCCCTCGGGCCGCCCCTGGTCGTCGGCATTTCTCGTCCTTCTCCGTGAACCCGAGAGAGAAAAGGACGGAACGACGCGCGCGCAGCCGTTCTCCTCTCGTAATGTAAATTAAATTTCCAGGACGCTAATGCGGACTCCGATGCGTTTGGCGCCTTAGTAATAATTTTTACTGCGGCCAGTAATACGTTTCTCGTATCGCACTTGTCACTGCGATGTTCGGGGGGCAGGAATGCGCGATAAAGAATAAAAATGAAATATTTAAACGTTTTACTTTGTGGGGACGGCATTTTTATGCAGGTACCGACATTAAAAAGGACTTACGTCGGAGTGTTTTATTGTCTCGGGGTTTTTTCTTCACGTGAGACCGCTGGCAACATTTATAACGTCGCTGGCCCCCCGCCCGTCAAAAATGATATGTGTGTGAATATTAATTTATAATGCGGCCTAACGGAGTTGATTGTTGTAAGCGATGGAATAGCAAAAACAAAATGTATACTTACGGCCTGTAGATTAGGGGGTCAGCGGTGATCCAAACATGGAAAAGAAATAAAAAAAAAATGTTAAAAAAAATACTGACGATCAAAAAGCAAATTGACATAAAGACGAGTGTATTTAAGAAAATAGGATACTTGGAGTAAAATACCATTTCGAGTGTGATATTCAACACACCAAATATTTTACAAGCTTTTATTTGAATATAAACCTGTTACATGTAAATACAAAATAATCTTAATATTAGTATAAACTGTTGGCAAAGTGAGATTTTGCGTCAGGAAGTTGATGTAAGTAGTTCACTGGTTAGACAGAGGGTCTACAGACTAATTTGACCAAGGGGCCAAAAACATTCAAGATGGTAATATTTATTTGTTAGTGGTAAATGTTTTTCCAATAAATTATAGCGAAAAAAAGGCATTACCATGCAAGCGGTGAAGGAAAGTTGACTCTTGGTATAATTTTTATGGGATAGATGCCGCTATATTGGAAAAATGGAGGACAAAATCACTTTTTTCGCGAATATATAGTTTTCGGTAAAAGTTGCGCGAAAAGCAGCTGTTATCAAAACTCCTCAAAACTTTTCTCATTCAGATAAATAGTCTTCGAGGTACAAAGTGTATCTCGAAAGTGGGATATTTTTGCAATTCTTCAAGATAATCAATTTCCTTTTGAAATTTCTGAGTTTCGGAGTTTTTGAATTTTTGGAAACATTTAGAAATGAGCCTCTAATAGGTACAAAAAAAAACACATATACCTAATAGAGCTCTTTAATGCCAGTATCCTACATCTGTATGGTCAACCACGTACTTTCGTAGATTTGCATGATATGAATTTTAATAGTGGTTCATTCAATCATTTTTCATAAATCACATCTACAAACATGTGTAGAAAATGTGTGCCAAAGGATTTTTCGATATTCGAAGTGGTTAACAAGTTACGACCCTGGAATGGAGCAGGTATACGGAGCGCGCGCAACGCTGCTCCGCAAAGCCGAGCGGCCCTGACCATTATATTGATATCCCATTATATTGAATCGCGAAAAGGGAAGACGGAGCAGCTCTGCGTAACTTCCAAGAAGAAGAGGAAGGCCTACTGTATGGTCCAGGCATAGCAGATTGACGGTGAGATGAAATTTTTATTATACTTTGAAACGCGTTTTTCTCGAAACACTATTTTTCAAAACGGTGACCACGATATTTCAGAAACTACTGCACCGATCTTGTTCAAATTTATACAACATCTTTAATATGTTATAATCCAGAGATTGAACTAGGATTATCATGATTACTTCGATAGTTTTTTTTTCTACGAGCAAGAAACTTAAGAAAAAAATGAGTAAAAAATAGAATTTAATTTTCAAGTGTATAAAAAAATTAATTTTTGTAATTTAGAATTCATTCTAGTTCAATCGCTAGTCTTAAATATGAAGATTAAAATGCCGTTTGGTTTTTTGGTTTCAGATAAGCAAAACAGCCGCGATCTTGGTCACCGTCAAGCACCTCCTTCACTTGATGTCTTCCTGTCGGCCACTATAACTTTGATTCTATTATATATTTTGTCTTCAAAAAATTTGTAAAGCTCACTTAAATGTTAATAAAGAATATGTAAAAACAATGAAATTTATTATTTCGATGGTTTGCCCGTAAAAAATTATTGAAAAAGCCGTAAAAAAAACAACCGAGAAACTAGAGGACCCCTTTAAGTTAAGTATAGTTTATTTTCGGATGTCGCAAAATGTTGATGTCAAGCGGATATAGGAAACTGGGATTAAATATGCTTTTATAATGGAGATTCAATTCTAGAATAATATTCAGAACAAAATACCAATCTCGAAAAACCAGCTTATCCAAAAGATTAAAAACGGTAAACATGTGAACTTCATACAGTGCGCATAGTGGATTAGGCACACCACATTAAAAAACGCACTTTTTACTTTAGTTTCATGGTGGCGATTAACTGAAATTTCAAGAGAAAATTATATTATTCCGAAAAATTGTAAACAGATCCCACAATACCCCATTGCAACGCGGAAACTATTTACCTGAGTGTAAAACGTTTCATACAAAACAAAAGAAAAAGGAGAGAATGTTTCGGCCTAAATTTCCACCGAATTCATTTTGAAACGTTTCACAATCAAAAACAGTAAAAACACACTTATCAGCGAAGAAACACTAAAAAAGGTCTAACTATTTACCTGAGTGTAAAAAGTTTCATACAAAACAAGAGAAAAAGGAGATAATGTTACGGCCTAAATTTTTGACAATAGCTATAGAAGTGGATTAGCAGATGAGGACCGATAGAATGACCCGCGAGATCCCCAGATCTTACACCACTTGATTATTTTTTATGGGGTTATGTAAAATCAAAAGTTTACTGCAGAAGACCACACAATTTAGCCGAACTACGAGATCGCATTAGAGATGAAATTGGATCCATTACTACGGAAGTCATTCATAATGTACAAGTAGAATTTGTACACAGGCACAATTTTGTAACATTCAATTGTCATTTACTCAAAAATTTTATTATGTAAGGTGGCAACATTTTTATACCGTTAAATCGACATTGAGAGGGTCTCTCAAATTAAATTAAAAAAATGGGGGGGGGGGGTTGCCATTTGAAAAATAAGTTGATGACGTCATTACTCAAAAACAAATGACATCTGAAAATAGACGTTCCCTCAAAAATGTGTGTTTTTATTAAACAAAATCGACCTGTTCGAGGATTTTTTCCAAAAATTTTTTGTTTCTAATTTACTGAATTTATTCCACACTTTAGGCGCGCACTGTATAATTTTATTAGTTTCCACATGTGAACAGAGGAAGAACGAATACGTAGAATTGTCACGTTAGAACATCATTCAGATCAACAGGCACGAATTTCCGGTTTGCCGTTCGGGTCACGCGACACGAGTACTAAACCCCAAATCAAGCTGCCGCCTCAATTTACGTTTTTTTACAAAAACAAACAGAAGAAACGTTTATCACTCGACCCATCTTTATATTTATTAAATTGGGGACTTAAATACGGGACTTATTAATGACGAACGTCATTAGGAAGGACCAAAACAAATTCATTCAAAACTAAAACGCTATTTTTAACGTCCATCTGACGTGCTAACTAGACAGGATGATGGATGAGCTTCCTTGGGATCCCTGCCTCTATCTGACCCAGAATTTCGCAACAAATTATTATGGACGGTGTGTTTGTAGATGCATAGGTTTTGTTCGTGTTTGAAGGTACATACATACGTATTATGTATAGATTTTAAAATATAATTGATTAAACAAATTTTATTGGTTGTGATTAAGACTGTGGTTTCCTTTTAGAAACTCAGTTCATTATGTCTGAAAAACAGCAGATGTTTAAGTATATCTAAATAATAAATATTTATTGTGATGGTCGCAATTTAAAGATTATACGGCCGCAAACAACTGGGTGTGCTAGAAGTAGTGAGAGGCTGAGTCTGAATGAAAAGTGAAATAAAATTCGTAATATCATATATGAAAATTGCATTTACTATTTTTTTTATTTTAACTGTTTTAATTTAACCTTATGATGAGGGAAAACAGATTTGTTTCGTCGTTTTTTTTTTCAAAAAACAGCAAAAAGTGTTATTTACAGTAGACTACACCACCACACCTACCTGTTTTTTTGAGTCGCTGAATCTAAATCCTGAAGTCATTACCTTCAAACCCAATAACGTAATAGACATAGGGGTATGTATGCATGTAACTAGAAACGACGTATTTCAGAGGTTTTTAGCAGACTCAAATCCAGTAAGCCCATAGCCTAAAGCCTTTAACCTTAAAAACTCGATAACCCTAGCGATCAAATAACCACAATAAAAATTCGCTGAATCTAAACTAGTGGAAAAAATTAAGGGATAAAAAAAATTCAAAATGTTTCAACAGGCCGTAACTTGAAGAAATATCTAGTTTTTGGATCTGAACTTCGAAATTTTTTAGTGTCAGTGACTTTCGAGTAATCCTAAGAAAACCACCGACAAACAATTTTCGAATTTTTTTTTGTTCTTTTTTTGTGGTCTACGAACTTGAAAAAATTCTTTTGACTTAACCACCATATGGACCAGACAACTTGTTTATTCAGCTTCAATTTTTTTTTAAAGACTGATATGATCATTTCTCGTCAGGATTTCAGGAAGGATCAATTTGTGTTTGATTATCGATATCTCAGCAACCAATGATCGCACAAAATGTTAAAGGTGGGTTTCGAGAACTTGAATAAATTCTCTACAAGAATTTGCCATTGGTTCTTCGAAAAAAATTGTTTTTCCATTCTTTACATGAATTTGAAAAACCAACAAAAAAAGGGCTTTTGGTGGTTTTTCGGAAAATCAAGCGCTGAATCAAAAATATCGAGGAAACCACTGATGATTGAAAAAAAATTAAGGATCACGTTTTTTTGCTCCAAAAAGCTCATAATCTTTGACAAAATGATTGACAAAATGATTCAATGATCCAATGGGAAATTCTTGTAGAAAATTTATTCAAGTTCTCGAAACCCACCTTTTTGAGCGATCATTGGTTGCTGAGATCGATAATCACACAAATTGATCCTTTTCCATTCAAAGACCGATATCTCGGCGAGAAATGATCGTATCAAAGTCTTTAAAAAAAGGAATTGAAGCTGAATAAACAATTTATCTGGTCCATATGGTGGTTAAGTCAAAAAAAATTTCAAGTTCGTAGACAACAAAAAAGAACAAAAAAAAACTCGAAAATTGTTTGTCGGCGGTTTTCTTAGGATTACTCGAAAATCGCTGACGCTAAAAAAATGCAGTTCCAAAAAGTAGAAACTTGGAGCTACAATGTCCTTTTTTTTTTAATTTTCTGTGAGACCATTTTTCTCCAAGTTACGGCCTGTTGAAAATCACCTAAAAATTTGGATTTTTTTTTATCCATAAATTTTTTCCACTAGTATATAACAACGTAGCTCTACGAATGGAACTAATTTAAATTCATTGCAGACTTTATAACGCCATGGCCCTTGGGATTGAGTTCAAGCACTATTCAACCGTATATCTTCAAACATAGAAAATTAGTTCATCTTCCTCACTTTCCTCACTTTCTCGATGTAGTCGCTAAATTAAAGAAGATTATATGCGAGCGAACTTATCTTGAAACTCAATTTCATAATAAGGAAAATGGAATGTAATACAAGATGACGACTTTCCGACTTAATCGATGATACACTTGGGTCTAGCCAATGTTTTAGGACAATTTTCTACTACATCTCCAAACCTATGTGATTTAATTTCCTCGGTTTTGAAGTTACTCCGTTTGAAGAAATAGTAGAGTTGGGGTTTTTGGGTTTGAGAACCTTTGCTTAGAGATTTTCAGATTATGAGGTTATTGGGTGTAAAAACCTCCGAAATACGTTGTAGTCTATAAGCATGTTACCAAGCTATTAGGTTCAAGTTATTGAGACTATGGATTCCGATTCTCAGATTCTCTATGGTTATTGGGTTTGAAGCTATCTGCTCACGAACTGTCGAGATATGTAGTTTCTAGTTTCATTCATACAGACCCTTGACAGGTTGGGTTATTGGGTTAAGGGTATGTGGTAACAGGGTTGTTAGGTTACCTCTGGGTTTCTGTTCTGTGGTGTAGTCCTGTACCCTAAATTGCATTTATTTTTCTTTTGTCGGTGAATTCAGCCATAATGCAGTTATCGATTTTATCCAAACGTTTGCCTTTCATTGTCTTGTACCATGTTTGGTTTACCTGTTATATTTTATTTGGTATTATTAACATCCCCGTATTTTTTGCCCAGTAAATTTATTGTGAAACGACTGTTATCCGCCAGCATGTATCACCATAAAGCACAGCTGGATTTTAGACAACAATAGAAGTAATAACAAGATACAAACAAAACACCTTTCATACTAACAGTCTAATTAAAACAAAAATGTTTCCCTTCCATTTCTATTCCTCGTTAATTTTTAACTGCCAAATACCTTAATGACCTAATGAAAAATAACCACTTAACCCACGACAATTAAATACGCATTTATAATTTTCCCTCCTATTGTTTCCATTCCGCTTCTTAACAGGTGTGGGGGGCACCGTCTTTGTTAAGTGGGCAGTGGAAGTTTCATTTCCTATTTAGAAACGGGAATCGTGTTTCGTGATAGTTAAATATCCTTAATTGCCGTTATTTGATTTGCTAATCGTTAAGTGTTCCTCTACGCGCCAATGATTTCTCATTGTTGCTCTAAAATGGCCGCGAATTGTTCCACAAGAAACACAATAAGTGTAAATTGCGTAACGCTATTCCTCAATCCTGAATATTTAGTTTAGGATCGTCTTGTGGGGCACACGGTGACTTTCACTAATGGTGGTCATTTCAGAATTACCATATAATAATATATAGTATTTGACAAACAATCACCCAATAAAAATAAGCATTTTTAAATTACATTTTATACACATATTAATCATTAGTGTATTTACATTGGTTCTAAGCGAGTCAGGTGTTCCCACCACAAAGTTGAGTGTCTCATCTCAGTCTGGGATGTCAAATGTAATATCGGTTCTACAGAGTAGTATCTGTAGATTGTTTACATGCTGCTTTAAATTTTAATAAAAAAACTGTAAGTGTCACACATAATTTAGTTTAACTGTAATGTAAAAATAAGTTAATCTAAGTGACGGAATTTTTCTAATATACCATTCCCGAAAAGTTAGATTTATCAAATTTAATTTTCATAAATCGGTGGGATATTGTAAATACAATGTTTAGAGTTTGTGGAGGAACGGTGGAATAATAATATCCTTATTTGACTTTCGACAGTTTTCGAGATACAACTTTTCGGTATTTTGAAATTTGCTCCAAACACTATCAAGTCAACTTATAAATGACAATGCCTACTCTTTAATTTAGGTGAAGGAGTAAATTGCAAAGAAAATATTTTTTATTTCATGAGACTTTCTCCCCAATTAGGAATGAATGCTTCTAACGTTTTTATTATTATTATTATTATTTTAAGATACACCAAGGCGCTAATTCTAACAAATGTTTAATTTAAAGAGCTTGTAACACCAGTCGAAGCGATAAGGTCTCCATTAACTGTTCTCTACATAAAAAATGACTGTTAATGAAGTCGAAGAGATCTTATCATATCAATCATTATAAAATGATGAATTACTTAAAATGAAACAAGAAAATGGTAGGAACAACTAACCTAATTCAGAAAATTGTTATGGTAATACGATTACAACACTTTACCTATTTGTAATAACTTAATAACTGTACAATCTTTGTACAATTATAAACTGTACAATAATTTCTCTCCGGCGCACAGTGGGACAAAACTGTAATGTTTCACCCAAATCACTCTAGAGATCGTAAAAATAGGGATTTTAAGATGATTTTTGTTTTAAAACGTTCGTTATGAATTTCTCTATAAATTCCTCTAGCCGTATTTTTTATTTTCATTCCCAATATTTTATTATTTTAATCTAAAAACGTATTTTTATTGCGAAATATGGGGTTTCCAATGAAAATCAGTGTCAAGGTCTCAAATGTATAGATATTTTTGACTTTTAAGTTTAAAATTTCATTTTGCAAATAGCCCAATCATTTGTCAAATGATATTATCCGATTTCTTTTTTATTGCTGACAGCTGCCAAATTAACTGTCAAATATAAAATAAACGTATTTCTTAAGTTATACAGAAAGAAAAATGAATAATTTTAAACAAAATACATATAACATACTTTAAAACTTTCTATTTACGTAATTTATACTAAAATTTAAATACGACAGCTGTCAAAATAACTGTCAAATTACTTAAGATGCCATTTATTTATTATTTTCAATACTTAAAGTGCTTAATACTCAGCTAAGGCTAAATTTTCTAAGGATTTAAAGAACATATATTTCACTTTCCAGAAAAAAATTACTGAACAATTTAGGTACTCAACAAAAATATTTACATATATTATACAAGACACGCACCAAACAAGTTTTTAAATTAATATAGTCTAATTTTTAGGATATAATTATGGTGAAAAAAGTGTGCATTTTAGAGGAACTAATATTTTTTAAATTGACAGTTGTTAGCTAACACAATATCTTTTTGATATTAATATCCAAAATCCATTGACAAGTAACTAATTAAAAAAAAAGCAAAAAACTGCATCTTCATTGAGTTTACCGAAGATTAGACAGCTGCGTAAAGCTCGGAATTTAGATGTAAATAGATTGCGGTATACTGTATATTTTGAAAGCACTGTGTATATACATTTTTCATTTATTTGAAATTGACAGTTGCCAACAGTATATAATTACAAATTATTATTAACTACGAAACTAATTAATTGTAAATCATTTTAAATTCGCTTTAAATATCTCGTCTGAAAATAATTAGAATAATTTATTATGATTTAAGATGATTACTTTGACATTTGACAAAAATTTTGACACCTGTCAACTAACGTAGTATATTTATTATTAATTTCTTAACAAGTATCCTCTGTGTATATAGAAAGTGAATATTTTAGCTATTTAAATTTTAAAAATACTTAATAATACTTAATAGTTTTTCATTGAAATTACTGAAAAATTGACAACTGCCAATAGTATAAAGATTAAATAAATATCAATTACGGAACTAATTTATATTAAATCAAGTTCTATATCCTTTTATGTGTGTAAACTTTGAATATTTTGTAATAATGCAGGATACACATGCTTGATTTTGACAGGTATTTTGATAGCTGTCATCTAACATAATATATTTGATTTTCATTCCCTGCCCAGTGTAGATGTCAGTTAAGTGTCAATAAATAAATGACATCTTAAGTAATTTGACAGTTATTTTGACAGCTGTCATATTTAACTTTTACTATAAATTACGTTAATAGGAAGGTTTAAAGTATGTTATATGTATTTTCTTTCAAATTATGAATTTTTTTCTGTATAATTGAAATATGTTTATTTTATTATATTTACCAGTTAATTTGGCAGAATCAACAATAAAAAAAGGAAATCGGATAATATCATTTGACAAATCATTTGGATATTTGTAAAATTAAAAAGTCAAAAATGTTTATACATTTGAGCCCTTGACACTGATTTTCATTGTAAAAAAAAACATATTTCACAATAAAAATACGTTTTTAAATTAAAATAATAAAATATTGGAAATGAAAATCAAAAATCCAGCTAGAGGAATTTATGGAGAAATTCATAACGAACATTTTAAAACAGAAACCATCTTAAAATCATTATTTTTACGATCTCTGGAGTATTTTGGGTAAAACACTACATTTTTGTCCCACTGTGCGGCGGAAAGCTTATTTGGTTTCACAAGAGTATAAATTATGAATCCCCGTGCATGAAAAGAACGGCATTGTTATAATACTATTTTTGGTTACGAATTAATTACCAACAAATTATTCAGTGATGTACACGGTGTCAATTTGAAAACTTCCCACCATTAATATCACTCTTCCTCTAAATAATACTGAAAATCGAAAATACATTTTTTTCAAGGTAGACATTTTATTTGCAACCTACGTGGATCGACCCCAATCAAATGGGGGTGAGGGGTAATATTTGTTGGAGTACCAAGAACAGGTAGACTATCTGTGGAGCATCCCAGAGATAACAAGAAATGATAATCTACTGTTTCATGAACGCAAAGTGTTCTCCTTATAATGGGAGTTCAAAGTAGAGGTTGCATTTTGAATTTCACGCCATTTGCTTTCTGTCAAACATAAAGCGCTAATTTTTGACAGTTGTCATTTAGACACAGTGCCATTTAGTTAAGGAGCGGTACATGGTCCAACAACGCCTATTTATTGTGAAAACCCACTACAGAAGTGGGGAAAGTTTTGCAGAAATTAGGAGAGTTCGTGGAGAATTTGGTAGGAACAATGCACCATCGAATAACGGCAATAACGAATTTAATCAGAAAATTTGAGGAAACTGGTTCGGTAGAAAACTTGAAGACACCAGTGCCTGTTCGTGCAGGCCGTTCTATCGAAAACATTGCTGCTGTTAGGCAAAGTGCAGCTGATCGTCCGAAAACCTCAGTTCTTCATTGTGCACAGGAATTAAACATTCGTCGCTCAACTTTACATAACATTTTACGGAACGATTTGCATTATCACGCTTTTAAATTTAAAACTGACGCAGAAATTGAAACCAGCGGATCATAGGCAGCGTCGTACATTTGCCGGTTGGATGCTGGAGCAACAAGCAATTGACGACAATTTCTCGAAGAAAATCATATTCAGTGATGAGGCACATTTTCATCTCGGTGGATACGTCAACACGCAAAATTGCCGCATTTGAGGTGAGGAAAATCCACATGAAATTGTCGAAAAACCGATGCATCCCCAGAAAGTCACTGTTTGGTGCGCATTTTGGTCTGGCGGAGTCATCGGTCCGTTCTTTTTCAAAGATAATGCCGGTAATGTTGTTACGGTCAACGGCGATCGGTACCGAAGAATGATAACCCAGTTTTTATGGCGTGGTATGGACTTAAGAGACATGTGGTTTCAGAAGGACGGTGCCACGGGCTCTACTGCGATCGAAGTTCTGAGGCAGGGTTATCTATCGATCTGGTGACATCAATTGGCCGACCAGATCTTGCGATTTGACCCCATTAGATTTTTTCCTCTGGGGTCACGTGAAAAACAAAGTCTATGCCAATAGTCCTCAGACAATTCCAGACCTAAAGGCCGAAATTAAACGCGTAATTGATGATATGGAGCCGCATTTATGCCTAAAAGTCTTGGAAAATTTGAACAAAAGAATGGTGTCATGCCAGAGGAGCCGAGGAGGGCATTTATCCGATATTCTCTTCCATGTTTAATTGCTATGTATGTACTTTACATTCTCATTAAAATATCTTCAATTTTCAAATGATTCATTTTATTAAAAAAATAAAACAACAAAACAAAATCCAACCTCAACTTTGGACACCCTTTATTTTATTTAGTGGAAGGGGGATATTAAGGGAGGGAAGGTTTCAAATTGACATCGTGTATATATGTTATATATAACATATGTATATTTTGGCATTTCAAATTTCACTCAATAAATTTATAATATGTAGAACAATGAAATTGAATTATTGTGACAGAATAATGTCATTTGAATTTTCTATTTTTATTTAATTTAATAAGCTTCACGTTAAATGGTTGATTTTACTTGACGCTCTAATCGAGAAGAAACTTCAATAAACCAATCAACGTAAAGGAGTGTGGAACACTGAATGCCAACAAATTAGCTCTGTCAACACTAAGCTGGACAGACCCGTTAGAAACTTGTCGCTCCACCTGGCGACGATATTTCACAAAAGATATCAAAAGATATCAGGTACTCATTCACAGTCGGATTGGTCATCATATGCTCAATGTGACGCATTTCTACATGCTTTCTGAATGTTGACCATTTCTTATGTTCTCTTGCTTACCGTAAAAGGATCCTGAAAAAGAAGAAAAATGTATTAATATAAAAAATACGGATGGGAAAGTATTTGTCAGGAAGAAGTTTCTTTTATGGGAAATCTTTTGACATGTTTGCTACTTTTCTAGCGTTAATTTCGGTCTTATGGTTAAAAATATGTAATAATAGGTACAAGGCTAAACAACGTTATTTGTAAATGTTTCGTTGTTACCGTTTTTGGATTCCAAGATACTGTGACATTTGTAAAAGTGACATTTGTGACAGCTGACATTTATTAAGTTTTATAGTTTATATATTAAGTCAATTTAGTTTATACACTAGCTGTTAGTAAAGAATTGTATGGAATGTCATATTAAATATTCTAGATGTCAAACGAATTTTCTAGAAGATGTAAATATTATAAATACTGGTGTGGTTGCTAGGAGTAAGTAAGTTGTGATTTGGATGTAACAGAGTTAAGGTCGACGAATTGTAAAGTGTGAATAAAAGTGTTTTGAAGTGAAGAATTGAATCATTTAAAGAGAAATACGTAACATTTTGGTGACAGCGGTGGGATAATAGAAGAATTCGAAGAAAAAAAAAAAAAAAAAAAAGAAGTTATATGGTGAATACGAGATCTACAAAATACAACGAAGAAACGACGACAATGGATGTAAGTGAAATATTAAAATTCTTGCAACAAGGACGACAAGAAGACCGTGAGGAGGCAGAACGACGACGACAAGAGGACCGTGAGGAGGCAGAACGACGACGACAAGAGGACCGTGAAGAGGCAGAAAGGCGAGAGGAAAAGCGGCGACAGGAGGACGAACGGCGACGACAGGAGGACGAACGACGACGACAAGAGGACCGTGAAGAGGCAGAAAGGCGAGAGGAAAAGCGGCGACAGGAGGACGAACGGCGACGACAGGAGGACGAACGACGACGACAAGAGGACCGAGACGAGGCGGAGAGGCGTCATCAGGAAATTTGTGAGTCCCAACAAGTAATAAACACCAGGTTGAATGCATTTTCTGGGAGGATTGATGGCGTGGAACAGCAGATTGACCAGGTAGGCATTAAAGTTAATCGAATTGAGAAGGTGGTTGAAGAGAATAAAGAAGAAATCGAGAGAAAGTTAGAAGACACCAGACGGCAAGTGCAAAAAGAAATACTGGAAAAGATAAATGGGCTGGAGCACCAACTACATCGTACTTCAATAGCCTATTCAGGAGATTATTCGACCTCACCAGGTATTCCATTACAAAACTCAACCCTTATGCATGCTGAAAGGTCAGTACACAAAATACTTAAGCCTCCCACGTACGATGGACAGTCATCATGGTCCATGTACCGCAGACAATTTGAGGCTGCTGCAAAGGCGAACGGATGGACTTCCCAAGAAATGGCTACTTCGCTTGTCATATCTCTCAGAGGTCAGGCTTTAGAAATTTTACAGAGCATCCCGGAAGAGCAGCAAAATGACTACGACAGGATTATAGGCGCATTAGAAATAAGGTATGGACACAAATATCTCCGCCAAGTTTATCAGTCCCAGATCAAGAGCAGACAGCAAAGAAGTAATGAGTCTCTTCAAGAATATGAAGCTGACATTGAACGACTCATTCATTTGGCATACCCTCAAGCACCCAAAGAATTTCTCGAACAAATTGGCATCCAGACTTTTATTGATGGCCTAGTAGACACCGAAATGCAGCAAGCTTTGCGACTTGGAAGACACACCACGATCAGTGATGCACTCATAGCTGCTTTGGAATTTAAAGCAGCTAAAGAAGCATCGAGGAGCTACAAAACCAGAGTGAGGCAAGTTAAATTCGACGAATGCCAATCACTTAAAGAAACTGTGGAGAAATTAATGCAAGAATTAAATGAAATCAAACAATCGAACTCACCACAAAAGGAAACCAGGCGCTGCTACAACTGTGGAAAAATTGGGCACCTACAGCGCTTTTGCAGGGCCAGATCAAGGTCTCAGTCAAGAACGAACTCACCAGATCGACAGCCAGATTCAAGATCAAGATCCAGGAGTCCAGACAGAAGGAAGTGGAGAGAAGAAAATGGGACATCAAAGACTTCACAGCACAGGACTGGTCGTTCTCCAACCCCAGACCGAAGACCTCGTTCCAGATCACCAGCGAGAAATTCGGAAAACGACAATTAGTCGATGCTAGGGGGCGTGTGTCGACTACTTATACTCAATGCCCCAAGATTTCGGTCTCAAAAATAAGTAGCGACGAACGAAGCCTGATAGTCCATGGATACTTGGACGATAAATGGTGTTCCTTTGTCATTGACACCGGTGCTACAAGAACTATTCTGCGGCCTGACATTCTGCCAAAATCATCAAAGGAATTATCCAGACATGTGAAATTGGAAACAGCTACTGGAGAATTGATTCCTGTACATGGCGAGCTAAATGTAAAAATTCAACTGGGTTCGAAAATCATGTATCACCGAGTTTTAACAGCCGATATCAGAGACGACTGCATATTAGGACTAGACATACTGAGTAAACATGGTTTTGTCGTGGATGTTAAAAACAAAACTATACAAATTCAAAATGAAGAAATTGTTATGGCCCCCAAACTTCAAGACTACAATAAATCAAGAAGGATCATAGTTGAAGAGGACATCCAAATTCCCCAAGGATCAGAGAACATCATCATTGCAAAATTGGATGGAAATGGTCTGCGTACCGGAATAGTCGAGGCGAGCGAAAGGAACGATGGCTTATTGGTTGCAAGAAGCCTAGTACAAATGAATAACCAAATTCCTGTAAGAATTGCCAACATATCGGACAAGAAGATTATCCTTAAGAAGAATGAAGTATTAGGACGTTGTGAGCCAGTCGAAAGAGTAGTTAAATGCGAGGAAGTTAACCGAGCTCAGTTAAATCAAACAAAGGTACGTGATCCGACTATTGCAGAATCCTTGCTCAAGAATGCTGCCCATCTGGAGCTGGAAGAAGCTAGAAAAGCTAGACAGTTCCTCGAGGGATATCAAGATATCTTTACCAATGGAAACATCACCGGCAGAACAAGTCTGGTTCAACATCGTATAGACACCGGCAATAACCCACCGATAAAGCAAGCTCCAAGAAGACTACCATTCGCTAAACAGAATGAAGTTACCGGAATGATCGATAAGATGCTGAAAGAAGGTGTCATCGAGGGATCATCGAGCCCATGGTCTTCACCCGTTGTTTTAGTTACTAAGAAAGATGGCACAACAAGATTCTGTGTGGACTATCGCAAGCTGAACAATGTGACTAGGAAAGACAGTTATCCTCTACCTCGAATCGACGACACCCTGAACACACTTTCAGAGTCAAAATGGTTTTCAACGTTGGACTTAAAGAGTGGCTATTGGCAAGTTGAACTTCATCCAGATGATAAAGAGAAAACAGCATTCTCTGCTGGTACCGGACTTTATCAGTTTAAAGTTATGCCATTTGGTCTTTGCAATGCACCGGCCACTTTTGAGAGACTGATGGAGTTAGTACTCAGAGGAATGACATGGAAAACTTGCTTGGTATACCTTGATGACGTCATTGTAATGGGGAAATCATTTGAAGAACATCTTAAAAATTTGGAGGATATCTTTGGTAGATTCAGAAATGCCAACCTACAACTGAATCCAAAGAAATGTTCCCTGTTTCAAAAACAAGTAGAATTTCTAGGACACATAGTATCCGCCGAGGGAATTCAAACCGATCCCAGGAAGATTTCTGCAATTAAAGAGTGGCCCCGACCAAAAGATAAACATCAAGTAAGGAGTTTTCTTGGACTGTGTACCTACTACAGGAAATTTGTAAAGGACTTCGGAAAAATTGCCAAGCCACTACATCGGCTCACCGAAAATAATGTTACCTTCGATTGGACTCCAGACTGCCAGCAAGCTTTCACAGAACTGAAGAAGCGCCTAACTACAGCACCAATTTTGGCATACCCTAAACAAGATGGAATGTTTATTTTGGATTGTGATGCCTCCCAACATGGAATTGGATCAGTCTTATCCCAGGTTCAAGACAAAGAAGAAAAGGTAATCGCCTATTTCAGCAAGACACTAGGCAAGGCTGAAAGAAATTACTGTGTTACGAGAAAAGAATTACTGGCCATCATCAAATCTTTGGAGCATTTTCACAGTTACCTCTATGGAAGACACTTTCTAATTAGGACAGATCATAACGCCCTCCAGTGGATTATGAATTTTAAGAACCCGGAGGGACAAGTTGCTAGATGGATGGAGAGACTACAACAGTATAATTTCAAAATAATGCACCGGAGTGGAAAAACACATGGTAATGCAGACACATTATCGAGAAGACCGTGTTTAGAACAGAAATGTCGCTACTGCCAGAAGATTGAGACGAAAGAATCTTCATACGAGGCCTGTAATGAACTGTTAATGGCAACAACAATACAGGTTGAAGATGAATGGTCCTCGGAGGAATTAAAGAAGAGCCAGAAGAAAGACAGTGACCTCAAATTAATCCGGAACTGGGTAAAGAATGGAGTTCGACCAACTTGGCAGGAAGTTTCCAGATATGGTACGACTATAAAGGGATACTGGGCTCAATGGAGTTCCCTTTGTCTTCGCGATGGCCTACTGCATCGGAAGTGGGAGAGCCCCGATGGAGTATCCGCAGTCTACCAGTTGGTCTTGCCTAAAGCAAGAATCCACCAAGTGCTAGAAGAGCTTCACAGCAGCCCATCCGGAGGACATTTTGGAGTAACCAGGACTTTGGCTCGAGTAAGGGACCGATTTTATTGGGTAAACTGTCGCCGAGACGTAGAAGAATGGTGTAAGAGATGTGATTTGTGCTCTGCCAAAAAGGGACCTAACACAAGAAGCCGTGGTAAAATGGTGCAGTACTTATCCGGAGCACCATTCGAGAGGGTAGCAGTGGACATTCTTGGACCATTACCTGTAACCGACCGTGGCAATAAGTACTTGATGGTGGTAATGGACTATTTCTCGAAATGGCCCGAAGCAGTACCCCTTCCCAATCAAGAAGCAGAAACTGTAGCCGAAGCGTTCGTCGAGAATGTCATAGCTAGACATGGAGTGCCCCTCGAACTGCATTCCGATCAAGGAAGAAATTTCGAATCAGAGCTGTGGCAAGAAGTGATGAAAACAATGGGCATCAAGAAAACCCGAACAACTGCGCTTCATCCCCAGTCGAATGGCATGGTTGAACGCCATAACAGAACCATATGCCACTACCTGTCTAAATTCGTGTCTGAAAATCAAAGGGACTGGGACAAATTGGTGCCTCTGTTTTTGCTGTCATATCGAAGTTCCCAGCATGAGTCGACTACCTACACTCCGTCTATGCTGACCTCTGGAAGAGAAATGAAACTGCCTACTGACCTCATACTTGGCCGTCCACTAGAGGAAAATCAGGAACGATCTCTGCCAGAATTTGTAGAGAATTTGAGAGAGAGAATGGACCAGATCCACCGATTTGCCAGGGAGAAGCTGAAAATTCACAGCGACAAAATGAAGCAGCGTCTCGACACTACATCAACAGAGACTGCATTTAAACCTGGTGATGCAGTATGGTTGTACGCCCCAAAAAGGACGAAAGGAAAAAGTCCAAAGCTTCAGAGCAACTGGGAAGGCCCGTACACCATAATAAGGAAAATCAACGACCTGGTCTACCGCATCCAGCTATCTCCAAGAAGCAAGCCGAAGGTGGTCCATTTGGAGAGACTCGCAAGATATAAAGGACATTATCCACCCGATTGGTTTGTCGTCGAGGATCCACCGCCTAGGACTGAAGACAGTGTTATTCGGGACGAATAACCTTAAAGAGGGGAGCAATGTGACATTTGTAAAAGTGACATTTGTGACAGCTGACATTTATTAAGTTTTATAGTTTATATATTAAGTCAATTTAGTTTATACACTAGCTGTTAGTAAAGAATTGTATGGAATGTCATATTAAATATTCTAGATGTCAAACGAATTTTCTAGAAGATGTAAATATTATAAATACTGGTGTGGTTGCTAGGAGTAAGTAAGTTGTGATTTGGATGTAACAGAGTTAAGGTCGACGAATTGTAAAGTGTGAATAAAAGTGTTTTGAAGTGAAGAATTGAATCATTTAAAGAGAAATACGTAACAATACCATTAAAAGTAACAACTATCTATTTACAAGAGTAGTTGGCAAATCAGGTGCAATATAAATAGTACACTCAAACTGAAAATAGTGTTGTTAAAATAACTCGTAAGTGTTTTGATAATTTTATGTGGGAATGCGAGATATCAGCCAAGCAAATATTTATTTAAAAACTCCTTTATCAGGAACAAAATACGTATACTTATTATTTGGCTCAAAAAAAAAAAACTTGTATAGATTTTTTTTACCAGTGAAAAACGAATATATGTTTCCATCTCGTACATTCATGCTATTATTTTTTAACTTGGTAACATATGCAATTCTGATCTGTTTTTGGTTTAATTTCACTTCTATGTAGCATTTCATTTTAAAAACAGAGGGAAAATAAGTTCAGGAAAGGATATCTTTAAATTATTGTAGTTGTCATATAACTAATATTCAGAAAAAAAAGACAAGTAACTTTTATTTTTTTTAATGCAGTACGGATATGAAGAGAAAAAATAACTGCAATATATATGAGCAGATGGTAAAAATATACATATACATTTTTCACCCCCTAACAACCCCTCGGGCGCGGCACTGACTTTTGTCCCATCCAAAATGTAGAGCTAATGTAGTGGAACAATGTCTTTTTTGAACGAATTCGACAACTGTTCTTGTTCCAGAAATATACTAGAAAATATTGTTACGAATTTCTCTTTAAATGATTTACTTCTTCACTTCTAAACACTTTTATTAACACTTTACAACTCGTGGGTCTTCACCATGTCACATTCAAAACATAACTAACTAACTCCTAGCAACAACACCAGTATTTATAAATTTTACATTTTCTAGAAAATTCCTTTGATATCTAGAATATCTAATATGTCATTCCATACAATTCTTTCTTAACAGCTAGTGTATAAACTAAATAGACTAAATATGTAAACTATAAAACTTAATAAATGTCAGCTGTCACAAATGTCACTTTTACAAATGTCACAATATGTTTTTGGGGGGTAACTTTGAGGATCACTTTCGCTCCCTTAGACTCGCTCCCTTTCGCTCCCTTTATTAGCAGCTAAAAAAATACGTGTCACTTAATTTTAGGTGCTCTACAACCTAAAATTTTATAACAATCGGAGAGAGACAGTTCCGTCACTTTGCTTGTCAGTTAAGTCACAACTCTATGAGTGAGCAAGAAATTCCATCTTCCGGTGTGCAACGAATAACTAGAAGGTTTTTGCTGAAAGAAAGGGTGATATTTTGGAAGTTTTAACTCCTTTGCAGGCACATTTCGAGGATTACACTCTTTAAATCCCGTAGCCCATTTGAGTGTGAGTGGCCTATTTTCTTTTTCTAAGCGACGGAAAAGAGTGGAAAATCAGTGTTGTGATCGGCGTCCTCGAACTCCCATCACAGAAGACACCATATATGTACCGCGAAAGAGTCTTTGGAGGGTGAACAGCGTTTCATCAGTCTACGAAATCGCTTCTTCAGAACGATTCAGTTCGAACTCTCCGCCAATAGCTCTCACTGCAAGAATTTCTCCGCCAATAGCTCTCACTGCAAGAATTTTTGCTCTATGATGGTTTAACTTCGAGATCGCCGATCTTTACATTGCTTTTCCTTTTTTCTCGTTCCTCAGAAAAAAATGTTTTGCCACATGTCATACCCATTTTAGAGAGACTTTTATCCCCAAATTGCGCCTACAAACGAGTTAAAAATTTAAAAAAAGGTCTCACTCCTTTCGTCAAAAACTTTATATCTACCCGTTGGACACCAGAAGGCGGGGAACTTCTTGCTCACTCGTAGTTATAACATCAACTGAGTTAAACTGAAATGGGCGGTGGGCCTGCGACATATGAGCGGGGACCCAGAGGTAATTTGTGGAAAAGCGACCGGGCCTTCCGACACCACTACTGACGTTGAGAAAAGACATCCGGTTTATATTTCAATTTGAATGACCCTCGTATTTCAAAGTACCCACGGGTTCTTGCAGTAAATACTCGCAGTTAATACTGATTACCGATATCTGCTTGTAGAGTACAGCCGACTGCACGAACATTAACCAATATAAAATTGTCTTTAAGATAGTGTCATTTACTACAAACGGATAAAACTTTTTTGCACATCCAATATTATGGTACCTGATTTGTCACCTATACTCAAGAAGACTAGGACTAAGGAGACAGAGTTGCGGCTTTTGGCTGTAAGTATAACGCGAGTATAACGCGAGTATATTTTGGCTGTAATTCTGTACTAATCTGTGTTCGTTAAGGTTGGTATTCATTTGAACATTTTTGCACACAAATCTATGCGCGAATGATTTACGCGCACACACGTTCTTTCGCGTTCGTGGAATCTTAAATAACCTATATTTTTGAGCGCACATACCCGCTCCAGTTAGCTTGTAGTTATCTGAATGTTGTATGGGAAAACAAAATGTCTCGTAATATAGCAATATATAAAATATATAAAATACAATATATTGCAAGTGCAGCTTTCATCGTAATGCATTTAATACAAAAAAAAAAAAAAAAAGAAAAACAGCCCAAACGATGGTGAATAATATAGTTATATCAAGGCCGGCAGGTATATAGTGGATCCAGTTTATTGGCAGACTATTATATAATAACTAAAGCCGGCAGATCCAGGCGGCGGCGGGCCATAATCGTACGCGTAATACTACTTACTACTTGTATGTGCAAAAATAAAATTCATGAAAACAATAAACTGTTGCAATTAATAAAGAGATGGGTTAAACTTACCCTGTTATTTACGTTGAGATGTTGGCCGCCGCGCTGTTTAGCCGGCTTTAATAATAACTTATTGATGCCTGAAATTGTATCATGTATTTTTTGATAAAGCATTAGAATTATTGAGCAGTGTCGTTTATTTGTATTTTAAAACATTGCTACTTATTCCTCTTTATATTTTCCTTTTCCTGTTTCAATTGTTTTCTTTCCCTTTGATTTTTCTCTGCGTAGGGACCCAAGCAGACTGTTCATTTTTTGTGTAGCATCAGACACGTTAATTTTTAATTTTATTGCAATTTACTCCTATGCATCTACTTTTTGATTCCTCGAAAAATGACAGGTTTGGGTTCCATAAAATCGGCCACTTTTCATATTCATTAATTAATTTCAAACATGATTTGTTATTCCATTCCATCTTTGAGTTTATAATATGTCCCTAGAAAAATGTATGGACGCAGAGCACACACACGGAGCGAACTATCCACAACTTATCGTCCAAACTGAGCAAATTTACGCGTAAATATCCTTTGATGTTTACTAGAAACCGACAGACGGCCGACTTTCGCAGATCACGTGACGTCGAGCACACTACTGCTTACTGTTTTAATTCTTCAGCAGTGTTTGTCATGTTGTTCGTAAATATTCGTGGCGTCCTATATTTTTATAATTTGCACTAAATTTAGGTTGCATTGTCTGCTACGCATGTTTTAAGTATTTTAATTTATAGTTCAGACTATATTTAGTGCTATTTGTCTGGCCACCAGTGTATATCACTGGCCATTGCTAACATATCTACTTCGACAGTTAATATTTCCAGAAAATAATGATTTTCCACGCTATATCTCGCGGCACAAACTAAACGTCCATTATTATATACGCAGAGGCGTATAATTAAATAGTGTATCTTAATGCCGCGATTAAAAGCTGATATCTTCCTGTATGAGTTACGGGAGCGTATTATTATCTAAAAAAAATAACGTTACACAACGGAGAGCACACAAATTGCCCGCGCGCGGGTTAATCTATATCTTATATACAATATTGCAGTGGTAAATTAATTCACACGATCCGGCAATCGCAGATCGTCCGCGTGGACGTGACGAAGTGCCTCGGAAAGCAGCGGATCGTGCGAATTGCATCTTATACGATGTAGTCCAGTGTTAACGTTACAGAGGTAACATGTGGCGAGTGGTAAAAAAATGAAATTTTGTAATACTGAAATACTTTGAAAGATTCCTTATTAACAGTTGATAAAACAGTATTCAAATGCTTAAGATATTATCCAGACTGTCGTAAGATGTCACTGTTTCAAGGAGTCATGGTTAAAGCGAACTGAGCGCGCATTTTAAGCAGTTTGATATTTTTATTTCAGTGCGTGCCTGTTTGCGTTGTAATAATTTGCTAAATTATATATTTTCGATATGGAACCTTCAACTTTAGCTATCTAAATATACTCAGAGCGTTTTAAAGTAATGTTTTCAACGGTAGTATAACGAGCCATCAAATAAAAAACGTCATCAAAGTTGGCCGAAAAAAAGACGTAATCTTAATATTAAATTTAATTACTAATTACTTTATTTAATTGTCAAGGCTGTCAATTACAATTTTAATGTCAAAAATGTGAACGAGGATTAATAAAAAACCTTATAAATTTATTTAGATTCGGGGAAAAAAGAGCCACCCAAAAACAAATCAATATATAGGTTATTCCATTAAACAAATTAACCTGTATTCTATATCACGTGACCTATATATATTTAATAATGTTTTTTCAGTCATGTTAAAAAAAGTACAAGTAAAACAATGCAACTTTTATACGAAACTTTTTTTGTACCTGTTAGAAAAACCAAAATAAAGATGGAGTCAAAATATAATGAATAACCCTGTACATGAGCTTGTCCAACACTTTCAAACAGTGGGAAATATTAGACGAACTAATAATTACCATTCAAACTCAGCAGTGCAGTATTTTTCCAAATTACATTAATATACATGGCATTACTACAGATAGCGATACGACAAGGCCGTATTTCTTTTTTTCAATTTACTCTCCATAAAGTATCTATTTCCCAAATACTTCATAGTTTTAACCTACACGTAAAAAATTTAGTTGAATAAAGTTATTTTCAATTAAAAAAAAATATTTACGATTTTTTAATATAGACATCCAAAAAAACTGTCATCAACTCTGGCTATGAACGAGAGAGATGGAAATAGCGGTCATGTCGAAGCTTTTCGATTATGTCAAATTTTTGACAAGTGACTGTCACAATTTGTAAAATAAACAATGGCTGTCATATTATGTGACAGTCTTGGTAAGTAAATAAGGTTATAAATTCGATTAAGAATGGAAATACGTCTTTTTTTTCTCGGCCAACTTTGATGACGTTTTTTTTTGGATGTCTCTATATTAACGATCCTATATTCCTATTTGGGGGCCTCGATGCATTCTGAATAATTTTTCTTAATAAAATTTTTCAATATCTTGTCGATTTGATCCATTTTTCGGTACCACCGTCATTTGTTTTTAATTTCCCGTCAAATTGTTGATCATATGATCATGTATCAACACATATTTTTTGGTTGTCGGGCGTGGAGAAATGAACCTCTAGAGAGTTTTTTTTTTATATATCAATAATACAAATTTTCCCCATTTGTAGCTAATTTTATGGTGGACACTGTATGTAGATTAGCTCGTAATGACTTTATGATTAATAAGTATTATGCACCCTATATACCTAAATGATTCAATTTGCGTAATTATGCTGGCTTCTTGTCCCACTGTACGACACAAAGATGACTTTTTTTTTTATAAAAACTGAAAAAAAAAAATCGGAAAAATTACAAGTTTGTCAATAAGTGAATCAATTAATACGGAGTAATTGGATATTAGATCATAAGTGTCAAACTTGGATTGTGATGAAGATGTGTCTTCAAACGTATGTGTAAACGTAATAATTTAAAAATTTTGTGAAAATATACAGGGTATCCCGTTAATACCGGGACACAGCGAATTTTTTGAGTAACAATATTGACCAAAATCTTGCACAAAATTCTGTGACTGCGAATTTTTTTGTACAGAGAAATTTAATATCTCAATATTATTGATGTAGAGTATGAAGTAACACACAAAAAAAAGTAGAAGGATCCAAGAATCAACGAAAATATTTTTTTCGTGGTATTATTGTATTAGTGTGCGTATATTTCGTATTGTATTTTTAAGTATTTAGATGCACCAGAATCAAATCTGGTACTGAAATCGCTACATGGGGCCAAGATACATTTTTCTAACTTCACTGCCCAAAAATATTTTTTGGGCACTCGATTTTTATGTTTTGATGCGCTCAAACTGAATCTTTTATTTAATTACCGTATAGTTGTATACTGCCGACCCTGTATTATAGCATACAATTCCGGATCCTAGTGATGACAAAAAACCGAGAAGAAACCGCGAAGGAAGTCTGGTGTACACGGCCTGGGAAGTCCGAATGAATTCAGTGGAAGTCTTGGGGAATTTAGAGGAATTCTTAGGAGAACTAGAGGGAAATCACAAGGAATGTATGTGGGAAGTCTTGCCATTAGAGAAAATATTGTGTATAAAATCAGACCCCCGGTTTCTCCCTCGTAAAAAAAAGCTTTCAGTTGGTTCCAATTGAGCTTGCAAATAAAAAAAATCTCTTTGGAGTATGGTAAGATGTGAGTTCATTTTCTAGTATGAAGAAAAGAATGGAAGCCTTTTTCTCACAAATCCTTTATTGTTATCGTGCTACCGGTTTCGGTCAATAGTTGACCATCTTCAGGCAAAAAAAGTTACAATAGGATTATTACCGAAATTTTAACTTTTGATGTTCTGTCAAAATTCTTATAGTAGATGTATCTATTTTTTCAGTTTTGTTAGTTACACTTCGTGGTCTTGTATTCTTTATTCTAACGTAGATAGATTGCTCCAACTTCTTAATTATTTTGTGTGGTAATTTTAAAAGAAATTTTTACTTTGAACAGTTACATTTAACACAACCGAAGACAATGGACTCTAAAAAACGTCAAAATCCAGTCCATTGTCTTCGGTAAATGTTGTGTTAAATGTAACTGTTCAAAGTAAAATTCCATTAAAAATTACCACAGAAAACAATTAAGAAGTTGGAGCAATCTATCTACGTTAGAATAAAGAATACAAGACCAAGAAGTGTAACTAATAAAACTGAAAAAATAGATACATTTACTTTAAGAATTTTGACAGAACATCAAAAGTTAAAATTTCAGTAATAATCCTAATGTAACTTTTGTTGCCTGAAGATAGTCAACTATTGACCGAAACCAATAGCACGATAAAAATAAAGCATTTGTGAGAAAAAGGCCTCCATTATTTTCTTCGTACTAAAAAAATCTATTCGTGGACTAATCAACTGGTTCACTGGTATTGTATCGCATATGATAAAAAGGTGCCAAATCATATATTACTTTCTTAATTTTCGGGGGATTTGAACCAAACTTGGTATAATAATAATTTTTGTGGGCACTGAATCTATATACAGGTACAACAGAATTTTAAAATTCATATAGCGACTAAATATGGAGTATTTAACTCCCTAGTGAGGAGCAATTTTGTTTATTTTTTTGAATCTGGACCGGAAATTGTTTTGATAAAGGTTTTTCGAGATTGCTGATTACAGCTTTTGGAGCACAATTTTTTTTAATTTTAAGATTGCCGATCCAAAATGACGGTCGAAATTTCGATTTTCGAAATTTTAGAAAAAATAGCATATAGGGGATTTTTTAGATCATTACGAATCTGGGATCTAACTGTGAAAATTCAAAATGGCGGACAAAAAAAATTGTGCGAACCTGGATAAAAAACCGATATGTAGAAATTTTTGAGACCGCTGATGACAAATCTGAAATCAGATTTTGAACATTCAAAGTGGCGGATCTTTCAAAGACTTTCGCAAACAAAATGTATTGTTTAGAAATTGACATAGCTGAAAATTTCACCCCAGCTCCGATTTTCCACTCTTCGGGTATGACAGATCCAAAAAATAACCCTTGATCGAAGTCGAATGAAAGAAATAAAAAATCCCGTAAAAATGGTATGAATTTCTAAATAATTGAAAAAATTGAAACTTGCACCCAATTTTCCATCCTTCAAGGGTACCTAATAAATAAAAAAAATAACTCATGAAATCAAATTAGAGATACTGAAAACCCTTATATATAAAATGTGGAATGGTTTGGAAAAGAATTGAAAAAACTCAAAATTTCACCCCGAACCCATATTTTCATCCTTCGGTGATGGCATATAAAAAAAAAGAGGAATAGTGACTCAAAAAAAAACCCTGTAAACTAAATATTGTAAAAAAAACTGGACGTTTTCCCCGAAACACCGAACTACTATAATTTTCTCGACGCGCGTTTCGCCAACTAAGTTGACATCTTCAGAAGATTTTGGAAAGAAGAAGAAGATGGAAAACTGGTGTTTCGTGGAAACGTTCAGTTTTTTGTTTCTACGCCGAAGGTTTCAGTACCCACTCCTAAATATTGTAAGATTTCGTAAATTATTCGAGGATGCCAGTTGTGACAAGCACAGTGACGAAAACTATAACAGTGAACCGGTTAAAAATCAGTTTTTTTTTAACATCTATGAGCTCTTTCCACTCGTCATTTAACGACAGTTGTTAGAAGATAGATTCGTATGGGATTTATGCGATCGGACTGGGCTAAAATGTGGCTTCTACCGCGCCGTCGGTCCGTGATCGGCGTTCTCTATGGGGCACGGAGATCCCGCGACCGCAGCTTCCGCCGCCGTGCCTTGTAATCAGCGCAAATTGAACCATTATTGGCAATCAATGATCCGATAATAAACCATTCACCGTTCCGGACTGCTCGATTTGGAGCTTCGCCGCCGTGATTGGCCTTAAGTACCGAAATTATTAGCACAGTTTGGTCGATAAATAGGGGCTTACCCTTCGTATATACAGAGTGTCTGCTATTTCCATGATATGGCGTCGCGTCGGTAAGTTCCAAACCGCAAGAGATACGAGGTGGGTTAAATTATAGAATTATAGAAAAGATGCGCATGCTTATTGCTGATAAGCTGATTTGGTGAGTTTTCCACTGGTCTGGAAAAACTGACAAACTTAATTTGCAATTTTAAGAGTAACTCACAAATGGTAGCGTGTAGCAAAAAAGTTGCCAAAAAAAGTTGAATGACATTCCGTTTTCTACTTGAAGTTTGTACATTTATACTTAAGCCCAGAATAACTATGTAAGTCTTCTCAAAAACAGCATATTTATCTCCACGTCCTCGTGGATGGATATTTATTTTCTAAGGGGTCTTTGCACTTACAACAGCGAAAAATGTATTTTTGGGAATTTATTATAGGAGAACTATGAAAGCCAGGATTGTGGAGTGGGGCTAATAAGCAAACTCTCAAGTATCCGAAATTTTTATTTTTTTTTGTAATTAAAATAAATAAATAAATAAATGTTTACATAGAAAAATTCGGAGACATCTTTTTTTTGCGGATACCAAACGGTGTACCTGATTGGTGAGGCTGCATTCATCTGAAACAAACGCAACAACATTTTTCTAGTTTTTAATACCATTTGTCACAATCTGCACCGTGGGTTTTTGAAAAATTGAAAAATTCTATAATATTTTTTAAAAAATATTTAAAAAAAAAAATAAACAACTAAAAAAATGTTGTTGCGTTTGTTTCAGATGAATGCAGCCTCACCCATCAGGTACACCGTTTGGTCGCCGCAAAAAAAAGATGTCTCCGCATTTTTCAGTGTAAACATTTATTAATTTTTTTTAAGGAAAATAATTTTTTTTTTCGGATACTTGAGAGTTTGCTTTTTAATATGAGTACTATCCACAATCCTGGCTTTCATAGTTTTCCTACAATAAATCCCCAAAAATACTTGTCATTTTTCGCTGTTGTAAGTGCAAAGACCCCTTAATACATCTTGACTTTGTGATAATAATAACGTATCGTTACGTAACTTATTGTAACGTTACGTAATAAATTATGTAACCTTTATAATACGATCACGATCAATAATAGGACAAATATTATAGTTATTAGCCAAAAAATGCACAACGTATCATGTTTTTACGGTTTATCAGTTACCATTGCAAGTCCGTTGAAAAATTGGGCACTCTGTATGTTGTACGCATATAATCTGAGGCGTTACGCTCGTTCGTGGCTGGATAAAATTACAAATATTGCTAATGGAATATGTCTTGTTGAAAAATAAATCGCTTAAGTGGAGATGAATGAATATTGGAGGTATGCTGAGAAACTATAACATTTTCTTTGCCATTTCCCAAAATTGTGACTACTCATATCAAAATATTTCGCATTTTTATAAAATAATGTGCACACCATGACCGGAAACGATGCTGAATTCAAATTTGGCAACCCAAAAAACATAAAAAATGAGCTATTGGAGGCAAAAAAATTCCGACTCACAGGTTTTTCCCAAACGAGCCATTTTTGCGGTTTTGGCCACTTTTTGCATTTTTTCGCAATTTCATGAAAAAAAAAATGCTTTCTATGGTTCAAAATAACTCATAATTCAGATTCAACAACCAAAAAGACATGTGAAATGAATTTTGAATGATGCGATAATTCGTTTTTTTTTTTGCATTTTGACAGAGATAATGAGCCAACCCAAAAAAACTAACCCCGGATTCGGATTCAGTGACCCAAAATACGTGTAGAATAAGTGGTTTTGATTTTTCTCTGTGTGCCTGTGTAATTTGTATTAATAATACAAAATTTAATAACCGAAATTCGAAGACTTGTTTATCAAAATGTAAACAGAAGATAAAAAGAGAAATATCACATGGTAAAAGTTGGTGAAATTGTGTACCTAAACCTAGTAAACAAGAGAAAATAGTAATAACCGTTACTGCAGAAACTTGAAACTTCTCAATGAATAGTGTATAGGTATTTAATAGGCATTCATGAAATGAGCACAGTTCCAAGCCTAAATATATTAATAACCGACAAAGAGAAATTGTTTATTAGTGTCAAACCGACTCAAACTCTTGTCGAATTAGATGTCAATAACTTTCGACATACGAGTAGATAGGTGTCTTACGATTAGTAGTCTATACAAGAATGACTGGAACTAAAACAAAGAAGAGGTATGTAGGTATAATTGTTTTTAACACGCAGTAGTCCTGTTATAGTATTTTTTTTAATGAATTTCTTTTTAGTGGAGAGTATTGTTTTCTCCTGCAGTTATAGAAACTAATATCCATGAAACTAGATTTCATTAATGTTTAGATTTATCTTCTAAAAATATGCACTCGCATTATAATTTCGCATGCTAAATAACCTTTAAATTGCCTATAATTTTAGTGCTAAAGCCACTATTTGAAAATTAAATTAAAAGGAAAATTGTTTTGTATTAGCCGTGGCGACTTTAGGAATGTATCGTAATTTACTGAAAATTTATTTTTACTAAAAGCCATTAAAAATTAATGAATTGTTTAGAAGCTTAATTTAAAATTGAAAAAAACGCTCAGTACGTATGTGTGCAATACAATTTTGTTTCAAGCTAATAGAGAAATAAATTCTTTGTTGCATAGAAATGGTTTACATAGGTATATTTCAACTAGCGAGTAATAATATAATCGTAAAAGTTAATAATATTAATGTTGTATGGCGAACTATGGTGATTTCATTTTGTCTCTCACCTTTTTTAGTTGGTCGTCATCGTCTGGTTTCGCTCTATCACTTGAATCAACATGAGGAGGGAAAAATACGGAGAACAATCTTTAACTCAAGTGAATATGCACTTTGCCACAAAACACTTTGTTTTAATACATGTATGTAGGTATGTATATTTACTAATTAATTGATTCTAAGCAGGCAAGTATACCTTAAAATGATAACATTCGTCAACGCAACAAAAAACGACTGTAAATTCTTTGCACAAAAACTTTAACCTAGTGATGGTGTTATATAGTGTGGTTCATTTAAATAAACATAAATCAAAACCAAATGCAGTTAATTAAAAGAGGCCAAAACAAATGACATAAATAAAAAAAAAATTTTTCGCAGAGGTGAAATTTTATGGTTAATTTTTTTACCATACAAGTATAAAAGGCTGAGCTTACCATCAATAATTCTAGATACACGGAAAAATCTACAGGGTGCTCAAAATGCAGGATCCAACTTGAACAAAATTGTTCTTTATTAAGTCGTTTATTTTAAAAGGAATGTACTATATTTTATAATTCCCTTCATTTCTTTATTCTCTTTCAATATTCAATTTTGTATATTTATCATGAAATGTGCACTCATTTCCATATCATCTTTTTGAGATAGAGTGCAGGGTGCATTTTTTACATGCTGTACCCATTAGGTCAAATCCATATTCATTTCTGTTATTTTCTTGTTATATTTTTTCTTATTCAGGCGCAGTTTAAGTTGGTATTCAGTCTGGAGCAGGTGGACGCAAAGTTTGAATTGGCTCCAAAATGTTATCCCTTCTCACCTACCCCCAGTCTTCAGAAGTGAGCTCGTTGCCCAGCCATATTTGAACTTGACAAATGCTTCCCAGGAGCACTAGATATCGGTGGAAGAACAGATAAAAAGTTTCTTAAGCTGTGTAGATTTTACAAAAGTTGAATAAGTTCCTGTGAGTATACTGTACTTACTTAAAAAACATGTCTCCATAGTTGATTAATTTCCTTATTTTTGAATAATTATTTTCTTTTAAACTATTACTTTTTAAATAATTTGAAGACATTAATTTTCCTTGTTTTAGAAACTTCTGATTTTGTGTCGCAACCTGTCATTGCATATAAAAATTAAATATGAACTTTGCACAAGTGCCAAGATCATATTTTATTACAAGATCATATATCATTATTCTTACATGCAATGACAGGCTGAGACACGACACGACATCAGGAATTTTAAAGAGAGGTAAAATTATGTCTTCAAATCATTTGAAAAGAATAGGAATCAACCAATTACGCAGGCTTTACTAAAACATAGCTCAAGAAACCTGTTCATTCTTATTCTTCCACCGACACCTAGAGCGGGCTATTGATGAACAATTTCATAATATATTTTTCTTAAAACATACATTTTTAAATAAAAATAAATATGCTTTAAGCCTACTGGGGACACTACGTAAAAAACGCATCTTGTACTCTACCTCAAAGGGGATGTGGAAAGCAGTGCACATTTCATGAGAAACATAAAGGGAATGTGGAAAGGGGTGCACATCTCATGAGAAACATAAAGGGGGTGTGGAAAGGTGTGCACGTTTCATGAGAAATATAAAGGGGGTGTGGAAAGGGGTGCACGTCTCATGAGAAACATACAGGGAATGAGGAAAGGTGTGCGTATTTCATGAAAAACATAAAGAGGATGTGAAAAGGGATGCACATCACATGAGAAACATAAAGGGGGTGTGGAAAGCAGTGCACATTTCATGAGAAACATAAAGGGAATGTGGAAAGGGGTGCACGTTTCATGAGAAACATAAAGGAGATGTGGAAAGGGGCGCACGTTTCATGAGAAACATAAAGGGGATGTGGAAAGGGGTGCACGTTTCATGAGAAACATAAAGGAGATGTGGAAAGGGGCGCACGTTTCGTGAGAAACATAAAGGGGATGTGGAAAGGGGTGCACGTCTCATGAGAAACATACAGGGAATGAGGAAAGGTGTGCGTATTTCATGAGAAACATACAGGGAATGAGGAAAGGTGTGCGTATTTCATGAAAAACATAAAGGGGGGTGTGGAAAGGTGTGCACGTTTCATGAAAAACATAAAGGGGATGTGAAAAGGGGTGCACGTCTCATCAGAAACATAAAGGGGGTGTGGAAAGGTGTGCACGTTTCATAAGAAACATAAAGGGGATGTGGAAAGGAGTGAACGTTTCATCAGAAATATAAGGGAGATGTGGAAAGGAGTGCATGTTTCATGAGAAACATAAAGGAGGGGTGAAAGGGGTGCACGTTACATCAGAAACATAAAGGGGATGTGGAAAGGAGTGCATGTTTCATGAGAAACATAAAGGGGGTGTGGAAAGGGGTGCATATTACATCAGCAACATAAAGGCGATGTTGAAAGGAGTGCACGTTTCATGAGAAACATAAAGGTTACAACTCTGTAAACAGAACTATCTTCGAAACGTTTGCTCTTATGAATATATATAATTCGTTTTCATGTAGAAAATTTGATAAGCTACAAATTTTATAAATCATATTTTTTCTGTAAAAGTGACCGTTAACCATTCGGATCGATAAGGACTTTTGACATTTTGTTTAGAACCGCAAAATCAAGTTTCATGTCCAAATCTAGCTTTCCGGGAGTATTTGAATGTCTAATTTCACTGGGGCATGAGGCGTTCTTTCGCACGAAAACCCGGCTACACCAGGAAGCGTGGGTACCGTAAAAACGATCGACAAGTAAAAATAAAAATAGCAGCCCGCATTAAAAGAGAGGAAGCGCTTATTAACAAGTTATTATTCAACGAATGTCGCGCACGTCGCCAAGTGATAAAACAGCCTCCTTCCGAAATAACCTCTCAGCCGAGTCGTCGCGTCCAACTGGCACATAACTTATAATTTGAATCCGTTTAAGCGGCAATGAATCAATCACAGTCGACCTTATCTTCTTAAATGCCCACGTAAACAAACATATGTAAGCTACAACTCGACACCTTATTTTCAGATGCGTTAAAATAAATCCCGCGGCTATCGAAAAACAGCCCGCTATCGCCGTGAAGCGCTGTCATTGACAAAGTGGCGAACTGAAATAAAGCCGAGCAGCTGCTCTCCGCGACATAAGGACACCGGCTCGTGTTGTCTGTCAGGGCATGCGAGACGACAATCGGTATACGCGGGTATCGAGTCCACACTTTGGCTATTTTATCACGGGTTGTAAAGATTGTGAGCGAGAGTACGTTGGGCAAACTATCAATAATTGTAACAAGACTTAAAGAACGTACGGCTCACTTAAAATACAGATAAATCTTGCGGTAACACGCGTTTGCTATTAACTATAAGGGCGATATTTACAAACCCGTGCAAAAATAGCAACGCTCTGTAAAACCTATAATATATGGCAACATATCGATTGGCCAGAGTAGTATAGCTGGGCGGTTCCTGTGACACTTCGATGGCATATCCATCCGGAGCGACCATCCAGTGGGGGGTTCCGTGAAGGTCATGCAAGAAGTGTCACGAGGGTGTGCCGAAGAAGTGTATGTCAATGTCTAGAGGGTGTAAAAGACATATAGGTGAGTGATCGACAATGACCAGAGGCTACTGAAGAAGTAATTGAATGACGTGTAAGCTTGGTAAGTGTGAGCTTTAGGAGCTTAATCTAAGCTTTGTGTGTATTGTCACTTAAGATTTTTACCTGTACAAGAAGTGGTTGGCAATGACCAGAGGCTGCTGAGTGTTTTTACAAGAAATTGTCGTCAATGACCAGAGGGGTTGCTGAAGAGGTAAATGTGTGGAGATGAAGCTCAGCTTTTTTTTATCAGTCATGAGCATTTTCACCTGAGGATTTTTACTTGTTTAATGACCACCTGTACATTTCTACTTCTACTTGTCAAATGGTCACCTGAGCATTTTTACCTGTCACATAACCACCTGAGCATTTTTTTTACCTGTCAAGTGACCACCTGTACATTTTTACCTGTCAAATGGCCACCTGAGCATTTTTACCTGTCATATGAGTTTTTTTATGTGTCATGCACATTTTTACCTGTCAAATGGTCACCTGAGTATTTTTACCTGTCACATGACCACTTAGGCATTTTTTTTTACCTGTCCCGACTTGTTTTCATGAGGCATGCTTAGCACTGACGTATTAACCTTTGCATTGTTGATATAAATTCATTTTAGATAATATGATATATCTATTTAATATAAATGTAATGAGTATTTTAATTATTCATTACTTTAACAGTACTTAGCCAAAATGTGGAATTATCAACAAATTACTGATTTGGAGTCTGGTGTACAACACCTTTATGAAAAATTCAAAGATTGGATGCTGAAAATAGTGCTGTATATGGTCAGCAAATTTATTTAGGCTATAAAGAAGAATGTTTTGCAAGATCCTCAATGTATAATAGAGGAACTGAATTGTGTGAGAAATTTTTAAAACTGGAAATTACATTTAAACAAATGTATGAAGGCTTAAAGCAGGTTGGACTTGATCACTATTTACGACAGCTACAACGCTATATACCAACAAACGAAGTTGTCCTTGAAGATATAGAGATTGATGAAGATGTTTAATGAATTGTAATGAAAATTAAGAAAATAAAGACAATTTAGACAAAATAAAGAGAAACGGACATGCCAAACTCTATATGTGAATCATGTATAAAACAAGTTATAAGACATGAACTTGATGTACAAAAGCATTAAATAAAATATATCTTTCTTTACATTTATTTATTTAATTAACAAAATGAGTATATCAGCAATGTCAAAGGTTAACACGTCAGTGATAAGCATGCCTCATGAAAACAAGTCGGGACAGGTAAAAACAATGCTTAAGTGGTCATGTGACAGGTAAAAATACTCAGGTGACCATTTGACAGGTAAAAATGTGCATGACACATAAAAAAACTCATGTGACAGGTAAAAATGCTCAGGTGGCCATTTGACAGGTAAAAATTTACAGGTGGTCATGTAACAGGTAAAAATCCTCAGGTGAAAATGTTCACGACTGATAAAAAAAAGCTGAGCTTCATCTCCACACATTTACCTCTTCAGCAACCCCTCTGATCATTGACGACAACTTCTTGTAAAAATACTCAGCAGCCTCTGGTCATTGCCAACCACTTCTTGTATAGGTAAAAATATTAAGTGACAATACACACAAATCTTAGATTAAGCTCCTAAAGCTCACACTTACCGAGCTTAAACGTCATTCATTTACTTCTTCAGCAGCCTCTGGTCATTGTCGATTAATCACATATATCTCTTTTACACCCTCTGGACATTGACATACACTTCTTCGGCACACCCTCGTGACACTTCTTGCATGACATTCATGGAACCCCCCCCCACTGGATGGTCGCTCCGGATGGACATGCCATCGAAGTGTCACAGGAACCGCCCAGCTATACTACTGGCCAGCCTCACAATAGAGGGATAATATTCTTTGGAGTAATGAAAGTAGAATCGTATTATACGATAATACTTGAGGTGCGCAATTTGTGCGAAGACCAGAAAGATCTGCTTTTTGTCCCCGATACACAAAAAAAAAAACTATTAAAAACATGGGGGTGTGAGTATAATGATATGGGCATGCTTTTCCAGGAATCGCACTGACCACAATTTCCATATATCAAATATTATGACCCAAGATGTTTAATTGCAAATTTTCAAACTATTAAATATTACCCTATGCAGAAATGAAATGCCTCTGCGTTGGGTCTATCAACACGATAATGACCTAAAACATACAGGTACTGCAGCAAGGGTGACACGGTGCCTTAATGAAAACAGATTAACTGTATTCTCACAGCTAGCCCAAAGTCCTGACCTCAATCCGATTGAGAACCTTTGGATTGACGTCAAGAAAGCCGTAGCTGAAGTTAGACCGTCAAATATGGATCAGTTATGGACCGTTGTTCAAAGCGCGTGATCGTATATTCCTTTGCAGTTTTGGAGAGATGCCACCGCCTAATAACCTCTATGCCAGAGAGGTGTCAAATAGTTTTGCAAAATAAGGGACATGCAACGAAATATTAATAGTCTGTGAATAAAATATAAAATACAACTTTGTCATTGTTTGTTTTATTGTATTTCATTTGTATTAATGTTGAGTGCTGTTATTTATTTGAACGTTAAAAAATGGCCTGTGGTATCCAAATTCCGCCAATTCCGCCAAACATTTTTCTTTAAACAACATAGACTTTATAGATACTCACTTGGTGGGGGTTATTTGACTTATATGTCAGTACTTGGGTGGGAAATACACACTTTAAAGTCTCTGCTATTATTTAGCACGGGTTTTTACGACGTTTGTACAACGAAAACAATAAGGAATGTTAACAGTCTGTACAGTAACAAAAATTATACCTACTCAACACCAATTGAAGTAGAGCACCTAAAAATTTCGTAATTTTTAGGTCTCATAACTTAAACAAAGTCTTATAACGAATAAGGAGTCCAAATGTTCAAAATTTGGCAAGTGTCAACAAAATTTGTACAGGGTGTTTTGATCAGCAATATTTTTTTCTAAACTGTGAAATGATGTATAGCATTATTTCGCTGGGGTGTTATTTAAAGTATCAGTTAAGACAGGATTAATAAGATATTATTACATCCACCTGGTTTACACACTTACATTTTATTACATAACACCTGATGTTATATTAAGAATATCATGTAAGCGAAAAAGACTTGTTCCTGGAGATGTTCATATTATGTTCTATAATTATGTAACTTAATAGTTTCACACCACTGTAGGGAGAAACATGGGCTGGTGGTAAGTGCAAGTTCAAGCGCAAGCAGGATATCCAATAAACTGATATGGGTGCCTAAACATTGTGGTTGCCATTACAAAGGTTTGTATATGTTGTGAAAACCTTGTTGCTACTTGAATCAAGGAGCACAAGGTTTAGGATAGGCCTATAAGAAGTAATATGATGTTAACAGCTATATCCCTATCTTTTTTGTTATAAAACTTAGTTATATAAGGTTACCATGCAATCCTTATAGGCTGTGCTATTTAAGCTCTTACAGGGTATTTAGAGGTAACTGAAATAATATTACCATATTATGGCTTATATTACCAAAGGGTTTATAAAGGGTGGGCAATCATACAGTTTCTTTTTAAAATTGCTATTAAGACTACATCGTTGAGTATTTTTAAATGACTGTTGCTTTATTCAAGAAAGGGTGCCCTCCCATTATTTATGAAAAACAATTTCAGTTAAATGGCCGCCGCGGCTGGCTTGGCAGTAGTTCATTCTTTTCACCCAATTTTGCAGTACATTTTTGATTATTTGTGGCTCTATTGCACGAATAACTCGATTGATGTTTTCCTTCAGTGCGTCAATAGTTTGTGGATCGTTGGAGTAACAACAATCTTTAACATGTCCCCATAAAAAAAGTCCAACGGTGTTAAAAAGATCGATTGTTTCATGGCTTGTGTGACAAGTTGCTCCATCCTGCTGGAACCAAATCTCGTCCAAGTCCAAATCATCCAATCGAGGCCACAAAAAATCAGTTAACATGTCTCTGTAACGCATTCCATTTATTGTAATGCTGTTACCATCTTAATTTTGAAAGAAGTACGGACTAATGATGCCACCCCTCCAAAACCCACACCAAACAGTCACTCTTGAAGGATGCATTGGCTTCTCTATGACTATGTGTGGATTTTCGGAACCCCAAATCCTACAGTTCTGTTTATTAACATGTCCTGCAAGATGAAAATGAGCTTCGTCGGAAAAAATGATTTTTCGATTGAAATCGGCGTCAATTTCAAACTCATTTGAAGCCCACACGGAGAAGCGATAACGAAGTGGATGGTCATTTTCCTTTACCTCTTGAGTAAGTTGCAACTTGTAAGCAAATAATTCGAGGTCTTTATGCAATTTTCTCCTCAGACAAGTGCGACTGACATAAAGCTGTGCCGAGTGCTCTGTGACGAGTTGAGGTTCTTGGGTTTTCACGCACACTTTGGGCAACAGCAGAAATTCCTTCAGCTGTGCGCACCGGACGAGTACGTGGATGACTTCTGTTGTCCATAAGCATGCCAGTTTCACGAACTTACCTTAAGAACTTTCTTACACCAGGCGCTGACGGATTTCGACCAAAAATTGTTCTCAATTGTTTCACTGTTTCTGCAACACAGCATTCACTTTGGAAATAATTTTTCAATATTTCCCAACGTTGTTCAAGCGTAAAATGATCCATTTCTTACAGCATAGGTTAGACACCACATATATGTCAAATGTCAAGCGCGTCAGTGTCGGCAATGTAGAAATAAAACTCAGTTTAAAAAAGATCCAATCCAAAAGGAACCAATATATGGCCCACCCCTTAATTTGGTGATATTGATATTTCCATGTTGGGATAAGTGATGATGTAGTCAACTGTCAAAGCAATCGAGTCGTACCAAATTTTTAAAGTTTGATCTCAAAAGTTTTCAAAAACTTTTAGGTATTCTACTTGATAATGGACCGATATCCAACTGGTTTTGTTTGATAATAAGCACAAAATTACGATTCACCGGACCACAATGAAAATTTTAGTATATATATAGAGCTGATAGTTAGGTATGTCAAGCTAGTTTTAATTAACTTTTAATGACGCAAACGCAGTTGGAAAAAAATACTAAAACCTTTATTTTATAAAAGAAAAACGTAGGTATTATAGATTCAACAGAATTCTGTTTGTTCGAGATTTTATAAGGTTTTTTATAAAGTTTTTTTATGATTAAAGCTAATAGGCCTTAACAATCAAAATATACGAAAACCATTCAATTCAAATGCAAATTGCGTTTACAAAAGCAATGCAAAGAAGGAATTTTGTCAGACAGACACGAGAACAAGGTTTATTGTGTTCCAAAAAATGCTCCGAAGATGTAAATTAGAACAACTACATTTATCTATTTTACTTTTTGACTGTAAGATTGTCCAGATTAATTATTTGTTTACATTTGTGCTGCCGTTTGTTGTTAAACATTGACCAAATGTCAAAGTTATATGTAAAACGGGTTACTGTGTTTGAAATTATTTGGAAAGGAGAACTAGCGTATCTATGAAAACAACATGGTGTTGCAATGCATGCGTATTTGCTTTAAGCTGTGTATATTTAAAATACATACATACATACATACGTTAGAAAGAAAATAAATAAAAAAGTATTCCAATTTTTTAAAAGCAATTTACATCGATGGCACTTTAGATATTATTTTAAAAATAGTAAGGTTTTTTGTAAACTAAGTAATCTAAAATATGCTTCTGATGTAGATGTACACCAGTGGTCAAAATAATGGAAGTTGTATGTTTCTCATAAATATGGTTTATTTCGCGATATTACATAAATCAATGAACAACTTAATATTTGATTTTATATTTTATTTTTTTGATAAATGCTTTACAGTTGTTAAGCTAGGTGTTGAGTTAACCAACCCTTGCCAACGTCCTGCAGAAATTTCCCACATAGTTTTTTTTTAGTTTTTAGTTTTGTTTTGAATATAAAGCGTCTTATATATCTTCAAATGTTTTCGATAGGATTTTGAGTTGAGTGATTACGTAAGCCACTCCAAATCATGTTCAAGTTTGTTCATGTAAATCATGTTTCAAACGTGAAAAAAAACACGTTTTATTTTGCATAAATTGTTAAATAACTAATGAAGCTCACACTTTTGACTGTACGGGCCCCAGCCATTGTATTCTACGGGAAAAAATACATAGGATTCAATAATAATTAAGGCTCCGCCAAAAAATACAAATTTTGGACGCTTTTTAATCCCTGGCAATTGAGGAGCTTGCTGCAAGAACGATGCAGCTCCAATTTCAATTCGTGACGAGGTTAACTGCTTATAATTTCGATAAAACTATTAGACGTTATTAAACGCAAATTCGACGCAGCTCAGTATATGTCAGTATGTATACTCCATGCACTGAGATGTGTGGAATTTGCGTTAAATAACGCCTAATATTTTTATCGAAATTATAAGCAGCTAACCTCATCACGCGTTGAAAATGGAGCTGCATTGTTGTTACAGCAGGGTCCTCAATTGGACTGTGCGTAATCGAGGCCTTACTTAACGCGCCCAAAATTTACGGATATAATTTATTATCTGCTCCGCCCAAAAAAATCTTTTTCTGCATAGGACACATCAACACACTTCACTCGTACAAATTTCTAATAGTTTGTCGGACAACAACTTCCTGTTTGTTAATGAACGAACACTTCAGTCTAAAGGAAAAGAAAATCACAAAAGGCAGTTGTCGACTATTAGATATTTATCACCTTCCGACACGTCGTAGTGTGTTCTGTTTAGCTTTTCGGAAAAGGTCATTTAACTACGGCTCACGAGGAGGGCGTTTCTCGCGACACATTCCCGAGAATCATCCGGGCACGCTGTCCAGAATCACTAAATTATCCCTAAATAGAGCCTGGCGCCATTCACAGCACATGTCAACCGAAACCCTGCGTTGGTGTCATGTATTGACGACGGACGGACAGATGAAGTCGAACTGGGAGTTCTCAGTGTCTCCCAGGAATAAAAAACAACTAGCAATCCGATTAGAGATTTACATGGAAAATGTGTCTACGGCTGCATATGGTAATTTTTTTAACATTTAGTCAAGGGGTTTCATCATGGCACTTTAACAATTATTCGTATTAATGAAGGGGCGTCGAAGCAAGTTCATGGCTTGGGTTACTTTTACATCCTGTAACTTTTCAACAGCTAGGATACACGTGTTTGTTGGAGGTTTTTCATGTTCTCAAAAATATTACCCTGCGATGACATGATACAATACAGCAGAAAGATATTAATTTTTCGTATAATGTTATAACATATACGAAATGTGTTGTGTTGTATGTGTTGTAATGTTCACATTTATTATTTTTTAATGGTGACGTGGTTTATGACGGTGACTTATGGTTTGTCAGCGTGGCTGTTTTTAAATGTCAGTCTACCGTAAAGATCTTTGAAAATTCTGCATCCGGTAAAATTTTCTTGCGCATATAAGCATACTATGTCACATTTCTTAAATATAAAATAAATTACGTTTTTACTTTAACAAGTAAAAATTAACTTTTTTCAAAAGTTTCTAAAAAATCCCCTTCAGCAGCCCCACACTAACTAACCGAACTGTCAAACTAAGATACTTCGACAATAAATCGTTGCTATAAAGAGGTGTGCATCCCATAATAAAGATTTACTTAAATTAATTGCATTGTGGACATTAAACGTCGAAAACATTTACTCGAAAATCGAAAACAGTTACTCGGAGCGACATTTAAAAGATCTTAAGGCTTTTTTGTGACAAAATGATGAAATAATTTATAATTATACTAAAAATATGAATAATCGAAGGCACAAAAAAAGTTGCACCGGTTTTGGAGTACTTAGTATACCGCAAAGAGAGCCCTCTGTAATATATGTAGGTACATCAGAATTATTAACAAATTAACATTTTGAGACCCTATATCTTAGTAACAACTTATATTAACTTTGGAACTACGGTATGATAAACAAACAGATATAAATACGGTAAATAGTAAGAAATATCACAATATTACAAAAAAAAAAAAAAAAAAAAAAAAAAAAAAAAAAACACTTTTTGTTCCTGAATGTATATAGGAAGGCAGAAATTAGTGTGTCCTTTTTTTCTCGTATAGAAAACAAACAATTCGTTAACTGTAACAAATGTTTATATACTGATGTTGATGAAACAAATCATTTATACACGGTGTGTTAATTAAGAGTCAAAATTCCTGAAGTGGGCCACTTAAAATCGATGTGTTGAATTTTAATTTCTTTTTTAGGGATATTTCAAAATTAATATCCTAAAATGTTTTTGCAAAATTTTTTATTTTGCAAAAGATAAACAAATTACTTTTTAGGTAAGGTTTTTTTTGAAAAGAGATTATTCAGCGAGTATTTTATAAAACTTTACGAAATTTTAATGGCAGATACAAGAATAATAGGAGAATACGATAGTATATTCACTTTATAAAAAAAAATATTTATTTATAATATTTTTTTTTAATAAACAAAGGTAAATTAAACAATGTTCTCGGCTAGGTAGGAGAAATTTTTTTAGGTTGTATTCTTTTATCCTTAAGATAACGATCCCCGCAATTTTGTAATCTTCAGAAAATTATGTTCACTTCACTGCCATGAGCAGTAGCAAAAAAGTTCCACTCAGCTTTAATACCAAAGTCTTCTTCGTGGTATAACAAATTCAGCAAATTGAATCGATTTTTATAAAATAAAAAGCTTGTGCCGGCATTTGTGGGTGTGTAAAAAGAAGCGCTTACCTCGCAAGTTTGCAAAATAAAACTATAGTAACATCGCGAAAACTGTATGAATGGGCTCGTGAATTTTTCAAAAAAAATTGAGCTTGAATATTGTTCATCGGATGCATACAGAAAACGCAAAAAACACTTAAAATCACGTTTTTCAAATGCTAAAACCATTAAAGGAACCCGACAATATCATCGTTTCAAACCGTTCGATATAAAAAATTTAGAATGTAAGATTTTTTCCGATCATACCAAAGTTGTATTACTAAAGGTATGTAAATAATTTATGGACTTTGTTCCTGCGAAAGGTTTTTTTAACCATTTTTGCGGAGATTTCTCTCATCCCCAATTCGTTAGTCAAAATTGATTCAAATTTAACTCTTCCCGATCATTTTTGTCGTCAACCGACGATCTGAACGCACAAGATCCCGTATTCTATGGACATTTTCATCGGTCCTTGAAGATCAAGACCTTCCGCTGTGTGATTCATCTTCATTCGACTCCTTCTGAGAATGCCTTAAACCACCGAAAAACCTGGACTCTTGAAAAAAAACACTGTCTCCGTAGGCGTGTTGAAGTTTTGCAAAAGTATCCATCACGCTATGTCCAAGTCTGAAGCCAAACCTGATAGCACACCGTTATTCAAAATAATGTCATTTTTAAAACGTACTGGAAAAAACCGGTTTACGAAAACAGTCACAAAGAACAAACAAATGACCCAAGTTCCAAATTGTACTGAAGGTGCATTACATGTTAACCCACCAGGGGGGTGGGTTGCTCCAAGTCCCGTATCCGCAGTATTGCTAGATCGGGCGCTAAGTTGCCAATCTTATTACTTAATTTACACCTCGTATAATGCGACTACAGAAGATAGACTGTCTGCGGTTAAAAAATGTTTACCTATGTGTTTTACGCTAGTCAATAGAGCTCAAAAAGGGGTCAGTTTATGACACGATTGATACATGAAATCCGACTACGGGATACTTTTAAGTTCAGTCTTTAGATGAAAACATATATGAGTTGGACTTTTTTTAATAATAAATTAGTGAAAAAAAATGGCGTCTTTTCAGTTTTTTTCTTATTGAAGAAAAGCTATTGAAGCAATCACATCGCATACAACAGGAAAGTTGTAGATAATTCAAAAACCTTTAAAATGAAAAAAAAATCAATCGGTGCATAACATTGTCGTTGTCCCGTCATTGCTGCCAAAAAAGAGAAATGCAGGTGTGCAGGTTGCAGAAATGCAAAGCTAGCACATGATTATCTAATTCATTATATCTAAATAAGGGTGGTAAATGTCAATTTACAAACGACAGGTGCATAGGTACGAGATAACATAATTCACGATAGTGATTTAAAGGTTTATCTGAAGCAACTTATTTACGAGAAGATGTATGTATGTATTTAGGAAGTACATACATTTCGAAATACATACCTACATATCTCCCGGCGCTCATGGCTGTGATGATACAAATGACGCCGCGCTTTACTTAGCAATGAATCATTTCATTATTTGTTGGTTGGACTGTAGCCTTCATCAATCACAAAGTAAACGGAACAATTCGCGACGAGACGTCTCGGTTTATTAAGCAGCATTACGCCCGTTGAGCAGCAATAAAACGATAATTTATAAAACCGTGCGATATTCAATTATACACAAATTTTTACGGCCTTCGATTATTATTGTGCTAACTGCGAAGGTGTCTGATCGCTATTATTTTTATTTAATAGCCCATTCTCAAATCAACAAACACGATAATCGTTTTTAACGGCAAACGTTAACACTCCGGGACGCTGACACCCGATCCGAACAAGATAAAGACGGACGGCCGGACAGATTCGAGGGAGTGACGCATATAAATGATCGGAGGTCGGCGCTAAACTCTTAACGCGCAACGGAGATGATCTTCAAACATAATTTCGATTATTATAAGCGTTAGACTAATGACAGCCTCCGATGGAAAGCCCAACTTATGTACATATATGTTTTAATTCGATAAATTTCAATTGGGATATGGAAGAAAGTAGGGGAATTGTAGGTAAAATGATATACCAATGTAAAACGGGATACTGCTCTTAATTTATGCACCATGAGGTGATATACATATCCTACATACAATGCCATCCATAACGTTTGCGCCATATGGGAACATTTTTTGTGTTTGCATTTAAGAAATTCTTTTGACCGTCAGTTATTTGGGCATGTAATAGCAATAGCGCCCGTCAAACCTAGTAAAAAGGTTTACAATATACGAGTAGTATACGAAAATTTGAAATCGACCCAAGAGTAAACTACCTTTATTTTCAACCCTAGAGGAAAATATTATAAAAAAAAGGTATTCCTTTGTAAAAGGTTAGGCCCAATATGAAGTTTCAGTGAAGTATGGTGAAAAAACGGTTCCTGACATATTTTCAACTTACCCTCGTACCACATTCGAACGAAATCGCTAAAAATCATTAAAATCGTAGTTTCTGAAGACTTTTCTCCAAGAAAAATATTGTTATTGTTCAAAACAACATGTAAATGGGCAACGATAACTCAATTATAAAAAAGGTCAGCAAGAAATAAACGAATTTTTGGTGCAAACTTTATTTTATGTTCAAGAATAAGGCAAATAGCTTGGCAAATAGTTAGAAAGCACGTTTAGAATACCATTTTTAATAAATGTTTTTTCAAAAGTATGACTGCTATAAGGTGGAAATAATTTTCATTTTACAAAGCAATACGACAGCAAGATATCAATGAAGAGCAAAACTTTTAATGTTGCACATCACATATGTAAATCACATAAATCATAATCACAAATATAACATCAAATAAAAAAACAAAAAATAGACAAAAGAAAACTAAAATTATATTAACTATTAGTATTCTGAAAACTCCACGTGTTGAAATAGAAAAAAAAAGGAAAAGTAACAAGTAAACAGACATTAGTATTTTACACAAATAGAAATATTATTAAAGGAACCTCGAAGGGCGTCCTTTTTAAAGCAACTCTTCTTCAATAATGTTTACTCTACGTCTCTGTGCGTCTTTCTTCATTTTGGATACATACTATAGTTCTTCTGAACATTTCTTTCTCGACATTAACAAGAAAATGTGGGGACATTTCATCCACGAATTGACGAATAGCTTCTTCTAGGTAAATGACCAATATTGTGAAAAGGTCATATAAACTTTTCCCTTTAAATAGCCCTACATAGTGATTTGAATTACTTTTAAAATATTTCAATTAAATGTTATTGTACCTTTAAGGAACATAATTTTGCATATTTTTCAAATGTTATTACAAAAGTATCACCTCCAAAAAGTGTGCTTTCGATGAGATTTAAAATAATTATTTACTTTTTGTATTATTCTTGAAGATAAAAAAGTTTGCACCAAAAATTCGTTTATTTCTTGCTGACCTTTTTTATAATTCAGTTATTTGTTGCTAATTTATAGTGTTTTGAACAATAACAATATTTTTCTTGGATACGATTTTAATGATGAGCGACTTCGTTCTAATTGTGGTACGAGGGTAAGTTGAAAAAATGTCAATCAACCGTTTTGAACTGCATACTGCACTGAAACTTCATATTGGAGCTAACCTTTTACAAAGCAATAACTTTTCTTTATAACATTTTTCTTTAGGGTTGAAAATAAAGGTAGTTTACTCTTGGGTCGATTTCAAATCTTCATATGCTACTCGTATATTATCCACTTTTTACTAGGTTTGATGGGCGCTATTTTAGTTTAAAGACATGTCCAAACAACTGATGTCAAAAGAATTTCTTAAATGCAGACACAAAATGATTTCACATATGGTGCAAACTTTATGGATAGCACTGTATATCGACAACGATGATAATCTAACTGCCCATAAGTTGAGTGGCCATAGAAGTAGTGTTTGCTTTATGCACAGCTTGTTACAGTTTATCATGTGGTTACATTATTTGGAAAAGCCTACTTGAGAGCAGCTACGCCGTCGAAAGAAAGAAAGGGTTTTGAGAAAACTGGCATATGTCCAATAAACCGTCATGTATTTATGGATGAAATGCTTTCTACTGCGGCCCCCACTGAGGTTCCTGAAGAGGAAGTATCTATGTTAGAGGAAAATCAACAGATAACAGAATCAACTCGTTATCATACACCACCAACTTTCATGTCTTCAGGTTCAACTAAACGGCGGACACCATTTTTCTAATGCATAGATTTAATTCTCCATCACGCATCGCCACCTTTTGCCACCAAAAAGAGTTTTTTTGCGTATCTTGCCAGTGGACAACAGCAGTGACGATGAAGCCAGTATATGGATAACATCAAAACCAATGTTTATTTCTCCCGAAATCTTATGTCCATATCGAAAAGCAACAGAGAGACGAAAGAGAGAAAGTAAAAACAGTACGAATAGAAAAGTAGAAATGGTACCGAATAGTATTGGCAGTTGAGCAGTACAATGGGCCAAAGTTGTGGAGACGACGATGTTAATATAAAGAAGGAAAACCGTTGACAGGGATCGAAAGATCTGTTAAAACAAATGAGTCAACTGTACATAATATTTGTAAGCGGTATTGGAACTCTGAATTATCAAGGTCATTCATTTAATGAGGAGCAGCAAAGCATTTAGAAAGCATTTCACAGACAAACTTTTTGGCCACTTATTTTAAAGACACTATAATTCAGTAGATGACTAGCAGATATACGTGAAGACACGATTCAGCTTCGGCTGCAACATAATTGTTCCTTATTTGTATACCGAGGTAATTTATTTCAGTGTTCCGTATTATGATGTTTCTCTAACACGATGATATGTCACAGAAGAGTCAATACCGCCGATTCTGATCCTTTATGAAATTTATCATCGCGTCGTACCGGCGTTCACACACACACAACACATACACAATACTGATTTCAGCTTCACATCAATAATCCATTGAGCTGTCATCGGAAAACAAGCGAACGCAAACAAAAAGCAGTCAACAAGTGTGAAGAATACCGATAGAGCTTCACGGTACCTGTTGAAATCAATCATTCGTTCGCATAACGGCTCTGCTAGATTTCTAATGAAAAACGATGGGCCTTCGCGCCACTCGCCCGTTTGCTGGACATGGGCGTCTCTGCAGGGGAGGCAATTAGCTTAGCAAACTGAAAAAATAACATGAACGCAACATACAACAGTTATTTAAAAATAACTGGAATATAACAGGATCTCAACTCTGTAACACGCCTGTTGCAGAGTTGAGACTTGCAAGCCTGCTGCAAGTTTATTAGGTTTATAATCGAAATTAATCTTCAAAAACAAAGGCCATGCGATTTATTTATAACCACTTGTAACTGCAGCCGTGAACGCTTCTGGAAATACCGGGTGTTTCACTATAAATTAATTTACATCAAAACTTTATACCCCCCCTTAACTTTTTTATTTGGCTTTATATCAAAATGTTAAATACAATGGGTTAGGATAGGGTACAATGTTAAGTTTTTTATGATTTAGTTTGTTGCAAAAAAAACATGATAAATAAAAATGTTTCTTATGGAACACCCTGTATATTATAAATAATTGGATTCGTTTCCCTTATTACACTTATTTTAAAAATCAAGAAAAAAAAAACGCCTATTTCAATTTTACATGTTGTAGGCAATGGATTCAAGAATGGGCTTGCCATTGTTCGGACACCTTGCAAAATTGGCTGTATTTGAATTCAATAAGAGATTGTCTCAAAAATTTGCTGAAAAGTGCTGCAAAAGCTTATGACTTTGAAAAAAATACAGCTTTCATCCTTTTAAGTCCAACATTTAACGCAAGCTAATTTAAAACAAGAACGTTTCACATTCTGCAGAAATGTGTTAGAAAAACTAGAAAGCGATCAAAATTTCTTCTATAAAATGTTGTGGAGTGATGAGTCCTGTTTTAGCATGGCAGGAATTGCAAATAGGAAAAACATTCATTACTACATTCCTTACAATCCCGAAGAGTTTTGAAGTGAAACATTCTGGCCGCCGATCTGTAAACGTGTGAGGTGGGGTGGGGTTCGATTTTTTTAACCATTCGCTGACCAGTGATCTTTACCTTGACAAGCTACAGAACGACACTGAAGATTTAGTCGATGAATTACCTTTAAATGAAGCGCATGAAATTGTTTTTCAGCAAGATGGGGCACCACCCCATAATGTTGGTTTAGTAATATATTTTTTTTTTTAATGAGAAATATGAAACCTGGATCGGAAAATGTGGAACACTTAAGTGGTCGCCGAACAGTCCTAACTTAACCCCTCTTAATACTTTTAAATTTTTTATTTGAAAAATAATGTATAGGTATATAAAAGAACACAACGTTGCATTATTAAAAAAAAATATATGCAAAATTGCTTTGAAACAATACAAATCCACTTTGTAGAAGGCCTAAGTAAAAGGCTAGCTTACTGCCAAAAATAGCAAAAAATCTTCAGGGGGAAATTTGCGTTTTTTTTTTTCAAAAATGACTTCCTTCTCTGAAGATCTCGGAAACGGCTTGCAAAATATTTGCAAAACATTTTGCGAGTAAATACAGAGTCTTTTTATACTTGTGATTTTTGCAAAATTTTCGTTTTGCTTAAAGATACAACTATTGTAAAATCTCAAAAACGAAATGTTGGAATGAAATAAAAATTCAAATTACCATAACTGTAACAGATCTAAAAATTTCAAGAATATCACGGATATAAAAAGACTGTGATTTACTCGGTGATTATGAAAAAATATATGTCGCAAATATTTTGTAAGCCGTTTCCAAGATTTTCAGGGGAGGCAGCTATTTAAAAAAAATACGCTAGTTTTCCCTGAAGATTTTTTGTTCTTGTACCCTTCTACTTAGGTATAGTAATCACTCCCTAAAATATGGTACGGATCCCATGTCTCCTTACAAAAATTCCACCAGCCGCCACTGTAAGTTATAATATCAAAATCACTCCAATTATAAACACATTTCAAAAAAGCTCTGTTTCACCAGAAAATCTTAGAACTTAGCAGTTTGTTCTTATGCTTTTTGAAAAACTTTCATTATTCTTAAAGTTACAGCTATTATAAAATCTGAGAAACAAAATGCTGATAAAATTCTAATTTCCATAACTAAACAGTTCTCAAAATTTAGAAAAAGTACTACTTACTTAGTGATAAAGTATCTGCAAGAGACTTGTAATAAAGTGCATTGTAAAATGTATTGAGGTGTATTTCAAAAACTGGCAGAGTTAGATAAATTGAATAAACAAGAGTACATTTTCTACCACCCAAGTGGACCTACGTGTTTATTGTATGTATGTATATTTAATTAGGAAAAATGTTCCACCTAAATAATAAAAGGGATTTCAAAAAGCTAAATCCTTCCGGGAAGTAAACCAGTGGCCAATCTAACAATTATATTACAATATATATGTCAGTAGGCGTATACTTTGTTTTACAATATTTAAAACTGTATTAAAAAAAAAATATTTTGAATTCTTGGTTTTATTCTTAGTGAACTCAAATTTTCTCTGTGTTCATCGATGGAAACTTTATTTCATTGCATTGAAGGCTTTATCTTGATTGTAAATTGAAACGCCAATGGAACCAGTATTCCAAAAAAAAAGGAAAAGGGCGAATAATCGGCGTGACAGGAAACGGTGGCGGGGATATCGTAAATCAGGGTGTAGGTGCGCTAAGATAATTGGGTGTCGTCTGGATCCCTTTCTGGCGCCATGGTACCACCGATGACATTCCCTCGTGCATAGGTCAAATTTGTGAATGTAAACCGTGGGGATGTATTCCTACATTGAGACATATGTTATTGGAAATTTTGAAACACCCTGTTTCGCAAGTTGTTCGCATTCGTCTTTGTAGTTGTTATTTCAAGTCGTTAGTTCTTTTACGGAAATAATTACAGTGAATGTATCTACTAAACGAGTACACCCCTGGCTGTAATAAAAAAAATGTTTTATGTGCAATTATAAACAAAAATGTTGTTCACATGTAATCGTTTCCTCCAGTAGTCGTTTGATCGGCGATGAAATCTCCTCCTTAACGATTACTACTATACTATAACAAAACGTCTTAAATACTATAACACAAATCAAGGTCAGTACTCGTAGGTATTTTAAAAGTTTGTGACAGTGTCCTAAACTATATTTGAGAAACAAATACTTAGGTACACTTTAGTTGTGGTAATATAAAATAATAGTGTCTATATTGGATTTTTATCATTAAAAAATAGGCGTGCTTATTATTTTCGTGTTTCGTCGAGGTATTATTTTTTAGAAAAATTAGATTTGACTTTTTCTTCAAAAAATTGCAAAAATGGCATTACTATATTAAATCAGTTTTTTTTACCAGTTTAAAGTCAATTTTTTATCTTTAAGATAGAGAAGTAATAAATAAAAATTAATAAATGCTCAAATGCTCTATGAGAAGTAGAGAAATACATTCTGTAAAAAAAATTAAAATCATATTAAGCAATATTTAGTGAAAAAAATTGTATTATCAATTAAATTAATGCACTGGGGGTTGGTGCAATTTAAAAATCTTGCGAAAATCTTTTTCAGAAAATGGCTGCACCCCCCAAAAAATAAATGGTTGCAAACGGACTACAAAATATTCACGAAACATTTTTTCTTAACAAGTATATGCAGTCATTTTATCCCTGTGTCTTGTGTCCCTGTGGAATAAAAAAAATTAAATACACATAACTAAATAATAAATCAAAAACTTTTTGTTTTTTCTCTTTCCCAAAATTTTCTGAGGGTGCAGATATTAAAGAAAAAATAGCAAGTTTTGTCTGAAGATTTTTTACTATTCTAGCCTTTCTATAGGTATTTGGATCTGAAACAACCTCCTAAAATATCTAGTGGGGGGATTTACTATTTTCCAAGTTATTTACGTTTCTTTGAAAACATCAGTGGCGGTCGGTGGAATTTGACATGCTCGTATTTTCTTTAGGAGGCATGGGACCCACACCATAATTTAGGGGGTGGTTACTAGACTTAAGTAGAAGGCTATAATCGCAAAAATCTTCAGGGAAAACTTGCGAAATTATTTTTCCAAAAAAAGGAAATTTTAATTTTTATTTCATCACATAATTTCGTCTATGAGATTTTAAACTAATTGTATCTTTAAGGAAAATAAGAATTTTGCAAAAATCACAAGTATTAAAAAAATTGTATTTACTCGGTGATTATGAAAAAAAATATATTTTGCCACTATTTTGCAAGCCGTTTCCAAGATCTACCCGTAGGCAGCCATTATTGGAAAAAAAAATCTCCCTGAAGTTTTCCCTGAAGATTTTTTGCCATTACAACATTCTCCTACTTAGGTCTAGTAACCACCCCTAAAATATGATGTGGGTCCCATGCCTCCTTACGGAAATCTCGTATTTCCGTAAGGAGCATGTCACTTGACCACCGAAGACAGAGTTCAAGCCGAACTGGAAGACGATGTCGATTGTGTGAGATATTGTTAAAAAGTAAAATTTCGATTTTCCAGTGGCGGTCGATGGAATCTTCACACAATCGACATACCGTCTTCAACTTCGGCTTGAACTCTGTCTTTTACGTCTGATCAGGGGAATGAATCATTTCACTATTTCTTAGCTGGACTATAAATTGCACGCTGCTGATATAGCAGGTGTCCATCCGTCCTTACCACTTACATATCTAGCGCAACGAAGTCTATTACACAACAAGAACGAGTACGAAATAAACACGCTTCTCGCTAACTACAGTAAAAAAATAATTTCAAAGGCAATTACGCGAATTTCTTAATCCACTTGTTATGCAGATAAACCGCGGCCTTTCGGTTAATTAATTGCATTAGCCGCGGTACTTACATGTATTTATGTAAAGCCGGCCGAAGTTTTGTCTTGTCGTCTTCGCTTCGCGGGTTAATGACACGGTTTTCATGTAAACAAGACTGGTTTTTGTGTAGCGCGATTACTTTATACTCCGAAATCTAGGCGATAAAATTTAAATTAAACATTTATGTAAATTACGCATGTAGCACTGTGTCGACAAAATCATACTCTTATACGGAATGATTAATTTCAGCGACACACGAAAGTGCCACCGAACCCGCATCAGGACTATGGCGAGCATTTCTCAGCATTTCCATATATTTCAGCGATGTTAATGTACAGGGCTTCAGTTTTATAAATGAATACCTTTTTAGTTCTTGATAGAAGTTAAAACAGTAGTTTTAGTAGATACATTACACAGGTCTACAAAAAAAAGTTCTGTTTTTTGCGATTAGACCCATCATTTCCTATGTATTTTGATGCACAAAAACCAAATTTGGCAAAAAAAATGTTTCTACCGCTTCAATTTTTCTCTCCACCCCCATATAACCCCCATAAACTCTTAGAGGAAATTAAAAAAAAAATGTATTTTGGTTTTTTGGGTCGCTGATCACGAATCTGAAGTCAAGAATAAATTTCGACTTAATGACAGCTGTCAACAAGCTGTCAAATTTCACTAAAAAGTAAAAAGTTGATATTAAATGCATATTATTAAGTTTTTTGGGTTGCTGATTACGATTCTGAAGTCAAAAATGATTTTTGACGTAATTCAATCGCACGCGCCGTAACTTGGTTAGATTATTAATTAGAGTATTAATGTGGCACATATAACAGTATTCCAGTAGCGATATGTAAAATCAATCTTGGCATGTATTTATTAACCTACGGGCTTTATTGATCACAAATACGTAGGTATAAATATAGAAAAAGTATAAAGCGTGTTTAAGGATGTGATTTGACAGTTTCAGAAAAACAAACGAACGGCGGAATATATTCGAAAAATCGATAAATCTGCGATGGGAATTTGTTTTATTATTTTTTTACCAAATTCTCATATTTTATTTTTATTTTGGATTCATCAGATATCACAGAAAAATGAAGTTTTAGCACGCCAATAAAGATTTGTTTTGAAAATCAGGTTTCGCAGATGTATGAGTTTGATATCTTTTATTTTTTTTTTAATAAACGTTCCGTTTGCTTTATCGTTCGATACAAATTAAAATCAATTAAAAAATCATACTGAGCATTAATTTGTCAATACAACTAGAAGAGCCAACGCTTCGACATAAAATAAAATACTGTTAACAAATCATTATTCTTACACCTGTATTTGAATTGCATATACATAGGGTGCGTCACGATGGGCGATATGGAGCTGACAATTTATTTCAGGTAGTTTTTTTGAGATGATCTATTAATATAAGATAATGGCAACTTTCTGTCACTTTGAGGTAAACTGGGAATGTCTACCACCAGCGTTATTTTGAATCGCAGGCTATACTTTGTTCCATTTCACTTTTGTGTCATATGTTTTTCGCCGTTGAAAAACATATGACAATGGTTAATCTTTTTACCAATATGAGTGTGAGTGTAATAATGAGTGTAAGACTTACCTGCAAGTATATACTAGATATATGACAGATTGTACAGTTTCTTCAAATTAGATTGCGAAACTCGAACAATTTTGTCGTTTATTGAGTGGCTTATTTTAAATATATGTTTGGTGTCCTTTATTTTAAATAGAACATACTGTTCTTATCAATTTTTTTCTCATCTGCCTCTATACGGACACAAGCCACTTCCTCTACTCTTATTATATTATTTCTAGTTCCAAAAAATCATTTTCCTACTCGAAAATGTTTAATAAGCTCGTGAATCACCGGTTAAATACTTATATAAGTATACCAGTAATACAGTAAGGGAATTATATATACCTAATATTGAATAATAATAATAAAAAAAAACAACACTGCATATGAATAGTGATGTATTGAATGAACATATGTACGAGTATATAAAGAAAAAAAACGTCATCAAATGAACGAGAGAAATGGACATAGCGGTCATGTTGAAGCTCAAAGTGAAACTTTGTTGTTGTCAAACTTTTGACAAATTGCTGTCGCAATTGTCAAATAAATAATGGCTGTCATATAATGTAACAACCTTGACATATTAGGTTATGAGTTATAAATATAAGATAGAATAGAAATACATTTTTTTTTCGAACGATATCCAGTATCTATAAAATTTTGGTGAACCATTAAAACTTACTTTGTATACTCTTTGTATGTACGAGTATAAAGCGTTTCACTAACTAGTGTCCCACTTCTACGTAAAAATATGTACAAAGTAAGTTTTTGCTTACTTAATAGTGATCAATAAATACAAAAATAACGCATTAATTTGTAAAACTAACCCTGTACACACCGCGGCGGTGGCTATTGTGATTATATTGTAATTTAGTCCATTAGTTTCAATAAAATATAACGAAAGCGTCGTAAAATATTTACGGTTGTTTGTTATTTTTCTTTCGTGTTTAAAAAGCGCTTTTTCCGAGCCCTAATCTACCTCTCCCATCTCTGACTATTTTTTCCGCTCCACAAAATGACCTGAAATAAAGTATTTAACTTTATGATTACCGGTTGCTCTTGTGTCATTTTTCATGGCGTATCGACACGTACATCTAACAGTACGGATATAATAGGGCTTCGGTTTGGAACGCTGTCAGGTTTACAGCCTGGTAGGTATATACCTATTTGACGTACTCACTGAACACTAACGTTGGAAATTAAGGCCAATAAAATGGCAGCTTAATTAACAGATAATTATAATTAAAGATAAACTAATAGGAAAAGTTTGATGGTGTATCGGAAATATTTTAATTTATGTAGAGAAAATACTTCAATCCATGGTAAATTAACTAAGTCATGCATTTAGTTGTAGCAACATTTTGAATAAAAACTCGTGTATAAACTGATAATGAAGTTTTTGTATCGCACTGTGCAATGGTTATTTATTCAGTTAGCTCAAGGTTACTTCAAGCAACTCATTACTTCCAAAATTGTTCATAGAAGTTTTTCATATCTTCTGAGTAGGTACAAACCACAAGACATGTTTACATTAACAAGAAGTCAATGTGCACAACATTAATGATTTCATATTTCATAGACTTCGGTATACGAGTAGGTATATTTATGTTTGTTTGGTGGATAATTTTTTTCGGGGTATTTAAAAAGGGTTATACATGAAATATATATACATTATAAATAGAGTTGGTGAGTGACTTCCCATGACTATCCCGTATAACAGAAGGAAATTCCATATAAACGTTCTGGCGAAAGAGACATCCACGTGTAAATGACACATCGAATATGTAAATAAAATCCATAAAGTATTTATCACTACCAATACTAGTATAACGCGCCCATTTGGCCACAGAAGCCGGTATGGTAATTGTAAATATTATACAGCGACTTATTTTTTAACTGTATACAGAGGCAAACTAAGCTGACAATGAGAGAGTGCAAGCGAAAATATTTGCGCAAGCAATACAATTTGCATATTTTCTTTTAAAGAGAAATTATATTTCCCTGGAAACAGTTTTCTCGATCAACATCGACCAATATGATATTTAAAACGAAAAATCAGTTATAAAAAAATTCAAAACGTCAGCGGAATGTGATAATTCTACTGATACATTAATTAATTTCACGAAATATTAAACTATTTTTTTCTTTTGTAAAATGTTACTATCTAGGTATATTAATTACTGTAATGCACAGTGAATCTACTTTATTTGGTAATAAGGTAAAAATCAGGGCTGAATACGAACTTTTTTTGTTTGTTATTTGGTGAGTTGAATTATTACATTTAGGTATCAAAAATATAATAAAAAAAATTGACTAAATTGGATTGAAATTGAGAAACTGAAAAAAATCAACTTTGTGTACTGCTTCAAGTAGGTACCGAAAAAATAAACTTAATTTTTCAACCAAAATTGGTATTCACTAGTTTTGAAGGATGCTGAACAGTGGGCGACATTGTTTTTCGGCTAAAAAATGTACAGCTAAAAACGAAGAAGTTTTTAGCTGAATCTCTTCCTCAATTTTCGACCACTTAAAAAAATATTACAGAATGCCTTAGTTTGAAAATATGAAATGCATTGTCCAGTTAAAAAAATCCAGTTTTCGTCATCAAAATGGAACCGATTTTTACTGTTTTTATTTTAGCATATTTTGATTATACAGGGTGTTTAAAAAAAACTCGGCAATATTTAAGCGGGTGATTGCCCAGAACATTCTATAAAAAAAGTTCCTATAAACATAAGTCCGCAAACGCTTCGTTACCGATCTACAGGATGTTGAAGTTTAATTTTAAAAACAGTAAAAATTAGTCAGTGCTGTACAATCTTTTATCAATAAATTTGGTTAAGGTACCCCCCTGACTTAATAATTTTAATATTCTAAAATCAGTCCCCTTAGTATTTCTACAAACAACAAATAATAATTTGAATTTTTAAATTAAAACAGCATCGGATTTAGGCGCGTACTAAAATGGTTTTTATTTTTTTACTCAAGAACGGTGCGTCGTATAATAAAATCTGAAGAAATCTTTTTTCATCATATTTGAACAAAGAATTGAAAACTATTTTTTATTTTTAGAAAAACAAGCGGCGTCCTATTTTTCCTTTAAATATATCCAGTGACAGGCCGATACGCGCGCCACTGGTAAGACTAAAAAATCATTTTGTATTGCAAAGTACGCGTCTCCCAAAGTCAAAGTCAAAGCATGTCAAAGTAGCTATTGTCATGCTTAAAATTTCATTATAATATCTCAAACGGTTTTAGAGAAATCTGATTTTTACGGTTTTTAAAATTAAACTTCAACACCTTGTAGACCGGTAAACGAAGCGTTCTGCGGACCTATGTTTATAGGAACTTTTTTTATAGAATGACCTGGGCAATCACCCCCTTAAATATTGCCGCGTCTTTTTTTAAACACCCTGTATAATGAATGAAATATAATAAAAATATATAGGATATGAACTAATGTCAAATATATCGCAAGATAAAAAAAGTCCTCAAAGCATGCCCTAGAATCCATCCCACATGTCTTGAATTATTTCTCTTAGAACTGACAATTTTGAAGTTTTTATTATTAAGAAAATTAAATATGGTGATCATGGCAGGAAAAGAAGCTTTTGCAATCCAAAGTTACTTTAGAAATGATAGAAGGGTTGAAGGCCAGTGGGTTAGTAAACCCGAGACACCTTTCAGGATTTTCAAACAAAATTTTCACGTATAAGTAGTTAAGTTTTGACTAGATGTGTGGCTTCACGATATAGAAAATGCAATAAAAAGAATGGAACGCAGTACTGAAATGCAATCCTGAAATGTGACCTGCGCATGCCTAAGCTCATTCCAAGAAGTTACCAAACGACCAGCTGCAGCGATTGCAAATTTCAGAGTGGTTTATGGATAAATTGCATAACAATGAAAACGTATTTGAAAATATCTCTTTTACGATAAATGAGAATGTGAAAGAATTTAAAATCCACATTTATTTATAGATCAGTCGCTGCATTCTCAGAAAGTTGGCTAATATGCAGCCATATCGAAAAGAAGGTTAATTGGACCGATTTTTTGGAAAGGACTCTCAGTTCGGCGCGATACCTTAATAAAACTTTTAGAAATTTTATAAACGCGTTAGACTATGAAGAGTTGTGACAAGGCCTACTTTCAGCAGGACGGCGCCGGCGTTCCAATTCACGTAATTCTTGATAATTCCCGATTTTTTTGATGAATTTCTCGAAGACTGAATATTTAATCATAATATGGCAGTTAGAAGCCCACCATGGTCCTGCGATCTCATGCCGTGCGACTTCCTTTTCTGGCCACTCATTAAAATCTCGGTTTTCAAAACTCCTTGCAAAAAATTTGAAAAACCACAGACTAGAATTATTAATAAATTTCGGACGATTAAAAACTGTCTCCAAGTGCTCACCAATGTTTTCGATTCTGTGAAAAGAAGAATGAGAACATATTTGGAAGTACAAGGTGGACACGTCACTCATTTAGTTTAGAATTCTTAGGTTTTTTCTTGTATACTTGTTTTCTTTTTAATGCATTATGCAATGACAACGACAGTAGTGTAGTTTCCTTCTAATTCAAGACATGTGGGATCGATTCCACGGCGTACTTTGAGGATGTATTTTTTTAGCTTGACATTTAAGATGTATAAAGATGAGAAAAAAAATAGGTGCAATTAATGACCACTTGGTTCGCACTGCTTTCAATTTCTTATCACTACTTATTGTCGAATCTTGTTATAATTAGAGTCTGACAAGCTCACAGATTTGTGTTAAAAAACATTTCACTGTTACACTCATTAAGGACAATTTAACGAAAAACTTTCACCCATCTGAGAAACCGTTAATTGATCGATCGTCTGCTTAACGGATGTTTGGGCTTAAATGTGTCGTAAGATACCAGCACCTGCTAGTGTCAAAAACGAAAAGAAAAGTGACAGATTTTTTTATTCTTTACTCGCCCGAAGAGAAACCGATCTTGATGTAGACGAATATCGTATGCTTAATTAACTACACATGTGAGGTATTTTGTTTCAGCTCATTTATTTTTTCATTAGGAATGGTGTTCGGCACACAGGACCGTGGACCAGACTGCCTTCCAAAGGACGCTGTTAATTATTACATATGTAATTTTTTGTAATGAACGGTAATGACGTACATAAATTTGTTATACGAGGCTGGATGCTATGTGGGATAGAAAGAGGTGACACAACGTATATTGAAAAACAATCTTGTCGTGGGTAAAACAAGAATATCTTATTTAATTTGTATGTATGTAGGCAGTAGCTACTTATATTTCACTGCAGGAATAATTAATTAAGAGAAATTCATAGTGAGGAGAAAGACAATTGGGAATACATAATATATTGTGACACGACAAAAAGTGATATTGATAAATACAAATACCTACCTAATATTATAATGTTCGACTGACAGTTACATATTTACATAGGCTGTGATACCTTCGTATTCAGTCGTAACAGTACAATCGTTCAAAAGTACAAACAACAGTATCGTTGAAGTGAACCGAAAAATGTGATTTAAATTCGACCGAAATGTAGAGGGTTATCAGGGATATAAGTAGTTTTCGTTCAGGGATATAAAGTTCTTATATTGCAATTACTTCATTTAGGAAATTGAAGTAATTGCAAAAAAAATCGGAATCTAGTGGAGAATTTAGCCACAAAAATGGAATCTTAAAATAAAACTTATTTAACGTAATTCAAAGTTTGAACTAAAATATAAAAAATGGTTTTGCAACGCATAAGTTTAGTACAATATTATTATTATTGTGATAAAAATTAAACTTGGTTTAAGGGGGGACAACTTTTTTCTTATCTAGTAGAGGAACTCTCCCTTTAAAACGCTGGTTTTTTTTTGCGATACATGCACCCGTTTGGCTACAGCACTTTTTTTGTAAAACTCTATCACTCCAAAAAATATTGATATTTTTTGTACGTGAAAGCGTTCAATCTTAGGATGGCGACATGGTCGAAAGTGAAGGCTTGTTTGAAAAGACCGCTTGCCAGGAGAATGAGAGAGGTAGCAAAGAAGGAGAAATAGCAAAGGGACTATATGTTCCTGGGAGTTGTTATTAGTGTACAACATGCCCTCTTTCACTGACAGACTGTAACTAAAACTTTGAAGTAATTTTTCTCAAAACTTCTTTTTTCGAGCTTGCGCGCAGTATTTTTCATAAACTACTGAAGATCATGTTCAAATTTGCACCATTTGTTCAGAACACCTTAATCTTTAATAATAGAGGTGGGTTTTCTACAATTTTGATCCATTTTTGTAAAATTAGTTTTTAAGTTGGAATTTCTATCAAAATATGTTGTAAAATTTTCTTACTTTGTAACTGCGCTCCTCAGGTCTTTAGATTAATTCTAACCGGTATTTTTAATTATCATGATAGGCTTTGTAAACATGCAAAGTTATAAAGTTGTAAGTCAAACCATTCTTGAATTTTGTGACGCGCAATGTAAGGAAGTCAAAATTACACCTACTATTTTGTATGCCTATGTTTCTGTGTAGTACATCCATTGTTATTGATATTTTTTTCATAAAAAAAACAGTTTTGAATAAGAAAAATGTGTTCTTTTTAAATGGTGTAATCCTTTTTAAAACCGGATCTCTGAATCAAAAGTTATAAGCCTGCAAAGTATGGGCAATTTTGAAGGGTTTCAAGGTTGATTCCCCCTTAGAAGATTATGTAAGACAATGGGCTTGACAGCAGGCCCGTGTAACATGAAAGCGCGTACCATAATTAGGTCAGTAATTTGAAAGAACGAGGTGTGTAATCGACCTCCAGAGATGAGGAAGGCTAAATAAAGATTAGCGATGTCCAAGTTGTAGAAGTCCACCAGGACAATCAAGACATTACCAAAGCTAATCCGCTAGCAATCAGTAGTGTTAATGCAATATGAAAACGAATGCAAATGCCATACACCAAGGCTTGGAAAATCATTATAAACCACTGTTTGATTTGAAGGTGGCATATTTGACAATCAGACTGAAATAGAAAATCCACATGCACTTATTCAGAAAGGTTTTTATGGCAAGAAGTCACTGGTTGGTGCGGTTTCATAGCTCGTTTCATCATTGTTTACGAAGATTATGCAATTCCACACTTGCAAAACGAGGACGTACTCGTAATTGAAAGCATACTTTGTATGCTGTATGGAGCACCCCCGTAAATTTAGTGACCAGTTAAAGACATATAAACTGCTGTTTATCAAGGGCGTGATATAAGCAGACGCTTTGAAAACCCATGGCCACCAAGGGCGTCTGATATGAACCCAGCGGATTTTTGGCTTTGCAGTTATATAAAAAAAGAGAATTCAGAAAAATAGATGTTCAGAATACGACCAATGTTGGAAGAGTCAAATTAGTTTAATTAGTTTTAAGTATTAGGGAACATTTTGCTGTAATTCAACCAAAAACGTATAATTCTGTATACAATTTGGAAGAAAGGTTGGGACCTTTACACCATCAAAATGGAGGTTATAATAACGGCAGCCAGTGTTCTATTGCAATTCAATTTCTATTGACTTTTATTGTTGGCTTGATTTGGCTGAACCTATGTATACAAGTTGAAATATATCCCTTACTTTATGATAACCTTGTATTTTAATGCACAAACCTCTACTATTTTGCTGACTGTTTAAGTCATAGCCTTAAGAATAATATGTTAAATAAATTCAGACGCGAAATTTTGTCTACTATCTTACAAAAAAAAAAATGGAAACAATGAATAATTAAGATGGTAACACCTCCACTAAAAGCGTTAATTAGAAACGACAACAAAAAAATAATGCGGAAAAAATTAAATTTGCACATCACCGCAAATTAGACCCTACAGATTATTATTATAGATACGCAGATCGTACCGATACAGAACGGCGTATACGTAATAAAAAAATATGCAGATCATATTCGTACAATTATTAATTAAAACCTAAACTGCTACAAATTATTACTTTGTAAGTCAATTAAAAAATTCAATTAAGATACATCTAAGCAATGCGTGTACGATTTCCTTCACCTGGCTCCGCGACGGCATGTAATTAACAATTTCGATGACGCCTGCACTATAATAAAACATTATTATGCAATAAGTGTTCATAAAACAAGCTGACTTATCATTGCGATGTTTTACATTTGATACATGAGTATTTTATTGCCGTTATTAAATCCTTTCCGTGGTTAAAAAGGCGCCATTAAAATTGTACGCGAACGTTTTTAAACTAATAAGCCGTAAATTTATAAATAGATTATAAAAAAATTTAATGCCCAATTAATTTCCATGCAGAATATGTGCAGTAAAACGCAAGTGATAGTACGTTATAACAGGGTTTTATTGCTTCGCTCGTAATTACTGACTTTTTAGCGTTCACCTAATTAATGGGGTGAAAAGGATTTTTTTAGGTTTAATTGCAAAGGGAAACATTTTTTTGGAATATTTTTTTAGGCGAGAGGAGATGCTGAGGAGATTCGGATCAGTTAACTTCTTGTTTTTTTTCAGTTGTTAGTTACAAAAAGTTATATAAACTTGAGTACAACGTAAGAAGTACATAATATATAATACAAAAATTATCAACAAATCGACATTTTGTCTGCATCTTAGAATCTGTTTTTGTGTAGGATTGTGATGTGCCCATTAAAATTTGTGGTCGGGATATTATGAAGTACTCCGTGCTAAATTTTGAAACAATTTAATCAAAGCTACACTTCCATTTCAACTCTGGTAGAGGAGAAGATTTAATTATGGTTTGTAGCGAGTGATTGATACTCAGAAATACGGAATAAAAAAAGAGCATCTCTCCGATAGAGCACGAGGGCAATCTCAAAAGTAGTAATCGATAAATTACAGCCGGCAAAATAATAGACCCAAGCATTTATTCGTGAGGTTATTGCGGTGTCCTGTAAATTTGTTGAGGAAATTGTGTTAATAGAGACTAGCAGACATGGTATTTCTTGAATTCTAAAACAAGGCCAATATTGCTACCAACATGGCGACGTTGGGTCAACTTCTCATCACAGGAAAGAGTGAAAATTATAACCTTACGAAATAAAGGAAAATTCCAAAAGGAAATAGATCATGGATCTAAAAGATAATGATCGAAAATGAGTTAAAAATTAAACAGCGTAACAAAACTCAAGGACTAAACGATAAACTACGCAACAAACTTATAGATGAACTGCTCATGTGGTAAAATTCTTTTAATTTATCAATTCAAGTCAAAAACAAATTAGGCTTAGAAATAAGGTCTCCTACTACCAGACGAAGACAGCAAGAAGCAAATTTACATGACTGAGTTCCCAGAAAAGTTCCGTCTTAAAAGTCGTCAATTTGTAAAACATAAATAGGGTGGGGGGGTGAAGATTTTAAAAAATTAAAATCTCTGGGACTGAAGAAAGGATAATAAATCTTGTGGGTTTTGATGGTGTCATAAGTGTAACAATCAAAAATGTTGCCTAAGAGGGGGATAAAGTTGTGGGGAGAGTTTTAATGGTATGGTATTGGACCGTTTTTTTTTTTTTGTAAAATATAAAAGGTATAATGGATCAAAATGAGTACATAAACATCTCCATCTCAAAATGTGATGCTGCTTTATGTACGTGGGGAAATACCATTAGTAGTACAATTTTAAAACGAACAATGATCTGAAGCATACTGCAAAGGAAAATAATTTTTTTTGAGAATTAGTGCTTGACCGACTGAGAAGTTGTGGGCTGACTTAAAAATTACAGTTGGTAAATATCAGATACAGAATACAGAAGAACTATGACAGACACAATAAAAAGAATGTTCATCCATACCAATCGAACGAACGAAAGTCATGCCACAAACTACAAAATGTAAATTGTTAGTTAACTATGATAAAAATGATAAAGTACGTATATATTCAAATATAATGCATTGTAACGGCTCTGTTTCAGTGACCAACCACTTTTATAATTATTTCCTTTGTTATTTTGCCTTTAAATTTTCTATAAAATTTATAAACCTATAAAATTACTATTATTTACTTATAGAACTATACTGTATAACAATTTTGCGTTCACTTCAGTTCTGTATTTTTTATTGCTGATTTTCATCATTTTCCACGGTGACTCTATATTAATGGCCACCACTGCATATATTCTTGTTCAAGTTGTTGAATATTTATTCACCATATTCGTCATATTTATTCAACATTTCAAAAGGTTCGCATAGCTGTAGCTAGTAGGAATACGTTTCTTTTTATACAATCAAATTTCTACTACTACACTAATTTATTTCGGTATTTCAGTACCGATCCTATTCGCCCACAGATCCGCATAATTACAAACAGAATATGAACCACATACATACGTATGTACACATTTACATAAGTATTTATTTATTTGGTTTTCGGCTTAACGCAACGAAAAACATTCGGATACGTCAAGCAGGCATGATTCCTGCTCTAGGTGTCTCTCATGAGAACTCGTAAAAGGGGGACAATATAAAATACTAAGAGCATTACTTAAAACGGGCCGGATTTAGAAGTCCATTAATTTCCCCATCAAGCGGGCCCGTATTTTCTGGAGATGTAACAATATTTTGAATGCTCCCGCAGTCCAGAAATTCATTGAGGAACACACGTAGTATATCTTAGCGGCATAACTCGGTAGTTATTTATCTGCCGCATTAAGGCCTGGCGAGGTGCCACTTATGTTTAAAGAGCAACTAATTTATCGACCGTGACAAAAATCCTGGTTAAACCGCGAATACATCACGATTTGTCGTTTGCGCTTTTCCTTTTTTCGCCGGCCATTTCACCCAGGGTTGCACTGAGGGATCGAAGGGGCTTAGGGTTGGGCACAGATCTAAATTCAAGTCGAAACATTTAAATCCCTGATATTTGGCACTAGCTTAAATGTCGATGATAATATACGAGGTGTGTCGATTAAGTAATGAGACTGATTTTAAAATGTTTTCTCATAGCAGTGCTGGAACTCATATACTGGAGTAGCCTTCAGCTGGTCGGTTACAGCCGTTTGAATGTATTCTATGGTCCCAAAATGAGGTCCTTTGAGGTGATTTTTTTCAACCTCGTGAAGAGCAAAAAGACACAAGGAGGCTGTGGAGTGACAGGAATGTTTTTACTGGCTAAAAATTCGTTTACTATGTGACAAGGCTCAGCATCGTGATGCAACATCCAGTTGTTCTTTTTCGAAGATTTTCAAGAACCTCTCTGTAAAGGTGTTGATTTACTGTTTGGCCTAGAGGCAGAAACTCTTTGTGGACAAGTCCTTGGATATAAAAAAAAAACAAACCAGCACGCATTTGATATTCGACTTCTTCATTCTTGCTTTTTTGGGTCTTGGATAGCTTGAAGTGTGCCATTCCATGCTTTGGCGCTTGGTTTCCGGGTCGTACTTGAACACCCAAGTCTCATCACCAGTAATGACATGTTACATAAAATGGGGATCATTTTCAATCGATTTCAAAAAGTGAAGTCAAGTCTTTCTCTCCTGATATCCTTTTGTTTGTGCGAAAGGATTTTTTAAACCATTTTTGCGCAGATTTTTCTCATCCCGAATTCGTTAGTCAAAATCTGATGAAAAATTAGTGTGATTCAAATTTAACTCTTCCCCGATCTGTCTTGTCGTGAACCGACGATCTGAACGCACAAGATCCCGTATTCTATCGACATTTTCATCGGTTCTTGAATGGTCTTCTGCTGCGTGGTTTATCTTTAATGTACTCTCTTCCTTCCGAGAATGCCTTAAACCACCGACAATTTGGGCTCTTGAAAAAACACTGTCTCCGTAGCCATGTTGAAGTTTTGCAAAAGGATCCGTTGCGCTGTGTCCAAGTCTGAAGCAAAACCTGATAGCACACCGTTGCTCAAAATTAATGTCACTCAGTTTTAAAAGGCACTAGAAAAAACTGGTCTACGAAAACAGTCATAAAGAATAAACAAATGACTCTAACAAGTTCAAATTTGTAATGAAGTTGCATTATATGTTAACCTACCGCCCTTCCAAGTCCCGTCTCCGCAGTGTTGCTAGATCGGGAGCTACGTTGCCAGTCTTATTACTTGATTTAAACATCTCGTATGATGTCATTGTTAGAAATGTAAAAAATACCCCAGAAGCATAAAATTATAGCAACTAAATTTGACCTTCTAGAAAAAAAGTATATACATCATCACAAATCACCCACTCCGAACCGTCAATGGTATTAGGAATCACGTACTCATCATGCATGAATGGTATGCCACCCATCCTTCCATAATAGTTGGAATATTCAATGGTGGACTAAGAATTTATTCATGTTAGATTCACCATCGTATCTAAAACGGTTTTATATATTTGTTTATAATTACTTTGGTACTTATTGCATATTTCTTTAATTTTTCACTAAAAAAATAGTGAAGTCTTATCTTATTGACTGACAAAATAATAGTGAACACCAGTGGCGGTGGGCTATAAGGTGCGCTGGTGCGCGCGCACTACCAACAATTTAGCATTAATAATTTTATTTAGTAATTAATGGATGCATTCTTAATTTATCGCCTTGCCGCATCCCTAGCGTTAATACCATCTGAATATTATTTGGCCGCAGCGTTACGAATCCACTAGACGCTAGGTCTATCTCCAACGCCACTGGTTTCCGATCGCGGCGGGGAAGTCGACACGCGCAATACGAAAAAGCGGCACGACGATCATGCTTCCGTGCATACGAAAAAGCGAACGCGTATTGTTACTGCTTGCCCCTCCACAATTATTACGCGTAGTGGGCGAATCCTATAGATATGATGTACGGAGTTTAAGAGCGCACGAGAGTTATCGATCGGTTGGTTTGTGAATTGTTTTCGTACATTGCGATTGCTGTTTTATCGCTCACGTTTTATAAATATAAACTCGGTTACAATATAGTTTGGAATAATGAATTATATTCAAAACTTATTAAAAACTCCATTCTCTAGCTTGAGTTTGGAGGAAAAAGTGCAAATTAAAACTCTAGGTAGGCCCACTCCACAAATTAATTTAAAATTAGCTGTGAAAGAAAAAAGTAAACAATTTGTAAGAACATTTAATAATGACTTATTTAAAAAACATTTGTGGTTAAGTGGATGCGATGTATTGAACGCAGTGTTTTGTTTGGCGGAGAAACACCTTGGACCAAAACTGGAGTAACGGATTTAAATCACATAAACGAGAAAATAAAAAAAAACATGCAAATTCTGCTGGACACATAAATAATGTTTTGAATTTAGCCATGCTAGGCACTGCAAATATAGCGACAATGCTCGATTCTGCTCATCGACGAGCAGTGGCAGCACACAATGAAGCGGTTTCAAAAAACAGGTATGTTTTAAACATTATTATTAACTGTATTCGTTTTTGTGGAAAAATTCTATTTAAAACTAATAAAGACATTTTTGCGCAACACCATGTGCCAGGAAAGACTGTCGGCTTTGGCTATGCTCTCCATTGAAAAAGACTTTATTATTTAAATATCGAAAATTTTAACAACAAAGTAATTGAAAAAGCACAATGTAAAAATCGCAGAATTGAGCTCATTTACAAAGAAAATTAGGTAAGTTTTCAAATTAATAGAGTTAATAAGAATAACCTTAATATGAAATAAATATTTATCTCATATTAGGGATATTCTTATTATTCTTATGATTATCGTTATTTTTATGTATGGTGCACCCCCAATCTTAGGATCACGCACCGCCACTGGTGAACACAGTTAACTCATACTCATCAACAGTTTATTGTTTTCATGAATTTAGTTTTTCCACATACAAGTAGTAAGTAGTACGATGCGTACGATTATGGCTCGCCGCCCGGATCTGCCGGCTTTACATAACTGTTGGCTCGACGGCGCACAGTGGACCATCGACTTTCACTGTTCGGGTTTTTGATTTCAATTTTATTTTTCTGTATTTAATTTTTCAAAAATGATTTGGGTAAAGATCTAGCATTGAGTTTACAAAACTTTGAAGGAAATTTCCTCTTGAAACCTATATATAATTGCCAGTAAAAATTTAAATTGATAAAGGAAATTGTTCCTCAAAATTTTATTTTTCATAAAGTGTTTATCTAAATTTTCTAGTTGAGGATATTGGCCATTGGAGAAATATTAATTGGAAATTAAAAATTAATTGGTTAGTTTTTTCTTCAATAATTTTAAGTGTATTCCTTGTTCATTTTATTTAATTTTTTCTAAAAATTTTTTAAAGACAGATGGAAAGAAATGTTAAGATTTCCAAGGGGAAGTTTTTTTCTCTATTCTAAAAAATTTTGGATATTTTTTACAAATATGGTGTTTTTAGTTGCCTGGTTGTTGGACTTGTAAATTGTCTATTAAATCCTAAGTATTTCATTGATTTCTCTAAAATTATTCTTGGAGTGATTTTGGCTGATTTTTCCTCGATTGTAGAAATTGTCTGGGAAGTGGTAGCAAAATTTCTTTGTTAACCTGGGCAAAGTAAGGACGAGATTAATGAGTTTCAAAAGGAAGTTATTTTATTAAACTATTAGATGTACATATTGAAAAATACTTATTAATTACAGAAACCGAGGAGGTAAGTATTTTAGTATCCCTCTTTTTTGTTTTTTTTTTTTGTTTTTTGTTTTTTTTTTTTGTTTTTTTTTTTCTTGTTTTTGGTTGGTGAAAGTGTTCATCATAAGGAATATGTCCGATTGAGAATGGAAATTTTCATTTTGTTTGGCGATTTCTGAATATGAAAATAATTAAAATGTATTGTTTTAAATTATTTTTAGATTTTGTTAATATTTAGGAAATTTTTAATATTTGGTATATGTGTTTTGTAGAATCTCTAAGATAAGGGTTGTAGGGTTGTAAGAGGAAGAGTTTCTAAAAAGTTTTTAAATTTTTAATAAAAAATTTCTAAATTTTTGGAAAAATTAAGAAAATAATTCGAATAAAAATCCAAGGGTCGATAGGAAATAAGAGAAATTTTAAGGTGAGAGTTAAAAGATATCCTTGAGTCGTAGAGTAATTTGGGTGGCACAGTGGCGTCCGCGCCACTGTGCGGCGCCCGACGCACCAAATGCTCGGTGCGGCCCTAATTTCGCTCATATAAATCAGCGGTGCATTTCTCAGTTTATTAAATCTTCGAACGGTGTATAATTGCGATACACACGGCGGGCATAAATCATGGCAGGATGGAGTGGCGTTTATCGGGCCGATCCGTCGTGTCGGCCACTAATGAACATGCAGTTGCGCAGCTAGCCGCTGCATAGTCGGCCGTCCTGGGACTGCAGCAGCGGCTGGTGCATATTAGATGCTGCGGAGCTGCATAACTCATTAATTTATCACAATTTGTACAAAATATCACATAGTTTAATTCAATTAGCTGAAGTTTATAAACAGCGTCCGTCAAAAAGTCTACACCTTACGGGAAAGTCTTTATTACACACTTTTTTAAAACTCCTCTCCATTCTCGCTGTCATCAAAAACTCTTCTCAAGAATCTTGGCCAATAATCTCTGCAACGATTTTAACCAAGGAAGGGCCAAACATATTGGTTGGATCAAATTAGCCACTCCGTCAATATGTTATTTGAAATTTTCGGTCACCATAAGGGGTCGTCCATTAATCACGTGATGTTATTTAGCAACATTTTATTAAATAATTTGACAGGCAAATCTATAGAACAAAATTTTAAACAACATACTGGCAGGGTTGCCAATTTGAGCTAATACCAAGGACTACACGAGGCCATCATCAGAAGTTAAAAAAATGTGTTCTTCCACTATGGATTCATGAAGTTGTAGCAATGACTTGACTAACCAATTTAAAGTTATTCTAAACCCTAACGATTTACAGAATTTCATGGGCCAGATTGGATTGTAGCGTAAAGAAAATTTATTAGATTCACCACATTTAGTTTTTTCCGCCTTTTGCGAAACTGTGTATTTTTTATAATTGTTGTTTATTATTGGACGCGTTCCGTATGCAGGTATGGAATACATTAACTTTGGAATGGCAGATGAAGCGCTAAACATAAACCAAACCAGATTTTAGAAAGTTTGGCGAAACTAAAGGTCTTCCAATAGGGACTTCAACCTTTGACGTTGATAGCCGCCATATTGTTGAAGTTACATCTGTCGAGTTGGCTGTCATTTATTCAGTCTCTTTTGCCAAATCACCATGGACGGATATAGCGTTCAACAACACGTGCAAATGATAAAATTGTTTTATCAAAATGGGTGTTCTGTTCGGGCAACGTTCCGCGCGCTTCGCCCATTTTACGGTCGCCATAATCGTCCTACCGAGAGGACTATTCGTAGTGTGGTGGATAAATTTGAGTCCACTGGTTCAGTAAACAATCAACCAACACCCGTACGACAACGAAACGCAAGATCTGCCGAAAACATCGCCGCTGTCCGTGAGAGTGTGCAGGAGAATCCGAGGCAGTCGATTTCGCGTCGCTCACAAGAACTCGGCCTTTCGCAGACCACAACTTGGCGAATTTTGCGTCGTGACTTGGGCCTGCACCCGTACAAAATTCAACTGACCCAGGAGCTGAAGGTAAACGACCATAGACAACGACGCGTGTTCGCTGAATGGGCTCTGCAGCAGTTGGAAACTGACCCTAATTTTCATCGAAAAATCATCTTCAGCGATGAGGCCCATTTCTGGATGAATGGGTACGTCAACAAACAAAATTGTCGAATTTGGGACGATACCAATCCACATGAGATCCAAGAGCGTCCAATGCATCCCGAAAAAGTCACTGTTTGGTGTGGATTTTGGACTGGCGGCGTCATCGGTCCATATTTCTTTCAGAACGACGTTGGCCAGGCTATCACCGTCAACGGCGAGCGCTATAGGTCAATGATTACCAACTTCTTTTGGCCTAAATTTGATGATATGGACACCAATGACATGTGGTTTCAACAGGACGGCGCTACGTGCCACACAGCTCATGCCACATTGGACATTCTGCACGAGCGATTTGAGGGCATGGTCATCTCACGTGGAGGTGATGTGAACTGGCCACCCAGATCGTGCGATTTGACCCCGTTAGACTTTTTCTTGTGGGGTTTTCTTAAGTCGCAGGTCTATGCGAATAAGCCACAAACCACAGCGGCCCTTAAAGCCAACATAACCCATGCCATCGGTCAAATTCAGCCTGATTTATGCGTTAGAGTCATGGAAAATTGGACATTTCGGATGCGAGCCAGCCAGCGAAGCCGCGGCGGACATTTACACGATGTTATATTCCATACATAATGGCATAGGCCTTTCAAACGAATAAAAAAATTCGATGATATCTCACACACACTTTGTTTTATTCAAATTTAAAGATAGGAAGCGCTTAATGAAAGACCCTTTACTAATATCGAATAATTTGGTGACTTGTTCAGGGTAATTAGTAAGTTGTTGGAGGTAGGTATAACAATGCCACTGACAATAAACAGCAGAGGCTTAGCAAGTAGAGGAAAACATCTTTCAACTTAGAAAGTATCAATAATTTTTTGGGAAGACCAAGATATATTGTCCTCGTTTTCTATGTTGTCCATACAAAGTGACTTAAAAAAAGGACCCCAATTTCAATGAAAAGGCAATAGAGAAGTTTGCTAATTTCAAACAAACACGCATAGAACTTATTGATACGAAATAATTTTTTTCATGGGTTTATTTTGTAAAAATGTACTTTTTGTTTCAACTTCTGAGTTTAAATTTTAGTTAAAACTTTAGTAAAATTTAGCAGAATGTTTAATAAATCTTTTTAGAATACCATTTTTGACTTTTCGAATACCCTTCTTAACCCTTAAAGTACACACTGGGGTACAGCTGTACAACGACGTAATTAATTTTGAGTATCTAAAAGTAAAGGAAACTAGTCTGGTGCGACATCTGGCGACAGTTATAGGGTATGATATACTTATTTTATTAATGCATTTTTTGATACTTTTTGGCAATACATTTTTTCCCAAAAATGCGACCCTTCATTTTCCAGAATAAATACCAGTCCAGTACCATAAAAGTCCAGTAAAGTATTTTTTTTTTCATATAGTGGCACATCAATAGAAGACACCTAAATTTTTAGATCTTAATACCGACAAATTAAAAAGTTATGAATTTTTTAATGAAAATACCCATTTTTTCGCTCTTTTTTTGATATTTTCATTTTTTTAACACACTTGATTTTAATATTTAGCTTTATTATCTATTCTATTTTATGAAATATACTTTCGAGAAGCTACAAATCAAAAATCAAGTCAAAATATTAAATAGTCCCCTTTTTTATAAAAGTTTTTTCACTGGGGTTCACGTGCCGCCACTGGCCGGAAACGATGCGATGGACGCTGTGCTGTACGCGCCGTCGCCGCCGAATTGTTCTTGGTAGAGGTGTAATATAATATGATTTGCAGATATAGCCAATTAGTAAGATGGTTGTTAGATAGAGCGCGGGACATTAACGGCGCAATTATAGAAACGATTTAAACGTATTTAAACTCGAAACAGGACGATGATTAAACCGTATTATAAATTAGTCTCACGATGGTGCACGGCGGTTAGCGAAACGCGCGTCAAAAACAGTCAGTTAAAGAGACAAAGCATAAGCAAAAAAAAAAATGCGACCATACTAAACAATTTGTTTACACACATTTAAAAATTATTGGTCTATGACCACTGTACAGGATTAGTTTACATAATTTGACATTATTGCGAGTTCAAAATTGATATTAGAAAAACGTTTCACAAACTATATGATTTGCAGATATAGCCAATTAGTAAGATGGTTGTTAGATAGAGCGCGGGACATTAACGGCGCAATTATTGAAACGATTTAAACGTATTTAAACTCGAAACAGGACGATGATTAAACCGTATTATAAATTAGTCTCACGATGGTGACACGGCGGTTAGCGAAACGCGCGTCAAAAACAGTCAGTTAAAGAGACAAGAGCATAAGCAAAAAAAAAACAAGTGCGACCATACTAAACAATTTGTTTACACACATTTAAGAATTATTGGTCTATGACCACTGTACAGGATTAGTTTACATAATTTGACATTATTGCGAGTTCAAAATTGATATTAGAAAAACGTTTCACAAACTAATGTTTCAGACTCTTGCATAAGTTTATAATATGCTAAGAGAAAAAAAAACAATTGAACATCACAAACCATGAAATAACCAAAGTTTTGTTCTGTGTTGTTTTTTTTTTTAATATAATATCCTGTATATTATTATATAATCAGATTCCTCAAATTTCCCGTTTCAAAAATATATAATATGTCTGTGTTTGCATGAGAAGGTAACGACAAAGGGCATATCATAACAAATACATTGCTATTTGTATAGTTTTTGGATCTCTCTCACGTACCATTTGTAAGTGATACTGGAAATGTATATTTTGGGGGGGGGTGGCTGAAGGGGGTTTTCTAAAACTAATAAATATAGACGGATGATTCAACAAACAAATTGTGGGTAATGTAATGAAGAAAATTAGTGATATGGTTTTTGAGTTCTATTCCGTAAGTAATAATGCCTTTTTTTGCATAATTGCAGATTTGGTGAAAGAAAAATTCGAAAAAGGTATATGATATGAACTAAATAAAACAAGGGAAAAGTAGAAAACAGTAAAATAATAGCGACAGCTTGTGGTACGGAGAAATACTAGTGCACATGTCAAGACTTTTTGAAGGCCTCAAGAAAAAACATTTGCATTACATTCAACTTTGGGGGCATTTGCATTTTGAAAAAATGTAATAGATACGTGCAAAAAAAACATTTTTTTTTAACATTTTTCTTTTGTAGCTACAACCCAGGGCTCGACACTATAAAACTCTATGATACCTAATGAAAGTATTTTTAAAGGCCATGTAAATTCTGTATATACGCGTGTATATTCATGCCACTGACCGATCTTTCCCGATGTCCCGGGACTCACGTCTGCGCAGTAGTACGCCGATCTCATGCGGAAACGCTGGATAGGTAGATACAGTTTTACTTGTGGTAAGCGAGAATGTCCGAACTCTAATAATAAGTCTTGCTATGCCGTGATTTAACTCCATTTTCATCGTTTTGAGTCTGTAGGATAATTCTTTTCCATGCTGTATTGGAGGGCTATTTTGATCACCAAAATTTTCTGCCCGAAACAACACAATTTATGATAATTGATACGAATCAGTAAATAATATTTTTAATGCACATTCACTAAGTTCATGAAAATCTATCACCTAGGACGTCAGTAAAAAGGGTATTTTGAAAGGGTATTTTCTATGGTTCCAATGTTAATTGTTAACTTATTCGTTCAGAGTATTTAGCATATTCATTTTGTCGTTCATGCATTTAATATTGTCGTCAGCCAAATCACTATCATATCCTAATCGTTTACCAAACGTATGTATTAGTACTAGTATGTAGTAGTAGTATGTAGTACTAGTATGTAGTAGTGAGTCTCCTGTGGCAATATTTTATGTTCCATGGTCTGATAAAGCAAATTATATTTTGTGGCAACTGCTCCATGCTAGTTTTCAAAGAAAACCATTCACAAATAACTGACGAATAAAAAACAAGGCTGTACATGAATCAGTTGCGGCAAAGTATCACCATTATGTATCTGCACCTTTTGTCTGAGGATTTTTTTTCTAATTCAATGTATAAGCATACGTTTTTTCTAAGTTAATATAAAATAACAAACTCGCAATGATTTGTCAGATTACAGAAACTAACCCTGTACAAAACATCACACTACTGTTTTATCCTACCACAGTAGTGTACCTATTTATTCTTTGAAGCAAGAACTAGATTTTAAAGACAAGGGGGAAATATGTTTACAAAAATGTAAAAAAAAATGTGTTAATCTTCTTTACGCTAATATAGAAAATGAATACCTCGGATGAAGCTTATAATTCCTTTCAAATTATTCTTGCTCCTGTAATTCAATTAGCCTTCCCTCCAAGATTCTGTAAAACTTGTGTTTAATTTCTACGACATAAGAGTTTAACTGGAATAACTGGATACAGAATACCTCCTTTCATCGTATTATGTATAGTTCCAAATTCCTTATTTTTTTGCGCTACAGATGGAAGAAATGTCTTGCGTGTAATTTTATCTTTCAAAATTGATTTCACTATCGCAGAGTAATTCAAGTAATTTACAGCTGACCGTGGATTGTGGATAGTCGTATCGATTACTTGCTTGCGGGTTTTGCTCAGTTTCAGTCGCTGGATAATTCATGAAATGAATAAAAAATGCACGAACCAAAGTTCTTTCCAACACATTTTTTTCACGTTTCAGCACAATTTTAAATCCATTTAAATGATTTCAAAAGGATTTATGTTTTATCAAGCAGGGTTTATGTCGGTTTGAGCGTTTCACATAATCATAATGTTTAGTTTTTACAAAGTTAATTCCATAAGACGACGAAGAATAACATTAATAAGTAGCTATATGTTTTGTGACTGAATCAATGAATTCAGTCATAGAGTACGTAGGTAAATATCAAAATTTGAAATATCACGAGTTTGAAAAAATATTATTAGGGGAATGTCATTAGGGTTGGGCCACTGTCTAGATTGGGCCACGGCTATTTCTCGTATATGACACGTGCTGCCTCTGTGTTTGTAGCGTGGAATTATTATTCTCGATAACAGAAAACTTTTCAGAGCATTGCTTGTCACGGGATTATCTGTAAAATGTTTTGTGCCTTCGTCTTGTTTCGGTAGTCCGAAAAGTTTGTAATAACTGAAAAGATAAAACCTGGACAAAAACTTACCGCAAAATAAGAATATTTATATGGTAATAACAAGTTCCAAAAACTTATTCCTAATTTTCCTGTACTTTTAGCATTGAAAAAAAAACCTTGTCGTCTAGGTTGGGCCTCTCGGAGCAAAATAACAGTCTTGAGTCGCACGCAGATTAAAATAATTATTGCCGAATAAGTAATGTTTTATCAATAAAAAACATAAATAATCGTTAATATAATGATAAATAATATAAGATTTTAATAATAAATTAAAAAAAAAATAAATCCAAAGAATAAAAATATAAAACAAAATAACAATAATAGAATAAAAATAATAATAACGATAAAAATTAATAACAAAATAACAATAAAAATTTTAATTCAAAATTGAATATTGATCCGATTAATCTTCTCATGAAGATTTCTATCAAAATTATGTGGAATTGAATGAAAAGCGATAAAAAGAACATATTTGTTCATTAAAAATTATGTTAGTACATATTTCGTCGATATTCACTAGTGGCCCAACCTAGACTGCAATGGCCCAACCTAGACTACTTTTCTTTTTCGTTTTGTCAATAACTTTTTATTATAACGCGCAACAATTCGCCCTAATTAGTTTCTTATGACTGTCCAGAATTTCAAATAATACGTCCACATTGAGAATATTCGAATATAAACAAAAGATACAGGGCAAAGTTAAAAAAGTGGCCCAACCCTGACGACATTCCCCTACCCATAAAATGCATGATTGTCCGTTTTATGGGGAAGGTATCTAAGAAGACGACCAAACTTATTAAAGGAACCACGCCCTCTAAATAATCACTATTCCATAATCTCATACCGAAACGTAAATATACCAACCCAGAAATACTGTTCTGATGCGAACGTACTCGTGTAGTTCCTGACATAAAGAGGCCTATAGGCGGGAGGTCCATTATTAATATTCTGGAAATAATGACGACAAACCCGAAATCTATTAAAGTGTTTTGATGAACGTTTATGACTGATGCAATCAATTTAGCGGAACAGTTGCTGTATATAATATATTTCGCTCGGGTTATTTGTGAACGCCGCGTCACGCCGAACACACTCTCCTTTCAATCACCCGTTTAATTCCTGCGCAACTTGCAGACAAATTACCGAACCATCCACTCGCTTTCGGAATGCATCTCCTAAGTCAACCCATTTGTCTGCTGCCACGCCACGCCGATCGCGCATGCGGAAAATAACGAGATTTCGTGGATGTTCTGGAAACGACCACTTAGTTTGTTAGACGAGGCGAGATGCTCTAGAAACAAAACGCCAGCGTGCTTTGGTAGAGATTAGAACGAGTAATGTGTGAGAAAAGTTAAATAGCAAAACTAGGTACTAAATTGATTTCTTATATTTTATTTTGTGTACCTATATAATACGATGAAATATTTTCTCGCTTTTGTATATTAAAGTATTACTCATGCATCTTTACCGGATTGATGTGCAATTTTACTTGATAGTAATGGTATCACTAAAACAATTTGACAGAAAATTCCACAGGACCACCAAAAAGTTGGTTGAGCGAGAGGTGTCAATATCAATTTCCGAGTCAAATGGGCCTCCTAAATAAAATACGTGCTTTGCTTAATCCTATCGTCTCTGGTTTTCCCTAGGTGAGAAAATCTAGGGTGCGCGAGTACATATAACTACAAAAGTCTGACGAAACCATGGTTTAATACATATGTATCGTATGCCCAGAATCATACAACCCAGTGTCAGATGGTTCATGTAACCTCATGACCCGGTCACCCTCGAACCTAAAAACTCCATGAGCCATAACCTAGGCTATGCGAGTCAGTAAAACTAAAAGCCTGAGGAAACATAGATCCTATGCATGAGACTAACGAAACTATGCGTCGTATCTATCTGAGTTAGTAGGCTCCCATACCCCCATAACTCCACACCTCATAATTCCATAATGCAAAACCACAAAACAATAATCCCATAACATAGGCCCGAGAGTAAGTAACCCATAAAACAGGTAAAATGGATTTTATACGTCAGACGTTCACGACCATACAACTTATTATGAGCTGACTCATGTAACTCCATAACTCGACCCCCTTATAGCCCCAAAAATCCATAAACCGAGGTAAACAAACTTCTATTAGCATATAACCCTGTGCATGCATGCTTCTATAACAACATAAACCTAGGAGTGCAGACTCCTATAACCACATAATTCTGGACGAGCAGATTTGCAGACAGGTGCAAACCTTGTATATTCGTCTTTTATCGAATTAAGTGGTACAGAGGTTTATACACCTAGGGGTCATCTACGTAGTTATAGAAGTTTGGTTACCCTATGAAGCTTTGGATATAGAGTGGTCGGGTTGAGGGGTTACATATGCCATCTGATACTGCGTTGTATGATTTCGGACGTCTGGTGCATAAAATTCATGTTATGAAATTGTTGGGTTATGGGTTAATTATGTTTTTGCTCCCCATTTTTCAAGCCGTCGTTTTTTAGCCCCCATAGGATAATCATTCCATTAGTCCTGTTTCCTTAAGAACTTTAAGGACAGTTTCTAGCGGAGCGTCTGTTACTTCTTTTGGTTCTATTGTTATAGCCCCAAAGTTCTAATGCCTAACAGCTGCCAGTGGTGGGCATTCGCATAATATGTGGAAGGGGTTTCTTCCTCCTCTCACACCTTCTGCAATCGGGTCATTTCAGCAGTATCCTGTGAACAGTCCTATTATTCATCTCAGCTGGTTTCTACCCAGTTTCATAAGGTCAATCAAAGTCAGTCGCCAATGAACATCCGCGATTGTCTCAACCCTTTCGCCAGTGAGAAATATGTTTTTCTCTTAATAGGTTCTTTATGGCCCTCCTGGCTATCCGGTAGGCCATATCGCAGGTGGGTCCAGCCCTATCAGTGGAACCTCAGCCCCTCAGCCCATGCGAGAAAGTCCGCTAGTTGTATTAGCGAATCCATACAGTTTTTAACTGCCTGGGAATGTATTTCTACTTCTCCCAGGACTATTTGTATTAGTGATCAGTTCTACAGATAATTGAGGTATGGGGTTAATGGGTATGAGTTTATGGGGTTATTGATTCCGAATACGTCCTCTGTAGACTCTATCATTCTAAAGGATTATAGAATTTAAGGTTGCTTGGTCTCGAATTTTTCCATTCGCTACACATATCGTCATGCTAAGAGGTTTTCTAGAATGAAATACAGAGAAAATATGATTAAACAAAGCTCAGACTCGTGTTTAGGATGTCCATTTGAGTCGAAAAATCATATTCACACCTCTAGTTGAGCCAACTTTATTTGGTGGTGAGGTATTACTTTAAATGATAACTCAGAAGTTAACTATTTTAACTTATTCTACCAGAACAAAATTCATATTCACTATCATGACTGTAGTTTTTGATGCAACACCTGCTCTACATATACCTCAGCCACACTGATTGATTGTTATCATATCACACCATATCTTTTAAGAGTTTGAAAGTCAGCCCCGATGTTAAGAAATATGGTTGAAGATATTTTTAAATAATGGCCAGTATAACAAAGTATCTGGGACTTTTAAGTAATCTGTTTTTTTTTTTTTCGAGATATTTGAACATCTGTTGATGGATATTCGTCATATCATGCACTAGTATAATAGTAGTAGAGGAAAAATCTATTTTGTTTTATTCATTTGGGTCCAAGTTGTGCAACTTCTGCAACTTAATGACATCATCAGACAATTTCCCTAGAATATTACCCTAAGATTGGGTGGATGCCGGGATCATCATATGACGTAATCACAAACTTGAGGGCGCTGTATGTAATGGAAATGACTTTTCAGCACGTATTTACTATATGATCTGGAAAACCAGGACTAAAATCATTTTACAGTTGTAAACATTATAACAAATTAATAATAATAATAATAATAATAATAATAATAAAAAATAGTACGACCCACTTACTTCGAAGAGTTGACTTTTAGTTCATAACTGCGGGAATGTTATTCACATGATCCGATTCTTTTTTGGGCTGTATGAACTACTTGGTTCTTAAGCTTAATTTATTTCAAGTCCTGAAGAGAAAGAAAATCTTTCGTGCTTCAGGGTACAGAGGTCGGAGGCACATCGTCCATGCCTTACCAGGGCACATGAAACAAGTTACTTAGAACCAGTATAAGTGGGGCAAGTGCGTTATCTGTGTTTATTTCTATATTTTATCCTTAATGTAAACTATGGGCAGAGCCGGATGCAGGGGTGGCGGGGCCCGGGGCAATGAAGAAAGTGGAGGCCCTTTCAATCAACAATTTGCCCTTGGAACCTTTTGCATTTGCCCTTTGAAAGCTTGCATTTCATCTCGTACTTAGCTGTCATTTTGCCCCTTAACAGGTGTACATTTTACCCCGTATCCAATAAATAAACTTTGAATTTTGCGTCTATTGATTTTGCACTAAATTTTGTCTAAAGGTCTGAGGTCTAAATTTTGTAGTTCCACCACTGAATAGATTTGACATAGGATGAAAATATCCCTTGTTTGGATATATTTCATTACTCATTACTTTATTAAAAATTAAAATTTTTTATCGTTATTAAACTTTTGAATCCAAGGTTTGTGGAGGCCCCGGGGCTCCCGCCTCGGTTGCCCGCCATGCATCCGGCCCTGACTATGGGGCGAGTGCCTTGAATAAACGCAATTTTCTACTCGCGAGGGTAAATTTCTTTTACAATATTTCTTCATTGGTGCCAACATAACATTGTGCGGTTTGCATCGAATATTGGCGGGAGTTTTAAAATCATTTTCAAACAAGTTAATAGTTTTTAGAGACTTTTATCAGAAGCGAACGCACTTGCCCCGGATACGCACTTGCCCCACTTCACCCTACTACTTTCATACTCGTATAAAACGTATCTAAAGCCTTTTCAAAACATTTTAACGTTTTCCAGACTGACTTTAAATTCATTCTAAAGTCTTCCTAAATAATGAAATTTGAAATAAAGTAAATAGTAAATAGTGTTTCGCGTGTTGATATATAATATCCACGGGCCTATTTCCAATAATGTCCATTCTCGGGAACATTCAATTTCCACATAGCAATCTGATAAAATCATTTCAAAAACGTCGATGACGCAGCCACGCGGTGATATACCCGTATCCATTTTTTAATTACTTAATAGCGCCAACAATGACTTCGCATCGCTAATCTCGGAGGAAGTCTCCGAAGAGATATGAATCGCGGGGCCTCCGCGGACCATGGCGGCCGCCTCGCCGGCCCCGGGCGTCTACCCCATCGATAAAGGAATTCGACGGATCCTTCAAACAATGGCTCGCCGATCCTTCCGTCCGATACGGTCTCGGATTGCATTCGTTAGCGTTTTAACAGTAAAAAATATTACTATGATGACGTTCTTGCGTTTCGTATCATTCTACCTGACAGGCGTCAGTTTTACCATGGTGAACAATAAGTTCGCCAGGGAAAGGTCAAGCAAAATGTATTGATACGAAAAAGGGTACATAAAACATGAAAACAAAAAAGGAGATATACCAGTCCAAACGACGGATTGCTGTAAACTTGAGTTTATTACAAGAAACCCTCTGCTTAAAAACTTCAGATACTAACGTACGGTCTCCGAGACCGATTGCACCGAAACCGGTCGATACTGTGCGAACCTATTAACTGCGTGACCTCCGCATTGAGGGATCCCCTGGCCCAAAAATTTTCCTTCGTATAAAGAGGTGACGGCAACAAGAAATATTTATAAAGTTGCGGATAGAATCGGTCCATGAGACCGATGTTAGTATTCGTGTAACAAAATAAATCATAAATATCACGAAATAAAGGGTAGATACCAATTTTCATAATAATTTTTCAGGGGATTCCTAAAAGTCTTTTTGGAAAGGTTTAGAATCGATCTAGTTAACGATGATATAAAGCGAAGTAGTGTTCTAGGAAATATTCCAAAAACTATGAAAATCCACCGCCCAAAAATCCCGTTTATGTACGATGGAACTACTATTGTTCCTGCAAAAAAATATAGATGTTACCGATCCTTTAAATATATCTATATATTTAGAACAAACACCTATTAAATATTTGCAAGAAATGCAGTATGTCAAAGAAATAAACTAAAGAATATAAAGTACATGTATTTACTCTTTTGCATTTTGTTTACGACCTTGTCAATTGTAATCTGTAATGTCTCGTAAATGAATACTATGCTCAGATTTGAAAAGTACCTATTTTTTAAGAGCTTTGCATTTAGGAATTCCTACATAAAAGAAGAATACAATCTGTTAGATTGTTGAACAATAACGTATTTTATCTAAACACCACGACATAACTGAGTAGATAATGATTAGACCAAAGGTCGAGGCGTCTTAAAAACAAGACGCCTCCTTTCCAACTTTTATATCAGATCAGATACCAACGTTAAAAACGATGTTCCATGATCCCACCTTCGTACTGAAAAGGTTATCAGGATCAATTTTGGATTACAAATAAGTTTTTATTCTGAAAACAATAGGGCTAAAGTTATGACATTATATTCATGTTTTTTTGGTCACTGAATCAGAATCAGCAGTCAGTTGAGATCCATCACGTCATCGTTCATCTCTAACATCGAAAAATGGTCTAAAATCGTTAATTTTGCCATTTATCCTACAAGGTTGAATAGAGACTCGTGGTACAGACTAAAGAGAGAAAGTGTGAATTTTTTTCATAAGATACAATTTAGGAGTCAACAAAACCCCAGAATCAACCCCACAACCGTATGCCCGTAATCACAATAGCCCAGTAGTACATGTATAAAACTAAACACCACATATCTCAGATGTTTGTGCACATGGCCTTAACATAATATAATCCCAAACCCCTGAGGATTTGACATTCCACAGACTAATTATTCCAGTAACCCCATATCCTTGAACCCAATAACCCACTAGCTGCGTATAGAAATACAAACGATATATCTCGGAGATTCTTTAGTACTCAAACCCAGTAATTACTGGGCTTGAGGATTGCTTAGCTCGAAAATCCGTGGTCAAAGGTTCTCGGATCCAAAAAAACCTAATCCATTTCTTCATAACACCATAACCCTGGGATTAAAATCATAAAGGTTTGGCCGTGTAATAGGAAATTATTTTTATCCCATTATTAATAACACTGGCTAGTCCCAGGTTTACCACCGACTGAATCAGAAAACTGCTATCCTAAAACACAGTATCAAATTGTTACGTTACCCATAATTCTCCATTTCGTCAAATGGAGAGTCAAGATAAGTTTGGTCGCATAGAATCTTCTTTAATCTAATGCTTACTCAAAACATCAAAAAAAGTGAGGAAATGATGTTAAGATTTATTGGATTTGAGAACATTTGCTCACAGATGTTCAGGCTATGGGGTTATTGGGCTTGAGGTTGTCTACTAAAATCCTCCAATATACGTCGTTTTTAGTTCTATGTAGGCAGCTACCAGGCTATTGGATTTACGGGTGTAGGATTATAGGGTTGTACGATTAATTCTGGGTCTATGTATATGTAAATGACAAAATTGATAATTTTAGACCATTTTCTGATATTATGGACGAACTATGACGTGTTGGATTTAGACCGAAAAAACATGTCATCGTTCCTCTAAACATGGAAATATTAAAACATGTTTTCTTCTGGCTCAAAGTTCCAAATAGCTATCCCTGACTTGTGATGAAGTAATTAGGCGAAAATAATTTTAGGAAGTGGCATTTCTCAAGGCTTCATTTGTACTAGCCTATGTCAAACGCTTTGTAAGAGAGTAGGTAGTAAAACTTTTGAAAATGCAAATTAATTTATTTAACGATATTGACTACTGACCATGGGTGTAGTCTCCGTGCGTAGTAGACCACGTGCCCCCCCCTTAGATTCAAAGAAAAGAAATTTTAAATAAATGAAAGAAAAAAATACCATTTAAATTTCCCGGGCATAAGGATCGTACGCAACGCATGTGTGAATATGTAAACGTGTTCTTAGTTTAGCAGAGTCACCTCAAGTCAGCTGGTTTGCACTGGCTTGTTGAAGAGCTGTGTTATACACGATCAGTAAAGAAACGGTGGTTGAGCTGTCCTAAAACGAAATCCGCTCGCAATTCGGGAGATTTCATATTAAGTAAAGTTTTAGTTATAATTTAAGCTTGATGATCATCGTTTGAGTGTTGCAGTATTCATATACTTCAAAATAGATATCAGAAAGTTTTTTAGTAAGCTTGATTTTTGAGTTTTTAAACGAAATTGATTTTTTCAGAAAATTGAAGCGCTTCTTTATTTATATATGTATTTATGCGTGTGCATACAGTCTAATATACTCCTGGTCTCGGGGATAGTTGTTTTCCTTTTCTATCGCAATTGAATTGCGTGACGATAGAGAAGGACTAGAAGGACAAGAAATATCGAAAAGACCAGGCATATATGCATTAGACCATACTCGGAAAAAAATATTACAACTCGCAATCGTGAGATGCAAAGTACTGATTCGTATTTTTGAAAAATCTCGATCTATACGACTCGTTTTTTGAGATGACTCAACTGAGGTTGTAGCGATTGTCAAAAGTTGTATAATTTTTGTCGAGGGATGTGAATTATTGGTGCAACATGATAAGTTTTTTTCAGAAAAAGTTCTGTCACTCTTCTCAGAAGATAAAAGAAAACTGTGTTTGGTTTAATACAATAAATTTCAAACTCTTATGTATGTTTCACATACGTGGTAACGTTAAACTTTTAATATTTTACTTGTATTTCATCATTTTATATCCGACGCTAAAAATGTTGTCCTTGTACAGAAAAGTATAAAATATAAGCGGAAAAAATCAGACTTTTTTACTATTAACTCTATTACGTTAACCCCAGATGGTCCCTTTTTATTGTAACAAAAAAAGAAATGTAATTATTTAGCCTCAAAATGGATAAAAATTTTGCCCTTCCCCCCCTGCATAAAAACCTGGCTATGCCCTTGCTACTGACGCATAGGTAGAACGTCGCTAGACGAGCCAAATGAGGAGGGCATTTTTCAGGAAGGGAAAGCAATTTCATCATTATAGGGATTTCCCGTGTACTGCACCAAAAGGCTGCAAAATTTAACGACACATCAACTCAACTGTTGCTACTAAGCAAAATAATGGATGTACGAGTATAGGATTAAATCCATTGTTTTTTTTTTTTTATCTAATTTGGGTTCAAAAGGAATTGTAGTTCTGATAACTACACTTTTTGGTTAAACAATTTAATACTTGTTAAGAACACTGTTTATTGTTTAAGAACACTGAAACTAAGTAACACTGTATAATAATCTAATAATATAATAAAACATTTACAAACAGAGACCATAATTCATACTTCCGTATATTGTATATTTATGTACCATGAGATGAATAAATAATAAATAATTATAAATAAATGTAATAGCGGTGGAAAACAGAAGAAAAATATGACTTATTTATTTATATTAATCCGTATTTAAGTATTTATTATAACTACTACCTGTTGCGGAGTACAGCTATAAATATATTACTTCCTTGTTGTGCTAGTCGACCATTTAGCTTCTATTAAAAATGGTGTGCAGGTGTTGTTCACTAAACCATGTGAAAAATCTGGAATATTTTAAACAAGGAAACTAATTTAATAGAAACTAAATGTGTACATCAATTTAATTTCCAATATCGAAAAAAAAAACAACTACTTATGGTATATTCCGACCTACATATTACACTTACCTATATTTTCCTATAAACAATATTACCAATAAGGATATAAAAAACAAATAATACAATTTAAGCGACTGCTTGTGTTGAAAAACGTGTTTTTATTTTTTTACGCAGTTACACTGTTCAGTATGAAGAGAAAAGAATGGCAGAGTATTATTGGAAGGTGGTCCAAAAATACTTAAGACTTACCGCCCTTCGAACCAATTTGTCAGCTTCTTTATTGCCTTTACACTGTGAATGGCCTTTCGTTCAACTGGCAGACACATGACTTGTTAGGTATTGACTACAATAATGTTATCAAGCTACAATTTAAAGTATATTAAGGGGATACAGAGACCGTGCAAGGGGACTGGTGGCGCCATAACGGCAGTGTTCGTAAATACGTGCTGTGGTTTTTAAGTGGAGTTACACCAAGATTTCGCAGTTTCTGTTGTTTTAAAAAAAATATTAGCAAATACTACTTTATAATCCTTACTAACGGTAAGTATGATAAATATCTTTATGAAAAACTCATAGTTTGAAATGTATAGATGGTGTGACATGATTCAAATCGATAAAATGTACTGAAATTGACGTTATGGTTTCATAGATGTCATCCATCGGGACAAATATTATTTTGGAGACCGGTTTTTCGGAAATCTTTTTTGAAGACGATTTTATCGATTCTATCCGATTCTATCGATCGACGATCTAATCCATTTTTCTCGTTGACACAATTTATTCGAGTTTACAGAGAAAGAGTAGTACTTGACATTACTTGTGGTTCTTGCTCGATTTTTGCAATTTATCACGCAACACACATCACCATATGATTTTTTGTTGCTCATCTTGTAGCTTAGGTTTTAAGCTTTAAAAGCTGGTTATCGCGCATAACAGGCACTGCAAAGTTCGAGTTGTTTACCGGAATTGAAGCGCGATATTTGTAGAAATTAATTGCACTTTGTTAATATTACGTTACCAAAGTCTTTTTAAAAATATAAACTGAAAACCTAATTTTTCTACGTAAACTATATGACAATGACATGTCACAGCACGTAGTTTACGCCTCGGCCACCGTGATCGCTAATTGTACAAAATGGCGAAACCACGCCTCTCTGCACGGTGTCAATACTACCCAGCAAATTTTTTTTCCTTTTTTTTTAGTGGCTTAAATGATGCATAAACTATTCAAGAATGATGTGCAAAAACTATTTCGTCGGCGAAAATTCGATAAACAATTTTCAACAAAAAAGCCTTCGAGCGTTCCGAATTTGAAAAGGCCGCACACCTGCGCGGTAAGCTCTGTTGGTAATTTTTGCCGGTACAAATCAGTTATATTTCTTCAAAATATATATATAGATGACGTTAGTAAATATCAGAGAAGCCACATTGAACGCTATAATAATCGTTAGACTGTCGACAAACACGCAGCATAAAACGTGAATTTGAATCTTTAAATTCGTTTTTCTCGAAACCACGTTTTTCAAATTGGCGTACACTGTAACTCGCTCAATTTTTGTCGGATTCACTTGAAATTTTAACTGTGACATCTTAGATAAATTATCTAGGGAAGTACACACGATTTTTAAGATTGATAAATAATTAAAATTTTTATAAACATTGTAATGTAGGATTAGTGACCTGTTTCCATATAACCATATAGTTAATTAGTGGGATGAGGTCAAATGTTTCCAAAAAAAAAAAACTAATTTTCAGTTAGTCGACGTTTCGCAAAATTTATTTGCATCCTCAGGACTAATTGAATAAGCTTTTTGCTGTCGTTTTTTAAAAATAAATATGAATGAAACATTGATAAAACAATTGAATTGAATTGAATTGAACGTGCATCGGCTATCTAGATAGCCGATGCACGTCTGGGTGACAGTACGTTGTATTCTATTATTATTTTTATGTTATATCAATTGTTTTATCAATGTTTCATTCATATTTATTTTTAAAAACGACAGCAAAAATTTATTCAATTAGTCCTGAGGATGCAAATAAATTTTGCGAAACATCGACTAACTGAAAATTAGTTTTTTTTGGAAACATTTGACCTCATCCCACTAATTAACTTTATATTTTTATAAACAATTTAAGGTCGACTTTTAGCAAAAAAAAAAATGAAAAAAAAAATCAAACTGACGCCAATTTGCGAATTTTCGAAAAAAATTTATAATCGTGGGTACTTCCCTAGAAAAACTAATGTAGATTAACGACAATTTTTTTTTTGCTCTAAGTGGTTTTCGGAGACTGTTATGGTGTACGCCGATTCGCTCCTCGGAAAAAACACATGTTCAGGTTACCAAGTGCCAAGACGCCGTATTGTACCGTAAATTTTAATAAAAAAAATATTTGTGTACCTCAAAACATGTATAATAAAGTCTCAAAATTTCATTTTGATCCATTGAATAGTTTTCGAGAAAAAAAATCCCAAAAAAAAAAAGTTAATTTTTCATTGCACCTGGGTAGTATAACCCCTTAACCATTATATGTACTCGTACCTACTACTAAATTTCTGGAACTTTTGGATAGCCCCTCGTATATCAAAGAAAGTATACGAAGTGCGAACAATATTGCTATACGTATTAACAATTTATTTTTTTTACAAAAAAAAAACCTACATCTCCCCTAAGTCCGGTTCTGTAATTTACTCCATGTCCCCCAAAATTCCTACTTGCACTTAATGTTGCCATCCAAGGGCAACGTGACTCATGCCATGCCATCAACCATTGAGGTTTCCATTTAGAGAACCTCAAAGCATTCGGCGGCTACTGAGCCGCGAAGCAGAATTTCAGGATTTTCAAATGGAAGTACACGGCGGATGACAAGCGCTTGATGGAACTGCGACAGGTCGCCGATAGGCACTCGGGCGCTGAGCGTAACCCGAAATACACACCGCATCGTCGTCGGTACTTCTTTAAAGAGTACGACCTCCCCGCATTCCGGTACGCGCGAAAGAAAGCGCGTGAGAACCCGAACGTGTTTTCCTCCGAGACTGTCGGCTACTTTGTGCTAGGAGCGTCTACGACTTATTAGTGGAATTTTAATTTGGTCATGTCATCTCTTCGTGTCAATGGCTGGAGGTGCCTAGTGACGTGTTATCTGATCTGCTTATCATTTTAGAGAACAAACATAGAAATCTTAACGGAAGAGCTCATCCCTGAGGTTTCACAAAACCTTATTTGCTGGTTATTTTAACTGTTAGATTGAACCCTTAATAACACAGTCCCACAAAAAATGGTCAAACCCAGAAGATAGACCCCCATACCCCCATGTATTTTGATGCGCTGAAACCGACTATGATTAAAAATTGTTTTTAAATATTGAATTTTCCGCTCGCACCCCTTTGAGGTTTTTATAAAAATTTCAAATTTATGTGTATTCTTATGTATTTTGGCGTTCTAAAACCTCATATGACATTAAAAATTATTTTAGTTGTACCATTTTCTCCTAGCACCCCCTTAAGATCCACTCAGTAGGGGTTCGAAATGGAACTTTTTTATAAAAATTTAAAAGCTATACGTGTTATGAGGTATTTTGGTCTACTAAACCAGAAAATGTCAATAGAAAATAATTTCAACTACAAAATTTTCCTGTAGTACCACCTTGCGACCGCCGTAGGGAAAAATGCGCTTCTAATAAAAATTTAAAATGTACATATTCTCTAATGCTCTTTTGCGTGTAATTGTAAAGAAATTTTTTTTATATGAAGTGAAATTTTGACCCCCTGAGGGGGTACAGGGGGTAACGGGGCGGTCCAGGAGGCGATTGAGTGGTTGAAATCATTTTTTATTGTCTTGATCAGTTTTAGTACAGCATACCTAGGAATACACATCAATTTGAGATTTTTATAAAAACTTCAATTTCAACCCCTCAGGAGGGTCGTAAAGGGGTCCTAATGGAAAATGGTACAACTAAAATCATTTTTAATTGTCATATTTGGTTTTAAAACGCCAAAATACATATAAATTTGAAATTTCCATAAAAATTTCAATTTCAACCCCTCAGGAGGGTTGTAAAGGGGTGCTAATGGCAAATGGTACAACTAAAATAATTTTTTATTGTCATATTTAGTTTTAGAACGCCAAATACATAAGAATACACATATATTTGAAATTTTTATAAAAATTTCAATTTCAACCAGTAAAGGGGTGCTAGCGGAAAATTCAATAGTTAAAATCGATTTTTACCGTCACAATCGGTTTCAGCGCATCAAAATACATGGAAGTAGAGGGGTCTACCTTCTGGATTTGACCAATTTTTTTTTGGGGCTGTGTAATTGGAGGAAAAAAGTTCATAAGCGAAATATGTCAAAGTGGTCGAGAATCTTATTGACAAATTTTGTCTGAATATTTTTATCAACTCTAAATAAAGACATCTTTCCGCATGTGTGCATGCGACAACTTTTAATACGTTCAAAAAGTTCAAAGATTGACTCTTTGATTTTACTGATTTAGTGCGATTTGGACAACTGTTGGTCGTCCTAAAATTGTTCGCCAAGCTTTTCAGGATAATCCCATCAAATGGGATTTTCTTATTGCAAACTTTCAGCAGAACTTCTAAGAACTAAGATAGTCTACTGAAGGTTTTCGTCAACTTGGGTTGAGTTAGTACATATATGTATAACTTCAGGTTCAACAGCTAACGGTCATCCTAATAGCGGTTGATCAGTGAGATCAACTCTTCCCTGTCATGTTCAAACTTTTTGAACTAATTAACTGCAAACTAACCTTTTATTATTCAGATGTTTGCAATTGACTCGACGTAGTATTACCCAGTTGAAAGCCGTAAAACAAATGTTCATGAATTAATCAAGTTTTAAAGAGTCCATTTCGAAATTAAAGAATAAATTAATTATGGCAATTAGTAATATTTGACTCATCAGAACAAGAGCTTTCATTTAGTATACGGGTATTACAAATAAAAACATATTTGTATTTAGCAGAACACATGAGAAAAATTCAAAAGTTTGCAAATATTGCGAATCTAAACGGTATGCTAATCTATTTTGAAGACTTAAAAACCACATCATAGAATTGATTTCAATTATCCACCTAGCCAAAAAATAAAACCTACAGAACTTTTAAACATTATTTTTCTACATAACCACAGCATACACTACTGCACTTAATCTAATGTTACTAGAAGATTGTGAACCTGTATAATGAATATGTATTCTACTCATATTCTTCTATAGCTCAACATCTTGACAAAAATCATTCAAGGTATAGGAGAATTGGAATATTCGGCGTAGAAACAAATTAACACTTGAATACTCGTCACTTCGGCAAAATGCACATCAAGGGCAAAACAGTGTTTCGGTGTTAAGTGGTGAAAAGTGTTCAAGTGTTACTTATCATAGGATAATGGACCGATACTTAGAGTGCACTGTTCTGTTTGATTAACGATTGATTTACGATAAACAAAACCGCAACAGGAACTTTCAAGGAAGATTCATAAGGCGGATTATTAGTTTCAACCTTGATATTATTAACCTCCCAATAATGCCATTGTGATTGTCGAAATAATAATACAAATATTATTATTCTTCGTATTTCGACAATGGTCATTCCCCTTCTACAAATCATGACACAGCCACACAAAAAAAATTGGCCCGGGGGTCTGCCTATGTCTACTACATGTTTTTGGGGTCGCTGAATCCGAATCCGTAGTCCGTTTAACCCCATCACGTCGGGGTTTTGCCATAACCTCAAAAACCACATAATTCTGACTATTAAGCAATACTAAACCCTGAATGACTGAAGCTAAAGACCCAAAACCTCACTGTTAAACTCCAAAACCCTATAACCTCAACCCACATAACCCCATTACTATAAAATAGAAATTATGACACGCATTCTCTCATAGTGCAACTTGTGGCCTTCGATTGGCAAAACGAAAGCTGTTAAACCCTATACCCATAACCTCTAACCCCAAAATCCCCTAACCATGTAATTGAAATGTCAATATTCAATTTCTCATAGCGCAAACTGTGGCCTCCATTTCTCGAAACCAAAGCTGTAAATCCATAGAACGCCAAAACCTCAAATTGTGTGGAACCGTCGGCATTAGCGTTGATGTACACCGCGAGGAGGTTGCGTGAAAGGATTTTGTACATCATATAGCCCTTATAATGGCTGTTTTGAATGAATATACAATTTTAAATTTCATTTAAATGAATAAATAAATTGCTCCGTTGCCCGCAGTCACCGCGAGGAGGGACTCTGGAAGAGCCCTTACAGACATAGGAGACGCGCTGATCTGGATATGAAGCTAACACTATGCGTAAAAATTGAAGCCTCGACATGTAATGTAATCGACCTCGAGTGTAATGATTTCAGTTACATGGTTCACTAACCATGGAACTGGAATCATTACATTCAGAACCCCATGTTATGGGGTTCTGAATGGGAGCCGTGTGGCCCATGGGAATGGAGGCCGTGTGGCCCATGTTGTGCTATGAGATTGAGTATAAAAATTTCAGTTACATGGTTATGGGGTTTAGGGGTTATTGAGATATGGGGTTATGGGTTATGGGGTTAAACAGATTTGTTTTTGCGAATCGGAGGCCACACGTTGTGCTATGAGAAATTGAGTGTCATAATTTCAATTTCATAGTTATGGTGGGGTTATGAGGTTTAACAGCTTAGATTTTGAGTCTTCAGCTTATAAGCGTTTATTGCTTAATAGTCTGAATTATGGGATTTTTTTGAGGCTATGGCAAAACTCTGACGTGATGGGGTTAAACGGATTCGGAATCAGCGACCCGACAAACATATAGTAGACATAGTACAGTCGGACCCCCGGGTCAATTTTTTTACTTTGTGTGGTCGTGTTATGATTGTGTCAGAAAAGAACACATAAAAAAGACGTAAGACACACAACCAAACCCTGTAACAGGTGCCAATTGCCACAGGCGGAATTCGAACCAGACCAGATATCGGAGTAATTGCCATCTTCTCACCTCTTCTCACCTAATGTTTCACCCACTATGTTATCGTCGCGATAAATGCTTATTGTTAACGAAAATGATTAAATTGTTAATGGAAAACGTATTTATCTTTATGTAGTTACCCAAAATTACTGTTCAGACTTTTGTTTAGCAGCATCCTCTACAAGTTGTTGCGTATTTTGTTTCAGAAACTTCGCGTGCCTGCCGTCAATGCCACTCGTTTTTCCCACCCAGAAGAAAAATGAGTTTTATAATTTAATTACTACATATACAGCCGTTATCTGCAATATCTGCACGTCAATCTAATTTGCAATTCATAAATTAACTATGCAACGCAGAAAATGACAATACATAGGTTTTAATTTGAATAAAACGTGTCGCACTCAAGTCGTAATTACAACACGTAAGTGATGTTTATTAAGAAAAATATGAATATTTCATGTCTCGTTTGTTAAATGAAAAACAGTACATCCTATTGTATTGGTTTACAAACGACTTTTGAATAAATTGTAATTATTTTGCATTAATTTATTTTCAACATAAATATTTCGGATTGTTTAAGCGCAAATATTAATACCTATTATCGCACGCACTCGCGTTTGCGAAACAGTATCATTTATCATTCTCCGACTCCTAAATTTCGACTTTCTAAACCGGTTACACGAAAACTAATGGGTTTTAATTGAGTTTTAGTATACCTAGATAAAAAAATTAAGTAATATGCACGTTTGCTAAATTAATCGAAATAGATTATTATGAAACATTCGGTATTCAGGGTATTCGCCAAGGGAGAATAATTTTAAACGCGCATAACTTTGTCAATAATGCTCCGATTCTTAGAAAATTTGGAGGAGACATTGTTGAGATGTTAAAGAAAATCCATTGAAACAGAAATACATTTTTTGGACCAACCCAACTCGGGGTAACCTCTCAACTTTTATCCGAACAACTTGATGGTTATGTTTCATATTAAACTGATAAAGAGTAGGTACCTTTTATTTAGTAAAATGATCAAGGAATCAGAAAATGACTTTTTTTGTCTCAATATTTGATATCTGTAAAAAAATTCAACTTTTTTGTGTTTGGGCCAGTCCACTTCTGGCTTTCCTAATGATTTGAAAAGCCCCTTAATATCACTGTTTTATTAATGTTCATAATACACAAAATACCCTAAAATTATTAAAATCTACAGAGGTATAAAAAATTCTTGCCAGAAAAGTAACTATATAAGGTCTAGGGCTCTTTGTGGCTAATCTCGGTAGGAACTTTATATTTATACTAGTACTAGTACTATCTACTAGTACTAGTACTAGTACTATCAGTACCTCCTCTGTACACTCCTAGAATATTGCCGCATACTTACTGGACACCCTGTTTTTACAAATACGAGTATATTAAAAAAAATCATGAAACGATCGTTGTTCTGAAATAGTTGCTTCTTCAGATAATTAAGTAGAGAATAGATGATACACCAACAATTTGGTGTACTGTGAACGGTGCTTTGTGCAATTTAACGATATGGCAAGAATACGAACACTGTACTACAACGACTTTTCAGTACGTATTTATTAAGCTCATCTGGCAAAATAGGGACCAAAATCATTGCATTGTTGTACATACCACCATTTGGTTTGGACCCTAATCTGTAGAATGTAGGTATAAACTATCTGGTGAAATGGACAAAAGTGATTAATACTTATACAAAGGGATGTTTCCTCAGTAGATACAATATATACAGTACAAGTACATACAATATGTTCCAAAAAAGTTGGAAAGCCGCCCCGCTGAGTCGAAGTATTAGTATTTTCAAAATGTGTTTCGTACAAAAAATATTTTACATTCCTATATTCTTAACGTCAATATATTTTTTTATTAATAGAGACGAAAAATAAGAAGTGTTGCCATTTAACTGTACCGTTTTTTTCTGATTTCCTAAACACCCTGTAGTATTTTTTATGTAGTTTTACAGGCCAGTGACAATTTGCGGTACGAATATTTTGTATGAAACGTATTTCGACAATTCTAATAGTTACGACTTTTCGGGCCTGTTGCCAACTTTTTGGGATACACTGTATATTAGAGAAGATTTTATCGCGTACTGTCAGTTGTTTTAGAATTAAGTTACTACTTCTTAAAAAATTTGTTTTTTTTTTTAAAAACTTTTTTTTTAAATAAAAAAAATTTTTTTTTTTTTTTAAAATTTTTTTTTTTTTATGAATGTATGTTTTGGGACACTTAGAGATTCTATCGCGTAGTGTCAGTTTTAAAATTAAGCTTCTACTTAATAGATAAAAGGCTTTAGGCCTTTTTTAGGTTTCCGCTAGTTTTAAAAATACCTGCATCTATATTATTCAATAATACCGAAAGTAGCAAAGAAATTCTATTATACTGTATACAGAATTGAAAATCTAAATACTGAAATGTTCAAATGGTTGAAGTGAAAATTGTTAATAACAATATCATTAAATATGTATTTTGTCACAATGTGACTTGATATATTCAACTTTTACCGAGATAGTTTAGTTAGTTGGTAATATATAGATGCATTATGCTATAAATATAATAAAAATTAATGCAGAATGGTAACTGGCGGATACTTCTCAGACAACACTAAATGAATAATTATTATTGTGAGAACATATCAAATTAACGTCAAATATGTTAATATTATTATAAACATTACAAACAAATTAAGTTTGTACATAATATTATCCTTAAACCAGTTTTTTACCTGATTCGCAGATGCGGAAGGCTTCACATTGCAACTCACCTGAAATAAAAGGAAACAAAAATTACTCAAATATACAAACGCTATAATATAACACCATCAATTAATACAAATACAGAGTGTTTCTAAATATGAGTCAATTGTTGATCAAAACTCAAGTTTTATTTGTGGAAAAATAGACAACTATGGTTTTTCCTTGAAGCTTTTTTTACATCACCATTGCGGATAATAGAGGTTAAAGAATGGATCACACTATGGATATCTTGGAAACGCCATCCCAAAGATGGTCCGTTGATTGAAACTGGGATCTGCCAAAACATTTATGGGCAGATTGAAAGATAATACAGGGTGTCCCAATATTCCGTGTACAACGAGCTACCAATGCTCCTGACGTCAAAATAAGTTGATTTAACTAAACTTACCTTTTTTCCTTTTTTTCTTTCCCCCCCCCCCCCCCCCCCCCCTTTTAAATCCCCCCCCCCAAAAAAAAAAAAAACCCCCTTTTTTTCTTTTTTCCCCCCCCCTTTTTTTTTTCCCTTTTTTTTTTTTTTCCTTTTTCCCCCCCCCCCCCCCCCCCCTCTTTTCCCCCCCCCCCCAAATTTCCCCCCTTTTTTTTTTTTTTTTTCCCCCCCCCCCCCCCTTTTTTTTTTTTTTTCTCCTTTCCCCCTTTTTTTTTCCCCCCCCCCCCCCCCCCCCCCCCCCTTTTTTTTTTTTTTTTTTTTTTTTTCCCCCCCCTCCCCCCTTTTTTTCTTTTTTTTTTCCCCTTTTTCCCCCCCCCCCCCCCCCCCCCTCCCCCCCCCCCCCCCCCCCCCCCCCCCCCCCGCCCCTTTTTTTTTTTCCCCCCCTCTCCCCCCCCCCCCCCCCCCCCCCCCTCTTTTCTTTTTTTTCTTCCCCCCCCCCCCCCCCTTTTTCACACCCCCAAAACCCCCCCCCCCCCCCTTTTTTTTCTCCCCCCTCCCCTCCCTTTTTTTTTTTTTTTTTTTTTTTTTTTTTTTCTTTTTTTTCTTCCCCCCCTTCCCCCCCCCCCCCCCCCCCCCCCCCCCCCCCCCCCCCCCCCCCCCCCCCCCCCCCCTTTTTTTTTTTTTTTTTTTTTCCCCTTTTCCCTTCCCCCCTTCCCCCCCCCCCCCCCCCCCCCCCCCCCCCCCCCCTTTTCCCCCCCCCCCCCCCCCCCCCCCCCCCTTTTTTTTCCCCCCCCCCCCCCCTTTTTTTCCCCCCCCCTTCCCCCCCCCCCCCCCCCCCTTTTTTTTTTTTTTTTTTTTTTTCTCCCCCCCCCCCCCCCCCCCCCCCCCCCCCCCCCCCCCCCCCCCCCCCCCCCCCCCCCCCCCCCCCCCCCCTCCCCCCTTTTTTTTTTTTTTTTTCTTTTTTTTCCCCCCCCCCCCCCCCCCCCCCCCCCCCCCCCCTTTCCCTCCCTCCCCCCCCCCCCCCCCCCCCCCCCCCCCCCCCCCCCCCTCCCCTCCCCCCCCCCCCCCCCCCCCCCCCCCCCCCCCCCCCCCCCCCCCCCCCCCCCCCCCCCCCCCCCCCCCCCCCCCCCCCCCCCCCCCCCCCCCCCTCCCCCCCCCCTCCTCCCCCCCCCTCCCCCCCCTCCCCCCCCCCCCCCCCCCCCCCCCCCCCCCCCCCCCCCCCCCCCCCCCCCCCCCCCCCCCCCCCCCCCCCCCCCCCCCCCCCCCCCCCCCCCCCCCCCCCCCCCCCCCCCCCCCCCCCCCCCCCCCCCCCCCCCCCCCCCCCCCCCCCCCCCCCCCCCCCCCCCCCCCCCCCCCCCCCCCCTTCCCCCCCCCCCCTTTTCCCCCCTCCCCCTTTTTTTTTCCCCCCTTTTTTTTTTTTTCCCCCCCCCTTTTCTTTTTCTTCCCCCCCCCCCCCCCCCCCCCCCCCCCCCCCCTTCCCTCCCCCCCCCTTCTTTTTTTTTTCTCCCCCCCCCCCCCCCCCCCCCCCCCCCCCCCCTCCCCCCCCCCCCCCCCCCCCCCCCCCCCCCCCCCCCCCCCCCCCCCCCTTCCCCCCCCCCCCCCCCCCCCCCCTCCCCCCCCCCCCCCCCCCCCCCCCCCCCCCCCCCCCCCCCCCCCCCCCCCCCCCCCCCCCCCCCCCCCCCCCCCCCCCCCCCCCCCCCCCCCCCCCCCCCCCCCCCCCTCCCCCCCTCCCCCTTCCCCCCCCCCCCCCCCCCCCTCCCTTTTTTCCCCCCCCCCCCCCCCCCCCCCCCCTCCCCCTCCTCCTTCCCCCCCCCCCCCCCCCCCCCCCCCCCCCCCCCCCCCCCCCCTTTTTCCCCCCCCCCCCCCCCCCTCCCCTCCCTCCCCTCTTCTTTCCCTTTTATATACCAATTGGTCTCGTTTAGCCGCTAGAGGCCGTCAAAGTTGACCTACAATTTTAGTATTTTGCCAATTACTTAGTAATGCCCTGTATGAACTTAATGAAATTTGGTGTGCTAGTATGTTCCGACAGATGGCACATTTTGACATTTGAATCGAAGTTATTCCATTAACAGGGTGCGAAAACTACCCCTACCCTTAAAGTAACCTGCTCCTATTTTTTTGGTGGGGGTGATACCGCTTTAAAACAGAAAGTTTACTCTGTGAGTATTGAGAACGAGAAACAATTGTGGAACAGAATTCAAAATGCCGTTCAAGAGTTACAGAACGAGGAAACCCCGAGAAGAGTGCACTTTAATTTCTTACGTAGGATGGATTTCTGTATTAATGAAAATTGAGGTCATTTTGAACACCTAATTAAGTCTCAGTAAATTATTATTTAAGTTTGCTTATTTCGCTTTCGTCCTAAAATAAATTTTAAAGTGAAATCAATTAAATCGTATTAGAATCGACAATGATATAATCAAACATGAATTTAGCGAAAACGGTAAGGAATACAAAAATTTTACAAGAGAGAACATTTGTTAAAAAATTGCGTATCTTTATGATAAAAATTTAGATGAAGCGGTATCACCCCCACCAAAAAAAAAAGAGCAGGTTACTTTAAGGGTAGGGGTAGTTTTCGCACCCTGTTAATGGAATACCTTCCATTCAATTGTCAAAATGTGCCATCTGTCGGAACATACTAGCACACCAAATTTCATTAAGTTCATACAGGGTGTTATTAAGTTATTAGCAAAAAACTCAAATTGTATGTCAACTTTGACGGCCTCTAGCGGCTAAACGAGACAACTTGGTATATAGGTAAGTTTACACGGAATATTGAGACACCCTAGACACCCTAGCAAGACAATTTTTAGACTTACAATTAGTGAAATCTAAGAAAATATCGACACTGTTATAACTCAATCTTTGATCAAAACTATGTATAAATAATTGCTACAAGTGGCGATTTTGGTGGTTATCTAACCAGTAGTTTCAAGTACAAGGACTATAGTTTTCAGGATTATATACGAATTCTTTTAGGGCGTATGTCTCAAAAGTTTTCAGAAAAAAAGTAAGTCATTTTTTTATTTTTCACATATTAAAAATATTATTCTCATACACAGTCTTAACTCGACTAAACATAACATTTATGTTTATGGCATGTAATTTGGATCTTGCATGGCCCATCAATCTTTGGATGGTAGCAACGTCGACTTCCCGAATTCTCTGAAAGATTCTGCGATTTATCTGTTCCTCATTTTGGACTTCCCAACCAGCAGCGTACACCTTTCTGTTCAAATGAGACCAAAATTCCTAAATGGGCCTCGTCTGAGGAACATTTGGAGGGTTATCTGTCTTCGGAACAAAATGGATGCCGTTTGTGGCTGACCAGTGTGTTGTTATTCTGGCGTAATGGCGTGAGTCAGGCCAGTACATTATTTGATCGTGATTTTCGTTCAATTTGGTCGTTGATGTGTGTTTATAAAATTTTGAAGTTTTGTGAGATATCTTCATATGTAAATGTCTGCATTGATGGCCTCACCTCGAACACGTGCAACATGCGGTTGTCAAACATCAGCTTCTGAACTGGCACACCAAAATTTTATCTTCAAACTTGACTTTGCCTTTGAATTTTGCTTTTGTCAGAAGCGTTTTATATATTGAGCATAAAGAAACCGTCTTTACCTTTGATCTCCGAGTTGGACAACGTGAAATATTTTTCATCATTCATAATGATAACTTTTTCACGAAAATGAATGCGTCTCAAAGCACGGCAATACCTGGGAGTTCTTTCCAACTGAGCGGCGGTGTATTTTGGAGCCTTTCTTCTTTTACGATAATGTAAATTATTTCTGATTAATGTTCGACCAACAGTCGAGCGTGAAATATGGTATCTTCGAGATAACTTACGCGTTGACATTCCCAATGTGTTTTTTGCTCTTTAAATCATCCTTCGCTCATTAAGTCGGCTTAAAACGTGGGTCGTCTACTTTTAGGTAAATTGATACAAGTGATACCCTCCTGGCAATCTTTATTTGTCTGATAGATTGTTGAAACCGAAATATCTTGCTCTCTATAGATCCTAACAATATCGCGTTTAGGTACTCGTCCCACCAACTGATAAATACTTGTATTCACATTTATTTACAAAAATGATATGTCATATTAAACTTCGAACATTTTACTAAATTTTGTTTTCAACGGCAAATTGATCAGACCTTGTTTACAATAAATTAGTTTTATTGGATTGTTTTCCGAAAACTTTTGAGACATACGTTAATTTATGAGATCTTTGATCCTCATTACTTTGTATCTTTTTAATAAAGACTGAAAAATTGTCTGTACATTGTAAAATTAAATTCTAGTTTTTCATGCTAGAGATTTTTCATACAGTATCCCACATCTACTTAGAAAACGAATATTTCGAAAATGGTTTGCCATAGAAAGAAACATGGTTTGCCAAATGTTACACCAAAAAAATATTTGCAAATATTTCACAAATGGTTAAAAACATTTGCTCAGAAACAAAACATATAGAGAGCAAATTTGAAAAATTAGTGACATTTTTCACTTTAACATAACCTGTGACATTTTTCAAGTACCATGTATATTTGGTTATAAATCAGTTTGCAATTTTTTAAATAAAATATACAATGTATGTTCTATTTAACATGACTTTCTATGGAAAATCATTGTCGAGACAATGATTGTCTAAGTACTTGTGGCACGCCCGGTAAGTAAGTAGTAATACCTATGTACGTATGTATATGGATAACTGAGTGGATAAAATTACATTGGTTTATAACATAATGTTATTTGCAAGCACACTTAGGCATGTTTTTTGGCGTATGAATACTTGTGGGAGTCACTCTATATACAAATCAAACCAACCAATAAAATACAAGCAGAGCCGACGCCGACGTCCCAAAAAGGAAACGCATCGCATCGCATCGCATCGCAGTCGTCCGCGAGCGTGCGTGTGTCCGCCGATAGCGATCGCGCACGTCGCTTGTTTGTTTACAGCATCAGAGTAGGCAGGGCCGAGGAGAACAGACCGCCGCCGATAAATCCAGAATAAATCACGATTATCCCGCACCAGAAGACGTTTAATTACAATGCTGAAAACCAATTATGAAAAATTTTATTTATGGGCCGAACCAGCGGCGGCCCACCGGGTTTTCGACCAGGTGTTCGCTGTCGTTTCGTGCTGTAACTATTTTTTACATACTATTTCCTCCACCGCATGAAAACTCTGAGAGACTATCAAACGTATGTGAATTAATCCTGATTTGGTCTTTTGAGTAACTGACCAAGACGTCCGCAATAACTACATCCATCGTTCTCTAGTGACCTACTAAGTACTAGTATTTTCAGACAGTGCTTTTATTTCTGTCGCATTGATTCCTTAAACCTAAAATAAAATCGAAAAGTCACTCCATTGCTATGTTTGTACTAATACAGTAAAAGGCACTTTTAGGTGATGATATAACTTAAAAAAAAGGTTTTTTTGTAAAATCGCACAAAGTTGGAAAAAATTTCAAAAACACTAACCCTAGTAAGTCTGTGGGATGTTTGAGTATATTTTTTTCATAATCTAGAAACAAATATAAGGAGACGTTTTTCGATTTGTTGCAAAATATTTTTTTTCCAAAATTAAAATGGCCACTTTTTGAAACAAAAATATTTTGTAACAAATCGAAAAACCCATATTTGTTTCTAGATTATGAAAAAAAATATACTATAAATATTTCACAGAGGTTACTGAGAACCCAGGGAGTGCTCCAGTGTTTTTGAAAAAATTTTTCGCAAACTTTGCTGACGGTTTTTTCACTATAAATCCTTTCTGTAAGAGGTGTATAGTCATCACCTAAAAAGTGAAGTGGGTCCCATGGTCGTTTTCAAGATAGGCTAACTGAAATATCACGCACCGCCACTGACAGCAACCAGGGACAATATCAAACTCGAGGATTCAAGAAACTAGATAATTGCGTTTCTCTAAAAAACATCCTCTTGAACATACACGGCTTTTATAAAAAGTATCGGGAAAAGTTTCGAAAAAATATATTTATTTCAGATATTTCTACAAAACCTTAAAATTAAAAAAAGTGTATTGTCGTGATGCAATTTCCAATTTCCAGCGATCTCTGGCCTCATCCGGTTGACCCTTCTCGTCAGTCTTAGCACTTCTAGGTAAAAAGCACCATTTACTGAGAGAGCCTTGACATCGAAGAAAACGATGAGCATGGCTTTCACTCTGGATTTGCTCATTCGAGCCTTTTTAGACGAGGTGATGCCGCAGTGTGCCATTTGGAACTTTAACGCTTTGTTTCCCGCTCGTATTCAAAAAATCAACTTTCGTCTCCCGTGATTACGTTCTCCAAAAAGCTGGGATCTTCTTCAACACTTAGTTACTCGACAAAGGTCCAGTAAAAACTCTAACAAACCTGAACAAACGCTCGCAGGCGACTAACGCTTTGTGCTTTTTAAGGTCAGACCCTCCACCACCGAACCCGTTCGATGCGAGCACGCTGAGACGTACAGTCACGTCAAAAAAGAAATGTTCCCGACACTTTTTATACGAACCCTGTAGATTACAAGACTGGCGTGTTATTATGTAAAAATTATTGTTTTCATCGTAAGTTACTCATCATTTACGAGTAAACTATTTGCATCAATGACTTTAAATTAACAAACTTTTTTTAGTGAATGCAAATTCTAGCATTTTATCCCCTTTTAGTGAAATGATGTAGGTAATCTGCTTGTAGGGACTTAATCAATAAGTATAATTAAAATTATGGTGCGCCAAGTAACATAACGAGGTTATGTTTACTTCCCGTATACCAGAACATTACAGAAAGTGGCCAATATCTTAAACGGTTTTCATCTCTGAAAACCTCAGGACATAATTTTGCAATATCTTGTCAGCACAATAATTCTAGCAATAGCGCAACATCTTGTCAGTCCAACCTTTTTCCGAGATGTCTAATTTGTTTTCAGTTCGATGAATAAATACTAGACAAAAAAAAGTAGGAAAGGGGAAATACTGATGATGAACCCCCCACTATGTAAAATATTAATGTTTTTGTATCACCTATCACTGATAAATATAATGTAGCAAGAAACCGATGTCAGTATTTGTCACAAGCAATACAGAAAAAATCAGCAATCACTACATAGTATAAAACAAAGTCGCTTCCCGCTGTCTGTCTGTCCCTATGTATGCTTAGATCTTTAAAACTACGCAACGGATTTTGATGGTTTTTTTTTTTAATAGATAGAGTGATTCAAGAGGAAGGTTTATATGTATAATACATGCATAATATAGTAGAGAAACACCGATAATTTTAGAGGTTTCTAATGTGATGTCGTAAAAAAACACATTTGTTTGCGCTTATATTGCAAAAAACGCTGGCTGAACTCTACGAGATAGATCAAAATAATGTACTACAGTATTGTACACCTTAAAAAGGTCTACAAAAAAGTCCGCGTGCACCCGTGCGAAGCCGGGGCGGGTCGCTGGTAGAGAATATTGTAAAAAAAAACTCTTACAAAAATTACTTCCTCGTATATTACTTACTAATACTTACTCGTATACGAGAACTAAGTAAAACACACCATAAAACATTTATAATAAGATCGATTTTGATGTCAGTTTCTGGGGCTAATTTTGACATGTTTGACAGGAGTTACAGGGGAGTTTTTAGTGCATATTTGGTATCGTTGTTTCACAAAAAAAATGCTAAAATGGAATGTGTGGGGTTATTTGGAATGTTGGCGAATCTACAAGGTGTTCATATACTTCGGGGCGTCGACTAATTTTCTTACTTTAAATGGAAATTCATATTTTACATATTTTGAAAGAATACACAATTTTGAGTCGAAAACATGTACCATAAAATGTACCCAAACCCTGTCGTTTCGGAGATATTTGATGCTCTAAAAAAATGACAGATGTTAGGATCTGGAAAAACCCTATTGACAAAAAGATTTTGAATTGGCAAAATTTAGCACAATAAATTGATAAATACATGGTATAGCATTTTCAAAATCATTTTACTTACAGAGTATGAAGCATGTTATGTTCTCAGGGCGTGGCAAAAATAAAATGGGAGCCTACTCCCAAAAAAGTTATGACGGTTTTTCCAAACAAATCAATCAAATTCGTAATCTACAGGGATTAATCATAATCATATTTAACATAATTAATTTGATTGGGCAAAGCAGATTTTTTGGTTTTTGGCAAAAACGTGAGGATTTGACGCCACTTAGCTACGGAAACACGGACGCTGACACCAAGAAGACTATGTGCTTTTTTTCTTCTGTGACTTCATTTTTTTGTCTTCTTAAAACGTTGTTTTCCCTTGTGTCCAGGCGTCTACCTCCACCCATCGGAGGTGCTGTCTTCTCGTTCAGTTTTACAAAAAGTTTAGTTAGAGAGCGCTTGTTCATTTTACTTGTTTATATTTCTTTCGCACTTTTGTATAACATATGCGATGAAGACAGGATTGCCTTATCTGAGAGGAAAGGCTGCTGGCCACGAAACAAACCCGAATCGTCCTTAAGAAGCAAAGGGTTTGCAGCAGAAGTTGCAGAAGCTGAGAAAGTGCTGAAGATTGTTGAGAAAAGCATAATGTACGCACCAGGAATTGACACGAACTGGTAAGTCATCATAAAAAGTATACGAAATCCGCTGAAACAGTCTCTGAATAAAAAAGTGTTTTCTCAAAATACATTTTTATTTTTTTTGGTATGGTGGGCAGCATTTAGAAAAAGCCGTATCAGATTAGCATATTTTGTGGGCTTGCCACAGACATAGGATCACCCGTTGTACTAAAAATAATGTCCGAAAAACAAAAATATTGGTTGTAAAAAAATATAGAACTATTTAAAAATATGGTAATTTGCAAAATATAGTTTTAAAACATAAGGCAATTTTTTCGTACCTTTCGTGCGCTGCACAAATGCCCACGGTATTGCCGCCACTGCACGGACTGGAAGGTCCGATTGCCCCGTCCTGGCAGGGGCGTCTCGGCTTCTGTTTTCTCGTAGACCCACGGCGGCCGAAGCCGCCATAAATTACGGCCGTTTTTTTATCGGGTGGAAATCGAGAGGCGGTACTTTATTATTTACAGAAAGTAAGCGTGATTAAGTGGTAGCGATTTTAACTCCCAGCCATAAGTATACGATGCAAATTAATCAGGTACCCTTTCCAGCCAGATGTAATCTATACCGTGTGTACAAAAAAAGTGGGATTGTATCTTCACCTTATCTAATGGGAATGTAATGAGCTGAACGTTATACTCGGCAGATAATTATAGTTTAAGCTCATTCGTTCTAATTAGATGTGGCGATTTAAGCCTTTATTTAATATATGAATACAAAAAGCGTACGTACAGTGTGTTTACTTTTATTTATGTACAAATCCATAAAATCCTCACTTTTCAAGATAATCGATTAAACTTTTTTTTATTCAAAGAGCGTAGAAAGCTGCTTCTTCTCACCATATCTTCGGTTTTAAGGTTCATTCCCATGGCCTACTACGATTTTTTTGACACCCACGAAATTCAGTATAATCATTTAGCGATGTTCGATCGATTTTGAAAATAATAAAATTTATTTAAAAAGTCAATACACTCAACATCCACATATCCGAACTTTTCCGTTCCGCAAACTTCCACATTTCCGAACTCTCGTCACCTCGGGATAACCGAACTGCTGGCGCATGCGCAAAGGTTTTTTCTGGCTCATTATAGTACTTTTCTTTGTTTTTCGAGGTTATTATGCAAATGTAATACATACATACATGTGTACATGTTAATAAAATAATGTTTTTTTAAACAAAAAAAATGTCAGGTGCAAAGGAGAGAGTGATGCAGGTAATTATTTTGTAATTCAAAGTAAAGGTTTGTTTTATTGAACATTTTGTTGACGTAACCTATAATAATTTAAAACTGAAATCAAAAATGATTTTTAAGAAAACCGTGATACAAAACAAACATTACTGTACTGTTTATTTGCAGAGAAAAGAGCCTGCTAAGAGGCTAACCTTAGAGCAAAAGCTGGATCTGATAAATCACGCAAAAAATGGTGTTAAAAATGTTGATCTATGTAAGATGTACACTATTTGTAAATCGTAGGGCAGAATGGGAAAAAATAAATACTTGTCGGAAGTTGAAAAAAGGAGTGATTGTGGACGGATTGACACAAAAAAGTGCACCGGTACTTATGATACGCCATTTGAAATAAGTGTTTTCCACTGGTTTGTACAAAGAAGAACTCTTGTAGAACCTGTCTCAGGTGTGCTGCTGAGGGAGGACGATTTCCTCTTTGCTGAATTCTGTGACAATCGAAATGTTTGATTACAATCGTATTACCTATTGTGTTTACATTTTTTTTCTCATTTCAAATTTCGCGGTTTTTTTGTCGTCAACCAATCAGCGACAAGTTCGGTTGTGTGGAAGTACAAGTTCGGAAATATCATGAGAAAAAGTTCGGAAAAATCGTGAGTTCGGAAATTTGGAGTTAGGATATGTGGATGTTGAGTGTACCTTCTATTTAACTTAAATATTTTTAAAGATCTGCATATAGCAAATGGAACGCCCTATACATATGCATTTTTAGAATTCTATAAGGCCGAATCTGGCAATTTTTTACGCCCATGGCCGCAGTAAAAAAACTATTACGACGCTGGATTGAGTCGAAATCAAAACATCGTCAACCGTACCTTTTGTGTAAACATTAGTTCTTTTAATGCAAATTTGTCAATATGAATATCCATTCCTTTTTCAACTATTGTACATAGAATACACAAGTTTTATTAAACTTATTTTGTTAAAGTCTATTATTTTATTTAAACTTTTAAATGGTTATTTAAACCCATAAGGGTTGTTTACAGTCAGAAATACCGATGATTCTAAAGAGAATTCATGTTTAATATCCTATACTTTTATCCTATAGTTTTCGAAATATTTATAATTTTGTCACGAATGACAGTTGGGAACCTTAAGAAAATTACACATTGTATTTCACAAATTATCATTCATTGCAACTGTGAATCCGTAGAATATACTTTATTGTACTTGCTGTATTGTATACTTGCACGTCCATACTTGATTTTTTTATACTGGATGCTCTAAAAAAATAATAGAAATTTAATTCCAAATTTGTACAAAAAAAATATCCCTATTTTTCTAACTGATTTGGGTACATCTCTCAAAATAATGGTAACTTTATGTTAGACAGTCTATGTTTAAATTCAGTCGAATTCATTTTATTTGCAAATGAAGTGTTGACATTGCTTCAAATACAGTTTTATTAATTTTTATTATCTAAACCCTGAATATCTAGAAGACAATTAAATACTTCAGAAATGTAAAAAAAATCATTTCTAAAGCATTTGATTGTTATCTGGTGATTATAGCCAATTTAGTCATTTAAAGTTGGCAAAATCGTATTTTAAGCAATGTAAAGTAAAAACGATTAAATTTAGAAATACACAATAAGGGTAATTAATAAGTTACCCTTATTTTGAGAGTTAGTTGTTAATAAAATAGGGGTTCCCATACGGGAACGCGAGTTTTACTAATATAAAGTATATTCTACTGTTTTACAGAAACACTTGCAAAATGAATAATAAAACATGAAATATCCGCAATTTTCTTAAGGTTCCCAATTGGTCATTTATGACCAGTCATCGATTGGTGACATTTGTATTTCAGAAACTATTGGGTTACCATATTCATTGAATTAATGAGAGTTTCCCGTGCAACTTTTTATACAACAAGTGTTGTATAAAAAAAATTTAGTTAACATCTACTTCCAGTAAAAGCGCAAGTTTCAGAACAATCAAAATATTTTAAAACATATCGATGTTACTTCGCCGCCAAATTTTCAGAATTCAATGTGAGTCCACAAAAATATCAATGTGAGTCCACTGAGCAAAACTCGTATTAAATTTTTGTACTAAATGCTTATACGAGTATTTTCCAAATTTCGTCCACAGGAATAATATAGTCATCAAAAAAAAAAAAAAAAACAAACGTCATCCAATCTGACTATGAACGAAGAGACATGGTAATAGCGGTTATGTCGAAGCACGAAACGAAACTTTGTTGTTGTCAAACTTTTGACAAGTGGTTGTCACTATTGTAAAATAAATAATGGCTGTCACAAGCTTTGTCAACTAAGGTTAAAAACTCAAAATAAGGTTATAAACTTAAGATTAAAATTATTATACTGTGTATTTTAATTACAGTTTTGTCTAAAGTAGGAAAATGATTTGAGGAGATTTTTTACGAAGAAATAATTTCGTCAGTCATACACAGCTTCCTACGAATAGCGCATATCCGAGATAACAAAATACAAACTGGGAGTAACCGGGAGATAAAAGTAAATTTTAAACATCCAGGAGACACTTTTTCGTTTTACCAAACTTTCGAGCTTCCGACCAATTAGGATCAAGTAATGGAGTCAGTCAGGATAATATCCTGTGACAACGGCAATACGAACAACGGAGGACGAAACGCCTGGGGCCGTACACCCTAACAATACCCGTCGACCGCCCAAAACAATGAAATAATGACAAACCAAAGAAGCAACAATACGCCAAACTCTTTGCATCCTTTTGAGGATGTACAGATTCGCCTTGTACCCCTCGAGCGTTTAAACTATTTTTGTTTGTCTGGCGGAAACTTTGCTCGTTAAATTTAATACCAAATAATTTCATTTGACATTCCGGCTAATTACGATGTTAGAAAAACTCTAAAAGTATCTATAGTCTAACAAACAAATAATGAAATGAGTTATCACAAATCACGCCCTAGAAACTAATGAAAATATTGGGAATCACGTGCTTATCACACACAAATAGCGTATGATTTCACAATAGTTGAGATACTCAATGGTGAGTTTAAATTGTTCTTTAGTCGCGTTATTGGGACTATTCATTTGGCAGCACAATTAGTGTAAAAGATTATCCCGATTGTAGGTGTGGAAAGGAAGAAGAAATCACTTTCCACATATGTGAATTTCCAGCTCTAGTAGGTGTTAGGCATTTAATCTTTGGGGTTGCAACAATAGAATCAAAAGAGGTAACAGACGCTCCATTGGAAATTGTTCTTAAATTTCTTAAGGAAACAGAACAGAAAGTCACATTAGCTCATAATTGTTCACTATCTAATAAAATCAGCCAAAGACAAAAAAAATATCATCCCCGTTTATCTTACAACCTCTAACATTGTTAACTTCAACTTTTACCTCATTTCGAGTTACTTTGACATAATTTTGAAACTGTAAACCCTACTTTTCGATTAAGAAATCTGTATAAGTTATAAGACTAGATATAACAATGTAACATTTGTTATCTATGAATATTTGAAACTTAACTTATGACCAGGAGATACGTATTATAAATAATATACTAATATTTGGTTTTACCAGGAGGTGCGCCTTCACATTTGGATGAGATATTTTCTGGGAGATAGCCTGCTCGATCACCGGACCTAAATCCTCTTGACTTCTTTTATTGGAAACAAAAAACTGGACGTTTTCCACGAAACACCGAACTACTATACTTTTCTCTACGCGCGGTTTTCCAACCAAGTTGGCATCTTCAGGAGAAGATTAAAACCGAGTTTAATCTCGAGTTTGAGTGGTTGGAAAAACGCGCGTCGAGAAAAGTATAGTAGTTCGGTGTTTTGTGGAAAACGTCCAGTTTTTTTGTTTCTACGCCGAAGGTTCCAGTACCCACTCCAGGTTCTTTCATTGGAGTTAATAAAATGAAAATGTTGTATGAAAGAAAATTTTTGAAAGAGAATTTTAGAAAATTTGGAGGATAAGAACACAGAATATCGAAACATTTAAATCGAAATCGAAATAATTCAGTTATCAGAAATAATGTTATTAATATTTTCATAACGGTTAATTTAAGACGCAACATACATAGTTATAGTCACAAAAAAATACTTTTTTACTTCCTGCTACGAAAGTAGCGGTTACAGTTTAAAAAATATGTCGGACTTGTCGACGTTTTTTTTTCTCCAAAATTCAATCATAATGGGATTCAAATTTTATTCCATAATTTTGGTTTTCACTGTATATTATTACATATTGATAATGGGCACAGGCGTAGTTAAAATATATTCTGAATATAATTTTGAAGTATTAGCCGTAGATCTCCATCTCAATACGCTAGACCTTACATGTTGTAATCTCGATGTGACGTTAGAGCCAGCTGGAACAGCTATGGTTGAGAGAATTAATTTGAGTATTTCGAAACAGAACAAAAGAAGTAGACTTAGAAGTAAAGGCTAAATAAGCGCTTCAGGTTATCGTGAAACAGCAAACAGGAAACGAGATAAGAGTACAAAAAATCGCGAATAATAATTAACATCTAGCGTTAAAGGCTGGCAGGGCTCTGTATTACCGATAGTATGATGGGAAATTTAAAAAATGGGTTTCGGGTTTAATTCTGATACAAAGAACTCGGTGCCACACACGGAGACATGGGCATCGTAATAGAGCCGCAGCGCGGAAATTGCCTCTTGCCTGTTGTAAATCACGCAACTATTTTAATTATTTAATTATCAACTGATCACGTTGTGATACGAGGTAATTAGCTTTTTAAATATATAATTTTTCCTATATAAAACATACGTGCAGACACGATAAGCATCACGTACCTACATACATACATATGCAAGTAAAAATATACATAGAAAATAATTATATTTTCGTGATGTGTGCTCAAACAACATATTGCAACCCAAGAACCATAACTGTTTGACACTAATAAGTACCTGCACACATTTAGTTATAAAATACCTTACCGATTATGGCGCTTAGCAGAAATCGTGGTGAATATTTGCACACTGTTTTCGCGTACTAATTTTTAAAATAATAATCATTACCTACTAATCAGTCATTAACTGAATCCATATTAATCAAAAATGAAGGACGATAGGTACCTAGTAAACACATCAGGATTAGTAATACCTAATCAACAACTTGTTGATTGAGTATTACTTGTTAAGAAACCTCCTCAGACCAGAATCCTTTAAAAAACTGATAACTGAGTTTCCTTCTGAAACTTTCCACTAGACTTTGTTCCTTGATTTTGTTGAATTCCGTAGTTGTGATCATAGTTTTGATTGTTTTCTTTCTAAATATTTTTTTGCTAGGGGTAGGAGAATTTATGTAGGTAATATCCTCTTCCAACATTTCATGTCACTGTGTGACTCAAGTCATTTGCAGCTGACTCTGGATTGTGAATCCCTTCACGATTTTTTTCTCTTGTACCTGAACCTTCATACTCTGTTTCGTAATCTAAATATATCTTTCGTTTGACTTCCACGTCCTTCTGCCTTTCCGATGGAGGAGAAACAAACCCTCATTAACAATAACAGAAATATATTTTTTTACATACCAACATAAAAAAAATTGGCTTAGGAATTTCATTTCTATTTCTATTTCAACTATAGATCAGACTTTTTACGTTTATATTTCGTATAATTTAATACATTACTTATCTAATTTAACTTAAGATTTTCCGACAGATTTCCATTTATTGCTCAAAAAATCTATAGATATTAGTCAAACCAACCTAAATAAAACAAAATGATTATACAATAGATCACTGTCTATACCAGTTTTTATGATAATAAAATTAGTATAAAACACTGGTATAAGTTAATATAACATAAACACTGGTATATACCAGTGTGTTGTGATGTGATATGTGATCACTGAAAGCCAACTCATGAGTCAATTGCAACATAATGGGCATTGTTGTTATTTTTATTTGCTGCGCTCCGTCTTTCCTCCTGGTCTGACTCTTCTTATTTTATCCTGTGTCTCATTTATTATATCACCTTTGAAAACGAAACATATGTATATTCAAACGCAGACGCAACATGTTAATCTCTCAAAACAGCCACGCTCCACTCTCAAATCTTTTGATACCCAACAACTGGTAAGTACATGGGGTATTACATACACGCATATAGCTACAAGAATAAATATCAGGGCCATATTTCACTTAAGTAGATACAGTAAGCAACGAAAGTTATCATACACCCACTTTTTGAAGTTTACTTAAATTCTGATAATTTTTGTATTACAGCATTGATTTTTTTTTGCTTCTGAGGATTATAGCTTGTGATATTCTACGTCTAATAAGCCGAAGTTGAAGGCGGTATGTCGATTGTGTGAAAAGATATCGCTTTGTATTTTCAAAGAAACGTAAATAACTTCGAAAATAGTAAATCCCTTTCGAAGTTGTTGGACTCGTATTAAAGTGAAATCTTCAGTGTATCTATTTAATTAACTGAGTCATTTTGAAAAAACATTTCCTAGACATGAATAAAATCTAAAGTTGAACCAAAAATATCACGAAAATTCAAAAAAAGCCCTTACTTTATATATTTTATACTCTGTTTATGTTATATTAACTTATACCAGTGTTTTATACTAATTTTATTATCATAAAAACTGGTATAGACAGTGATCTATTGTACAATAATTTTGTTTTATTTAGGTTGGTTTGACTAATATCTATAGATAGATTTTGAGCAATAAATGGAAATCTGTCGGAAAATCTTAAGTTAAATTAGATAAGTAATGTATTAAAAACATTACTCCAACAAAAATTTTGGATCAATATCCCTCTAGATCTCTCTGTGTTTTATTAAAATTTCAGTGATTTTTACGAAAACGATAATGAGGATGGTAGAATTTTGAATTTTCGTGATATTTTTGGTTCAACTTTAGATTTTATTCATGTCTAGGAATGTTTTTTTCAAAATGACTCAGTTAGTCAAATAGATACACTGAAGATTTCCCTTTAATACGAGTCCAACATCTTCGAAAGGGATTTACTATTTTCGAAGTTATTTACGTTTATTTGAAACCATTGAAATTTTACTTTTTTAGCGATCTTTTCACACGATCGACATACCGCCTTCAACTTCGGATTATTACACGCAGAATATCACAAGCTATAATCCTGTCAGAAGCAAAAAAAATCAATGCTGTAATACAAAAATTATCAGAATTTAAGCAAACTTCAAAAAGTGGGTGTATGATAACTTTCGTTGCTTACTGGTATATACACATACAGTATGTCCCTAGATTAAATTGACTAGAGGAAAATCTTGGCCATATTTCACTTTCGAGACTCAAAAATGTTTTTCCCTCAAAAGAAATAAGACTGGCCTAAGGCAATTTCGTATCAGATGTGCAGAATGATCAGAAAATATGTTAATTTAAAAACGAAGATAGAGTAACCTATAAATTATCTAACGATATTGTATTAATCAGATTACGTTGAAGATATACATATTTAGAAGACGTATTTATCTATTATAAAAACAGCGAGCATCATGTTAATTATCGTTTAGGGTTAGCTGTGCTGTGATTTATATATTTTATTTATTAGTGGTTATTAAACTCAGCACTGACTGTCAAATTAATTCAAATGATAGTCAAGTTGTTTGCGAGTCACAAAAATCAAGTTGTTTTTGAGTTAATTTCTAAGTGGTAGGTTAGAAAATAGACAATATACTTAGAGACAAAAAATTACGTCAGCAGTTTTCTAACTTTGTAACCGCTTACTCACAGGTTGTAAATCAAATTCATGCTTGTGTTGACCAATTTCGTAAAACTGAATAAAAAAGCGATAAATCCTAGAAGATGCGATAGTGGTGATCTATCGAAAAAAAAAAAAACGCTGATTGTGTTCAGTAACGAATGAAGAACTCGCCAACAAATCTATTGCGAAAATGTCATTTAAAATATCATTGTCAAAAGTTCATCTATCCATAGGAATATGCTACACAGTAAAAAAAAAAGATCTGGGGTTACATCCATATCTATAAATTTTAAGCTGTCCTCCAACTAGGGCCTTTAGATTTTGGAAGAACATCAGTGTATTTCCAGAGGTTTTTAGAAAATTTGAACAAGGATGAATTTCCATAAGAGTTTCTTTTCTCACGAGGTCTGATATAACCTTCCAGAATATTTAAATAAACAAAGCATGAGGACATGGTCCCCAAAAAATCAACAAAGAAATTGGTTCTATGAAAAATTGTGAAGGACAACATATTTGTCAGTCTGATTAAACTGAACTTTGCTGTTAGGAGTGTTAGTGCTGATTTTCGATTGGATATTGCCAACTTTAGACAAACTTTATAATAAAATACCAGCATATCCTAATTAAGAATTTATTTGATGCTACAATAATTGCTTTCAAGTACTGAAATCACGTAACCAGGGATGGCAAAAGTAGCGGTTCTTGCGGTTCGGAACCGGTTCCGGAGCGGTTCCACCAGTAGAGAACCGCTTCCAAAAGTGGAACCGGTTCCGTCCCGGAACCGTTTTTTAGAGTACAAGAACCGTTTGCTTTGGAAGCGGTTCCGCTGTTTCGGGAATTTTGGAACCGGTTCCAAAACCGCTCCTTTTCTAAACGGTAATGGGATGATTTCGTAAGAACCGGTACGAATACCGGTTCCGTACCGGTTCCTGGGGTATTTTTTTCTTCTTATTGGTTTAACTATTAGGGGCTGTCCGTAAATTACGTTACACTATGTACTGTAGAACACTTTTTAACCTCCCTCCCCCCTCACGTAATAGGATATTATATCAAAAAGCGATATACCCGGAAGAACGCTATATTCGGGAAGCGTTATGTCCGAGTTTTACTGTACTTACAAAAAATAGGAGAAAATATCGAATATATCATCTGGGCCAAGTATGGTCACATTTTTGGCACAAAAAAATGAATTAAATTAAGGAGCTTCAGAGTGTTTTTTTCTACTTCGAAATATTTAACGTTACAATTCGGGTTTCCGTTGATCAGATGAAGCAAACTAAGTCATTTAGTTGATTATAATTTTTATTAATTATCACTTTTATGTTCAATATCGACCGTGGAATATGGAAATAAAAAATATAAACATAATCAAAAATACTAATAAAAATAAACAATAATTATTTTAGGATCACAACAATCCAAAACGTTACACAACCAACCTAGAGGGATGCACACACTTTCGGTACGATTGTGATCTGTAAGGAAGGGAAAACTAACTATTCATGACGTAATTTACGTCTCACCCCTAAACGGTGCAACCTTCTCAAAATCTAACCAAATTTTGACTGGCGATCAAAATGATTCGTTTATTCCTTCATAAAAAGCATGTTTAACCTTACAAACGTACTGCGTTTCGACCGACAATAACGATGTGTGTGTGCAGATTTTGAAGCCGTAATTAAGTTTAACCAGTGTACTCCATTAAGAACTTTCTGTAATTTTTTTTAAAACCTCATTTCGCGATCCCTGATCCCTGATTCTGCCGATATAGCCGTTAGCCTAATAATATCGCCTCTTCTTAAAATTCTGTAATATAAATTGCACAAAAAACCGGTTCCTATCTAAGAACCGCTTACAGAACTAGAGAGTAAAATATTTTTTGGACCGGTTCCATCTTTTTTAAAAACGCGAACGCTTCCAATACCGCACAAAAATGTTAACCGGTCCTGATTCCAGAATCGCTTCCAAAATAAAACCCCGGAACCGCTCTTGGAAGCGGTTCCTTTTGTGACAAAGTGGAAGCGGTTCTGGAAGCAGAACCGTACCGCTTTTGAAGAACCGGTACTGTTGCCATCCCTGCACGTAACACTAAGAATTGGCAAAAATCATTTCGCATACCTATTTTTCATGGCAGATACTTGTATCTGTTACAATCTACGCTACACCCCCTCTTTAATATGGAGACGACATGCTGTACACAGTTCCTGTCGCAAGGCGTCGGACACATTTTTTTACTAATATAGCGCGACGTGTCGAGGAAGCCGAGGATGATTAAAATACCTCGGTTGTATGGAGCGCGACAAGAGATTAATCTGATGCTAAATATATAAATTGCTCTGGAATTCGACTATTTACAAACATAGTAACACCGATATTAACATTAATAACACTCCCGGCGCAGCTAAAAAGCACGTGTTTTTACAAAACCAGATATTAGAATTATCTTCACGCGTATAGCGCTAGTACAGTGACAAATAGATGCTTTTTACGCGACCCGCGTCCCTAATTTGCAATACGGGGAACACCAATCTTACATTTAATTTTAAAATAAGGTAATTAATTAGACTATACGGACGAGAATAACGTTTAGACGTGTTCACTTTCCTTAAAATCTCTCGGAGAAAGTATTTCGGGAACCGGGAACTAAATTAATCACACGAAAGTTCAGTCATCCACACCCACAAAAAATGTCTGGCGACTTTCTCACGACGCCATTGACAAATCGAGTGCTGTATTTCAAATTGTTAAATCGATTTAACGGCAAAATGTGGAAATAGTTATGGACGCAAATAGCGTGAATACCATCGCTTGTTTTGCATATACCTATTATACTTATTTTTCCCATGACAGCGCAATAAGAAAAGGCTAACGAAAATAGATTAAACCGCCGGTAAAATCGAGGTTTGTCTCTAACTAAATTCGTTCACAAATTTTAGTTATCTAATTACTTTGATTCTAATTTGACTAACAATTTTGATTCATCAAAAATGTTTTATGTTTTCAGTATAATGGTGAATACTTTCCACAACATGAGGGAACTGCAGTGGGTAACTCCTTGTCACCTTTCATTGCAAATATTTCTATGAGTATGAGTAAATTTGAGACAGAAGCAAAAGATAAATTTGAATATTTCCCTAGAGTTTGGTTAAGGTACGTGGACGATATCTTCGCGGTATTAGATACAAAAGCAATAAGTTTAGAGAATTTTGTTGCTAAATTAAATAACCGTTTCCCTACCATAAAATTTACATATGCAATGGAACATAATGAACAGCTACCATTTTTAGATGTATAGTCCTTCTAATTTTAATTGAAAATGATAAATACGCCTGGGGAACAAAAAAAGTGGTGCAATTTTATGATTCCATGGGCGTGCATATATCTTTTATAAATTCAAAAATTGTGAAATAATTTTTTTCATTCAAATCAATATAGGAGATTAAAATTAGCGTGCATACAAAACTCTTAATATTTGTAATATAATTTGCTGTAAATAATGCTCATTTAGCCAGACAATCTCAAAAAATTGTCTGTGTTAATAAACCTAGCTGAAATACACGTCACTGGTGCCTTAAACACGTGGAATTACTAAAGTCGTAAATCATTTTAACGACGTCGTAAAAATTTTATGGCACAGTGGACCGAATAAGTATTTGGATGTATTACATATAAAGAATCCTATAGTACATATGGTCGACATTTGCTGGTGCATTCGCGGCTGCCGGCAGCTCAGGCGTTGCCAGCTCTTCAAAATTTTCTTTCAAAAGTATAGTAATAATACATCAAGTTGTTTTAATTTATAATTATTTTTTCCAGCAATTTTAAACGCTTTATTTTAATGCTAACTAATAAATTTATATCTATGTATTTTTTTAAAATATTTCCAAACTAGCTTTCTAAGAACGTCACGAACTAACAGTTTACTGAAGTATGAAGTATACTTGTATAGTGAGCTTAGCAATTTTAGAAAATATATCTGACAACCTTGCTTTTTTCTACCTATTTTCAATTTAGAATGGAAATAGAATATTAGTTATTAGAAATAGTGAAAATAAGTTGGAATTTGTTATATACTGGGTGACAACGAAATCGTTATACAAGGCGTCATTCAATTGTATTTATTGAAAACTTAGAAATCAGGTGGAAGGGGTAAGTCATTGAGACGCACATTTTTTTCATAAAAAAAACGATTGAATACACGGCGTCACAAAAATAAAAATAATTTTGGAACTCCTATCGCGACAACTGTATCCCTATGTAATTTTCGAGGCTGAATCCGAATCCGAAGTCAAAAAAAAATGTACACCCCCAAAATCCACTCCTAGCTCTAAAAAACACGCCCTAAACAGGGTAAAAATGACTTAACGTTTCACGAATAAACTTAAATTTCAAGAAACAGTACGTGAAAGCACTTGATAAAGAAGGCGAATGCTTTGAATACTTGAAGCTAAAATTTCCTGAAATTTCTGACGCAAAATTAAATGCGGGAATTTTCGATGCACCGCAGATTCGAAAAGTTATGAAAGATGATATTTTCACTAAACTGAATCAAATTGAGAAACATGCGTGGCTAAGTTTAAAAAAAAGTAGCATTCATGATTTTCTGTGAAATAAAAGAGATAGAAATTATAAAAAATTGTTGCAGAAATGATTAAAAATTTCAAATTTTTAGGGTGCAATATGAGCTTGAAACTTCATTTTCTCGATTCCTATCTCGATTATTTTCCAGAAAATTTAAGCGACTACAGTGAAGAGTAGGGTGAACACTTTCACCAAGATATATCAGAAATGGAAAAAATGTACCAAGGAAGATGGGACGAACAAATGATGGCAGATTTCTGTTGGTCCTTAAAAAAGAGAGACGTCTGAAAAGCATAAACGGCAATCGGTCAGAAGATCATTCGAAAGAATAAATGTAATTGAATTAAGACTACGGCTAAATTTTTGCTACTTCATAATATGGGTACTTTTCAAGTACGTTGTCAAAGATTCTTCTTAAATAAGAAAATGCAGATGTTCTGAGCTTTTCTAAAATGTACTGCAACTATTTTTTGAATTTCTTATGTGAAGAGTAATTTTCACCCTCTCATAGGTATGTCACTGAATTACATTGATGCAAGGCAAGTATTCACTTCCAAACTGCAGTGCTGCATACCTTTAGCCAATTGTTAGCACAATGACCAACATTTTTCCCCGATTTTACTTGTAATTTAAATTTAGGGGTAGTCTCCGCCACTCTGTGGGGGGTAGATTTTGAGCATCGCATCGGAACTACTCACTTTTACCAAAAAAAACTGGGCATCGTAAGCTTTTTTTTGCAATCACTGCATTTTTTAAGTTTCCTGTTCTATGAGGGGTAGTTTTCACCCACTCATAGGGGTAATTTCAATGGAAAGTAATGCTAACTCTGTATTTCTGCGTTATATACTTGAATCTTTATATATTTAATTATAATTGTTGAGATTTAAGACTATTCGTGAAGCAAGTCATTTTTACCCTGTTTAGGGAGTGTTTATTAGCGCCAGAGTTTGATTTTGGGGGTGTTCGATTTTTTTCACTTCAGATATTCGGATTCAACGTCGAAAATTACATAGGGATACTTACAGTGGTCTCGATAGCAGTTCCATTTTTTTTGGGGCTGTGATATCAATTCTGTTTTTTTTTCGGAAATGGACTCAAATCAAGAAATTTTAATGCAACCCTGTATATTTTTCTTACACAGTTGGATAGAGCTTACAATTTCCTTTTCCATGACATATCACAAGTTGCATTTGATTTCAAGATGGCGGCGTGAGAAGCTATTTTCTTAAACTCAATATGGCGCCATTATGACGTAACCGATGAAGCTTCTGTCAAACAAACAGTTAAAACAAAAAATAGTTTGGGGTTTTGTACTATTTTTTTTATTAAATTAAAAAAAATATATATTTTTGATGAAATGGGGTACATTGTAAAAATATTTGGATGTGTCAATTTTTTCTTGACTTTTCTCGAAAGTTTGGACAGGTAGGTACTTATTAAGTTCTAAAATAATAATGTGTTATGACCTAACGAAAGATACCTAACACAATACGTATTCATTTATTGTTTTACAATTAGAAAAAAAAACATTCGCTTGTACCTAGTTTGTATCGCTTGTACCTATCTATCTTGTATGTTTTTTCTTCTAAAAAATGTACCTCTTTAATGAGGTTTGATTTCATTTTTCGGTCTATGTTAACTCTTCGAATATAGAATATATTGGAGCGCAGACAACCTTCACTTTAAATTAAAACTCCACTACACCCACAAAAAAAAAATTAGTATTGACAGCCGTGAGCAAAAGGAGGATTGTTGGACTTTTTTTAGGGTTAAGGAAGGTTAAATGCAGAGAGGTGTCATTTAGAACACCTTTTATACAAATGTTGCATGACGACGAATTGCAAGGTTATATTTAATAAGATGATTTTTTTCGAATATCGTATAATTAGTTTAAACACGCAGACCATATCCCCCCCCCCTGATATTGTGGTTTGACCCATTGTAATTTTTTCTCTGGTCTTATATAAACAATTCAATTTTTGAAACTCTCATCGACGATATGGACGACCTTCGACAACGCACTGTGAATAAAATTGAATAAATTAATGAAACACCATGGATAGAGCTAAAGTGTGTATAAATATTGTCGTCTTTTTATTTCGTAGTCTATTTTATTTTTTTAAATTTTTTTGAAAATTTAGTTTATTTTTAATAAAGCTTTTTATTTCCGGTAAATGTACCCCTCACAAATTATGACGCCTTGACAATTAAAAAAAGGTTATAAACATAAGATTAAGAATATCCTACTCTTTTTCTGCTCGACTAACTTTGATAACGTTTTTTTTTTAATGGCGTACGAAATACGAGACATATTTCACTATTGAGTCTGCAGTCATGGAGTCTGGTCATTAAGCGATAGATTCCCGAAAGAAAAAAAATACAACGATGCAAACGTTTGATGGTAAGGAAAAACTCAAACATTAAAATCGGAAGTTAAGAAAAGTAATTTGTTTTGCATCGAATGAAACAAATGCCAAACACTTGGAATGAAATATATAGGGTGTCTCAGCTTTTAGTTTACAGACTTTATCTGCTCACCCAAGATAGTTAGCAAAAAAACTTTATATATAAAAGTTACTTGATTTCATGAGGCCTATAAAATGACATATTCGGTTTGACATGTGCTGGTGACCTTGAGGTTATGTCAGTGTTAATATAAGTTTTTTAAATACAACACCCTGACCTTCGACATTTTTTGTATTTCCCGAACAATTCTACACATATTTCATTAACTATCCTATACCTATCTTCAACCGTTTTCGAGACTTTCAAAGTCAAACACTGATACGTGCAACATGCAATTGAGGATTAATACGCCGTTTAGAAGCTTGTGTCCAAACTGGTGGAGCTCAATTTTAAAATTTATTAAACTACAGTGGACGCCGCTTATAAGACTCACGGATATAAGGTTCAGTCTCCTATAAGACTCAAAATCGCCAAAAATAGTCAAGACGTATCCGAATACATTGAAAAAAACTCGGTTATAAGACTCACCACTTCGGATATAAGACTCAGTTTATGAAAAATACATAATTTAAATGATGGAAAGTAACAAAAAAACAAACAAAAATAAAAAAATTATTTAAACCATCTTAAACTTTGAACTGATTATGTATGTTTGTCCGTATGTATTTGAAGAGTTACCTTTTTTATAAGTAAATAACACGCTATTGTGTTGCATTATGTCTATTCACAGGTAAAATAAAGTTTGTGTATTACATACATTCTAAAATCTTGTTTTTTCCCCTTCGCTTATAAGGTTCATCCGCTTATAAGACTCACTTTTTGCCGGTCCCAAAGTGAGTCTTATGAGCGGCGCCCACTGTATTTGCTTATAATTACTGAAATATTACATTGATCTGATTAAAAATACTTTTAACAATGCCTCTCAATTGTTTCAAAACTGACAAGGCAAACTGAAAATTCTTTGTATTGTAAAATAATAGCTGTTTGACTTTGAAAAGCTCGAAAACGATTGAAGATAGGTATAGGGTATGTTACATGAGGTATGTGTAGAATTGTTCGGTAAATACAAAAATGTCGAAAAATACAGGGTGTTGTATTTAAAAAACTTATATTGACACTGACATAACCTCAAGGTCACTAGCACATGTCAAACGGAATATGTCATTTTATAGGCCTCATGAATTCAAGTAACTTTTATGTATAAGGTTTTTTGCTAACTATCCTGGGTGAGCAGATAAAGTCTGTAAACTAAAAGCTGACATACCCAGTATAGTCAGACCGTATATAATACACATTGCGCATCAGCGCAATATATATTTTGTAAAATTACACGGTATATTGTACGACACTAATTACAGAAACGCGACGAGTAGTCCAAAAAATCTCTGTAACACTACGAAAATCGAACTACAAATTAAATTAAACAAAAACGGAACAACAACGCAAACACGATTATCATAAAGCATACATCTGATCGACACGACAAATACATTATTACATATATTTTTTTTGCTATTAAATTACGAAAATCCCTAATTTGTTTGCTCAGATAATAAATAGTCAAACAAACTAACAACCTGCGACCAATTCGAGGATTCACTAAACGTTGACATAAAAGGTACATACTTCAATTGTTAATTGCAAGAAGAGCAAATATGACGTGTTCAATGTTATCATAATCATTCTACATGTATGTGTGTACAGTTGAGTATTACCACTTGCAGATTAGTTGCTTTTGTAACCTTAAATACTGTCAGCTTAGGGATTTTTGTAATTTAATGTTCTGTTATTTACATAAATGCATTTTCCTCTTCAACACACCACTTTGATGAATGCAAAGCTGAGTGGTGAGCGGTGACTGTAACCTTAGTTACTCATTATATTATTGTCTCGATTATTAGCCTAAACGAATTGTTTTCGTTTGTTCTTTCTCAAAAAAACTCAGAGGTCTCAAATAAACTGACTAATTGAGAAATCATGCGAATTGAATGATGTCTTTTACAATATAATATTGTACTTGTACTGGTTTATACTTACAAGCCATATTTTTCTCATAAAACAGTTATCTTCGTTTTCTGAAAAAATTAGATGTCCTTTAAATATTAGGTATGATTTAACCGGTTCACTGGTAGAAATTTTGTCACTGTTCGTGCTAAAACTGGTACGCTCGAATAATTTACGAAATCATGGTTTTTAGTGTTTTTTTTTGAGTCACTGAATCGATTTCGAAGGTTTTTTTGATCTCCCACCACCGAAGGTTGAAAATAGGGGTTGAGGTGAAATTTTGAGTTTTCTCAATTCTTTACCAAACCGTTCCGCATTCTGTATGCAACGGTTTTTTATGTCTCTAATTCGATTTCAAGAGTTAGTTCCTTGATCTGCCATCCCTGAAGAGAGAAAAATAGGAGCTGGGGATGAAATTTTGAGTTTTTTGAATTCTTTACCAAACCATTACAAATTTTGTATACGGAGTTGTTTATGTATTTAATTCGATTGCAAGAGTTATGTTTTTGCTCTGTCATCCCCGAAGGGTGAAAAAATAGGGTGAAATTTCGAGTTTTTTCAAAATTTGTTTTCAGATTTGTTATCAATGACCTCATAAACTACATACAGCTTTTCAGATTGGCCCAAATTTTTAATTTTTGTCAGCCATTTTGAATTTTCACAAATTTGACTCCAGACTCGTAATGAGTGATCTAAAAAATCCACTACAAAATACTTGAATTTTCGACCGCCATTTTGGATCGGCCAACTTGAAATTTAAAAAAATCTGATTCCGGATTCAACAACTCCAAAATATGTGATCAGCAACCTCTAAAAACCTTTATCAAAGCAATATCCGGTCCAAATTCAAAAAAATAAAAAAATTCTGCTCCGCTCTACAAGTTAAAGAAGCCATATTGAATTTTATAATTCGCCAGATATGGATTCAGTGCCTCTAAAAACTATTACATACCAAGTTTGGTTCGAATCCCTAGAAAGTTAGGAACGTTATTCTATTAGATCATAAAAAATGATACAATACCAGTGAAAGAGGCCTAATGTGTTGGAATAAATATGACTGCAAAAATAACGTTAATAGTGCAGAAAAAGACTAGCGTCCCTCCAAAAACACAGTTTATGCTCGACTTATTGCTAATGTTGATTATGTGTAATGCTTTACTTAAATCTGTACCAACTGCACAGGAAGATGTTATAAATAGGGTCTGGAAAGTTTTCTACAACGCATGGTAAACTGCATAACTGCATTTAACTGCATGGTACTGGCGAACTATGGCGCAGACGCGAGTCCCAGCGCGTTAACAGGATCGGTCAGTGCCGTAAGTATGCACGGGCAAGAAAAACACGCGTATATAATTTACAAGACGCCGACCCTGCATTATAGCACACATTTCCGGACCCTAGTTATAAATAAAACAAAATGTGTATTAAAACAGCGCGGCTATGGTTGTGCATTGATGAAACGACAGATTTAAAATATTATAGTACGTGTGCTGGATCCTCCTAAACTGACATGTCCACTGTTATTAGCAAGCAAGAAAGAGACTAACTGAGTGTCCTGACGAAATACTTACGCGGGTGGTGCTCAAGATATTACAAAAATTTGACCTGTCAAGAAGTCAAGTGTTAATGTTTGTGACTGATGGTGCCGCGACAATGCGTGTGGTAGGCCGTTTTCTGCAAGAACGCGGGTGCATACGCTACATATTGTAGCCGAAAATATTAGACAATGTTTTCCAGAGGTAGATGCACGAATGGCAACTATTAAAAGTGTTTCTGAAATCTTCAAAACGTCTTCGTGCATTACACAGCAGGTATTCCAATATTCCTGAACCACCACAGCCGATTCTTACACGCTGGGGAACATTGGAGGCAGATTTATATTATGCTAAATATTTTTACCAAATAAAAGTTGTAATACTAGAGTTCTACATGCTTCTAAGAAATAAGTCTTGTATGTACAGCTTAAAAAGCTCTCACCACTACCTATTAACCGAAACCCACAAGAAAAACCGGAGCCTCATCGATATCGAAGGGATCTCGTAAACCATAAAAGAGACAAATCATTGATTAATAAAACATACATACAGACGAGAAAACGGTAAACGTTATAAGGCAAGCCGGCAGATAAGCACAAGAAACGGCCGTCCCGCAACCAAATACGATATAGACGCATCAAATTGCGGGACCGATGCGGGAGATACATTAATTCGGGCAAATATAAGCCATATCGGCGCACCAAGACCGTCCCAACTCGGAACGGAGGCCGGCAGACAGTCGGTCGCAGATTAAGATCGCATCTCTCGGATATTTAACATAAATTCGGCGGCGTCTTTTTTACCTTTGATTTGTATGCAATTAGTAGAGGGAGATGTATGGCGGCCCGAGCAGACGGCCGTATTAACATATCCAAGATAGGGACCGCCCGAACGCAACCGACGCACAATGGGGCCGATTCTCAAAAAGCTAGCCAAAAAATCGAAAAATGAAGTTTTAATGTATGGGATTATGGGAAGTACATAGATGTATAGAGTAATGTTCAAAGAATATGTAACGGCCCTTTATAAGGGCTAATTAACCCTCACGGGGTACACTGGGTCTGACAGACCCGAGCGCAAAGTCATATAGGTGAATATCTCGAAGGAGAGGAGGGGAAGGGAATTCGTTATGGTGGGGAAAATCCTTCTTAGTGTGTTGAATTGAGGGAGCGCTCGCGCCAGTCCAGTGCGGCATCAGCCAAGGAGCAAGAAGCATAACAAAATTGGTTTCGGGTCTCCTGGATCTAGTGTATCCGGAGTGTGATAAAGTGAAAATATAATAATTATACCACATGTTTATTTAAATCGTGTACTCATATAAAAATTAATGTGTAAATGTATAGTGCGTGTGAAAAAAGTGTGTTACTCTAATATTTTTTATTTTTTTTATTCAGAAATGGAAACGCGGTCTCGCACACGATCCGTCGCAGAACTGGCTACTTTAGAAACCCACAAAAACTTTGGAATAACTTAATCTGTAAATTCATGTATAACTTCATTTTTTATACATTTTGAATTTTTATACAATATACAATTATTATAACAATAAATGATTTCACTTGGTATATTTGGATTTTTTCTTTTTCTACCGTTCTCGCTACGCATATAATTTTTTTTTTTGGTAAAAAAATAAAATCTTATTTTATGATTAGGTAAGCTAAAAAAAACTTCTATGATTTTATTGCAAATTTTCTGGCGACAATGGCCGTTTATATATGAAAAATACGTTTTCAAAATTACTAACCTTCGAACGTCAAAAAAAATCACTTATTCTAATCCAATCGCAAAATCACCCTAACAGCCTTAGAGTACAATTAAAGTTAAGCTTTAAAAAGACCACTTATAAAATTTCTTTATCTTCCTTTTTTAGTACCGTGACAGCAATTTGAAAAAAAAAACCGATTTTTTCACAAGGTCTTCTTGCATTTCGTTAAAATATTTTTAAAACCTTTAGATTTGAGATAAAATAGAGTACCTATTCGTCTTTTTGAGATTCTGGCGATGAATTTAAAAAAAAACGTCCCTCTACGATGATTTGGCTATAAGTTATAAGCGATTGAAAATCGCTCGGGTCTCCCAGACCCAGTGTACCCCCAACGGTACAAACCATATAGTGTAACCCGTGAGGGTTAAGTATACATGGCAGGTATAAGCCAGTACAAAAAAGAACATTCGCACGAGTAACAGCTCGAGCGTCCGAGCTCATGTTCAAGCGTCATATTAAAAAATTCGTAGAAAATCATAGTCATAGTAGAAAATCATCAAGTTGATCTTTTTTAATTAATCCTACAAAATGGCTGTTTTAAATGGAAAAATATAGTTTATTATCGTATTTGTCAAAAATTATAACAAATAAATATAAATTAACAGTAACGCAATGTTTGAAGTGCAAAATAATGAAAATTTGTGTGCAACTTAATTTCCCCCCCCCCCCCCCCCCCTCCCCCCCCCCCCCCCCCCCTTTTTTCCTTTCCCCCCCCCCCCCCCCCTTTCCCCCCCCCCCCCCCCCCCCCCCCCCTTTCCTTTTTCCTTTTTTTTTTTTTTTTTTTTTTTTCCCCCCTTTTCCCCCCCCCCCCCCTCCCCCCCCCCCCCCCCCCCCCCCCCCCCCCTAAGTCAACAAACCCACGCATGTATGGGTTTGGATACAGAAGAGGCACACGCGTCAGTGAAACAAATTAGTTGTGTTGTCACAAAGAAAAACCAGCTTAAGAGTTTTTAACTAATTTAGTTGAAAGCAAATTCGCTCAACTTGAAGAAAAAATGGCAAATTATTCTGTCAAACACCCCCCGGAAGTTTTTGGAGGGGGTTTCCCCAAAGCCCCCGCCCCCTTTTTTTGGGCCCATATTATTATATAACAAAATTTGTAAAAATTAGCTGCCATTAGCTGCTACTTTGAAAGAATGCAGTGTTTAATGTACTTTATAAGGGTGCAAATCAAAGTACCTAACCACTGTAAGGCGATTTTGCAAGCCGGCCCCATAATTTCTTAATTAATTTGTCACAAGTTGTAAAAAAATAAATAAAAATTAAAAATTTTAAAAAAAAGATTTTAGAAATTTTGTATCTCATTTAACATCTGCCATTCATTTGTTTCCAAATTCGTCCTGACACTATTTGAAGACGAGACCCCGAAGGGGGGGAGTTTAAAAACGTTTTCTTGATCTTAACAAATCTATGCCCAGGAATATAAATTTCCAACGTGTCACATAAATTAAATAAAAATAAGGTTTATAGTATGCTTTAATAGTACTAACACCCGTCCACCTGATAATCTTTAGTAGCCGCCATTGGGTGTTCTGATCACGGGAAGATCCCCTGTTCGGGGGGGGGTTTCCCAAAAAAATTTCCCCAGGAAAAAAAAATAAGGGGTAAAAAAATGTTTAGATATTTTTTTATTGACTGGAATGCTCTATAAACATCGTTACTCAGCACCCAACAATAATTCACATAACAAACCCTATTAACAAGTTTCAAACGATAAATATCTTAATTTTTCGACTTTTTGCCAGCTTTCTTCGGGAATCGGCCCCAATGTGCGAAGCATGGCATGTACGAGTGTAGGAATCCATCACAATAGAGATTAACCGTCTTAACAACCAAATTATGCAGGAAGAGGTTAACCGCACGCCTAATGCAAACTGATCCATAATGTCAGATGGAATAGATAAATTTATTTGCGACAGCGAACCAATATAGCTACAGGATTTCTTCGTGGGAGATCCACGTGCAACACCCTCCGTCCCCTCAAGTTCAACAAATGCAACATAGGCTCCTCTACTAAAACACGTGCAACTTTTTTTTTTTATCATAATTTTCACGCAGACTTGCACTAGGTGGTCAACTTAGACAGCAGACTGAACTAAATCATTATTTCGATCTACAGTGTCTTACGCTCGAACTAGATTTGCGCCCAAGGACCATTAATAACACTGTAATTAAAAAACCGTTCGCTGCAATTCACTCTGTGAGCCATCGGAACGACTTATACCGTGATACTTAGTCTATTTCCAATATTTCCACCGGAACAACTCCCCACACCGTAGCACTACCACCATCAACACTTCAAAAAAGATATGATCGTGATATGCCAATTGGGGGGGGGGGGGGCTTTTCGGGGGGGGGGGGGGGGTTTTTTTTCGGCCTGTCCAGGAAATGGTAGTGAAATTTTCCTTTTTATTTTGAAATTATCCATTGTATGTAGCATTCTGTTAGTTTGGACAAGTTTCTCATATTCTCATATTACCACGGAACATCTCGAATGTGAGTGTTCTATATCTATAAAGATATATGCCACCCGAATTATGTCGGGTGCAAGAAAATTGAAACGGTGCCCCCAACAGAGTTATCTCGGGTACGGTCGTTGAGCGGTTAAATGTATGGGAGCTGAATAAATAATCATAATCGCTACTGACACGTCCTAGAGGTCTGTGCAGCACTTTCATTTGTTTCAGAATGCTTTAGCCTGGACTCACACTGGATGCATGCAAAAACGTGCGAATGTGCGAATGTCCGTTACCGCGCCGAAACGCCCTAATGATAGCAATGATTTCAGCCTACTAATGTAAATACGAGCTCTCACTACTGGCAGGTTGATTCGTGCGCACATATACGTATATTTGTGCGCGTCTAAATAATCCGCACGTTTCCGCATCCAGTGTGCGCCCGGGCTTATTCAATTTCGTCTTCGATATAGGGATTCTTTTATATGCATTTGGACCACGGTATACAAATAGCTGTATACCGTGCATTTGGACAGTATAAGAATCCATAACATCAGATTAAATGTATAGGAACTGTGGACATTGGTTTGGATTTGGATTGGGGCTCTTATCGCCTCTACGAGCTCTTAGAGGTTTGTGTAGCTCATAATATTGAATGTACGGAAACTAGATAATTAGTTAATATCGCCACGAGAACCTACTAGAGGTCTATTTTTACTTCCATTTGTTGCAAAACACTTTATCCAGCTTAGTCCTTTTAGGCCTCGATAAGGAACTGGACAATTAGTTTTAAGTGCCCATATGAATCTAATAATTTGTTTTAGTGTTTCTTTCAACTCCTTCCCGATAAATTAAAAACCACAGTTTTGTTAGTTGTTAATATTGACATACTACTTAACGTTTTACTTTTCGTCCAAGCAGTATCTTCTTACAACTATATCTCACCAGATCAATTAGACTCTGGATTTTGGATTCTGCAGTTACCGAGTATGACTCAAAGAGTCACAGCAATTATGCCTCCCATTAAGCGCCTTGAACATCCTCCCTGAGGCAGCTGCCCGAGTTATGAATCCAACCTTCCAATTATTTCGATAAAGGTGTTTATGTTACCCAAGGGGAGCTCCCACATTATGTCCATGGAAGGTCAGTGCTCTCTTAATACGGATTCTCTTAATGACGAGATAGTTGGACAATCACAAATTAGATGCTCGACTGTCTCCTCATCCTGTTCACATCCTCTATAAAGAGGTGCTTCATTTTCACTATGGTTTCAGCCAAACCATACGCCGTATGTCTCCTTAATAACTCAAACCGTCGCACAGACGTCGTATGGTTTGTCGATAAATAATGGAAAGCCGTTTTTTCCTTCAATGGATAAAACGAAACTCAAACACAGAGGTGGTTTGAGTCTTGTACGGGAATGTCCTAGGGCGTCTGGAGTTTGAAATTTAGTCGCAATAGATGGAATAATGACAGCGCAAGGTTCCGTCAAAATATTCTAAGATTTAACCTGCACAACAATTCGTCCAGAAATTTGACGTTAAGAATAATTTTGTGAACTTAATTTCCATTTTCACTGTATATACAGCGCACGTTCTTCAACCACTTCCATCCAGTTAATCTAAACTTTTCAAGATATCCTCTTAAACTGATAGAAGACACATACGAAATGTGATATACAATGTTTCTCACATACATACTACTATACAGAAATCTTTAATGTTTTGTGTGCAACTGGATATCGTACAATGTCAGGTTTTATGTTGCAATGAAAATAACGTACATACATATTTTTATGCAAAATTCTTTCCTTTAATATGTTCTACTGTTTGACCCAATATAATCTTCCTAGCTTCATATTACGTATGTATCTAGACCTATTGTGTCTAGTTTTTCTAGCAATAATATATGACTTCTAGAACAGTTCCCAGTTGCATAACATCCACGAAAACCCGGGAAAATTTGGTGCCAGACCAAGTACTATACGAGGTGTGGATATTAAATAACCGAACTGATGTTGCTACTAGAACTGTGTCTGGTGATACTTTCCCCACCCTGAGCTCGCTGGACAAGCCAGTGGATTGCTCAGTTTGACTGTAGCAGTCGTTTGAATTAGTTGAATTGAAAAATGTGTTCAGATGGAGTAAAGGAAATTCTTGTTAAACCGGGAAAAACTGTTACAGAAGCGTATGCAATGTTAAAATAATTGTACGAGAATGCATGTTTATTCCGCACTCATGTTTTTGAATGGTTTAAACGGTTTAAAGAGGGACGTGAAACGACCGAGGACGATTCGTGCCCCGGACGGCCCTCAACGTCAAAAAACGGACGAAAACATTGAAAATTAATCTGCGAAGATCGTCGTCTAAGCATCACAGGGCTTGCTTGAATTAATAGGAATCGACAAAGAATGTGTTCGTCAGATTTTGCATGAATAGTTCAACATACCAAATCATGGAAGAACAAGACAATGCACTAGCCCATTCTGCTTTGTCTGTGAAGGTGTTTTTTGCAAAATACAGCACTACTGTGTTGGAACATCCACCATATTCGCCCGACCTCGCCACCTGTGCCATTTTTTTATTTCCCAAGGTCAAATCGGCGCTGAAGGGAGATTCGAAAGCAAAAAGCGACGGAGGTTCTGAACCAGCTGACAGAAGCGGACTTCCAGCACTGCTTTCAACAATGGAAAAGTCGTATGGAACGGTGTAGAGATCGCCAAGGGGGAGTACATTGAAGGTGAAAAAGTTGCTACTGTAATTGGTAACGAATAAAAAGTGTTATGACAGCAGTTCGGTTATTTAATACCCACACCTCGTAAATATGAAATTTGGTCAGCCCATCGTTCTCAGTAGGTTTACTCTACGGTGGTCTAAGGTAAGAAGTCCAGATTCCTAAAATGAAATGTCGCCGGCCGATTGCGGATTAAGATTGCATCCTTTCGATATATAACGTAGATTCAGCGGTCTCTTTCAACCTTTGATTTGTATGCAATTAGTAGCCGGAGATGCACGGCGGCCGACCGATATTAACATATCCGAGAGATCGCGGACTGCCGCTCGCATCGTCTTCTCCTCCTCCTCCTCCTCTTCTTCTTCTAGCGACGTCCCCGGGGAGCCGATGAGCGCCGCGCCGTCCCGACCGCGCGGTCGCCGTATTAATTAGCGGACGTACCACCGCCGGACGCTAATTGTAAATTTAATTAAAGACCCACCGGGTCCTTATCAGATACAGCCCGAGAAGAATGTATTATTCTTGCGAGGCCGAGGTAAATTGCGGACTTTTTTTATACCGTGAAGCTGAATGAGAAACGCTATGATAAACACGTATCTGTCTTGTATTGTTTACTCGGGAGCCACCATGGGAGAATTCCCTCGAGGTCTTAAATCTAACGTGCCGCGCCGCATTCTGCTGGGCGCTGTGCGTCGGCAAAAATGCAGTGGAGACGGGCCGCTTCGCCTGCTCATTAATAAGTCAGCGGTAATTACGCGGTGCTAATTTGTTTATAGGTCTTAGATAACTTGAAAACAATAATACACTGTAAATCGGTTGTAGCGATCCTCGCAGGACCGGGAAGATATTATCACTCTTAGACGCTATAAAAAAACTATATATTTTTATACAATTTACGTTATACAATATACGTAATGTGTGATAATATAATCCCTGTACTAGAGAAATTGCAGAAACAAGGAATTTGCAAGGTAAACTTCTCTCTCAAATAAACGCGGACCAAGTATGAGAGTGAGGGACGACCTCATCGAGAGCGAGATAGTGATATTGGCGGGAAAGATTTCTCTAAAAGTAATATTTAAAGAATGTTTTAAGTTTCCCTCGAACCGATTCATGAAACGGTCCAACTTATAACTATATTTTGCAAACAGAAAAAACGATTTATGGACGTTTATAAATATAATTAAGTAAATTTCTATTAAAAAGTTTTGACTGTTTATGACTCATTTGTATTACTGTTTTTTATCTTATTATTATTAGAAATAGTCTTCCAAAAATGCTTATATACCAGAGTTTCAGAATTAATTATAATTCAGATGACACTTTGTGAAATTAATTCATTTCAAAAAAAATCCTGAATGAATTACACACACGAAATGTTATGGATAACGTAGTAATTGTACCAATGAGAACCATTTATATGTTTCTCTTATGTGACAATACTGGAGTCTGGTGGAGAACCAGTCGTTGGTTTTACTTGGTATACTTGGTACTTGTTGACATTCCCTCTTAAGGGGGAATCCTGCTTTAGGAGGCTCAATAAATCGATTTTTTTATTGCTTAAACCTATTCCTAATGTATCTAAGAATATGTATCTAAAGTTATAGAGGCTAATTTGCAATATTTTTATAGATACAGCACTAAACGCAGTGGTGTGTTGAGCCGGTATACGGGCGCTCGGGCAGTTGGAGCGCGCGCTCCTCGCGGTCGAATAACTCCGAACTATACCGTGTGTGTAAAGCCGACATCGGCCTGTTATGAAAAAGGACAAACAGAAGTGAGACGACAGATAAAAAGCAACCGCACACGCATCGAAGGTAGTGAGGGAATAAGACCGGTCCTCTCAACGGTAAACTTTAAAGCGCGTTTTCTCGTGTTTTTGTTTTTATGATATTTCTAAACTGGCAGGCGAGATCGCAAGAAAACTAGACGTTCAATCAAACCCAAGGCTTGTTAGCTTCAGTTTTGCATTCTCTTCTATTTGAACTAAAAAAGATTGTACAAAAAAAAATTTTAAACAATTTTTAAAGCAAGTTGAAATGATTTTTTTTGTTTTAAAAGCACTTTTTTTTTCAAACCTGAAAAATATTTTAAATTTCACAATTTTTTGAGTTTTTATTAGTTCTAGTAGAAGAAAAATACATGAAAATTAAAATTGTCTTTTTTTTTTTTTGTCAGACGAAAATTACGAGCTTCATCTTTCCCGCCGATTGGAGATTGCAATTACAAGGTGTTGCACAAATGTGCATAAAAATCGGCTGCGTTTGAATATTTTTCTCTCAGTTTTTTTTAATGTTCAAATAAAATAATCACAATAAAAATAATCTGACAATAAAATAATCTGAAAAGTTCGTTAGACTTGCTTATTTTTTTCTGTCCTAAAAAAAATCCCACAAAAACGCTTTTTTTAGGCATCCTAAAGCAGGATACTCCCTTAACTTCGCATGTGACAAACGGGACCCCAGGATAGTATAATCCAATCGGCCCAGAAAGCTTTCGAAATTTCGAAATTATATACATATTCCGCTGCTAAAATAAATGTTTAGAGTTAGTTCACAGCTTCCTAACTTCTTCCTTCTCACTTCTACCACGGAAAATAAATGTTTCTGTTTTTTTTTGTGATATTTTTGTTAAGAATTTTTTAAATAATCTTTTACCACATGGAGGATTTCCAAGAAAAACTAGGTTAGGTTAGGTTAGGTTAGGTTAGGTTTTAAATAATCTTATACCACATGGAGGATTTCCAAGAAAAACTAGGTTCATATAAAACATTGTTTATATGATTTAAATATTTAAAAACAAAATTCATCATATTTTTTTGCTGTTATGAGATGCCACTCTAATTTATTTTATTTTCATACATATATTTAAACTATATTTTATCTCATTTTTTCCGATTTTTTGGTACCTTTGGTTACCAAAGCCGAAAAAAAGGTTACATTATTTTCATTCGATTATCCTACGATTTTTAATTAAACTATAATAAAAATTCTTTTCATTTTTATTATTATTTTAACTATTGAATAAAAAATGAGAAAAAAAATCGTTGAATAATCTGATGAGTGTATGTTTTTTTTTTAGATTTTGAAGGCGACCCACTACTCCAAAAAATCTGAAAAAAAAATAGGTAAAATGTAGTTTAACTAAATGTATAAAAAGCAAAATTGGCGTGGCACCTTATAACGGCAAAAATACAATGACGAATTTTGTTTTTTAAATAGGGTATGGAACCCCGGACAGCAAAGTATTTTTTTTAATAGTTCAAAACAATGATTACATAAGCCTATGTTTTTTTGAAGGCTTCCACATAGAAGACAATTAAAAAAATTCTTAACTGAAATATCACAAAAAAAAAAACGTATTTTCGCAGATAGGTGTAAGAGGGAGAAAATTAGGAGACTGTCGACCAACTCTAAACTTTTCTTCCAGGAACATGTATGTATATGACCTCAAAATTTCGAAAGATTTCTGGGGCCGATTTGACTATCTTATCCTGAGGTACTCTTTGGGAATTTATTGCACAGGTACGTGAAAGAGCTTAAGGCCTTGACTGTTTCATTACGCCCCGTTTACTGTACAAAAGTGGCTGAAGGATTATACATATATCTTTCTACAACAGGCTCACGGTTGATATTCTTGTTTCCTAGTTTCATTGTCGTGGCCACGGTTTTTGTTCCCAATGTTTATCATGAGCACAATTATCCCATTCACATTTGAAACGCAGACGAAATGACATCATTATACAATAGTTGAAAGCGTGGCGACGCAAATCTGCTTGATATTGTTTAGTTTGTATCGATTGGTTTGTATATTTAAGATCATCTTTTGTACCTATCTACCCAAGTGCAACTCTCTCTTTCAAGGCATCGCCTTTTTAATAATTGCGTACTGGCATACTACAGCAAGAAGTTACGCAAGAAGTTTGCGTAAGAGAAAAACTTGGGTTTTTCACCAAACCTCCAGTTGGGTTGGCCCAAAAAATCGATGCTTGTTTTGTTGGACTTTCTTTAAGTACAATATCCCAACAATATTTCCTCTTAATTTCATAATAATCAGACCATTGTTGAGAAAGATATGAGCGTTTAAAGTTCGTCATCTCGAGGTGTACGTACGAGTGTATCTACACGAAGAGATCTCGCTGCTAGTTTCTGTCTCGCACCGTGTAGCTGCAGCTGATAAAGATACTATCATATCCCCTCTGGGCCACCGGACGCCAAATTGCTTCCAATATCAAAGTCATTAGTGCTCAAGAAGTCGATTGTCCGTACCATAGTATTACCTGCTCAAAACTTTAAACGCGTTTTTCTTGAAAATTCGTTTCTCATAACATATCGGCACGATTGGAGTGTAGAACCTACACCGCGTGATGATGATGATGTCGTTGGCGAAACTCGCGCTTTGAATACAGCATAGTATCATGAAAAACTAGATTTTTCGGTCGTTGCCATTTGAATTACCCGTTTTTACTCAATCCGATGATCGGTTTACTTCAAATGGACCCCTCTTTCGGTACTGATTTTTGCCGCGAGTAGACCAAGGGTCGCGGCCGCTGACACGCCAGCAGGATATTCGACGGGGCGTCGAATTCGAGCCGTCACCGTCGGCACCTCTGGGACCCTTAGCGCCTACCCCAGCGAGCGGAGTCGCGCGTGTAGCCCGACGCAGATGTGTTCTGCATAAGTGCATTCTTGTACGCTGTCGGGGCCGACCCCGGCCGACCGTAAGTGCATTTGCGTGTCGCTCCGATCCGAATACGCGAAAAAAATATAGCCGTGCTAAACATAATACGACACGAACGGGAATCGATCACCGTGTCGCCCTGTCAGGATGAGCCGCTCCACCATTTACTTTAGTCGGTCGCTGCTCAATTTTATGTGTACGGATCTCTTCTCGGGATCAATTTGTCTGCTTGTACCTAACGAGTGGTTTTAGGTGTATCTAATGATGGCCCGGATGTCAGAAAGTGTCTCCCGGGAATTCTGGAATCCGTTCTCGAGCGAACCCTAAGACACCTTCACCAGCCTCGGTTCAAGATTGGATGCACTGGATATGTTCACGACAACATAGGGTTTATTTTTGTTCTATAGTAGTCAGCACCACGTTGACGCGCACAGGACCCAAAAAACTGATTACAGATTGAATAAAGTCGGCAGTACTCAAAACAAGGGATTACATATTGGTGGAATAGTGACAATAATCTATAAAAATATTTACGAGTATGTTCGCCTTTGAAAATATATATAATAAGAGGTGTGGCTATTAAATAACTGATGTTGCTACCAGCGCGCTGCGAGCTTGTCGCGACAAGTTTGAACAGAACTGTGCCTGATGATACTTTGTCCACCCTGAGCTCGCTGGACAAGCCAGTGGGCGCATTCGCTCAGTTTGATTGTAACAGTCGTTTGAATTAGTCTACGTACCAGTGACGCGTCGAAAAAATGTTAAGTGTTCAGATGGAGCAATGGGTTAATCTCAAGTTTCCTGTTAAACTGGGGAAAACTTTTACAGAAGCTTATGCAATGTTAAAAGAAGTGTAAGAGAATGAATGTTCATCCCGTACACAAGTTTTTGAATGGTTTAAACAATTTAAAGAGGGACGTGAAACGACCGAAGACGATCCGCGCCCCGGACGGCCCACAGTGGGGCAAATAGCTCATTTTTTGGACAAACGATAATTCCCAAGCCTGGAATTAATGAAACTTTTTTTTAAACTATTCGTTATAAAACTGCCTTCAATTCTATCGAGCCCGAATTTTGAGATTTCAAAATGAAAGATGGCTAATCCAATATGGCGGACATAAATTTTGTAAGTAAATTAAAATTATATCAAAAAATTGTTTAAAATACCAAGATAGCGGATCCATTGGCCATAATTTTTTTAAGTCTAATTTTCTTTATTAAAGCTCTGACCTTCTTGTGAAATGTTCTTTTGGTTTATTTGGAAAGTAATTTTCCTAAAATCCTTTTGTTTGGATATGTTTGGAATTTCTCTCTCTCAAACAGCGGCGCCTGATTTCAGAATTTGGACTTCGATTCATGATCTCATCTCTAAAACTCCTGAGTCTTACTTTGCATTTACATGTCAATTAAAAAAATATTAGCTGCTTGATCGCTGTTACGTAATTTAGATTCATTGTCGTCCCTTAATCCTAATTTTTTACATTTGGCTGTACTTTCTTCAAAAAAATGGCCGCAGGCGTGTTGGCAAGCAACACAATTTTTTTAATCAAACAATCTTTTGATACCATTTTAATTTACTTACAAAATGTATGTCCGCCATATTGGATTAGCCATCTTTAATTTTGAAATTTCAAAATTCGGGCTCGATAGAATTAAAAGCAATTTTATAGCGAATAATTTAAAAACAAAATTAAGTTTCATTAATTATCGTTTGGCTGTGGGAATTATCGTTTGTCCAAAAAATGAGCTATTTGCCCCACTGTGAGGCCCTCAATGTCAAAAACGGACGAAAATATTGCAGAAATTGGTAAATTAATCCGTGAAGATCGTCGTCTAAGCATCCGAGGGCTTGCTGAAAGAAGAAGAATCGACAAAGAATGTGTTCGCTAGATTTTGCATGAATCGTTCAACATTGCGCAAAAATGGTGCCAAAACTTCTCACTCCCGAGCAAAAGTGTTATGAAATAAAAATAAAAAGTGTTATGACAGCAGTTCGGTTACTTAATAGCCACACCTCGTATATGCTGTGAGAAGTAACCAAAATATTGGCTAACGAACATGGATATTGTAATCATCATATGACAATATGAACTATACAATGCATTTGTAATTGGTACAAACTGAGGAACGCGACGTGATATATCTTGTGAGAAAAGAGACATGAGACAATCTCTATATGTGGTACACCATTATCGCCCCAGGACCAGTGTGTTGACCTACCATTAATTAACAGGTTATACTCATTTGTGACCCTCTTTTCCAACCCAAAGTATCAAAATACGAAGCTGCGAAAGAGGCTAATTGAATGACTAGTCTCTTTGGGGGTTATGGTGAAATAACCTTTAAAAATACTCTCTGGACCAAGCACAATCAGTGCTGCCGAAGAAAGTATTGCCTATCACCGAAACTTTGGTGGTATCGACTGCCAGTCCGTAACGCATGCCCAGTATTACGGTTATTTTCACTAATAGTAAAAATAATACCAAAATAAAACATTTGGTCGCTTGGTCTTTCGATCCGCATGCATCAACCAAATGTATGTATGTATCACTGTTCCGATAATGTAAGTGAAAATAAAAAAGTAAGTAAAAATGTAAAAGATGTATGTAAAAAAAATCAAGTAAGTATGTGATAATAATGAAAAAAAAAGATATGTACGATATGTAATGATATAAACTGATAAACTGTATTGATTAAACGATTGGTTTTGTTAGAAATACATAGGTACAGTATTTATAGATTAGTATGTTATAATAATATATTCAAGATATTCTTTTCAGGAGACATGTGATATAAATAGAGAATTAGGGTTTCTGCTGAAAACATCAAAGAGAAAGCGCCGAAGCCTCAGCAAGGGCCATAGTGGCCTCAAAAAACGGGTCACAGGAAGCATATAAAACATTTACCGAAATTCAGGATGTAGCCTATTGAAAATGACAAACTATACTCAGTGTTTCCAAAGAATAAATTAAATATGCTTTACAGTTTTCAGATTTTAGCAAATGTTGAGAGCCAGAGGCCATGCGTTGCCGCCAATATGTTATAAAATGCCTGACAGTTGGTCAATCTTTTGGTTGGTTGTGACTTATGAAGTTATATTTGATATTACATACAGTAAGCGGCACCCTAATGCGTACATATCCGAATAAAGGGCAATTCATGATTTAACTTCTTTGTTCAGTAGAAGTAAACATGAGGTGCGAACCAATCACAATCCAATCGCTAGCGCATGCGTATGAAAGGCATCCGGTTTGTCGGTAGGGCTGTTTGAGTTAAAATTTTAAATACCATTTTATATTTTATTCTGGTCTAGTGCCTGATTAGAAAAGTGCGTATCATCAATCAATATTGTCATTTGCCAATGATTTTACGTATGTGTGTAAGCTAAAACACATACGCTAGCACATCTCCTTCGAACAACTATTCGCATACTAATATAAAATATAAATTCACCAAACGACAAGTACGACAACAAACGACTAGCGTCTAGCCGGTACCAGGTCACAGGTGATCCTGGACAATGAGAACATACCTGTGTAACGCGGTGACAGGGCGGCCAAAACTTTGATATGAAAGGTTTAAAGCAATCATCTTACTTAGCATGATTCTTTTTTTGATATTAAAATTTAGATTTTAAGGAAATACAGACAAAAAATTGTCTTATTATTTAATGAAAATTGGTTACAGGATTACGTTTTATTTTTATTTCTCAGCAGTAAAATTGTTTAGAAACTGCGCGTTTTTCTTTTTCGGTTTGATTGGTCGGATCGCCCACCTGCTGGCAGACCTGTGACGCTAGTAGTAAATTCGCCAAACTATGAAATAAAAATGTATCATTTAATATGTATTTAATATCCACCTATGTACGCATTAGGCTGCCGCTTACTGTATATGTATGCATTTCTGTATCCTGCCAAATAAATAAAATACCCTGTATCTGAAGTAAAATGTTTGTATAAGACGTATTAAATATTTTTACATAAACGTGCAAAGAAAAACACATTAAATGACACTTAATTGTAATGCCATTAATAATTACATAACAGTGTTTGAATTATCAAAAACCCCCCCACCTGAAAATTTTGGTTTTTCCTGATTAAATTTAAATTAAATAAATGCCTATGTTTTTTTTTTCCCCAACCCACCTTGGGGGAAATTAACCCACCCCCCCCCCTAAAAAAAAAAAATTTTTTTTTTTTGTTGTGGTCGGCCAGAACCGGAAATCCCCCCCCCCCCAAAAAATATTTTTGTTCGTATCCCCCTTGGTTTGTGGGCTTTTTTTTTGGGGGGTTGGGGTTTTTTTCTTTCCCCCTTCCCCCCCCCCCCCCCCCCCCCCCCCCCTTTCTTTTTTTCCAAAAAAAAAAAAAAAAAAAAAAAAAAAAAATATAAACCCCCCACTTTTTTTTTTTTTTTTTTTAACCCCCCCCCCCCCCCCCCCCCCCCACATAATTTATTTTTTTTAATTTATTTCCTTTCCCCCCCCCTCTTCCCTCCTTTTTTTTTTTTTTTTATATACAAAAAAACCACGGTTTTTTTTTCCCCCTTTTTTTCCGGGGGGGGGGTTTTTTTTCCCCCCCCCCCCCCCCCCCCCCCCCCCCCCCCCCCCCCCCCCCCCCCCCCCCCCCCCCCCCCCCCCCCCCCCCCCCCCCCCCCCCCCCCCCCCCCCCCCCCCCCCCCCCCCCCCACCCCCCCCCCCCTTTTTTTTTTGGTAGGTTGTTTTTGGGGGGGGGGGGGGCCCCAAAACCCCCCCCCCCCCCCCCCCCCCCCCCCCCCCCCCCCCCCCCCCCCCCCCCCCCCCCCCCCCCCCCCACCCTCCCCCCCCCCTCCCCCCCTCTCCTTTCCCCTCCCCCCCCCCCCCCCCCCCCCCCCCACACCCCAAAAAAAACACTCTTTTTTTTTTTTTTTTTTTTTTTCCCCCCCCCCCCCCCCCACATAAAAAAAAATATATATTTTTTTTTCCTCCTCTCCCCCCCCCCCCCCCCTCCTCTCCCCCCTCTCCTTTTCTTCTTTTTCTTCTCTTCTTCCCCCTTTTTTTTTTTTTTTTTTTTTTTTTTTTTTTTTTTTTTTTTTTTCTTCCCCCCCTCCCCCTCCCCCCCCCCCCCCCCCCCCCCCCCCCCCCCCCCCCCCCCCCCCCCCCCCCCCCCCCACAAAAACAACACCCCCTCCCCCCCCCCCTTCTTTTTACTTTTCCCCTCCTTTTCCCCACACAAAAAAAAATAAAATAAAAAAAAAAATTTTTTTTTAAATTAAATATAATAAAACCCACCCCCCCCCCCCCCCCCCCCCCCCCCCCCCCCCCCCCCCCCCCCCCCCCCCCCCCCCCCCCCCCCCCCCCCCCCCCCCCCCCCTTTCTTTCTTTATTAAAAAATCCCCCCCCCCCCCCCCCCCCCCCCCCCCCCCCCCCCCCCCCTTTTTTTGTTTTTTTTTTTTTTTTTTTTTTTTTTGGGCGTATAAAAGAAGAGTGAAACTAAGTTTTCGACCTCGAATACCGAGGGGAAAACTTTTGGCAAGCGAAAAAAATTTTTTTTAGTTTTTTGGTTATATCTCCTAAACGCTGAATGCTACAAAAAATTTTATACGTTTCAAAATTAGAGTAGACAAAATTACAAAATGTATTGATCAAAGTTGTTTGATGTCGTTGGTTCGTATTCTATGGAAGTTTGAAAAACTTGGACCCCCTTCAGTGGGGACGGAAACAAGACAGCCTTGGTTTCACTCCTGTACCAACGAAAAAAGAAGCGGCACGCCAGTCACTGTTGAAACTGGTGTACTAATTGTTATAACATACAGTAGTAGTCAAAAAAATAAGAGTTAAGTGATTGTATTTAAGTTATTTCATAGCATTTAATGTGCAGCACATTTAAAAAATTAAATAATTTTAATATTTTTAGTTTATAAAATCACTCTCTAAAGGAAAAAACGCCTTTAATTTAAACCTCGGTTTAAACTTAAGTATCTTTTATTCAAATATATAAATACATAATAAATTCCAATGGATATTGGACAAATGGACAAAAAAATAAGAGTATTGTACAAAGAATGCCGCGAATAAAAATGTTAAAACTGTTACAAATCCTGATAATATTATTACTACATTATTATTACAAGTACTTGTAGAATGGTCTTAGTATTAAGAAATTCTGGCATCTCTTGGCATAGAATCGATCAATGTTCTGCAAGTTTCTACAGGGATGGAATACCATGCTTTCTTAACTTCTTCCCACAGCATATTTTTGTTTGCCGATTTTTTACAAGCAGTTCGGTTTTTTAATTCTTTCCAAAGATTCTCAATAGCATTTAAGTCTGGTGACTGTGAGGGCCACTCTAAAACTGATATTTGATTGCTTGTAAACCACTGCTTAACTGTGCGTGCCGTATGTTTGGGGTCATTATCTTGCTGGTACACCAATCTTAACGGCATATTTTCTTCCACATGTTAGGCAAATAAATTTATTTAGTCATAGTTTCTTTAACCCTAAAAAAAAGGCCCCCTCCCTTGTAGTTTTTTTTTTTAATTTTCCATCTTCAAAGAGTCTTTGTTCGTATCCATTTTTTTAATTGTTGAATCTTTGCTGGGTACCTTTATTTCTCTTACTTAGTTAGGAATGGAACTCTCTTGGGAAAACCCCCCAAAAATTTTTTTTTCTTCTGAGGGTTTTTTTTTTTTCGGGTCTAACGTTTAAGCACAGTCTCGTTTTTATAGTCACATATTATGTCGAAAAGGGTCTAAAAAGATCTTTACCAACTTCACGAATTAGTTTTCGTGTTGTTTTTCTCGAACGGCCTCTCCTTTCTGGTGATTTTTCTGTTACATTTTGTTCTTTTTAAAACCTTTGCGATATCACATGGTGATCGTTTCAGTGCGTTACCAATGTAAGTGTATGTCTTGTTTTGACTTCTTAATTTTAAAATTAGACGCCTTTCTTCAGGTGTACAATGCTTTGCGCGACCCATTATTCGCTATAGCTCTCGAGTACCATGTGTGAAATTGTATAATCTTTACTGTATTCTTCACGAAATTGTCATGCGAATAGCAATGGGTATAAAATAAAAACACTCTTATTTTTTTTGTCCAGCGGAATTTGGCTCAAACAGTAAACAAGTTTTTGTGTTCGGAAATAAGAAACGTGAAATTGGTTTACAATACTCCAGCAATGAAGCCTAAAGGTGTGTGCACACGAAGTGAATTAATTTATTTTATCTGATCAAGAACTCATGAAATTAATTGAATTTTGGTGAACTTTGTTTGGCACTCTTATTTTATTGGCCACCACTGAATGTCCAAGCTGTTTCCCAGCCAGCACTGAAGTTGCAGAAATATTCTGCGGCAACGACTGTCGGCTTCATCAAGGGTCGGTTGTTTTCAAGGACACATAACCGTTAAAGGTTCGGTTTTGCCATCACACAATCGGACACAACCTTGTCACAACCGGAGAAGGCGTGAGCAAAAAGAATGTAGTCAGGGTCATACTTCACTACGATCATATTGAAAAGAAGGTGCCTGGTTTCAGCATGTGTACAATGCTGTGTACATTGTACGTTCGTTTTGGTTGGACTAGCAATCCCAGTTGCAAAACAAGAACGTCAACATCTCAAGGACACCTGTCACCCAACAACAACGCGTTCGGCAATAATGGGTCTTACAAATCCATTATCGTGACTACGACCATTTTTCGGCTTGTTCAAGCCGTTTTTCGAAAAGACTTTTTAGCTTTTTTCGATTTATGCGAAAAGTTCTTATAATTTTTTTCATGTAATTTTTACTGCAGCTAGGCACCACCAAAAGCTACAATTTAAGCTGAAGCAAAAGTTTCTGCGACCATTAGAACCCTTGTAATTCGATTTAAAAAAAATGGGCATTTTTTCATCGGTTTTTATTTTTTTTGTGCAAAAATTTCTGGACCGATTTTGATTACCAAAAACTCGTTTTTTTCGTTTTTTTTCAAGCGCTACAAAGTGCTATTTTTTGTTTTACGAAAAAAAATTATTTTTCGTCCCTTAATCCGCAAAAAAACGGTTTTCGGCACTTTTTTTGCTGAGGTTCCTATATACCGATTTTATCCAAGACATACACAATACATTTCTACTATTTTTTACCTAATTATCGCGCGGAGAAACCTTATTCAGGACTCTTTCTAAAAACTGTGCATTTTTCTGCTATATTGCCTGGCCTAACATATCCTCGTACACAAACACGACAAGCACAACCTACCGACCGGGCATGGCGTTAGCGAAGCCTCAGAAGTGTCAAATTTTCGAGTGGCCTGATTGATTAGCGCGCAGTACCGTGCGCCCCGAACCCACAACCGCCCCTTTTGAAACCAGACGCTAATTTCGACCATGTTGAACGAATGGAAATATTGTATTTCACGCCGGATGTAAACATTGTAATTGTCCCTTAATAATTACGGATTCCTGAGAAACGGCCCCCGCATAGCCCTGCACACACTAAAACGGCATGGGCGGTGCCCTACACATGAGAAAATGGGGGTTGATTAATTCATGGTTTGTGTTAATTATAGACGGCCTGACAGAAGCCTGGAATAATGTCTATGTATTTTTAACCATTTGTTTTATAGAAAATTAATGTATAAAAGCGTTTTTGACTTTTTTTATTTCTCTTATTGCTTTGAGCACGATATCGACTAATTTTTTATCGAGGAAAGGACAAACAGTTTAGCGAGACAAACTGTTCTGCATTTTGAAATTTTTTGTGGCTCCCCGTTATTTGTTTGGGTTTTTGTGTCTACTGTAATGCGCTGAATTCAAATATGACCTCCATTTTTACATATCATCCATACATTTTTAGAGAGGGGAAGAAGAATATAAAATATGAGACACCTAAATCATAAGCAATCTAGTATTTTATTTAAACCAAATCACTTTTTTCTTTACAAAATTCACTTCACTTTGTATCGAAAAAAGTATAATACAATCAATAAATTATTTTGTTTTAATTTTCACTTGCATTCGCCAGGATCGGATTAACGTTTTAGGGCCCAACAATAGTCCGCTAACATGTTTGGGGTCCATTTTCCACTACCGCTACTCCATTTGAGCAATTTGCCGGTGAAATATTTTGCCGTGTTCGTCTGAAACTGCACCTAAATTGCCAGGAAAGAATTCCAAATGGGAGTGAAGAAAATGCAGCTTAAGTGGTATGTTGCAACCTAAGGTCTTGTAAGATTGGATAAGTTCTCCAACTAGATATTTGCAGTTCTCTGATTTCTTGTTTGTCAAAAAGCGATTGCATAAATTGATAACTTGATAACTTATGCAGAATATATTCCCCGAGTGATTGGGCTGAAAAAATAATTATAAAAAAGTTATTGCACAATCACGGGAACCATCTTTTTATGCGAAAATAGCGAAAACAGAATTCGGCGGTGTAGTGTGCAGCCTACATCAAGAGCAGCAGCATAATCAAAAAAAGCGGACCAAGCTTCTAAAACGCAACAGTGCATGAGTGCTAACGCGACGAGGAATAATTAATGTATGGCCCTGGAATTGCTGATTAGCCACAAGGTACATTATTTTGTCATTAATTACGAAAAATCGTTAATTTAATCTTTAAACGCGTTTTTCTCGAAATCATATTTTTCAAGTTGGTTTACATCATAATTCGAAAACTACTCAATGAATCGTTTTTATTTTCTTATTTTAAAGAATATTTAATTTAACAACACCCAAACCTAAAAACGGAGAGATTTTCGATTTTTTTTAGTAGCACTTTGAAGAGTGAAAAAAAGCGAAAATTCACATGTTCGCCATTTATTCAATTTTCAACTTTTTATTAATATTAGGTCTTCCACTGTTTTCCTTTCTGTTCAGACTTGCTGTTTTTTATACCCATACAGTTCAGTAGGCAGAGACTTTTATGGGTTCTTGAAATATATAGGGCTAGTTTTGATGGTTCCCTATGTATTTTTTGCGTAGAACACAATGCGCGGGGTCCGTAGAACTGAAAGATTAAAGAAAAAACCATAATTGAAGAATACATTGTTGAAACGGGCTGAATTTGGTTACTCGGGGGTTTTTGGGGTCGCTGATCACGAATTTGATGTCAGAAATTGACTCCAATGAGAACCTGGGGTCCCGGAACCCTGGTCACTAGGCCCATCCCCGAGGCTTTTCCCACGAATTCAGCCTAAAACTAAATGAAAATAGTTACTCGGGGGGTTTTTGAGGTAGCTAATCATGAATACGTTATTAGATTTGTTGTCCGTTACACCTGGAGGACCAGGAACCCTGGTCGCTAGGCCCATCCCCGAGGGTTTCCCTCGAATTCGACTTGAATTTAAACGAAAATGGTCACTCGGAGGTTTTTGGGGTCGCTGATCACGAATATGATGCTCAGAAATTGACTCCGATGAACCTGGGGTCCCGGAATTCTGGTCATCAGGCCCATCCCCGAGGTATTCCCTCGAATTCGATCTGAATCTAAACGAAAATGGTCACTCGGAGGTTTTTGGGGTCGCTGATCATGAATATGATGCTTAGAAATTGACTCCGATGAACCTAGGGTCCCGGAATCCTGGTCATCAGGCCCATCCCCGGAGGTATTCCCTTGAATTCGACCTGAATCTAAACGAAAATGGTCACTCGGGGGGTTTTTGGGGTCGCTGATCAAGAATACGTTGTTAGTTTTGTTGTCCGTTACACCTGGAGGGCCAAGAACCCTGATCGCCAGGCCCATCCCAGAGCTTTTCCCTCGAATTCGACATGAATCTAAATGAAAATGGTCACTCGGGGGTTTTTGGGGTCGCTGATCATGAATACGTTGTTAGTTTTGTTGTCAGTTACACCTGGAGGACCAGGAACCCTGGTTTCCAGGCTCGTCCCCGAGGTTTTCCCTCGAATTCGACCTGAATCTAAACGAAAATAGTTACTCAGGGTTTTTGGGGTCGCTGATCATGAATACGTTGTTAGTTTTGTTATCCGTTACACCTGGAGGATCATGAACCCTGGTCGCCAGGCCCATTCGCCTCGAAATTCTCGGAATTGTCACTATAACATCTTGAAAGTACGCTTCAAGATGCGTATTTAAAAAAAATGGCGTCAAGATATTAGTCACAATTCCGAGAATTTCGAAGCGATTGGGCCTGGCGACGTTCATGAGGGTTCATGATCCTCCAGGTGTAACGGACAACAACACTAACAACGTATTCATGATCAGCGACCCCAAAAACCCTAAAGTGACCATTTTCGTTTATATTCAGGTCGAATTCGGGGAAAAGCTTGGGGATGGGCCAGGCGACCAGGGTTCTTGGTCCTCCAGGTGTAACGGACAACAAAACTAAAAACGTATTCATGATCAGCGACCCCAAAAACCCCCGAGTGACCATTTTCATTTAGTTTCAGGCCGAATTCGATGGAAAACCTCGGAGATGGGCCTGGTGACCAGGGTTCCTGGTCCCCAGGTTCATTGGGATCAATTTCTGATCATATTCGTGATCAGCGACCCCAAAAACCCCCGAGTAACCAAATTCAGCCCGTTTCGACAATGTATTTTCGAATTATGATTTTTTCTTTAATTGCCTGGAAAAATTGCACCCCAAAAATGCATTTTTTAGGCGCAATAATGCAGTTTCTGATTTATGACAAAAATAGGTAACATTTTTTCTAAACTTTACAAGGAATCCAACGAACCTAATTAAACGTCAAAATCTATCTTACTTCCGAAATTTCGGAGGTTTGGCTCTTTTTTGTGCTAAATTTCGTCGTCTATATATAGCATATGCATTTAAGAAGTTGTAGCCTATTGAATTTCCATAAGCCCAACCCGAAGTCTCCAAGTGCTATTGTTAACTTGCAAATGACTGCTGAAGTTGAACACGTGCCTTTTTTTCACTGTTTTTTTACTTCAAAAAGTAGGGCGACTATGATCATACAATTTCTTGGAGGGACTGCTATTTGTAGTATAAAATTACAAAAAAAAATCAGCTATATCCATTACTAACTTTTCGAGTAATTAACGATCGAATTTTTTTGCAAGCCTTAATTAACAATGACGCCATTTCTTTGTTTATTGTACGATATTGACCGGGTTGGGCTAGAAAAATCATAAATCTCTCAAGTTTTCGAGACTTTTTGAGATTTTGAAAAATATTAATTTGGGCCAGTTTCATAACGTATTCTACGCGACTACCTTTTTTTGCTCTACTTTCGAAGTAAAAAAATAGTGAAAAAGAGCACTTTTTCAACATCAGCAGTCATTTGCAAGTTAACAATAGCACTTGGAGACTTCGGGTTGGGCTTAAAATTTAGGAAATTCAATAGGCTACAACGTATTAAATGCATATGCTATATAAAATATGCCAAGGAACGGCGATATAAGCAAAAATGTGAAAAAAAGACGTTTTTTTCACAAACTGTTATTTTAAAAAATTAGCGGACGGTTGCAGCTCTACAGACCTCACGCATTGCGTTCTAAGCAAAAAAAAAATACATAGAGAACCGTCAAAACTAGCCCTATATGTTTAAAGAACACTTTTTGATGATTTTATCTCCCTGCCTACTGGACTAATAGATCTAATTAAAACTTGGCGACGGTGGTCGAAATCCATGACTATTTGTAGAAATTATGTGTTGAATGTACCCACTGGCCATCAAGTCATTTTCGATCATAAAAGTTTTTTGTTCTGCCGTGATAACGATATTTAATTTTCTTAATAATAGAAACTTCTTGACAGTCCCAAGCGTAATAATACTTTTTTATATACGACAGTTATCCAATGTTGATCAAAATGCTGATCCCCTTGTCCATCCCAGGGACGCCCATGCCAAACGCAAAATGGGCGCTGTGCTTTATGCCTTCCAGATCTGTTTTTAATGATACTTTGACGTTAGTGTGATTTTGTTTTATGATTACGGCCCGCTAAATTATTTAGTGTTGGCTAAATTATTTCCTCGTTTACTCTTTGATGTGTTCGGGCGTACAACACGAACATCTGGAAACAACTAGGCAATTAAGCGACGAAAAATTCCACCATCAAACGCATTTTATAAAGCCATTCCGGCTGACAATAAGGGTGAGTTACGGTTAACTTGCGGCTCTCGTGTAATTCTCTAATAACCAGACATCAAAACGTTTCACCGATAAATTTTAATTCTTCGAGGGAATAAATTATACTGAGTACGCTGAATCGTTCGACTCGGGTTTTTGCCTCGGAAATATGACCGTTTTATGGATGTCTTTATTGCTATCTTACGTAAGTCGCGTTTTGACTGAAACCAAGCAATTCTTTGCATATTTTTAACGAAAGTATGCAGATATATTATGAGGAGCAGAAATAAAATCGCTACAACGCATAGCAGAAATTTTCTGAGATTTGATTAAATGGGAATAAAAATGTAAGAATGCTATACATTTTAGCTGCAATGTATAAATACATTTACATATATTTGTATCAGCATGCTGTTTTATTATTTATAGGAATATATTTTTTACATTTGGTACATGCATACTACGGACTCATTTTGACATATTATAAATCTGTAAATAAATCTAAAGTTGAACCAAAAACACCATAAAAATTCAAAATTCTACCATCCTTGCTATCGTTTTCGTAAAAATCACTGTTCCTGAAATTTTAAAAAAGCACAAGAGTCCTAGAGGGATATATATTTTTAATTTCTGTTGGAGTAATGTGTGGCGTACAGGGTGTTTTTTGAATTTTCGTGATATTTTTGGTTCAACTTTCTTTTTTTCATGTCTAGGAATTTTTTTTACAAAATGACTCGGTTAGTCAAAGTTAGTCAAATAGATACACTGAAGATTTCTCTTTAATACGAGTCCAACAACTTCGAAAGGGATTTACTATTTTCGGAGTTATTTACGTTTCTTTGAAAACATCGAAATTTTACTATTTTACAAGCTTTTATTTAACTTGCAATGTTTGTTTGTTTGTATGTATGTATGTTCGGGTCAAATCTTGCAACTGAATTTTAAAATAGTTGTCCTCAACCGATTGAGATGAAATTTTGCATACACGTTTAGTTTGGATGACAATGCATGGTTAGCTAAGTTATGTCATTCTAAATTCAAAATGGCGGACGGTCTAAGATGGCCGAATAGTTATTTTTTGCGCACTCCATGATATAGATATCAAATGAGAGGGTTTGCTGAGAAAAAATAAGAAAATAAAATGAATTTTCTCTAAATCCAATATGGCGGATCGCCCAAGATGGCGGACTAGTTAATTTTTGCGCACTCCCATGATATGGGTATCAAATGAAAATTTTGCTGAGAAGAATACGAAAAATAAAATGAATCACTCTAAATCCAATATGGCGGACTAGTTATTTTTTGCGCACTCCCATGATATGGGTATCAAATGAAAGGGTTTGCTGAGAAGAATACGAAAAATAAAATGAACACTCTAAATCCAATATGGCGGACCGCCCAAGATGGCGGACTAGTTCTTTTTAAGCACTCCCATAATGTGGGTATCAAATGAAAGGGTTTCCTAAGAAGAATACGAATAAACTAACGTCTGCGTTCAACCCTTCGAGGAGATGGTGTACTACTACCAGGCTAAACAGTAAGACTTAGCGGGGTCGTGACTTAACTAATATGAACCTATACCCTAGGCAAATTCTAGAGGTGGTGAAAAAAAATTCAAAATGGCGAAAAACAAGATGGCCACCATACCAATTTTAAAGAGTTATAACTTGGTATAGGTTAGGGATAGTATGAACAGGTTGAGAAACATTTACATACAAAAACACGACGATAACTAAAAAATAAAAAATAAATTAATAATAAAAAAAAAATTTTAAAAAACAAGCTTTTATTTAAATGATCTAAAAAGAAGAAAATAAACTTTAAATTGAATCAAACCCATCAATGTATTACATTACACAATTTATATGATATAAAAGCTTGTCACGAGATTTACGTGTGTAGATAAACAAGAATATAATAATTATGTAACTTGATCTTGACATATAGAAATCTAAGAAAAAAAGTATGTATTTTATAAAATAGGTAAATACATCTACAATTAAATCTCGTGACAAGCTTTTATATCATATAAATTGTGTAATGTAATAAATTGATGGGTTTGATTCAATTTAAAGTTTATTTTCTTCTTTTTAGAGCATTTAAATAAAAGCTTGTTTTTAATTTTTTTTATTATTAATTTATTAGCGATATCTTCACACAATCGAACCGTCTTCAACTTTAAATAATTTTTTTATTATAGTTGCCCTGCTAACTTGATATAAAGTTATCAGGGCACCCCGAAAAAAAAAAAAAAACAACAGTAGCGACAAAATCAGGTGACTCGCAACTAATTAGCGACTAATAAGCGGTAAATTTTCGGCATAGTAACTTTTCGATTTGCGCAAGTTGAGCTGCTAACTTTATGTACATAAAAAGAAGAGGACTCTATGTAATATAATAATGTTTCGTGCACAGTTTGCTTTGTCAAAATAAAGCCGATAGTTATGATATTAATCAGTATATTATGTCAGTTTATTCTCATCCCTGTAAATAAAACATTTACTTTAAACACAAAAATAGAGCGAACATTGGCTGATGCTATATATATTTGTAAATCTTAAGGGCAGTCCTACACACAGTAATAAAATAAAATAAAATGCAGGGGGGCGATAAAGGGTTTTATTGAAACCCCTCCTTTCAATTTTGTTCTCCAAAAATTGCGAAAGTTTTAGCTTATCTGATAAGTCCATACATACCTGGTATTATCTCGTGTTAAATTCAGTTTCACCACAATTTCTTCTGGTAACAATGTTGAAGACATGTTGCCAAAATCTAGTCTTGGTGTAGTCCCCTTTTAGACTGGATTCCTCGAAGACGTGAAGCAAAACACAACTCGACCGGTACAAATTATATCTGCCCACGTCCGAGACCGTTCCTCGGTCAAATACAAAATAAATTATCGGCAAATTTTAACAAATGTCCGTTATTTTATGCGAGGACGCCTACTCTATTATGCCATAAAGTGGAATTTATTGCGGTCATTTTGAATTGCAAATGCGCGAATTCTTTTGTCTCGCTCGAAACAGTAGAATTTTGTATTGCCGAACAAATTTACGGATATGAACGCTAGGTTCCTAAAGGTAATTTTAAAGTGAGGTTACAGGACGATTGGTCGTCCCGTTCGTTTTCGCCGTTTGTGATGACCGTGAAATTACTTGCAATTTCCTTATTGAACACCTTAAACATTGTATGTCGCTTAACAAAAACTGCAAAAAAAGTTAATATAATTGTGATTTAACCAAACTTACCTTAGTCCAAATGTTGATAGTAACCAAAGTTCTTTTATTTTCCTGTTTCGTCCATAACTTTTTTTTGAAACCAACATTTCTAAAGTTTTTTAGAGTCAGGAATATTAATTTGTTAATAATTTCGATTTTTTTTTACCTTAAAGTATGTTTTTATTAAAAATATCAATTTTCCCTTCATATCATTTTTTTTTTGCCAAAAAAGGTATACATTTAATAAACTGCTCGTCAAAATTAGCGTAACACACGTTTTTAGATTAGCGCCATTTCCGTTCTATTCGATTCGAGATCTATTCGAGTTAGATACTTTTTTTCGAGGCGATTTTTAATTTTCGGTGACATATAAGGTTGGTTTTAATGTCCGGAAGTCGCTGTGCTGTGATTTAAACGGTTCGCCGTCCACACCCCAGAAATAAATCCCATGTCGAAATTTGAATTCGCAAGATTTTGACGGCAATTTCAGAGACCTACAGGATCGACTAAGAAGGACACTGTAGTGTAAAAACTCCATTCTGGCATACATTAAGACCTTCTCAATAAGTTATGTGTATTTGGTTGCTGTCGTATCTCTTCTACCCATTTCCAGACCCCCTAAGCCACACCTTTGCATTTACGCAGGGTTTTGCGTGGTTTGACCTCTGTTAGGCGAATCTATTGATTCCAATGCTACCTAATAAATTGGTGTGGGGTGCTACAACTCACTTTCACCCTCAAGCACCCCTCCAGGAAACACCCACACCGACCCCCCCCCACTCAACCCCTCCGGTTCCGCTCCTGTAGAAGAGTGTGGACGATGTCGTTTTGTCTTGAATTTATATCTTCATATATAAGAAGGCTCTTGAAGCTGGCCGGGCACACTGCGAACGGCCGATTGAGAGCCAAATGAGATATTCCAACTCCAATACACGCCCTGAAAATATGCCTTCCTTATGGTTTGTAAGCAGGCCTTGATGCGTGGGGTGACTCAGAAAGCTTTCCTGCGGATACACTAACTCTTTTTGGCGCAATCCCGAGTCATCCGTCTCCTTCAAATACTCTTTTGCGTCCGATCGCACTCTTTCTTTGACCACCTCCAAAAATTTTTTGAGTGGATGCAAATCGTTGAAAAAGGACTCGTTGGGTAGGCGGAACTTTTATTTGCACTTGTGTGAATCGACAATCGCCTAGAGATGCTTGGTACGCGTGACAAGTGTTCAGAGTTGGGCTCATGAACCCTCGACTGGGCTAGCACCTACGAGGCAGACCACCCAAACAGCACCTTTTTCCACTAATTTTATTCGTCGCTGTCACTGCCGTGCCTCCCAAGCATTTCTCCCAGTTTCTCGACAGACAAACGACCCGAGCCACGGAGAGGACGATGGCCGACCAAGAGGGTTCTCAAGAAGACAATCACTCAGGTGGGCCGAAAAGGGAACTTAAAAAAAGGCTTTCAGAGTCACCCCACGCATCAAGACCTGCTTACAAACCCTCAGCGCGGCAAATTTTCAGAGGGGTGGGTTGGAGATTTGGTGGTTGGGTGGAATCGGCCGTTCACAGTGGGTCCAAGTAATACCATGACATGAATTCGAGACCAATAGACATCCCACCAGAGGGGGTGGCTGGAGAGTGGGAGTAGGTGTGGGTTGGAGGGGTGCTTGGGTTGTCAAATGGTGAAAACGAGTTATGGCACCCCACACTAATTTATTAGGCAGCATTAAGATTAAGATTAAGATTAATGTAATCAAGAGCGTCAGTAAAACGTTTGGTTTTCAAGACATCTGACAGCATTTTGGCATGTATATGAATATAAACAAGCCATATACAAGCCAATTGTATATGTACATAATATGTAAGTACTCTGTAAGTGACTGTTTTTAAATATAAACTTCTAAGAAAAATCTCCACTTATCCAAATAAGATGTTTTTTTCTTAATTGCGAAAAACGCAATATTTATATTTATTATTAAAAATCAAAGACCTGACTCCGACGATAATTTATGAATCGTCAAAACTTCGGTTTAGCTTTTTCATGTTAACAATTTGAGACACATTCCTGTTAATATGCTGAGTTATTCGATAATAAAATATACATTATTCATACCTAAAGATCGTAAACTCGTAAATTAGGGACGCGTCAAATAAATTTTTATGCTCACCCATTTTATAAACAGCTCTTGAAATATATGACAGGCGTAGAAAGCGTGGGAATTACCTGCAAAAAAAAAAAAAAAAAATAAGCAAACCTATGTATATGCAATACCACATGCTTACCAAACTAAACATATATATAAAAAATACGCTTAAAATAGCATACAAATACAAATTTTTGAGTTTCTATAAAATATCCTATTAAATATGATAATAGTTATCTCATATGTTCTTTGCAAGCCTTTAAGCCTTGTACCTACTAAAGCCTTCATGCAAATTGCTTCCTTGAATCTTTACGTTGTTACCCCATTTAAGAGTCATTATGTACACAAACGATTAATTGAAATGAAATATTGAAACACAATTTTTGTTCACTTAAACATGGTTACTTTAGTTCCAGTAGAATTGGAGCCTTCAGCGCAGAAAAAAATTCACGCTTAAACTTTTTTGCACTCGACGAGCGTTTCGCCAACCATGTTGGCATCGTCAGGAGTTTTAATCACCACCTAAAAAATATTTCAGTGTTAAGTGATTAAAGATGTTCAAGTGTAAATTGTTACTTTAGGATTATTTAAAGAACAGGGTTTAATTAACATTTTTACGAAGAATCAAATTCATCATATAAATATGCAAGAATAAGTAAGTTTAATGATTTATTATCAAGAAATATTGAATTGATTGAATTTTTTAAACTGGTTTCAATTTTCAGAATGAATAATGTGGTTTGGCTACATACACAAAATAATAATTTATGCGTAGATTACAGTGTTACGTAGATATTCACAATATATGGGTCATAAAATATACGCTCCCAACATCTCGCTAAATGAAACTATAAGTAGTATCTACAAACTATTAAGACTGTGCTTTTCAATAGATAGATAACATACATACATTGTAAAATCTAGTTCTTGTACTTTTTCAAAGAAAATAACTTATTCAGAATCAAACATAGTTTCTCCTGATTAAAAATAGTTTTCATTACTCAAAAGTTAAAAATCGAGGGTTGTTTTTTTTTTTTGTAAAAAGTTACTTGTAATGACTTGAAAAATGGTTGGCAATTAGTCATTGTCTTCTGTTCGTACAAGCGCGATATCTGATTTTCTGCTAGTTATTAAATACTTTTACGGAAAGTGCGGTAACCGTAACAAATTATAGAGGCTATTAAAAGTTGTCAGACTCATTCAAAATGCGCCCTTTAATATTCTGTAAGTATAATTTTATAATTCTGTAAGAGAAATTTTGCGCATTCTAGACTTCCATTTTTTTTAAAGCAACTGTTCTAATAAATTCGAATGCTATCTTACCAACAAACACATTCCGTGGTACTAGCCGTGGCCAAAACCATTTGTAGTTCCACTCAACCGTGTAAAGTATGTAATTATTTATTTTAGATGTGTGACTTGCATCATTACATAGTATGTCTTATAACACATTGTAAAACAAAATTGCATATGTTTTTAGACGTCTGTACATCATATTAATCATATTTTTATTCTGTCAGACCTTATGATTTAGAATTCATCACGTACTAACGAGTGACGCTTTAGTTATCCCTACTGGTAAATTGGAGACAATTTACACGGCGATTATTTAGATTTAGAAGGCGAAAATAAATGCGTGATAAATTGTTATAAATGCTAGTAATTGGCAAGCGCCTTCGAAAGTTTAAAATTAGATTTAATTTAAAATGTTTTATTTTCGTCCCCGTTTAACTGCAAATAAATTTGTCAACGGATCGTTAGAGTTTATATTCTGATGTGGAGTTTTATTTATTTAGATACCTATTGCTATTTAACGCAGGCGACGATGGAGTACACGTGACTATTATGTCATGCAATCGTGTACATCTGATTCTGCTGTGTCCTAGTCATGCTTTAAACATATTTCAAACATCTGCAGTCCCAATTTGGTGTACTGAAGAAGAGAATTAAAAAAAAAAATTATGAATAGAAAGGATGTCTAAGGGTAAAAAGATTTTATATAATTAAATTAATTAAATTTTTCTTGAACGATGACGTTTTTTTTTGGATGTCTCTATAATAATATTTATAAAAATGTTCTACCACTGTAGATAGCAGCTAACCAATTTCAAAAATGTGACACCCTTAGTCAGAAAATTCTAATTAAAATTACAGTAAACTCCTGATTACACAGCGCCACAAAAAAAAGTGAAATGTACCTCTGACCAAACTTGGTGAATTATATGTTTTTGGGATCGCTGAATCCGAATCCATTTTGCCCCATCACGTCACAATATTTTTCCTCAATAAGCTGTAACGGTATTTACTTTAAATCCCGTCACATTCTTATTTTTATTTCAATAACTCGTGAGATGACGTCTGACCCATAATTCCTAAGTGAAACGAACGCACCTCATAAATGTTAAATGAACGCAACTAATAACTAATGCCTTTCTACGATATCAGTGGTAACCTTGTTGACAGACATTCGATAATTTTTTGTGTGATTGGAACCTTATAAATAAGGAACGAACAGTAAGAGGCTTATTTAATCCACGTTTCTTCTTCTTTAAGCCACGATTCTTGAAAATGAAGGCCTTCCGCTGCGTGGTTCATCTTTAATCGACTATCTTCCTTCTGAGAATGCCTTAAACTACTTAAAAATCTGGTCTCTTGAAAAAACACTATCTCCGTTGGCGAGTAGAAGTTTTGCAAAAGTATCCGTTGCGCTGTGTCCAAGTCTGAAGCAAAACGTGAAAAGTTGCTCAAAATTAATGTTACTCATTTTTAAAGCGCACTCGAAAAAAACCGGTTTACGAAAACAGTCACAAAGAACGAACAAATGGCTTTAACAAGTTCAAACTTCCACTGAAAGTGCATTACATGTTAACCGCCCTTCCAAGTCCGGTCTAGCAGTGTTGTTAGATCGGGTGCACGTTGCCAGTCTCATTACTTAATTTACACACCTCGTATGTACATATGTACATGAGTTTTATTATTTTAGTTTTTCTGTTGCTGTCGCCTGCTAAATAGCAAGCAATAGAAATCAAAAAATACTGTGTATTCTTAACAAAAGAGTAATTTTAAAAGATAAACACGATAATTTGAAGAGGGTATTCGATTTCTCCTTCAACTTGTAATGACAATGAGTACAATGCGCAAATTTCGTTAGTTTTATTATTTAGTTATAGTTTTCGGGAATTCTAGAAATAATAACCACTTCATATCCACTACGGTCACTATCACTTTTTGCACCAATCTCGCTGTACAACTCAGCTCCGAATTGCAAGTTAATAATAAACCAAAAAAAAAACAGCCTGGCCAAGTTCAGCTGCCCTAATTAAAAACGTAATGATAACCCCATCGTCGGCGCACGGCATTAGAATTATTCGCCAAATTGCTGTCTTCGAGTCCCGATGTAAATTAGCCGGTTTAATTTGACATCTGTTTCTGCGAAGTGTGCCGTTTCTGTTTATTGGCTCTGCTGTTTGTTTGTTTTTTGTTTTTTTAATAAACCCGCAATACCTTGGAATTATGAGTTTAAATATTTAAATTTGTGTTCTCAGAAATCGTAGTTCCATGCTGTCTGCGAATATATTTATTTTATATGACATCTGTAACTACATTACATGTGAATTATTTACTCATAACGGTACACTCATGTTTATTAAAATAAATATAATTTACATAGCAAAGACGCCTGGATTACAAGCAAAATATTTTTTCTGCTGATATGTTGGTTTCAAATGTAAACGTTGCTGACAACTGCTGTGAAGATCAGATATGTTTTTTAAATAAAAAGTTATGTTACGTTCCTGGAGAACAACTCTTTAGTAGTTAAATACTGCTAATTCTAGTACATAACGGGTGTTCCCCCACGTGAAACTTAATGCTGCAAAAACTATGTATTTTAAACTTTCGAAAATTTGGCAGTGAAAAAAAAAAGGCAGTACGTTTAAATAAAACTAAAATATTGTGAGAGATCTAGTAATTCTGCTTATAGTAAGTTCCAACTTGTTTATAAAAAAAGTTGATGAAACAGTAGGCGATGAAAGTGTGACACGTCGCGACTGATGCCAAATTAGATCACAGTTATTTTAACAAAATGGCGCGTAGAGAATTGTTCTCGTCGACGTCCGGTGTACACAAAACACAGCCTGATATATACATAGGTACGTCACCTTCACGAAATAAACCACGCCGAATAAATAGCGCAGCCGACGAAAAAAGAAAAGCGTCCACGAAAATAAAATTTACTGGTCCGAAGAAGAGACACCGCATCCACTCAGCTCAACTTTATGTCTGTGTAATGCGACCTGCTAGGAGACTAATGACACCCACATGAGACTCGGTCCAAAAAACCGGCACATATTTCACGCATTGCTCCTGTGTTGTCATTTATAACCGTTCTTGGTTACATTCTCGACCGTTCTCTTCTCGTTTTTATTATAACAGCTTACGGGGACAGACAGACAGGAAACTAATAGAATTAGATTTTTTTAACGCTGAAGAAAGGGTTGCGATGAAGGTACCAAATAGTATCATTTTTTTTTTGCTACATATGACCAGTATTAGTTCTAATTCATATGTCATGACCAGAGCTGGGAATATCTAAGAAAAAACATACTTTTCATAGTTTAAGAAATGTCCTTTTACAAGTGTCTACACGATATTGTATTCGATATTTTTTAAAAGTATCTAAGTATTAGAGTTGATTAAACAAATAAGGATATTAAATTAGATATAATTTTGTATATTTTACTGCAATTGGTAGACAAATCGGTTCACTTGGATACAAGGAGGCCATCTTGAATTATTTCAAATGAAGACATACCCATTTTGTGTTGGTATGTAGCCATAAATAATTACACCAATAATTGCATTGTGCAAATTAAAAAACAGTACTTTGTCGTAAAATCAGACACCATTGTAAAAATGAGATTTAATTCAAATGTTTTACAGTACTTTGTAGAAAAATTATCTCTTCAGCATGGCTTACATTTAGACTCATTGCAACAATTGCAGTAAAATATATATAAAAATGAGTATATTAGATATATGAGTCTATTAGAGTCTAAATGAGAATATTGTATATTAAAATGGATGACCTAGCTTCTGTCAGCTTCCTTTTCATGACAGCTTCCAGACCTTTGAGCAAGCCTGTGTTAAAAACATGGAGGTTAAATATGGACACCCCAAAAATGATATTCTTTCGTATTTAAATAAGTATCCAAAATATAAAATTTGTTTATGAAGTAGACAGAAAATTTGTAATTTGATATACAATGTACGCAACAACATATTCAAGTATGTACCTAATTGTTAACTAGCATGTACAGATAACGTATGTAATTTAGAAATAAATTGTAGCATAATTATAGGTTGCAAACATGTTTTTATCATCGGTCAACAGCAATTTTGATATGTCTAGACTATACACTTACAAATACAATGACGCAGTTAAAGAATTGTGACTATCGATGTTCTGGTCTTAATTACTATAAAACGTTTAAGAATCAAAATTCCCCCAAACTTCTAATATCCAATAGATTGTATCTTACGTAAAAAATTGTCAAGAAACTGCCACGAAAACATAGGAAAGAACAAATCATGACGGTATACATTACTGCTGACTATAGAGATAATCTCACAAATTTCAACAACAAAAGTAACCAAGTTTGTCACTTTCTATGCAGTTTCATACATTCATATATCGACAGTGTAAATTTGATAGTACTGTAAATACTAAAACTTTATAATTACAGTAATACTGTAATTTTACTAATGTATAATTGTGAAGGGTCTTACGTCACAGACGAAGGTACTGCCCTTCAATATATACACATACACCAATAAGAATGTAAGTGGTTATTTGAATCGACAAGTGCATCATAGGGGTAACCAACAATGCTGATCAATCCGATGAATTGGAAGAAACCAAAAAATTATTCCAAAGGGAGTAGGTAATCCTGAAAAATATTTTCTTTCACTTAGGCAAAAGTGAATCTTTAGTAAATACCTTAGGTATTCTGAAGTTGAATCTATTATTATGGGTTAGGAGTGAACTACATACATATTTTGGACGATGCAGGAAACGCTTGTTGAATGAGGGCTGTGGTTTTAAAAAATAATATCACCTTAGTGTAACAGTATACTCTTTTTTAATTACGTACTTGTCGACCCAAGTGTCATGGACAAAAGGATCATGGTCAAAATCTCGTTTAACATATTTTTATAAATTATTTCTATATTCGTCATTAAACCCTACCAATAAAACATTATTTAAAAAACAACAGGTAGGTACATACATTGCATTATATACATATGTTGAAGCGTCACACCTCCCTATGTGACTAACATTTTAATTCACTCCTTAGGCCGACTTTTATATCGTATCCCGAAAGGTCCTTTTAATACTGCATTATTAAACGTTACGTACGTTAAGTTAAGAATATTAAACTAAGATAACTGCATAAACTGTACAAAAACAAATCTAATAAATATTATCAGTACCTAAATACAGGGTAATTGACTTACCATAGGAAACCAGTTTGAGAGAAATATATATTTTATGAAAGGTAAATCACTTCATTCAAAATTACGGCAAAAATGAAAAATCTTAAAAAGTTGTTAGAGTCTTAACAACGCTAATCGTCGCGACGCGTCTAAAACAATTTTTTTTTTCACTAAGATACATTTTTTTTGGATTTCAATACATTCCTATTTATTATTAATTAAATGTTATTATTCTCCAAATTCGAATAAGGACAAATATGCACGAAACAATTCGTATTTTCATTTGAAGCAAAAAAAGGACTGCTGCCTGTACTTACTGAATTAGGTGGAAATATTTTCTAAAAAAAATTTCCAAAAAAAAAACTTCAAATGAACTAAAAAAACGTTACGATTTGTGTTTAAATAACAATGATGCCCATATTTAACATTTATTAAATAATTAAATTTAATTTTTCTAATTTTTAATCGATCACCCTGTACCCTCTGTACCACCTGTATCTTCTCTTAAAACTAATTCTCGGTACAGTATCATCGTGTTATTATATTAGAAATGTCCGATACAATTAAAATTTCATGATTCATTAGCTCCATCCTCTGTTATTACTCGGTTATCTATAACAAATTTGCATTTTACTCTCGTTTTAATTAATCGAAATATTGATACGCAATTAGACCGCATATGAATGTATGGATATGGCACGACATGAAAAAGGAAGGACCGCATAAATCAAAAACAAATAATGATACACGCTAAAAAATACGTGTTGATGTAAAGCATACTGATAATTTTTACAAACGTCTAGTCTGTGGAGCATGCAATAAATATGGTCGTATTTTATACGGGTTGGAGGTAAATCAATAGTTATTTGTAGGTATTCGTATACCCAACGTGTAAATTACGAGTAAAGCTAAGTTAACAATACATTCTATGTAAAATGACATAAATACTATGTGTGTTATTAAATGTATTTTTAACGTCAATTGTTACAAACCGCTATTGAAGTGATAAGTTTAAACCCAGTCCTTTAGTTTTCGTAAAGGAAAAAAAATGATAGCTGCGAATTTCGGAAGTCTTTGTTACATCACAAAAAGGTTAAAGAAAACTTAATTAATAATGTAAATCGTCAATAGCAGATATTAAATTTTTAGGTGAAATGTATGCTCTACTTTTAATGAAAATGGACAAAAAATAGAAAACCACGACAGAAAGTTATCTGAGAAGTTTATGATTACTCCACGAAAAGACCGTGTCCTGGTAGTTTCAGAGTACCTACTCTACGAGAGAAATTAGGTATACGGTGATATTAAGGAGTTAAAAATTCGAAATTAGCATTCAATGGATCTAACATTCTATGTCTTTGGACCCATGACGTCATGCGTCACATACATGATGTCTCGAGTGTAACGTTTGTTCCCATACCACACCATTTTGCCCCTTCAGGTTATACGTCGGGCCGGCGAAGACTATGTAGTAACCGCGTGACGTGACGCATAACGCAATATTTTCCAGGGGCAATCCCAGGTTAAATAAAGACCAGTTCATCGTGTTATACGTCGGGTCGGCGAACAGATGTAGAAATTTGTTTAAAAATTTTGGGTTTAACAACGTGACGTGACGCATGATTTCGTGTCACGACCATCAATTAAAGACATAGAATGTCAAAATCTGAATTTTACTCCCTCATATTCAGACTGTAATTAGAAAATATTAAAATTTCTGTTTTTGCATTTTCGTAAACAGCCATTAATTATCTTGAAAATATTCTCAAGCACTTACATACAAAGTTTGATTCCCTTGCTAATTCTGATAATAGCTTGTATTTCCTGTAACCACAAGTGACATTAGCAGGACACACAGTTTTTACAAACTCACAAATAATATACATGTATAAAATCAAATTTTAAATTTTTTACCTACATATAGACGCGACTAAAAGCGTATACTGAATCAAATGACAAAATCTAATTGACATTTTAGAAGCTTCCACGTCGATACAAGGTGTATTATGTGGCCCTGGACTAGACAAGTCTATGTCAGTAATTTAATAAATTGTATTTGCATAAGTAGTTGCATTAATTAAGTGTGAAACCATGAATGCGCATTTTTCAGAACTACATTTTCAGTGATGGTGACCACAATATTTTAAACACATTAAAAGCTACAGGACGAATTTTTTCACTGGATAAATCAAAACTAATTTTTACAGTATATTCTAGGCATAAAAAACTGGTGCTTAGCCGAAGAAATTTTTGTTTTGGTTTCATTTAAAAAAAAAAAAATGAACATGCCTTTAATCATCAGGGGCCGTTATTTTGTAACTAGAAGAAAAGCTTTGAATATGTATCTACTAAATGAGGTATTACACTAATTACTTTTATTTGTTGTATGGAAATACCCACTAAGAAATAGTGATGGTCAAAAATGTAGACAATAACTTGTTCCAGAATTAAGATTTTATTTTAAATTTTCAGAAATTTTCATTTAAGTTGATTAAGTATAGTGTAAATATTATAGTGTAAAATAAAAAATGTATACAAAGGTTAAAAAAAATGAAGAAAAATGACTACTTCTTACTACACGCCTCTGACTACTCCTAGCCCTTTAAGTTGCACAAAACAAATTTTATTCAGTACTCTCTACATCCTAAAAAGAAAAAAAAAAACTTTCACATATAAAATACATCCAAATTCATGTAAACTACCCATACATTTTTTTTAAGATTATTCCTAACTACTCAAAATTTTGGACATCTAATAGCATCTTCATGAATAACAAAATGCACTTTCTTCTAATATAACCGACCTCGTATATGTATATATGGTATAAAAGTTACCAGTGCAATCCCAATAAAATAATGGACACCCTGTATAGTGTTATTTTAAGCCTAACTTTCCCACAGATTGCCCACATAGTCTGCAACACGATGCATACTATATTTTTCTGTATAAATCACATCTTTGAAATAAGGTTGGTACTTGTTTTCAAAGAAAAACAATCTACAAAACACTGTCATAATCAAGTTCAATTTGTCATGTCAAATATCACTATTATAATTTCTGATTTTTTTTTAGTACATAGTATAGTAGTAGAATAGTACCTAGTACCTACAGGGAAGAGGAATGGAAAATGAATAGTAGTAATGCGTATTACGGAAAAAGCAATAAACAGCCGCCTTGATGAGCAATGACCTCTACAAAAGTTATTGAATTTCAAAAGACTGCACCAAAATGTGATTTGACCTGCCAATGATCTGTAGTAAAGGTCATGTTGACCTACGGTGTGAGGACCCATCTGGGCGTAAAATTTTCCGCTCTTTCAAAATCTGGACTCAAAACTAGGGGTTTTATATTACAAAAACATCATGATCTTCAAATTACATTGAAGATCGACTTTGAGGTCAAGATCAGACGGTAACTTCCTCTGTCCTAAACAACTTTTGTCCGAAACATTTTTTTCATAGGTAGTGTATATTCGGAGACCAACATATCCATCGATTAAAATTACTCACCCTGTATATTAAGTAGTAGTAAGGAGTATATTAATATACTGCGAAATCCATCGACAATTGCTACTTATAAACAGCCTTCCTATTTATCAGTGGCGGTGCGTGATATTTCAGTTAGCCATATCTTAAAAACGACGCATGGGACCCACTTCACTTTTTAGGTGATGACTATACACCTCTTACAGAAAGGATAATAGTGAAAAAACCGTCAGCAAAGTTTGCGAAACATTTTTCAAAAACACTGGAGCACTCCCTGGGTTCTCAGTAACGCTCTGTGGAATATTTGCAGTATATTTTTTTTCATAATCTAGAAACAAATATAAGGAGACGTTTTTCGATTTGTTACAAAAATATTTTTGTTTCAAAAAGTTATGACCATTTTAATTTTGGGAAACAAAATGTTCCTATAAAATTAAAATTAAAATGGCCATAACTTTTTGAAAAAAAAAATATTTTGCAACAAATCGAAGAACGTCTCCTTATATTTGTTTCTAGATTATGAAAAAATATACTGCAAATATCCCACAGAGCGTTACTGAGAACCCAGGGAGTGCTCCAGTGTTTTTGAAATTTTTCGCAAACTTTGCTGACGGTTTTTTTACTATAAATCCTTTCTGTAAGAGGTGTATAGTCATCACCTAAAAATTGAAGTGGGTCCCATGCGTCGTTTTCAAGATATGGCTAATTGAAATATCACGCACCGCCACTGCTATTTATTAAACCTCGATGACGACCAAAATAAAATCTGTGTTCAAAAATAACGAACTGTGCTCATTACCATCGCGCCCCTCTTAGTTGGTAAACCCATGATGTTAATGCGACAGGGCGCTAAACGTCTTAATGATGACAGATGCGTTGGCCCCATAGTATCGAAAAACAATAAATACCCAACAGAGGAAAGTTTAGGATTTCACATATTTGTCGTGATGTAACAGGAGACGGTTCCTCAAGTTAATGCCCAGTCTAGACTCGGCCAATAATCCGAGATACGCCACGGAACGTAGTCGGTCATCTCAGGCGCCATCTCCGGTCTAGATTACGGTGATAGCAGTAAAACTTAACCTCAGTTTAGCGGGCCACGCTAATAACGCAGGCAATAATGCTCGTAAAATGGGCGACCATAAAGCATTCGGTTTCACTTTTGTCGCTGGGTTGGTAGTTATCTGACTAACCGTCTTAACAAAAAATATAGTTTGTATTACATGGCATTTCCTCCTCTCCGCACGGAGTGTCCTTGTTCTCGACATACGCAATCGTTTGTAAACACCTTTATGGCCTTGTAAAACTTTAAGAATTTTTATTCGACCAATTTTTATCGCAAGGCACCCTAATATTCTACAAAAACTATTTATTTAAAAAAATATCATATTTCCATTCCTCCATCATAAAATCCGGTAAAAATATATTTTATTCATAAATAATTGCCACTAATTTACATATTCCAACTTTTGCGTATCTCCAGGTACACATTTTTTTTGTGACGTGTACGAGACAGAAAGTTATGTATGAAATCGATAGAAGTTATGTATGTAGCATATGAAAATGCTTTTTTTTCAGCTAAGGACATTTGTTACAACTACAGTTATAACTAGAGTTCGTGCAGCGCACATTTTAACATGAAAATGTTAAAATGTTCACAGAAACTATGTTGCATCATAGTACATTATTACATATTATTACTTATTACCAAGCGCGAATGTCACAGGGCCGACACTGTGCATGTCCTGCCCTTGACTCGTCGGCCTTCACAGCTCACAGCTGACTTGCATTACGAAAACGGCGCTAGCAATTTTGGTTATTTATGGCATGCAGTACCTAACAGACAGTCGCCGGCATTGCATCGCGTTGATACGTTTCGTTTTTACGTATTCACCGTGTGTTTAAATAACTTTATACATATTGTTACGAATTTATCTTCAAATAATTCAGTTCTTCAATTCAAACACGTTTATTTACACTCTACAACTCGTTGAACTTAACTGTATCACATCCAAATCACAACTAACTCTATCCTAGCAACACAAGTATTTATAATTTTTACATGTTCTACAAAATTCACCTGACATCTAGAATATTAGAAGTGAGGTACCATGCCAAAGGTGAAAAGAAATAGACGGGAAGTATTTCAAACGTGGTTTGACAGTGATCCCGAGGGTTTTAGGGACATACGTATTCAAGGAAATGACCTTTTTTGTACTGTTCAGTACAAAAAACAACAAGTAACAAGTAACAAGACATCTGATAAGCCATGACTCATTCAGCGCCGACGACTCCGTATATTTCTATGAATTTACTTTTCTATTTGAAGCCTTTGTTGCAAGCAATATTACATTAAACCGACTAGAGAACCCCAATTTAAAAAGAAAAATTCCTCATGAAAGTACGTTAAGACTTGCATATTATGTCGATCGGGTTTACAACAATGTAGTGACATCAATACGCGAAGACATTGCGGATAATTTCGTGTATTTTATTATAGACGAAGCTACCGATGCTTGCGGGCGTTCAGTAGCTAATTTGTGATAAACGTCGCCGTTTCACTCCAAAACACTTAGAAAAGCACATAATAATATGTTTTAACCACCGCCAACCGGCCATGGGAACCTTGTCTCAACACTGACGTTTGTCGGGTAAGTGTTGCCATTGTTACGTTTTAATTTATATAAGTATTTTATCCTTGACTTAACCGTACTATTTGGTAAAAGTAGTACTATGTTGCTACATAATTTATGTAAACATATTACTAATATTTTCATTCGTTAACTGAGTACGGTCCTGTTACACTCCGCGCTTGCACGAACTCTAGTTATAACTGAAAGTTGACGCAACTTTCTTATTTTTAATAGAACCGTGAATATTTTATAAATCACCTTATTCTCCATCCATGTGTGACATAGTTATATTTATTTCTCTAGTAGCATTAAAAAAAGTATAGGCATCAATGACACGATCTCCAACATCTTTTGAGGGTTAGTGGGCTGTAAAATTGAAAAATCGCTAGTAAGCCGTCATTAACATGATATTTTTTAAGCTTAGTACATTCCTGCTACCGATAAATCTTATTCTTTAGTTTAGTTTATTTTATCTTTTAATCTTACTTTTCCTAATCTTTTATAAACAACTTGATTTGATGAACTAAATCTTATGATGATCTTTGATGAACTAAAAAAAATCGAACAAAGATAATGTGCCTAAAAGCAAAGACGAGCGAATGACAAATAAACAGTTTGAACAAAAAGAGTTATGAATTCGAATGGAGGGGATTCGGGATCCCTGAAATGTTTAAACCCTTTTCTGTTTTGTATTTAAACCCTTTTCTCCTTTGTACATAAATGATTACGAGCAAACGAAAATAATGTACAAACAATGACGAGTAAACGAGCAAACGATATATAAAAATGTATAGAAAAATTCCGAAACTTTACTAACTAACTAACTAACCGAAACTAGGGGGGCGGGGCGATCTAGTGGAAATTTTCAACCCCCCTTTCTGCTTCACACATAAACAATTATTATGAGTAAATGAAAACTATTGACGAGCAATCACGAGCAAACCATTTACGTAAAAAAAAACGTAAATTTCAAAAATGGGGAGGCTGCTAACGTCATGTATGTGCTACCTCAGCTAATCCTTTACTGACCCGTACAGTCATTACCATTTTTGTTTTAAATATTATCACATCAATAACGACACCACCAACCATAACATTCGTCTGAACTGTAATTGAGACGTCTAAAATTGAATCTCTACTTTTGGGCAAAAATGAGTTAAATACCCATATTTATTGACAAGGTTCGGAAAAGTGTGTTGTCACGCATAGCCGACACTATACAACTCTATGATAATTAAAGTATAAACCGTATTCTTTAAGCGCATATTTCTTGCCCCTCTATACCCACGCCACTGTCCGTGCGTAGAATGTTATCCCGAACGAAGACATCGCGGGAACCCAGGATTCTGTAATACACAACACAGCGAACTATTCCTATAGCGACCTGCCAGCGCGGCGGTATAAACGGGTCGACCGCCGCATTGAAAACAGTTTTTCGTCGCGAGTTACTCACTCGTGAATTCTTGTACTGTATTTACATATTACCTGATTTTGTGTGGATATCTGCAATAATGGCACAGTCGTTACCATTTGTGCATAGACTTAAAAAAATGATCGAAAATTACAAGGATTTTACAATAGACAGATCACATATTTTATGTATTTCTTGCAATCGTCTCGTGATCGCCGAGAGTGTAAAAGACATTTAGATTCGAATATCCCTCAAAAAATATACCTGGTACGGTTAGAAAAGAGGAATTTTGGTTCGATTTGTGCATAATGTTTTACGAATGTAGCATTGTGTAGAACGTGGTCGTGGAAATATTTACTTTAGACGTTTTTTTGCCAAATATGTATCTGATTTTCCGTTGCCTAGTACAAAATACATACATTACGTAAAACATATTAACAGAAGACATATCAACGTGTCATGGGAAATATCGAAGAAGACATACGTAATAAATATATGTGGCTGACAGTAGACGAAACAACAGATTTTGCGGTAATAAGGTCGTTAATGTCCCCAATATTGATAGCTTGTAAACGGGTTTTGCAAACAACGGCTAAAAATATAGAAATAGTAGTAACACGTGCATTGTCCTCTGTAGATGTAAAAAATAATAATGTACTGATGTTAGTGACAACAAAAAAACTGTTAGTAATACAAACAAGTGTATGAAATTTGTGAAAATAATGTGCGTGTTGTGTCGTCCTCTCTCCATGTGAACTCTTTTGAATTTGCAAGGTGCAAATTCAAAATAAACTTCAGTAGATGTGGAACGATCATTTATCTTCTACAACCAAATGTACAGGCCAAATCGCTCATGTTTAACGAGAATAAATGCAGAAAGACTACTGGTCGTGGCAACGTACGCTCAAGCAATGAGTACAGTCGGTGTTTCTGAATGAAACAAGCAATAGGTATATACATACATTATTAACACATGTTTACTTCCGTCTTTTTGATCTCTCATATGTTGTCTTCCGTTAATAACATTACAGATTATGAGTCCCGCCCTGCGTTACAGCACAAGCTTGGATTAATAAAACTTTGATTGTTGAAAATAAATGATTTTGTGGATCCATAATTTGCTTAGTCTTATGTAGGTATTATTGTGTAGCATATTTCAAATAATACACCACAACAGAACGTATGTATGTACGTAACTTCGAAACTGATTTGTCGTTTCCTGTTTCGGAGGACCTCGGCTAATTACTACACAATTACATGTTTTACATTGTATTCGTAATTTAGGATAATAGCTTTAAATTTTTAACTAATCAATTAGCACAAATTTGTACACAGTAAATGTTTAACCGAAATCTAGGAAACATTTTAATTAATTATGTTTATCGAGCTTGTAACGTTAAACCACCATGAGCGTCGGAATATATAGAGGCAAATGAGTAAGTGTCAAGCAATTTATTTGTATTGCACCTTTCATTCAACTTTCACTGTCAATTTATTGATATACATCAAGCAATTAAAGATATAAGTGGATAAAGGTGTCATAACATTGTTTCACAAATCGACTTTTTTGGAGTATTTTTGGCTATCTCTGGTATAAATTGAACCTTCAATAAACACGGATTCCATATTTTCAATTTCTATAAAGTTTAATGATTCCCTATGAATCAAGAACTAAATAAAAAAGTTCCAGCTTAAGATGTGTTATGCTCATGTATAGTCTTTCTAATTTTAATTGAAAATGATAAATACGCCTGGGGAACAAAAAAGCGGTGCAACTTTATGATTCCATGGGCGTGCATATATCTTTTATAAATTCAAAAATTGTGAATTAATTTTTTTCATTCAAATCAATATAGGAGATTAAAATTAGCCTGCATACAAAACTCTTAATATTTGTAATATAATTTGCTGTAAATAATGCTCATTTAGCCAGACAATCTCAAAAAATTGTCTGTGTTAATAAACCCAGCTAAAATACACGTCACTGGCGCCTTAAACACGTGGAATTTCTAAAGTCGTAAATCATTTTAACGACGTCGTAAAAATTGTATGGCACAGTGGATCGAATAAATATTTGGATGTATTACATATAAAGCAATCCTATTGTACATATGGTCGGCATTTGCCGCCAGCAGCCGCGAATGCACCATTCGCGGTTGCCGGCAGCTCAGGCGTTGCCAGCTCTTCAAAATTTTCTTAAGTATAGTAATATACATAAAGTTGTTTTAATTTATAATTATTGTTTCCAGCAATTTTAAACGCTTTATTTTAGTGCTAAATAATAAATTTATATCTATGTATTTTTTTAAAATAGTTCCAAACTAGCTTTCTAAGAACGTCACGAACTAACAGTTTACTAAAGTATGAAGTATACTTGTATAGTGAGCTTAGCAATTTTAGAAAATATATCTGACAACCTTGCTTTTTTCTACCTATTTTCAAATTAAAGGAAATAGAATACTCGAAAGTTTAAAAATGTGACATGACACCTTTATCCACTTACGTCTTCAATTATCAGAGTAATAAATTTAGTGATTTTCTATCCAGTAATTTACAAGATATCGAAAAAAAAAAAACATCTGCAGGAAACTCCGTGTAAATCATGTAATTGTCTTCGGAAATACTTTGCAAAAAAATGTATTTTTCACAAGTCCCCTAATTTTATTTCAGAAACACTTTGTATATCTATAGATGTACCAGTTGCCTCACGATTAACCGATGGTGTACGCGCGTGCTCTTCTGCGGAGACTACGAACACCCAGTGGGTGGTCCATGAAATGACGTCTGGCCGCGTCGTCGCACACGCATCCAAAACCTCATAAATATCCGCTAGCATAATTAGTGCGAACTACGTACGCACTTACCACAGCATAAGGAAGACCTAATTATGCTGTGCACTTACATACACGCAAACTAATGCCGATCTCCGTCCGGAATTATCTCGGGCAGTTATCGATGACCAATAGCATTTTTCGATCTTATCGAGGAGTTATTCAGGTTGGTTGGTCTCTTTGACTCGATTAAATTTTAGATAAGTAATTGCGTCGCATTACTCTGTCTTCAGCAGTGAACGCAAAAATATTTCATGAGCTCTACAATATCTTGTCAGGAAACTCTCCAAACTCCATCCAATTGCTTATTATTAGAGCGCGGTATTGTATTTACGCTTCACTTGGTCCGTGGACGTTGATTACGTATTTGATTTTATTTTTTTATAATTCTAAATGGCAGATTCAAGATGGTGATCGAAAAATAAAAAATCACGATGTACGAACTCTTGAGTACATATTTTCATCAATATTATCAGATTTTCCACTCTTTTTTTGGAAATACAGTTTGGTATTTCGAATTTATTTTGACACATTATATGGACATTTCTCAATTCGGCAATAGAATGAAACAATGCCCTTTTCAAGTACATCGCTGATATATTTTTTTTATCAACTGGTATCTTGATTGCACCAGTTTGTATCCATCTAACTGAATCAGTCATTCCAAAAATCTGATATCTTATTTATCATTAGCAACCCCCAAATCGTAATCAATGATGCCAAAGACAAATGTATAGAGATTCTATTCCACAACTGATTGAATTAAAAACTTTTCATAGCCGTATTGGGTATACCACCTCGAATTTTTTAAATAAAATTTTGGTTTCATATTCAGCGATCTCAAAAACCCATGTTTGCAATACGTTTGCAATGGTTTCCAATCCGATTTCGAGTAAATTTGAGATTTTTTGTCTCCCATATTGGATCCGCCAGCTTGAACTTTTAAAATATTATTTTTTTTGAGCCAGTATAAAGGATTTTTGGTCCTCTAAAGGTTAAACAATGTCTTAATTTGGAAGAGTTTTTTTTGACATCCCATTGGTGAATTTTCCTGCACGGTCTCCAGATCTTACGACTATTTTATTCATCCACACCTCAAAAACACAGTTTTTAGAAGCACGCTTCACCTTCATTCAGGACTTTGTGACGCTATTAGATATGTTTGTGCTAATATAATCCTCCAATAATTGGAAAATGCATTTGACACAAAACGTCGAGTTCGCTTCTTTGCCACATAACTTTCAAACACATTTTTTCAGGACCCACTAAATCAAATTAAAAAAAAAATACAACATCATTGAAAAGAGAATGAGGAGAAATTTCAAGTGATCTGTCATTATGGTTTGACTTCCATTTAATATTTTTTTCAGGGATCACTACCCCGCCTACAGACCTTGCGCGAGTAAGGTGAAATTCTAAAAAATATGTGTACCCGAGCAACCAAAATTGACCTGTTTCGGCATTTCCTTGATAAATTACTGGTTTCCAAAATAATCAATGTGGAAACTTTTCATCGGACCACCATGTATATTACTACAACTAACAATTGAGTTCGGTCATTGACAATACGCGCAAAATTGATGCAAGCGTAAATAAAATATACTGGTCCTCTTTAAAAATGGCGACCATGGAATTTGCTGACAAAATCCTGAGTGACAAATTATCCTGATGGTGCGGTGGTCGTTTCGGTTTAACTCTGAATAATTTACACTAACGTTATAAATTATCGAACCCAACAGGGTTATAGCTCTACCGTTAGATAAAACTAACCAAACCCGCCTTCAAATTGTTTGCGCGGATCCGATAAAAATTTAAATAAGCATTTAACATTAATCATTTAAAATTGGAAAGCTTCCAGCTCATTACGCCCCAGCTACTGTGTTTTAAAAATTAATTTTACTTTATGCGAACACCTCAATAGTATTTACATAAAATATAACTACAAAGTAATGGGCTCGTGCAATGCGACTGCAGAAAATAAATATTTATCAGCGCAAATGGGAAAGTGTCGAGAAACTGGTGTCGTTTTGGTAAGTAAATTATTAATTACAGCACGTTGTTCGAGAAGAAAATTATGATGGTGCGCAAAGGAATAAAAAAGTTTCTCTTGACGCAACTGACACCGTTCAAAGAAAATGGGGACAGTACACGTTTGATTTAAATATGATTAATTTATGAAAATGGACAAAGCAAAGTTTATTCATTAATCAAATTATCAATCAATTTTAATTTCGGACAATTGTTTGTCTTTTAGTGGAAATTCTGTATACTCTGTTTTTTAATGACGACGAGTGAATAAGTATTGTGCGTCAAAATCATGTGTAGTAATGCTATAAAAAATATACAAAGTGAGGAATGGTTAGGATCAGTTATCTCAAATCGAATTTTTTTAAATATACCGCTTAAAGATTGCGATACATTTGGCAACGTGTCATTTCATCATGACATTAAACGTTAATTTATTAAACCTGTCATTTAGCGTTATTACTCTTACTAATTACACAACATACTCCACTAATGGAAAAAATTAAAAGGGTGAAAAATTTTTTTCAGAATTTTTAGTGATTTTTTCAGAATGCTGTATCTCAATGAAAAATGATCTTATCGAGGTCTAAAAAAAAGCATTTTGAAGCTTCACGTTTCCAGTTTTGAGATATTTCGGCGAAAAAATTTTTAGAGCTCCATGTTTCACGCAATTTTAGGAAGTAGTGTGAGAAAAAATTTTGCGAATTTTTTTGCTTTTTTTTTCAAGTCCACGAGCTTGAACAAAATTTTTCAACTTAGCCATGGTATGGACCGGATAGCTTGTTTATTCAGCTTCAATTTGCTTTTTTTTTTTAATCTCGATACATTTGTTGCTAAGATATCGAACTTAAATAAATCAAAAAGGACCCTTTTGTCTTTGATCGACGATATCTCAGCAACCAACGGTAGCACAGAAAATCTAAGAGCAGTTCAGAATACTGGAATAAACATCCTACAAGGTTCTGCTGCGATTTATGAGAAATTTTTTTTATCCTTGACATAAATTTGAAAAAACAGGAAAAAACGGCTAATTGATAGTTTTTCAGAACATACGGCTGACATTCGAATCTTCATGAAATTACAAATGTTGTGTGTGCCTTTTACAGTTGAATATATCCCCAAAAACCATGCAAAGTTATATTACGATCTAACGAACCGTTTTCTTGCTGCAAACGGTTTTTAAAAAATTAAAGGGACGTTTTTTGAGCTTCAACATCCTTCGGCTAAAGTAAAAAAAAACGATCTTTGCCACAATTTTTTTCGCAAATACCGTTGAAATTTACCAAAAAAAAAATCCAAAAAATTTTTTTTTTCGAAAATTGAAATTTTTAAAGGCTTCCAAAAATTTAGATTTTCACTACCGTCGGAAATGGCATTACATAAAGCGTACCACGTGGAGGTTGCACGCACGCACGCACGCACGCACGCACGCACGCAAAAGAAATGTTTTGATTTTTTTTGTAAATTTCAACGGTATTTGCGGAAAAATTGTGAGGAAGCTCGAAAACATTTTTGTTTCACTTTTAACATGATTAGGATATGTTTAAGCTCAAAAAAACGTGAACCTTTAATATTTTCAAAAGTTTGACCGTTTACAACAAGAAAACGGTTCGTTAGATCGTAATGTAACTTTGCATGGTTTTTGGGGGTATATTCAACTGTAAAAGGCACACGCAACATTAGTCATTTCATGAAGATTTGAATTTTAGCCGTTGATGTTCTGAAAAACCATCAATTACCCGTTTTTTCATGTTTTTTCAAATTCCATGTCAAGGATAAAAAAAGTCTCCTCAAAAATCGCAGCAGAACCTTGTAGGATGTTTATTCCAGTTTACAAAACTGCCCTTAGACTTTCTGTGCTACCGTTGGTTGCTGAGATATCGTCGATCAAAGTCAAAAGGGTCCTTTTTGATTTAAAGTTCGATATCTCAGCAACAAATGGTCGTATCGAGACTTAAAAAAGGCAAATTGAAGCTGAATAAACAAGCTATCCGGTCCATACCATGGCTAAGTTAGAACAATTTTTTCAAGCTCGTGGATTTGAAAAAAAAAGCAAAAAAATTCGCAAATTTTTTTTCTCACACTACTTCCTAAAATTGCGCGAAATATGGAGCTCAAAAAATTTTTTCGCCGAAATATTTCTAAACTAGAAACTTGAAGTCTCAAAATGCTTTTTTTAGACCTCGATAAGACCATTTTTCACTGAGGTACAGCACTGAAAAATCGCTAAAAATTCGGCAAAATTTTTTTGACCCTTCAATTTTTTCCATTTGTGTATAGTGCTTCTGGACTGACGACTGACGTAAAAATGAACTGTATCATTTCTTTTGATCATACATTTTTCTAAACCAATATTGGTGGAAAGCGGCTGAAAGCCAATCCTTAGTGTATAAGAATGAATGACGGATATGATATACCTATACACATCTTTTTAAAGAATGTTTTTTCTTAAAAACATAACTCTATAAAGGATAATTCCAGGAATTGTGATTTAGTAATTCTCAGAAAAACGTTACATTGAAATTTCTACGTAAAAATTGAATACTACAAATTCAGTTATTAAATTAACAAATTCAAACAATGGGTCAGTTTACAGAAAAAAATACACTTCTCAAAAAATTAAGGGAACAAAAAAATCCTATATTTTTTGATGATTTTTGAAAGGCTATATCTCAGCGAATAATGGTCTTATCTAGATTCTAAAAAACACATTTTGAAGCTTAATGTTACTAGTTTTGAGATCTTTCAGCAACAAATTTGTTTAGCCTACAGTTATCACGCAATGCTAAGAAATAGCGTGAGAAAAAATTTTTGTAAATTTATTTTTAAATTTTTATTTGTTTTATTTTTTTATTTTAGTCGTTTTATTAAATCTACGGCGCATTCACAAATATTGAGGAGGATACTAATGTTTTTAGTTTTTTTTATGCTTAATGTATCCCAAATATCCCTGCACATTTTTAAATCGATCCATCGAACCGTTTCCTTGGACGGATTGAACAAAGTTTTATAAAAATAATAAAGGAACAAGTGTATTGTTTGTGACCATTGTGTAATCTTCATCAAAATGAAAAAAACAATGTTTTTTCTAGTTTTTTTTTTTACAATTCTGTATTAGTTACTTGTAAAATGTGATAAAAAGTTCGAAACAAGAAAAAATGTATGATTTTTTTTGAAAATTTGTTAAAAACTATAAGAAACAATACTGACTAATTGTTGAGACCATTCAGCCTTTGTATACCCTAATTTTACTCCTCTCAAATTAATTGCATTAATTGAAAGTTGATACCTCCAAACTGTATTCAGCACTCGAGCTACAAGCATCCATGCAATTAATTTTAGATATTTTCTGCGAAGCTTGCAAGTGTTAAAAACAGTTTTTTTTTCAATTAATATATTTTTTTTAGGTCACAAAATTTTTTCACAGCCTTTCCAAAACCATCACGTGTTCCCTTAATTTTTTCTGAGAAGTTTAAATAAATATTATGACGTTTTTCTAATGAAACCGCTAAATATTTGCAATACCAGATGTCCCAGGCTTTGTGAGACATCTCGTTAACTGAAAAATTGGAAAAAAATTTGCCTTGATCTGAAAATTCAGTAAAGCAGGCAATGTTAAAGCATAATGCCAAATGAGTCACGTGTTAAGGCGTTGCTTAGCAACCGCCACTAAATTTGATCTTTTAAATGATACCCTAGGTTACCCTATAGTTCTGTAAGTTAATTTGAAAGTGGTTTTATCTCCCGAATTCAACGATCTACAATGCTTAGTATGACCTCGTTTCCTAACAGATAATGTTGGATTTTAAATGACTGAATGGCACACCTATGGTTTCTTAAATTCTTACGGATCTATTTAATAATGCCACCGGGCCTAAGCGCTAAGTTAATGTAGCGTGATGGTGTTATACAGACGATGTGCTGTCACCATAGAATTATTGTTTTGGTAAAACGTTCGTACGCAGAAAGCGCGTTAAATAAAGATGCCCGCCTTGGACACCTTGCATTGCCTATACTTGTATTATCTAATAAACTAATTAAATAAATCAGTGTATACTAACCTACTAGAGATAATATTTAGTGTATGTAATTGTCACTTATAAGCAAAAAAAATATATACCTATTCAGCGATGCTGTATTTCCACTTCACTACGTGGATGTGGAAGTAATAACACGCGTATCAATTAGTGACGAGCGACGAGTATTCTAAAAAGTAATTAGTGTTGTAAAGTCACTAAAAATTATTGTTTTCACTCTCTAAATAGGTACAATGACAAATTAATAATCGACAGGAACTAATGACAAGGTTAACTAGAAAATGGTCATTGCCATTGCCATTACTAATGAACGAAACGCGAAACTCGGTATGACGCTTGACACAAAAGACATACATATAATAAATTTTCGATATTACCTCTCTTCGATCGATCTACGCCTTAATAACGACTTTTAATTAGTGACTTTCGTTCTTTTCGGGCAAGAGACTTTTGGTTTTTAAATTTCGGTACAACAGCAGCTCTTCGCCGGGAGCCAGAACCAACGCCTCGCAGCACCAGGTCCAGTACGCACGCGATTCGGCAGACGTGTACGCTTTCCGGACCGTTACCAAGCCGGTTTCTTGTGAGTGCGTGAATTTTGTGTCTGTGCTTGTTCGCGATTTTTCTTGTACTTTTTTTTGCACGAACTCCGTTACTAGAAGGGGGTGCTGTAGGGTCTATTGTTGTTTAATAGGTAGGGTCTGATTTTAATTGAACTATGTAAAATTTTACAATCTATTGTGACCTTAACCAACTCTTAGGATTTGACTTTAAAGGCTAGTCCAAGGTCAAATACAATTGAGGCATTAGAGCTTGATAAATACGCATCATGGAAAAAAGTTGACCAAAATAAAGACCTACCTAGTTATCTAAGGCAACACTCTTTACTTTCCAGTCAGTTAAGGCAAGTGCTCCGTTAACCCCTTGATCGTAAGCCAATCGCTTATAAAAACTGTTGATTGCATTCATGAAATAGTCAACTGGGATGGCATTGCATTCGTCTTTTATTTAACCTTTTCATTTCCGGTGTCAAATATAGGGGTCCTATTTGATAAACAGAACTTGACCATGGCATAACCTTCAACGTCATGGTCAAAGTCAAATTCAATGTCACGATTGAACTGCCAGAGAAGAATCCTTCAACTTTTATGAAGGTAATTTTTCTCTAGGAGGCGTATTTCTCGAGTTATCCACCGGTCCCGGAACTTTTGACACGCACTGTATAAATGGCGCTAATCTGAAAAGTGTTGGGCTAATTTTGACGAGCAGTTGACGAACTGTCAGCAGCAAGCTTGCCAACCATTAATTGAGAAAATATATGTATATCACAAGCTACCCTAATTGAGAATCTATTTGCGGGCACGGTACATGACTTGATAACATTCTTTTTTTACTGGGTAGCCGAGGCTGTTAGATGGAGTTCCTTTATTATATTCTCTGTGCTTCCTATATTTTCATTCTTCATTCTTTGATAACGAACAAATGCTCCTTCCTGTCCTGATGCAATCATTGCATTGGAATGAAATGATTTTTGTGAGGTTATGATTTCACCTCATCCCATTCAGTCTGCAATCACGACAACGCTTTTCTTATCGGCACAATGGCTGTCTCTCGGGCCGGATAATAGCCGCCAGAACCGGCCGCATCTCAATGCGCCGGCAATCAATATTGCAATGTTCCGACGGAGGAGGCAACATCGTACATCACACGAATAATTGGGAGCGCCGATGTCACCGCTGCCCCGGGGTATTGTACCTGTGCGTATTTCCTATCGGGGGCCCCGGGGAGACGGCGAGGTTCGCTGATTGCGAGGCCTTGTTTCATTAGCGGTCCCGTGTACGTGCAGGTATCGATAGAGCGGCGGCGCCCCGCCCCTCGATCCCTAAGTTAATAAACGACCTGTACTTAACCCGCCGAACATCGCCGCGTCCCCTTCGGCGTGCCCTGCGCGACTATTCGGCGGTCGCGGATTAAATTGTTTAGGTAAGTGCGTTATTGGCGCGAGGTCAGAAAACGGGACCTAGGTGGCACCTGACTGTTCGGCGACATTGGATTATTTCACGGGATAATGTATAAGCCCATCGGTAACACGATCAGAAAATCAACAATAATATGAACATAACAAGATTAAGATTATTATTAAAAGTACGGGAGACAGAATTTAACAGCCATTGTGACCTCGTAGAGGCCTAAGCCCGGGCGAACACTGGATGCGGAAACGTGCGAAGTATTTAGACGCGCGAAAATATACGTTTATATGCTCAGGAATCAACCTGCCAGTAGTGTGGGGGCTTGTATTCACATTAGTAGGTTGGGATCAGTACTAGTAGCATTAGTGCGTTTTAGCACGATAACGAACATTCGCACGTTTCTGCATCCAGAGTGGCTTTGGCTTCTCCTTGCTGAGAATTTGAAACCATAGATTTGTTTAGCTTCAGCAGTTAGCACATGAACTGAGGTTTATATTAACCTTTGGAGGACGCGTCTGGTCCCAAAAGGGACTAAATATTTGGTCGGAGACTTGTCCTGAGGTATTCATTTGATTTATATAGGTATAAATTACACGATTTAAAAGAGGTCGATTTGTACTGAAAATTTACCGTCCTCTACAGGTTAAGATTAGATTATATTGTTGGGAACTAGAAGTAGTCCTATTAGCCACCGCAACCCCTTGGGGGTTTAGGTATTGTAGCACTCCCATTAATTTTACATCACCTTACCCAGCTTGGTCCTCGACATTGGCACTTTTGTATAGGTATTAACTTTTGGCTTCTCCTTTCCTAGAAGTTGAAACCTCAGTCTTCTCAGTTCTTCAAAATTGCATAGTACTTAAAGTGAGTATTCCTCTTCTTTCAGGCACAATGTGCATGTCGTCTCCTCTGCGACAGCAATGTCGTGTCAGTAGACGTACTACAATCCTGACAATCCTGACAACGTTTAGACTTTAACTCAACAGGTCTTCTGTGAATCTAGGCGACAGTTTTTTTATAAACACTCTTTCGTCTGTCTCTATGCTGTAAAGTTTGTTCACCATTTCAGTTACCTGTCATTAAAAAAATTAACGTTTTTATGCATAGTTTTGCCACGCCAAAGGTTCTTCTGGTCCTATCTGAAGCGCCATCTTTGGCTAGTTTAAAGATTTTTCGTTTCCTTTATACCCTTGATGTTCCGGAACCCAAGCCAAAATCACTCTGATTTGGTTGGAAAATTGTTTTAAAGGGGTAGGCCAGGGTAAAACGATACGATACGATATTTTAATTTCATCTTTATATTTTTCCCACTCACAAGTTTTTTCCCACTCACAATTAGTTTAAGGCCTGTCTGGTCGAATTAAAACAAAGTATCACCACTAGAAACAGCCAAGTCAAGGACAAATTGTCGCTACGGAAACGCAGACGAACCCAACTCTAAGATTAAATGCTCTTCTTGGCTGAGTATATTCACTCCGTTCCTTCCTTCCTCGATTCCATCCCCTCTCGCTAATTCCATTGCCGCCTTCTCAAAAGGCAGCGTTTTCCTTCGTTCTTAGGTGTCTCTGCCAGGACTTCTGCCAATCGACACGCATTCGGGCAGATTCGGTCTGTTTCAGTTTTACAAACAGTTCAGTTAGGGTGTGCCTCATTCCCTCTACTTGGTTGTATTCGCTTCGTACTTTTGTGTAAGTACATGAGGATATGTTTTTCTTATTTAAGAGAAAAGGTCTGTTGAAAGAAACCTAAATTTCCCTTAAGAAGCAGAGGAAGAAAGGGCTGGAGGTTGCAGTAGAAGAGGAAGGCATGCTGTTTGGACCAGGAGTTGATATTTGATTGGTAAGTCACGAATGAGGTGTTTTCCTTATCTAAGAGAAAAGGTCTGTTGAAAAAAAAAACTAATTTTTCCCTTAAGAAGCCGAGGAAGAAAAAGCTGGAGGTTGCAGTAAAAGAGAAAGACATGTTGTTTGCACCAGGAGTTGATATGGATTGTTAAGTCATCAATGAGGTGTTTTCCTCATCTAAGAAGAAAGACCTGTTGAAAGAAACCTAAATTTTCCCTAAGAAGCAGAAGAAAGAAGTGCTGGAGGTTGCAGTAGAAGAGGAAGGCATGCTGTTTGCACCAGGAGTTGATATGGATTGTTAAGTCACCAATGAGGTGTTTTCCTTATCTAAGAATAAATGCCTGTTGAAAGAAACGTAAATTTCCATTAAGAAGCAGAGGAAGAAAGAGCTGGAAGTTGCAGTAGAAGAGGAAAGCATGACCACATTGGAATTTTTCATGAGCATCCCACAGAGAAAGGGTCACCCGCTGAACAATGAAAACATTTTGCTGTCTAGAAAAATTCTATAAACATAAGCTTATGAATAACCTGCAAAAAAATGTTTGAAAAATCAACAAAATCGGACATTTTTAAATCTACTTGACCCAATATAGTCACTAAAACACGACATAATATAGTCACTAAATCATGAAAGAAACAAAACCTTTATATTGATTTTTCTTGAAATAAATAACATTTATTTACACTTATTTACAGAGGCCAATTTGCAATTGGAAATTCTTTAATATTGTGCCAAGTCTCAACTATTTCGGTAACGTATTTTTTGAGATACTAAAAAATATAGGCATCAAAACCTCTGCGACTTAAGAAGCCATTTTCCTCGATTCCCCATCAGAGCCGCGAAATCCCAAGAAAACCGGAAGTCGGCAACCATGTGGCAACACTGAACGACATTTTTGTTTTTTATTATTTTTTTCCCGCCGCCTGTGACGGAAACCGAGACGCGCTGAACCGCGAATTGGTAGATTCGGCTCGGGAATGAATATTCAAAAAATATCGCTACCGCACGCCGCCGAACAAAAGAGAGTTCACCTGAATCCGTTTACCGCGGCCGGGGACCACCTAACAGAAACAAGCGTTTTGTGTTCCCGGCCAATTATTTCCAACATGAGGTGTTATTAAGGCTGCGGCTCGTATTTCACCGGTAATGAGGCAACACTGGTAGCCGGCGTCCTGACGAGAATGAATGGCAATGCCCACGGCCCTCTCGTCCATCTCTGACACCGCCCGAATATTTCACGGACGCTATCCGAATTTTTTGCCTTTTCGAAATTTTCGTTTTTACGGATTAAGGGCGCCAGGTAGGTTTCGGCTGATCGAATTCGTACGTGACATCTCCCAAGAAATTATTATCTAATTACTGCGTAATATACAGGGTTCCTGATAATTCCACCAGTTCCCTTTGGGGGATGACAGAAGAGATAACGTTGTATGAAACACCATAAAATACTCGTAATATCTATGCATTATACGAAAGTTTATGGTTTTTGAGATATTTGCACTTTTGTGAATTTTTTTTGGTGTGCAAAGTAAGTAATGAGACTGATTTTTTTATTTTTGTTCTATTCGAATAGGATTACAATTTAGTATTGTCTCCTTCAAAATAATTTCCTTGGAAAGCCACACAGCGGTGGAGATGTGCCATGTTCCATTTCTCGTAGCAGTGCTGGAACTCATATACTGGAATAACGTTCAGCTGGCCGGTTAAAGTCGTTTGAATGTTTTCTTTGGTCACAAAATGACGTCCCTTGAGGTGATTTTTCAATCTCGGGAAGAGAAAAAACTCACAAGAACTCAAGTCAGGCGAATAAGGAGTTGAGGAGCTACAGGAATATTTTTACTGGTTAAAAACTCGTTTACTGAAATGGCTGTATGACAAGGCGTATTATCGTGACGCAACATCCAGTTGTTCTTGATGTTTGGTCTCACACGCATGACCCATTTTCGAAGTTTTTCAAGAACCTCTATGTAAAAGTGTTGATTTGCAGTTTGATCTGGAGGCACAAACTCTTTGTGGACAATTCGTTGTTTGGAACAATTTTTGCGCAGATTTTTCTCCTCCCCAATTCGTTAGTCAAAATCTGATAAACAGTGGTGTGATTCAAATAAACACTGTCTCCGTAGGTGTGTTGAAGTTTTGCAAAAGTATCCGTTGCGCTGTGTCCAAGTCTGAAGCAAAACCAGATAGCACACCGTTGCTCAAAATTAATATCACTCATTTTTAAAACGCACTAGAAAAAAAACGGTTTACGAAAACAGTCACAAGGAACAAACAAATGACTCTAACAAGTATATGTGACCGGTTCGAAAGAAAGAGGACTAATGTCTAGTTTTCGAGACAAACGCATTTGAACCCCTTTTCTTCAGAGCCACTAGCAACTCGTAATGTCTCATCCTGATAGGTCTATACAACAATTTTCGGACTCTAAATTGTTGTAAACCCTTACATTATGCCTCTGACAATTTTTGGTACTGTAATATAAGGAAAACCAGGAATTAACTCTGGACACAACCTCATATTTTTTCCACTGCGAATTCCGCAGCCAAGGGCAGAAAAAATTTACTGCACTGTACATACTAAAATGTCTTGATTTTTATTCTGACCACCGCAATTGTCTAAACACAAAACTTTTTCTTTGTATGTTTGTGTAACAGCGCTTAGAATGGCCCACTTTTTGTGACTCATTTTGATAAATAACTACCATTATTTGTATACTTTGAAACAGTCATGCGCGTTTTAAAATATTGTGCAACTAAAGCGTGGCACATACAGTCCAGTAGGCAGAGACTTAGTAACATATACCTTAAGTATAGCCATCTGGTGCGCGCAGATGGGATGCTATGATGTATCTAACCGAATTAACTCTTTCTACCATCGATTGTCTATCCCAAACTACTCTCATGAATAATCCATTGCTCACATGGAGCGAAATAATTCCGTTTATAGTCATTCACAATAAAAAAAAAAACATATCAAAAATTTTGACCTTATTAAGCCTCATCCCTATAATGGCCAAACAAAAAAGATCAATTTTAATCAGAGTCAAAGAGCCGGTGCCATCTCACCACTAATTCCACTCCATTGAGACCGGTTGTTTGATGCGGGATTAGCCTAGGAAATAAAACTAATTTAATACAACAAAATTACATAATCTAACTGGCACCTCTCTGAAATCAATCAACAACTGAGGTGGCAAACCTTAAGTGAGCTTCATAATCCTCAAATTCCTGTAGTTAGGAAGCAATAGCTGCATAATACCTACAAAATACTAGCGTGAAACTTCCTTAGATGTCATCCTATTAAAAATATGCTAATGTAAACAGCACAATATTTCCATTATGTGGAACAGCAAGGAATTTTCTGTAAAATATACCTTTTTTTCAAGGCAACACCCTAAACATAGACAAAATTATGTACAAAATGTGTTCTTAATATGTAAATGTACCTGAACAAATGACAACTGCATGAATTAAAAATGCATCATTATTCATAAAAAAAAAAAAACTTGTTAGCAACAATTTTGCAATTTCATACTCTCATTAAATTAAAGGAATAATGTTAAAATTGTAGCTCGAGGCAACTACTAATGTTCTCAAATTACTAATTTGTATTTCCATTTTGCACCGAAATTAATCCATCTTACGAAGATTAATTTGTAACAAACGTGTTGTCTCAAAATGAACAAACTTTAAACACGCTTGTTGAATTATTAACACGATTCTTTTTCAACACATATCAATATTTCAGATCTACACAGCCCACGTAACTACATGCGAAAACAATTAATAATTAACCGACCACGGAACCTGTTAATGATATTCAATTAAATATTCAGCAATTTGTTATTAATATTCAGTATTACATAACATAAAGATGTTCCCCATTTTTCATCTGCCTGTATATTACGTAAGTACTACTAGAACTCTTTCCTCTTAATGAACGGTATGAATTTCTTAATTGCCTAAATTATACTCCACTCTTTTCTACTCGAAATAAATGAATAGCCGAAATATACTAATTAGTAGAGTTACTTGGTGCAAAAGGATACCACAAAGAGTCTAAAAGGCATCTGGCATTTAGCAGTTAGTAATTAGTTATGGAACACTGACTAAAAGTAAAAATGGAGTTTAAACAATATTTTGATTGCATGTTTGTCATTTGTAATGGACAACTAATTTACAAAAAAAAAATAGTCATGTTAATGGTATCAAGAGAAGACTGAATACAATCTCCACAATGTCAATAAAGCGACACGTAGAAAAAAACACTGATGTCAGCAGTGAATCTTATGTTGTGCATACTTTTTATGTTGTGCATGTCGTCTGCACCAGTTACCTCGTTCTTTATCAGTTACTTCGTCCTTATTTAGTAGTAAGGTAACAATGCTAAAATAAAATGTAAACAATGCATTTCAGTAGTATTATATTCGGACAAAATACAAAAGGAATAAAAAGAAAACATTTAAAAAACGGTGAGCTGTAAAATACAGGGTTTGTCCGGAAAGTAATGTAAGTGAATTTTTTTCCCGAGACTGTACGCGCCAGCCCGCGCTTTACATGCTGGGATTGTAGTGGGGGATCTGGTAACAAGATCCAACAAGCGTCAGTTGGCTACCGGTCGTTGTAGCGGTCGCATCACTCGTTCTTTGAGAGTCGTTACAGTGACCCGGTGCAAGAAAAAATGCAACGTTCGCTTGAGCAACGGATGGCGATCAAGTTTTGTGTGAAACTGGAGAAGAGTGCTGCAGAAACCATTCCAATGTTGAAGAAGGCTTTCGGCGTCGATTGTCTTTCGGACAGGCAAATTTTCCGGTGGCACAAGGCCGTCCAGAAGGTCGGGAAGATGTCAACGACGAGAACCGTGGACGGCGCATCAACCTCCAGTTCCGACGACAATGTGAAACGTGTGCGTGACTTGTCGAACACTGACCGTCGTCTAAGTGTCCGTTTAATTTCCGAAACATTAGACATTACAAAAACCATTGTTCACGAAATTGTGTCGGAGTCTTTAGGAATGAGGAAGGTGTGCGCGAAGCTCGTGCCAAAAGTACTAACGGACGACCAAAAAGCGAGGCGCGTCAAAACCTGCCAAGAACTTTTGGACACCTGCGAAGACAACCCCGCTTTCCTTGATGACGTCATTACCGGGGACGAATGGTTGGGTCTTTGAATACGATCCGAAGACGAAGAGGCAATGTGCGGAATGGGACACGTCGAACAACAGACGAACTCCCCCTCACCCCAAGAAGGCCAGGATGTCCAGGTCAAAGATCAAGACAATGCTGATTGTCTTTTTGATTGCCGGGGATTGGTCCATCATGAGTTCGTTCCGCAGGGGACAACCGTAACCGGAAAGTTTTACGTCGAGGTGCTGAAGCGGCTGAAACGCAGGGTGAATCGCGTCCGCCCAGACATCTCAAAATCCTGGAAGCTTCACCACGACAATGCGCCTTCACACACCTGCTTCCTCGTGGCTGATTACCTCGTCAAGGCAGGCATCACCGTTGTTTCCCAGCCTCCCTACAACCCCGATGTGGCGCCCCCAGACTTTTTTTGTTTCCGCTCCTCAAAACCCCAATGAAAGGACAGCATATTGGGTCGGTGAAAAACATTCAGAAGGCTTGCACCGACGCTTTAAAGGCGATTCCGGAAAACGACTATCGTGCGGCTTTTGATGCATGGACGACCCGCTGGAACTGATGTGTGGACGCAGGAGGAATGTATTTTGAAATTTTCTAACGATTTGTACACATAGAACCAATAAAAACTATTTTTCAAAGCTCACTGACATTACTTTCCGGACAAACCCTGTACATCCATCACTAATAATAAGTTTACTTAAATTACAGAGTTAATAGTAGCAAAAGAAATTCAGATTGTGGGTTACTAGCTGTCACCTGTTCATTTATTATTGGTACTGTTCCACTGATTAGGTAGATCCCTCATAATTTGAAAATCAGTCGAATTTAAAAAAAATCCAATTAGAATATTTAATCCAATAAGGATGGTATCCTGGACATATCGCGCATATACGAATGGTTGAGGCTACGATTAACAAACGACAACCCTTTTTTCATCGTATAGGTATTCGATTTTGTGTTTCGGCTGATTAGTAGTTAGTTATTTGTAGTTTTCAATTATTCGAAAACCTTAAAACAGTAAATAAGCATTTGTCGATTGAAAAAAAAGACATTTCATCACAGGTTTTTGAAAATGGAAAAAACCAAAGTGAGTTTGAGTGAAAATTTTCCAAAGAGCGTTCGAATATTACCGATCTTTAATAATAATAATAATAATAATAATAATCTTTATTCATCCCAAAAGACCACATATATGGCATAGGATAAGTCGAATACATACAATAAACAAAGAAGTAGAAAAAAGAAATTAAAATTTAAATACGACGAAATCACAAGAATATTAAATAACATATTGAATTAAACAAATATTGTAAAATTTACATATTGTAAGTAAGTAAATATTGTTTACATAAACGAAAACATACACATATATAACTAAACCTTAATCAAAACTACTCGTAAGATATTCTGAGATGCTATTAAAACTTTTCTCAATTAGAAAATCTTTGTTTTTGAACATTGTTTTTGAATGCATTACAATTATTGATACATTTAAACTTATTTGGTAATTTATTATAAAGACGTACACCCATATATACAGGATTTTCTTCAGCTAAAGATAAATTATTATGTGGATAACAAAACAAATCCGCTGTTCGGGTATTGTATTCATGAAAATAGTTATTCCTTGTAAATTTTTCTTATTTTTTTATCTTAAAATTATCTGAATTATCTAAGAAAACTAGATGAAGAACGTGACACGAACCCAAATACATCGGAAACAATATGAAGCTCTGTGCAGACAAAAAAGACCTTAGAAGCAAGCATGTCTGCGAAATTCTCAAGGACTTGGCAGTGAATATGAGAAACATATGGTTGTGAGGATAAGGAAGGAGTAGATAATACTTTGTGGAATAACCCTGCTAATAACAATTTGGGTTATGTCTAATGTTGACAAATTCCACTCAACCTCTATTGCACATGTGTATTCTAATATTCTTCCGTCTTTGTTTCCTCAACTGATGGTTTTTGAATATCCCTCGTGCTCCAGTTAGGATATTTTATGTCTTCTAGCAATGTAATCACAGTATGTGCGAAAAATTTTTGAATGTCGTTGGCCAGACTCAACTTACTTTCATTCTTTTTATTTCTGAGACAATTCTTCAACACACATCCAGCGAAATTCTGGTCCAGAGAAATATATTATCTGAACGATGGGTGAAGGTGGTAAAATTGAGGGTGAAGATGGTGATTCCCTTAATATGTAAAATGGCAATAATAAACAAAGAACTCAAGGCTGTCAGGCAAAATTACGAATTTTCTAAAAAAAAAGTGTTTTTTAGATATTTAAAAAAAATCCAATCAAATGCGCACTGTCTGACCACATGTTTTTAGTGATACAACCTGCTGGTATGTTTCACTTTTTGTTCCTTGCTCCAAGATTGCCCTCATAGTTGCGGAATCCAAAAAAAAATATCTAAGTCTTCTTATTTAACTACAATGTTATCACTAAACAGCTAGCGCTGGTTAGGAAGTGGTAGGGTGAGTTACAGTGTGCGGGTCAGTCAAAACTTTTTTCCATCAAAGTGTGTTAGAGATCATGAATGGAGAACACAAACCTTGAAGGCTGGTATCAACAATCATGGAAACACCTGAGTCCTGGCACTTTCTGGGGTGTGAAGATAAATTTTCTTGCAAGAGTGCAAGTCGTATTCGTACATAAATCACCTAGACACGTTGTTCCCTCTAACATGCGTTTGAAAGTTATTCGAACCTTTAAACGAACTGAACTGACATTTTACATCTTTAAAAAATAAAGGCTTAATTTACATTATTTTCCAGGCATCCAATTGCTGTATTTCCCTATACTCTAACAACGCTACAGCGTAGGGCGACAAATTTTTAGCGGACAGCTTTGGGAGGAAAAAATTGCAACTGAGACACTGAGAGCAGTGAAATCTCACAACATAATTTTCCACGTTCCAGCGTAGGGCGGAGAATACGCTTCTGGGAAAGCTTAATAATTGGTGGATATACGTCACATCACAAAAACTGAAAAATGCATCGAAATTTCTGATTTTCCGTTTAAGCAGTTACTTAAATTTGCTTTACGTGATTGACACCGATTTTGAGTTCAATTCATGCATTGGTTCTCAATAGCAAATCCGAAGCAGTATGAGTATTTCGGATAGCCATTCAAGACACTGTAGTTACTCATTGATTATGTTAACCTAAACTATTTTGTTTGTGTTTTTCATTTCGTAAACATGGATTTGACAAACAATAATACCAAATTGATGGGATTGTTGTCTGTTAGATTATGTTTATACATACAATCTTGCTCCACAATTATGTTAAAACGTGGAAACTGTCTAAAATCATATACTTAATGTTATTTAATAAAACGTCATAATAACGTGACTACATTCATGCGTTGTGATTGGTCGCGGTGTCCGTGCTACGAGTTTGCTACGAACGCCCAACGCCGAAAAATAAAATTAACTTATCTCGAACGCCAGCGTCGGACGCCAGCGCGAACGACTTTATATAGAGACATCCAAAAAAAACGTCATCAACTCTGGCTATGAACGAGAGAGATGGAAATAGAGGTCATGTCTAAGCGTTTCGGTTATGTCAAACTTTTGACAAGTGACTGTCACAATTTGTAAAATAAACAATGGCTGTCATATGATGTGACAGTCGTGACAAGTAAATAAGGTTATAAATTCGATCAAGAATAGAAATACGTCTTTTTTTCTCGGCCAACTTTGATGACGCTTTTTTTGGATGCCTCCATATATCCACAGTTATGCTCAGGTGATGCCATGGCTACTCAAAAACTGTGGCATGTCAGTTACAACTGACCTTGCATCATTTGTTAACAAATAAAAAATAATAGCTAACAAAGGCACCCAAAGCATTCCTCTTATTTTTCAAGTAACGAACCTGAATCGGTATTTATAACCGGTAGTCATATATAGTATCTGCTAAATAGATTTTAATTACAATCAATAATATATTATCTTAATCACTGTTCGGCCGCGGCCGGGTCAATAGCGGAACGAGAGGTGGGCGCGATCGCCCCCAAGCTGATATATCGCCCTTTTTCCTCATTGGACCGGTAGAGAAAAAAAATTTATTCATTTTATTCGGCCCCTGTGTGTGATTCATTAGAGGCCTGTGTGTTTAACGAGTCGTTTTTGCGGCCGCTGATTAAGCCGCGCAGTTCTATAGGAAATGAAATTAATTAAGCTCCGTTGTTTTTCAACCAAAAAAAATTTACATAACACCGGGTCAAATGATAAAGACGCAGATCATCGGACAACGGTTGAACGATTAATCCAGGTTTTCGCTTAGATTCTGTTTAGTAATTACATACAATACAAGTTTTTTTTAAGGCTTACAGAAATGCCATACACCATGTTTCAAGAAGCCAATAGATACTATAAAAAGTATTAAGATTTTTTCCGAAGAATAATTACAAAAACTACCGCCTAAGGAATAACAAATTATTTCCACATCAGGCTCCTCCACATTTCCCTGGATTACACCTTAAAAAAACATTATAATTCATGATCTTAAGTGTGGTGTAGGTATTCGTCCCAGTTCAAAACCTACAGATTTATGCTTAATTTCCAATATACTCCCCTTCAACATTGAATCGATTAAACTTCAAAAGCCACCTACAAACTTTATAAGTAACTAACTACAGATTTACTATTATATTAGTGTTTGGAATTACCTGTACTCAGCTCATTGACTCATAACCCCAATAATACTGTCAAGAGTCAAAACATTCTTCCAAATTTTTAGTGATTCTTCAGAATGCTGTATCTCGGTGAAAAATGGTCTTATCGAGGTCTAAAGAAAAAGATTTTGAAGCTTCAAGTTTCTAGTTGTGATATATTTCGGCCAAAAAAAAAATGAGAGCCACATGTTTCGCGCAATTTTAGGAAGTAGTGTGAGAAGAAAATTTTGCGAATTTTTTTGCTTTTTTTTTGTTAAGTCCACGAGCTTGAAAAAATTTGTCTAACTTAGCCATGGTATGGACCGGATAGCTTGTTTATTCAGCTTCAATTTGCTTTTTTTAAAATCTCGATAGGACCATTTGTTGCTGAGATAGAGAACTTTAAATCAAAAAGGACCCTTTTGTCTTTGAATGACGATATCGCAGCAACCAACGATAGCACAGAGAATCTAAGGGCAACTCAAGTTCGATATCTCAACAACAAATGGTCGTATCGAGATTTAAAAAGAGCAAATTGAAGCTGAATAAACATGCTATCTGATCCATACCATAGCTAAGTTAGAAACAATTTTTTCAAGCTCGTGGACTTGAAAAAAAAAGCAAAAAAATTCAAAAAATGTTTTTCTCACACTACATGTAGCATTATGGATAAATAATATATATAATTTTTACTAGTGATAAAGAAAAAAATCACCGACGTTTACGTCCAAAATCTCCACTAAAACTGAAAGCAATATGTTTTCTTTAGTATTTTGCTCAATTACTATTATTACACTTTACTGCACTGTACTATTATTACACTTTACTATTTAGTTAACCTTCAAATTTAAAATTTCAGCGACAAACGGAACGAATTGTAAGTGCTGCTTTTTATTAATATATGTAATAAGGACCTTCCGAATAATAAGAAAAATTAATTTAACTTCGAGTTAGTATTTTTTAAATCAATTAAAATAGCGTATGTTCTCTAAAATTCTGTTGGACTAGGTAATCGTATGTTATTAATGATCACCCGAAGTACTTTAATACACCGAGATCAGCAACGATTTCTAATCACGACATTCATGAAAGACAAAAAAATATTGACAATGGCAATAAGAATTTATTTTTCGAATTCTGCTACCCAAGTATCAAAAATGACAGTTAGGTATACTTTTTTTATTTTGAATTCCAGTGTATCTCATCAGGTTGAAATTGCAACACTGCAGCATTTTAGCTTACTGTGTCACCAACTGTACTGCAATATGTGAATAGGTTAGTTACGTTCAATAGTCAAAAGTTTCAACACCCTATTCACTAAGCTTTCACCCGGGAAAGCATTTCTGAGTTTGTGATCCCATAAGGTTGTAGCTCCAACGTACTAATGCTTCGCAGTTGAATATGATATAAAGGGCTAATTAATTCTCCTCATTATATAATCTACATATGCTGGGTTTGTCATTATGTACTCCCATTTTATAGGCGTTTCCTTAAGGTAGAGTGCCCAGTATGTAGTTGAATAACTCGTCTGATCTAATTCCTCTGTAACCGTAGGAGATCAGCGGTCAGCGTTTTTGATGGTGTCTTCACCAACGTTTTGTTGCGGTTTTTTCCTTGGACTGTCTTGCCTGTGAATTTGGTGTTGTTTCAACCCACCATGTCACACAACATCGCACCGAGGTCATTGGAATCCCGAAAACAGGTTCTGGTCCTGTGAATTCGTTTCCAAATCTTGTTACTAGGGATGAAAAATGGGTGCTTTATGCAGTGGCGGTTGGTGATATTTCAGTTAGCCATATCTTGAAAACGACGCATGGGACCCACTTCACTTTTTAGGTGTTGACTATACGCCTCTTACAGAAAGGATTTATAGTGAAAAAATCGTCAGCAAAGTTTGCGACAAAATTTTCAAAAACACTGGAGCACTCCCTGGGTTCTCAGTAACGCTCTGTGGAATATTTGCAGTATATTTTTTTCATAATCTAGAAACAAATATAAGGAGACGTTTTTCGATTTGTTACAAAATATTTTTGTTTCAAAAAGTTATGGCCATTTTTAATTTTAATTTTATAGGCACATTTTCTTTCCCAAAATTTTATAGGCCATTTTAATTTTAATTTTATAGGAACATTTTGTTTCCCAACACAAATAGTAGAAGGTGGTAGAGTTCTGGAACACATTTCCAGAACTTGTCGATTTTTTCTGTTCGTGTTCGATCACAGATATCCGCAATCTGCCTACTCGTTAGCGACAAGTTATAGTCATACTCATGTTTATAAAATAAATAATCATATTTGAACATATTAGCAAGGCGCAATATGTGACAACTGTATACTGTTTCGTTTCTGTGTCATTCATAGTTGGATAAACTTTTTGAACAGCCGTCTTGAACGATTTTTTTGGCAATAATGTTTGATCGCACAATACGATCGCAAGATCGCAAACAGACAGACAAACAGATCGCAAGATCTGTGTTATATTCAGTTCCTTGTAATTTTCATTTGAAAGTGGAACATTAGATAACCCTTTAAAGTCATAACTACAGTTTTTGTATATCCTCTCTTTAGCAACGTGCCAAATACAAGAAACGATGAGAAAAAATTCGGAAAATGCCTTTCCGAGTATTTTTGGGAGTGCTCTTTCGAATGGCATAAAAAAATCCATAAAAGTTTAATCTTACCCTGTTTTTGGTCATGTAAGTTGAAAAGAGCACGATTTTTTGAGTTCAATTTTTTTGTAACATGATTTTTGACGAAAATAATTTTTCTTTCGACAGAAAACTAAGGGAAAAGTGCATTCGAGGGTTGAACTGAAAAGTTATGTACTTAGAAACAATTTATTAGTGTGTGTCATGCTATTACACGCTGCCATTTTATGTGCACATGGATGGGCTGACGACGTGTTATGTATTGTTATATCTAGAAAATTAATAGCTTTGATTATATAATTATTTATTTGTGCTTTGAAGGGAGTTATAATCTATAATTCTGAAGAAATACTAAGAGTTAGGTTAGTTTTGGTAACCTAATTTAATGAAACAATTAACATGTTTAATAGGTTTTCAGACAATTGTTTCCATAATTACGTTTACACTTCAAAGAACAAGTTTGCACACAGACTAGAAATCCTCCTATCCGTTAAACTCTTAAAGAAACGGCGCCTTGTACGATATCTCTTACGGGGACTTATTACCGATTTCAGTCTAGACAACGGACCAGAAAAACAAACGATTTGTCCGATTGTCTTCGAGATAAGCCAAGTGGAGACGTATCAATCGGCTATCTTACCTGTAGAGGTCCGACGATAGCCATCGGTCCGGCTTCAGTCCTTAAAACAATAGCGACCCTTGTTTAGGCGCGAGACGTTCGTTTGTTTTGGGGGCGTGGAACACTAAATGCATTCGAAACGCCACCGCGGGGGATCCTTTTTAAGCAAATAAAATATGTGTACAAATGACAGCCTTTTAAAGAGATACTGCAGTTTAACACCACGTGGCACCTTTACAAATGGCCAAGAAAGCAAACGTCAGGTTTCCGTGAAATATCGTGTGTACGTAGGTAGCAGGGTGAATTATGTTATGGTACAATTTAGGGTACTATTTTCTACACGACAGGGCCGTACTTAGGTTCGGTTACGTCAGTGTCAAACGAAAAATAACGTTCACAAATAAAATGGTCTAGTATCACTGTATTTTCGGCAATGTCTTCCATTGAATTCGCGAAGTACATTTTTATGTAGGGGAAAAATTAAAAAAAAAAACGAATTAATAGAAATGTTGGAATTTTTTCGAAATTACATATTTAACTTTTAACGTGACTACAAACAATTTTCTAACTAAAATTTAAAACTAAATTCAAACAAAATTTTCAATTTCCTAATTGTAATACGGCAATTTGCTCCTGGAAAAAATTCTAACTATGTTCATGCTAATTTTGTCCCAAGGATTCGGAAAGACAACCATTTTCTACGTAAGGGAGTGTAAAAAATGGTATTAGATATATTAAAAAGGAAAATTGAGGAGATACAAAACACACATTTGCTTTCAACATAATGAACGCGTGCTAACCAAACATTGGTCCGTAATCCTGTGAACTTGAAATAGTCCTGGTACGGAAATATCATAATAATCAGGCGGTCTCTGATACAGGCCGGAACATTATACTCGCCTCCGCGACGCTGGCCAGAAACTCGGTGTTCATTGCTCAACTTTCATTTAAACATTATAGATACGGTCCTGTTGCAACAAAAGGTTAAAAGTCTAGTATAGGTTTTTTGCGGTCTGGGAGGGTTGTCAAGGTCGAGATTGTGGCCTAATTCGTTTTAAAAGATCGCGTGGAAGGCAGTTCCGGCTAAGAGATTGCACGCAGTATGAATCAGCAATAGTTTGATGATTGATTAAAATTTCGTCTTCAACGTAGCGCTTGATGTCGTAATTAGTGTTCTGAATTCGGTTAATTGCTTGGACCACCTTGGTTAATTTCCTGTTGTTCTTCACAGCGTGATACGTTTAAGAAGCAATAAGTATTCGATATTTTTTGTCCGGTTCTTTTAATCAATTTAGTCTTATTTGCTAAACATGAGCAGTTATTTCAAAGACTGTATCCAATGTACGATTCATTCAGCGTCCAACATTTTACCTTTCTTTTTTCATTACATTCACACAGGCACTTACTGGAAGGATGTTATTAAATGTATTTGGATCACATGGAATACACATAATAAACATAATAACACAGAATAAAACATAAAATAATAATTATTTCATCAGTAGCTTACAGAAACATCCACAAAACTGAAACGATGATGGATAAACAACCCACCAAAATGATGAGTGGCGATGCAACTATCTCTATGTGTGTTACATTTTTCATCCAGGATTGCAATTTGTTATTTTCTAAATTCCGTCACCCTGGAAGTTTTCAAAATAAGGTAGAAATCTCATCTTATCTCACTTAAAGTAAAGTAGAAGTATTGGTTAATTTAATACCATTAGTTGTTTGTATAAAATCCATATCTACAAGTTTAACAACGTTCCTGGCAGTATTTTAAAAGAGTTCATATAGCCATGCGAATTTTAATCTCTTCATTTACTGGGGATTTGAATGGAAGATTTACACAAGTTATAATCAAAATTTGTCCAATAACAAGTTTTAATCCAAATCTTTGGATTATAACTTGTTATATAATAATAATAAATAAATCACACCACAGAAATTGACATTCTCCCTCTAAGTCATTACAACTGTGCAGAAGGAGAATACACATGGAAAAGACGTAGGACACACAACCAAACTCTGTGACAGGTGCTAATTGCCACAGGCGGGATTCGAACCCGCGAGGATAATAGCTCTCGGAATAATGGCCATCTTCTCACCTGGCGCTTTACCCACTGAGCTCTCCAAATGTTTGTATCTTGGTCCAAATCTTTGGATTATAACTTGTTAGGTTGGATGGTTGGATGGAACATTTGATATATGAGAAGAAAGTGGAAATGAGAGGGTTTTTTAACGAGGATTTTTAACGTTGCAAAACGAATAAAAAAACACCTCTACCAGGGTAATGAAAGCGTCCAAATCACCAGCGAGGTAGTGCATTAAATAGGAGAGAGAGAGGTGAAAATTACATAAAAGAAACAATTGTAAGTTTTTGATATATAGTACTACGTAATAAATGCATATACTGGGTGGGGCAGAATAACGATCGATTTTAAAAAGCCCGGGAATCGCGCCATATCGTTAGGTGGTGTTAGGGATGCTATCGGCCATGTTTCCTGCATATTAGCATTTAGTAACAATGGAGCGGTGGACCCCTCAGCAGCGCGTACGCTGTGAAGGCGTTTTACCAAACTGGTAATTCTTACTATGTATGTACGTGCGCGTCGTGCTTTCGCAACCATTTCAACATCAATCGGTGCGGTCTGCCTGTGCCATTAAAAAGTGGATTTGGAACTTTGAGAAGACGTCGTCAACGACAAGGAAGAAGCCTGGAAGGCCAAAATCGAGTGCGAACTCCCGAGAATATCGAGCGCGTAAGAATTGCTATCGAACGAAGCCCGCGTCGTTCAGCTCGCCGGCATAGCATTGCACTTGGGATTTCAAATCGAACCATCGGACGGATTTTACATAAAGACCTACATCTCCATCCATACAAAATCCAAATCATACAGTTTCTTAAAGAAACCGATTATGTGTCGGAAACGATTCTGTGAAGAATTTTAAGATTTAATTAATCAAGATGAGGACATTGTAAACAATTTATGGATGAGTGACGAAGCCCATTTCCATTTGTCCGGTTACGTCGACAAAGCAGAACTTTAGATACTGGAGTGTTTCAAGATAACTCACCATAAACAGTTCAAGCCTTGAAAGAACGGATCCGACAGAAAGTGGACCAAATTACCCTTGCAATGCTGCTTAATGTAATGAATAATTTCAGATCACGATTGGAAGAATGCGTACGCCTGAACGGACGTCATCTTTCCGGAGTTATTTTTAAAACACAAAAATATTAATGTTTTTTTATGTTCTTTAACAAAATAATAAATTCATTTGTAAAAATTGATTTTCTTCCTTTTTACAGCCTTTTTAAAATCGCTCGTTATTCTGCCCCACCCTGTATAAAGATAAAATAAGCTGATTTGCATTCTCTTATCAGAATAAATAAAATTCTGATCATCCAACTTACACACTTCTTGCACTTCTAATAAAAATTTTATACTTTTTGAAGAAGTGCTGTGTAAAAAAACTTCCACACAATATATAGATTCCATTGCGACATATTCCACGTGTCCATATTAGTTTTAAACCAACTAGGTCAATTTTGAACGAAACTTTTTTCTGTCACGTTCTAAAATAAAAAACTTGTTCGAACGAGGAAGTGAGGCCACCACGATTTTTTATCTGGTACAACTTCCATTCTATCAACAGGCGTCGTGATTACCCGATTAGCGTTATCAAAACAACTGTTTACTACTGCTACCGAATTAATTTGGATCACAGTAAGTATTACAGGCACGTATACCATTACATTGCCTTAAAAAAAAAATGACGTTAGTTATACAAGTGATATCAACTACTAATTATCTGAAATTCTTGGAGCATAAATTTTCAATCGACTAGAAGCTAGCAACAGTTGGAAATGAGTGTCAATTGTAATTTCATTAAAAATAATAAAACAAAATAACATCAACTAAAATATGTGTTTAATACTTTAAGTATACTGGGTGTCCCAGATCATGTGGACAAACTCGTGAAGCGTAAAGAGGTTAATAAACATTGCATATTCATAATTATAAGTTTTTCGAATAAGCTAGCACCCCAATTCAGATATTCGCCCTAAAATGACGGGGGTGAGCCAAAAGCCAGGCAACCGATTTGAACAAAAAAATGCAGAGATAGGAAAATAGTTATGTAAACGAATATCAAAGAACCGACAATTTAACATAAATGGCCATACGACAGCATTTATAATCCATTATGACAGTACTTTCGAATAGCAATTGCCTAGGACTTTTGGCCAACACCGGAAAGGCTTATAATCATATTATTAAAAATGAACTAGTTAAATGAAATAGTTGAATAGGATGAAGAGACTTTGACAAAAAGAACGTGAACTCTGCGAACTGATGGACGAATGATCGAAATAAGTTCATTGCTAAATTTATTTCTGTACATTTGTAAAGGCAACGTTTGGTGTGAACAGGCATGTCAAGGAAAACCCCTACTGGTTAGGAAAATCCCTGGATTAAGAATACGAAATACAGTCAATTATTCTCGGCCAACTTTGATGGTACTTTTTTTGATGATCTCTAGGGGGATTGTTCTGTTTTTTTACAAGGGGTAATGCTATTTGATGACCCGGTGTACCCGTAAAGATTCCAGGTAAACATCCAGACTTAAAAATATGGCTTAAAAGTTTAAGTGGACGGTACAATCGTCTATTGAGTTTTAAGTTTTGTGGTGAGGGTTTTATACTGAACCTTTTCCAGATCGGTGAGTAAAAGAGGTCATACAACGCAGTTCACTCACGGATACAATTAACAGCTCCACTAATACCAATATTAAACTAAAAATGCATATAATATAGAGGGTACTTCACGTGAGTGGTTAGGGATACTTAAACATATTTGGGAGAACTAAAAATGATTTGAAGCTGAATATTTGATTTGGGCATTTTCACATCAAAATAATGTTGACTTTATTGTGACGTTTTATGCCGGAAGAAAACACTAACTTCATAATTTGAAATGAGATGGTATTTTCATTAACACTATATGTTGGTTGTCTACCTCTTTAATAGTAAAAGTTACTTTGATAGAGTTTTGGATATATCAGATTTTAAGAAAAAAATAAACAAATTACGTACCGCTAGACAACATTACATATATTTCACTGTGGTTAAATTTAGGACACCTCTATTTTCCCCAATTACGACCGATGGAGCTTACTTTTGATTAAACTGCGTAAATGCCAAAATGTACAGGGTCCTCAAAATAGAGGGACAAACGTGCAAACCTTTGATCTTTATTAAGTCGCTTATTTTAAATGGAATATACTGTATTTTATTATTTGGTTCGCTCCCTACTTCTACCCTCTTTCGATACATACTAGCATCTTATCTAGATATAGTGTACGGTTTTCGAGTTATGTCACGTTATTTGTTAACATGGTTAAAATATGCGTCAAATATGAAGCACCTGTACGGTACTCCATCAGATTAAACTATTAAAAATAACAAGTTGCACTTACTTTTTGTTGACAAGTCGTGGTTCTAGGTTGGCTAATTTCAGTAGCTCCTGGTAATCGCCCTTACTAGCAGTTACATACCCTCTAGTCATACACTTTTTCGGCTCCAACTGAAACAGTTTTGATGCACTTCGCTTGTTTCAAAAACACAATTGACACAACAAAAAAATGATTTGAAAAAATCAAGCAGAAATCCAAAAAAACTATAACGGTATATCCAACAAAAAATTATCTCGATTTTTAATAAATACGATGCGAAGGGCCCCTTAAAGAATTGATTTACGAAAAAACAAATTTAGAGATACATTTTTGCTAATTTTGAACCCTACACATCTTACGACAATCCTCAATAGTCTTATGGACCAAGACGCATTAGTTGAAATATTATTACAAATAATTAAAAGCAATTTTAAGACATACTTTTTTGTGTCAAACAGGAAACAAATATTCGGAGCCGGAAGGCAACGTCGGTCCCAATGCCCCCCCTTTTTCCCATGGAAAACGCAGTTATTTTACAATCTTAATTCCCTGACTTCCGCCACCTGCTGATTCTTAAATAAACTAAACAATGTATCACCACGCGTAGTGTCCGTGTTGTCCGTCTATCTCCGTGAGAGTGAATTTTTATTACAGCAATAAAAAAATGTTATTAGACAATTTACGAAAGCACAAGCGAACCTTCCTCTTACGAGGGGTGTTCTATAAATTGTTCGAATAACAAAATTATAAATTTTTCAAGATTTTTTTATCACATACTCCTTTTGTTGGAGCTTAATGCATTCAATAATTGAGTATGTAAAATAACATTCCAACAAATAATAAATTATTGAATAATAATCTTTCTTGTAATGTTAATTGTATGTACTAGGCATCACCATGTAGATATAATAATCGTTTGCTTAGATTGTGATCATAAATATCAAGGATCTAAGTTATTGACAGTAAGTTCAGCAGTACGTGCTCACATTTCTAGAAAAACAATTCATAATAAAACATCTTAATAATTCTGACAGATGAACATCAATTATTGAGTATTGCTTTTTCTTGTTTGTATTCTCACAACAAAAATTTTTCATCAATAATGACAATATACACGATGAAAGTGCATGATGCTAAACGATGGCGAACAAACAAGAGGGGCAATTAATTCAACAAAGCGCAAATATTTATATCGAAGTACCCACTTTTTATTATTAAACCAATCATTTCCGTATTCTTTCCTCGGTTACGTTCTCATCTGCTACCATCACCGAGAAATAGAATATTACGCCGAAATTACAAGGTTCCGTCGCTGGATGCCTCTTGGTGCACCTTTTAGCTGCTGCTCTGCCAAATTTCGTCGTCATGAATTGCAACTCAGTGCACACGCGAATCCAGAGGTTTCGTTAGTCGTTGCTAAGAAGATGAATCGTGTTCGTGTAGAATGTTCCGTATGACAGTCCAAGTCTTTCACTTTCACAAACATCGTGCCTTCATCTTTGTGAACCACTTCATGTACTTTCGTGATTATTTCCAATGTTGTGCATGTTGACTGTCAACCCGAATGTTTGTCATCCTCCAGAGATTCTTGGCCTTCCTTAAAATCTTTGAACTTCAGTAAAGTGTTGTTTTATGGAATCAGACTATTCTATAATTTTCTTCGCTCGGTAGGTTTAAACCACTCTTTCGAGCTACAAAAAAGAATTTTATCTAGATATAAGTGTCCGGTCTTTTCGAGTTATGGTCAAGTACTTTGTTAACACGAAACAATAACGTCAAAAGAAGCGCCCTGTACGATTATAACATTTGCAGAGTAAGCTGCACCAAGAGTAACAAGTTGTACTTACCTTTTGTTTGGACGAAATATTCTAGGTTGTCAAAATTTCGGTAGCTCCTGGTAATCGATGCAAGTGAGTTCCATACGGTTAACGAAGATTGTCGAAGTCTTCCAACTGAATACAGTATTGATGAACTTCGCTGAACCAGTCACCAAAAATAACAATGACACAGTCGACCAAATGATTTGAAAAAAATCGCTTAAATACACAATACAGCGATTACGGTCTATCCAAGAACAAATTATTCCCAGCAATTTAACAAATACTGCAACAGTAAACTGTCAAAAGTGGAAAAACATGTTCGTGGAAGACTGCTTAGCTGGATTTGAACACTACACTCTTAACGAGAATCCTTTAGTGTTAAGGTGGTAAGACTGCAGTTCACGTTGAAATATTAAATTTACAAGTGGCGTTCCACAGGTGTCCTAAGACATTTTTGTTTTTGTCTTCAGACAGGCTTGCTGTTCAAATATCGGAGCCGATACGAAACGTCGATGCCAATCCGACCTGTTTCCGAAGGAGAGAACTGCAATTGGACTTAAACCGTATTCAAGACTGGTCGCATCTGACTTGGATATTACTAAAGCAAGGCTAACAGCGCGGCGTGCCCAGTGTTGTCACACATCTCACCGTAAATAAAATTTTACTACATCTCTTAATAAATTGCAACAGTTTCTCGTTTTCATGATTTTTTTTGCACATACAGGTAGTAGTATGACGCGTCCGATATGGCCCGCCACCCAGATCTGACGGCTTTAGTTATTACCAATCAACCCCATCAAGTGTTCAGTTCTTCATCTTGGACGCTCTAATCCACTTAAGATCTACTCAATAAACAATTCGGCCTGTTGTAACATCACAAGTTGACTTTGGAATTACTATCTCTAGTGATCTGACGTGGTCACGCCATATAAATTCGAGTTGTACAAAAGCAACTGGTATATTACACCAATTTCGAAGAATTTTTTCGTCTTCAGATACGGCAACTACAGTGAATTTATACAAAACTTACAATTAGACCGATATTGGAATATGGTTTTGGTGTATGGTGTCCAATTCTCGTTGGAAAAAAATCAAATTGACCAAGTGCCACTAGACTACCCTATGGAAGACTAAGACCGACTTACGAAGAGAGACTGCGTATTTTTTGAACTGATTCCTGAGTGCAAAAGTCTGAAAAGGGGTGATTTAGTATTAACTTATCGAATTCTTCACATGTGTTCAGTTGATTTAAAGGATTTATTTCAATTAAATTCTGAGCCTCGACTTGACTCGAGGAGACGAATTTAAACTTGTTAGGGAAAATCTTAGGAATACATGTAGACAGGTTTTCATTTCTAATCGGGTGTTTACTACTTGGAATAATTTGCCAAATGAGATTGTGTGTTCTTCTTCAATTAATGTATTTAAAAATAGAACTGACGAGCTTATTTTTAATGTATAAAATGTACATCGATGTATTATTAATGTATTGTAATCTCCTCTCACTACATTTTCTTCGTTTAGATCAGTTTTGTTGAGTTTATAGGTTTTGTACCTTAACTCTGTACTTTTATAATAATAATAATAATAATAAAAAGAATGACCTGGGTCTTTGGGAAAGGTATCGGAGAAAGTATTAATTTTGAATGTATTTTTTGGTGTTGTTAGCAACGTGGCCTCCTGCTGACAATTAACGAAACACCCCTCGTACACGCCGTCTGGAGCCGTACCAAAAGCAATTACCTCCGCGAGACATTTTAATATTTTAATTAGGCACACCGTACCGTACGTACTGGAGAGAGATGCTAATCATAAACTAAATTAATAGCAGTTATAATAATTTGGCAATTAATAATCGAGATACGTATCTCCTCTGTGAGCGGGTCGTTACGGGGAACGCTGATGGCGTTTAAAATAGTAAACGAATTCAATTTGAAAAAGCTGAAAACTAACAACATTAGGCACGGAATACTCACCGGGATGACGGAGGCGCCGTCGTCCTCGTCGGCCCCTGCGAACAAAACACAATACTAAACAAAAGAGCATCGTGTATAAATTAGCGACCGACTAGCGATAACATCGCCATAACGCTAAACGCACTAGTCACGCCGTTTTTATTAAGGAATACATCCAGGTAATTTGTCCGGAGGTAACCTCGTGTACATGAGTGAAAAATTGTGGAAGTGTCCACATAATGTTCTTTAATTCTTTACAAAAATGCGAGGTTTGGGCCCTCGATGTCGATCGAAAATGGATAGACCATTTTCAAGTCTAAAAATATTAAAATGTTTGAATATCCAGCGCACAGTGTTCCGAAATATTATAAAAGCGGAAATAAATGGATTTTTTTTAGTTACCACGAATGCACTGCATTATGCAGATGATTAGAGGATAGACCCGGTATGCAACAACAGTGCAAAGTTAACCCCTTGACCGCCGAGAACAAAGATCTTTTTTTTTTTCGACTTGGCCCAAACTGCCGGAAAATCACAAATCTTTATCCTATTAGTAAATGCTCCTAAAATGTAATCAGCATGTTTTCCTATATTTTTGGGAATGCTGAACATGATTCCGGGGTTTATTGGATTCTATTTTGCACCCAAAATATAATAGAGCTCTAAGGAAATGACGACTTTTCCAGTTTTTTAAAAAATCTTTGTCCTCATACAATCAAGTTAAGTGCCGTGCCGCATTGTGTTATTTTGACAAGATGTATCATTTCCGAGGTATTTTCACCCACTGAACATTATTGTGTTGTCAAAAGTTGGGCCAATTGCTTTTAAACGCCAATATTGGGGGAAAATTGACCCAAATATGACTCAATCTATGACATTTTTCTTTTTCCAATAGATATATCGCATCTCTATTTTTCACTCAAAAATGATCTTGATTTATTATTTGGAATGAAAACAATGTGACTTTCGTTGATGATTGAGGTGAAGATTGGACTCAGTGCGTCCAAATATGTCGGAAATAAAATATTGGAAAACTGTAGATTGAGAATTTATGAGGTGATTCAACGACAAAATTTAGACTTTATGATAATTTGGCGTGTGCAAGACAAATAGAGATAACACCATGATGATCAGTGATTCAAAATACGTTGGAAATTATGTCTAGCTAAAGTAGCAAAATGTCATAAATTGAGCCACTTTTGGGTCAATTTCCTTCCAAAATTGTCACTCCGGAAGATCTAGGCTAAATTCTGACAACGCCATGATGTTCAGCGGGTCAAAATACGATTTGTCCAGTTAAAGTTGTCGAAGATTCTAAGTTCGGCACATTTCAAGAAATGACCGTGGCAGTCTAGGGGTTAAGGTAGTTTGAGTGTGAGGTTTGTCTGCGTTAGAAGAGTGTTTTTTAATGTTATTTTGAAATCCGGCTGCCATCTGTTAAAACAGTTAACTGACAAATTTCCCGTACCAGAGTGAATCTTATGGTGGTACTTCACTTGGCGTGGCGTATTTGTATTTGAGTATCGCTGTATTTGTCCAATTTTTGATGTATTCGCAAATATTCCAAACATGCCATCCACACATATATCAAAATACTACCAAATATGTTTGAATATTTAGAACCAGTGAATACAGTGACGGACCTGTTGACAGCGACATCAGCTTATTACCTGAATGCTTCTTATTACCAATACATGTTAAATCTACATAAGTACAAAGTTACTAAAAGACCATGACGAACACGGCGCTGGTGGAACCAAGTGTGGACGGTTACCGCAAATATTCGCCTTATTTGACTTCTTTGATGCGTGATTGAAAACCGACAAGTCGACGGAAACGCGTATTTGCTGTTAGCGCTATACGCGTTATTTGTACAAATAAAGCAAATATAGCGAATAGCTTCCCTACACATCGCCGTTTTTGGGCAAATACAACAAATGTACGAATACGCTACGCCAAATGAAGTGCCGCCATTAAGGTAAGTATATTACATATAAATATTTAAACATTATTATCCACGTGCATTCGTTAGCTAAACCATATGACCTAAAAAAAAGTTCCGCGAGATTCCGTCGTAAGAGTTATACCAGTGATCCTAGGAAGTGTCATAGGCATCATGTGCCTATGCCCTATAAATATTTTGCCACCGAATGCCAATGTGGCATACAGAAGGCTTCAAGTATGTTAATGTCAAACTAGAACAGAGCACACAATAGTAATTACTGACTTCGTGAAATGTTGAAATTAATAACAATGGGACTATACTATGTTGGAAATTAGAATTAGACTAAGATAAATAAGACGTTTAGTTAATTTAATTATTTTAGTTATTTAACTAAGTTAAAATAATGTTGACTTTCATCGAAAGCAGTCCTATGCGAAGTATATATTGTTTTTAAAACATATTTTATATTTAATTGATATAACTTTTTGAAAATCTACTATTTGTTCTAATACTTTGAATTCATTTTCAGTTAGGTATAGATATGAACTACTTCACTTCCGCATCGGATGCTGAATTTTCACCTTCGTTCCAAATGAGGAGTGTTGTCCAAATGTGAATATTACATTAATGACAAATCACAGATTTCCTTGTCTCTCACTTGCTCAAACTATCTCGATCTAAAATACTCTAAAATTACATATATAATACATAGGTAAAAAAAATGAATTAGATTTTCTGGCGTATGAGGCCATATTCCACAAATTAAAAAACTGAAACGAAATCAGTATATAAAGACGGAATCCCACTTACACAATATGCTGCTGCAATTTGATGCCGCCACTCATTGTCGGCATATTTTTAGATTTACACTATGCAATTTCTTGCATGACAGTGAATGAAATACGTTTAAGGTAATAAATTGCATAAGTAGAAATCGGTCTTTATATGAATCGAATTCAAGCTTAATCGCAATACCTAAATAAATCCAATATTAATGCCAATAATAAAAACAATTTAAAAACTGTACAGCCTAAGATGAATTTATAATGGTTCTGTTGCATTTAAATTACAGATTCGAAAATTTCCGCTTCTTTCGCATCAGCGTCATAGAGGGAAAGTATGTATTTATAACATCCGCAAAAAAAAACAAAAGCCCGTAAAAATATGTGCCTTTCATGCTCTCAGACTGCTTTTGGGATACGGTAACCGTTATCAAAATGTTACCTTCACAATTAACTACTTTTATGTATAAATATATTAAGAATTAGACAACGGACAACAATTAGTATATTACGTATTTTAAATTACTGACCACTAATTTTATTGGATTTATGGAATAAGGTTTTTATTTTATATTAGTCTGGATTTTTTTGTAATTTTAGGACATTATATTAAACAAATTATTGGTGTAAATAAATATAATCGAATAAAGCAATTATTTATCTTAGATTGAGTTATGAGGCGGATGAGAAGAACTGATTGAGTTATGAGGCGGAAATTATAACTCGGACACACTGTACATAACCATAAGACAGATTTGTCAGTTAAATAAAGGAACTAATATCAATAAAATATCGTAAAAACAAAGTAAAAAAAATGCTTCGTACAATAAAATTTACATACATTTTCTTTAAAAAATGCAGCTATCCTTATTTTTCGGGTCACTATTTGCAAATCTGCAGTTATAAGTTCCAAATTACAAGCAATGTATCCAATACAGTCTTAGATTCAACCGCGTGATTACTGTCTTCATAAAGAAATAGTATACGATATGTGGGAAACTAAAGGTCTTGTCCTGTACGAGGTGTGGCTATTAAATAACCGAACTGCTGTCACAACACTTTTTATTCATTACCAATTACAGTAGCAACTTTTTCGCCTTCAATGTACTCCCTTTGGCGATCTCTACGCCGATCTCTACACTTTTCCATTGTTGAAAGCAGTGCTGGAAGTCCGCTTCTGTCAGCTGGTTCAGAACCTCCGCCGCTTTTGATTTAACCGCTTCCACACTTTCAAATCTTGTCATCGCAAGTAATCGCTTGTCTAACAAGCCTGGATCAGTGTCAATGTTGTTTAGAATGTCAGCGCAAATGTTCATTCTTGATTCCTTTTGCTCGGGAGTGAGGAGTTTTGGCACCATTTTTGCACAAACTTTGCGCATGTTGAACGATTCATGCAGAAGTTGGCGAACACATTCTTTGTCGATTCCTGTTATTCCGGCAAGCCATCGGATGGTTAGACGGCGACGTTGGGCGCGGATCGTCTTCGGTAGTTTCACGTCAATCTTCAAACTGTTTAAACTATTCAAACACTTGTGTGCGGGATCAGCTTTAATTCCCGTACACTTCTTTTAATATCGCATAAGCTTCTGTAAAAGTTTTCTCCACTTTAACAAGAAACTTGAGATTAACCCGTTGCTCCATCTGAACACATTTTTTCACTGGTGCCTAGACTAATTCACACGACTGATGACCCACTGGCTTTTCCAACGAGCTCAGAAAGGGAAAGTATTACCAGACAGAGTTCTGTTTAAACTTGTTGCGACACGCTTGCAGCGCGCTGGTAGCAGCATCAGTTCGGTTATTTAATAGCCACAAATCGTATATCGGTTCGATTCCTGATTTTTTTCCAACATATTGACGCCTCGTATGACTTTCTCGTCTAAAAATTGTCAAAATAATTGCAAAAACAGGACAGAATTTCGAGTTGGGCGTTCCGGTTTCGGAAATGTCACATCGAGGTACAAGTATCAAGTCTTGTATGAATCCTGTATAAATGTGGTGGTCAAGGGGTGGAGTGAACTGTTTTACCAGATATTAAAACAAAAACCTTTTATGCGTTTTGTTAGATAATATAATTGTTCCTTTTTAAATAGGGCATATCCAATCCACATTAACCAAAATGCCCTCGAATATTTTTCCCCATTATTTTTTCTTACTATTTTCGTCTGAAATCCATAAATAAACTAGTAAGATTCCGAATCCTGTCCAAAATAAATCTTGGGCAATATGGCGGGGAAATTCATTAAAATAAACCAACAGAAGCTGAAAGATATTAAATTACTATTTTTGTTCTTTTTTTCCAACGTCGAACAGCAAACACGATTGCGTGCACAATAAATAAGAAGATAACTCGAATTATGACTGCCATGACACCGGACGGCAATACGATACAAGTAAATCATGATTTTTTTTTATGTTCGACGCATAAGTCAGAGTCGCTGATAGAATCAGTTGCTCGTATGCACATTACGGCGGCGTGTACAAATACAAATATTTAATTTGTATTTGTTCCATGTTGAGGCCGGGTCGTATAATTTAAGTAAATAGAAAGGGACAAGTAGGTACTTGTAGTCGGCATAAAATGTGGCGTTTAAACGTTTATGAATTTAGCGCTCGGACGGCAAACGCGACTGCGGATATTATTTAAATTTATGTATTTAAGGTGGCACGCGATAAAGTTCTGCTTAATGGATTCCTTAGGGTACAAAATAAGAAGGTTTATGTTAATGGTGGTTCGAGGGATGATAACACTTTTGTAATTAACTCGTGTTGTAATTCGTTGGCAACTGCAAATAGCAGCTCTGAAAATATAATATAGATATGTACAAATAAAAATATATGGAAAAATTGTTATAGTATTGTCAGTCTCAATTTAAAACGATATAAAACAGCTGGACCGCTGTACATCTGCACCAACCTCGAACGCGTGCCATCCACAGATGTGCGTAACTTACTTTTTAATATACACCTAAATATCGTAATGTAACATGTGACACTATTTTGCAGACTTATTAACTAACAAATTATGACTGAAAAAAAAATTATTTGGTTTACCACAAAGTTCACAAAGGACCCCGCTCATTTCTTATGGGAAGTGGCCCCTCTTGATATGCGTTGTTCTTCTTGACCACATGATCAAAAGTTTTCGTGGGCACCAAATTCGAAAATGCACAGTTTTCCAGATATTAGAGGTTGAAATACCACTTTTCATCTTGACGCTTATAAAGTGTTTGTATAAAAAGTAATGACACTAACTTTGCAAAAAATAATTTATTGTGAATATCACTACAAATCATTAATACTCTTCAAAGTAAGTCCCTTGGCCCATCCACACACTTCTGCCAGCGATGTTTCCACGATTTGAATGCGACTTTGTAGGCGGATGTATTTTAAAGTTCGTGTCGCCATGTAGGATGGTTGACCTTTAAAAAATGACCTTTTTCCATTATTTTTTTCGTTGTATATTTCTACAATATGGCTTCAAAGTTGTACTTCCCAGAATTTCCCGGCAAATGTACTTGTTGTGGCAAAAAGCCACCTTGTAGATTCCATTTTTGGAAAAAATAGCTCGGCGGAAAAGCGCAGTCTAGAAAATAAGATCAAACTTTGGCTTTTATTAATGTTTTATATTATTTCAGGCCCATCAAACTAGTTGGAGTTGATTTTGAACAAAAGATGCCAAAATATGAAAAGTGATTTTTGGAAATTTTTTGGAGATATAGGGGGGAAAAAAGATATATTTTCACTGGACTTTTGAGGAGAAGTATAGTAAACCAAACGGCAGTTCTAGAAAATAATGGTATATAAATATCATAGATGCAAATCGCATTTATTTGCAACGTATTCTTCTTTTATTAATGTTTTATATTTATTTAATTTCAGGCCCATCAAACGTTAGAGTATGGACTCGGAGGAAGTTGTTTGATAATATGCAACAACAAGATTGCCCAAGAATTAATGAAAAGTTGAATTTTTCTGGAAAATTTCTTTCTTGGCTACGATGACTATAATGAGAAGGACAAAAAGAAATTAAACATAAATTTTCACGGTTTGAAGAAGAAGATATTCCAAGAGAGTTTGTTTTTTTTTTTATTTTTCTTTATTAATGTTTTATATTGATTTAATTCAAGCCCATCAAACGGGGGGGATTTTGGTGCAAATATGAAAAGTTGAATTTTCTGGAAAATTACGATCACTATAATAAGGCAAAAAAACATAAATTTTCACGGTTTGAAGAAGAAGATACATTTCTCAAGAAGATGGAAGTGGGTTGAAGGGACATTCGAGATCGAGAAGTAGTAAATCAACCCGGAAGACCCACACAATCATTTAGTGAATTAAGTGAGAGATCTAAACGCAGAAAAACTGAAAGCATAAGGAGCTCTACCGATGTGGAAATACTTACGCATGCTGTTCATCTTAAGCTAGAAACGTCTGGACAAGAGAGATGCTACTCATGTGCTTAAAGAAATAACTACCTCACCAAAGCGAGCTACAAAATATAAAAAAGCTTTTGCTAAAGTACTGCAAAAGGAAACCGAAATAATTCAAATAGCATATGCCAGATCTATATTATATGCCAGAATTCGCTTATTTGAAAGCCTGTTACATATTGCCCATAAATTACCAATAAAAAATGGAGACAAAAAATGCCTTGTCAACCAAAAGAAGGCGAAAATTCATAAAAGTTTTAGGACATAATTAGGTTAATTGTAGATGTCCCCAAGCCGGAATAAGGTAATACGAATGATGGTAATACCAGTAGAAGATTTTTTATCGACCCCTCCTTGGCAGCTGCAATAACTGGCATTGATAAAAATTTAATATAGTGTTTCAAAGTCATTCTTGAAACTATATCCAGTGAACATACAATTAGAAAAGTTTTCAGAATATACACAGAAAACTGCAGAACTTTATATACAGCTGTATCCATGGTATCCAATGACACCAACTACATTTGCATAAAATTTTAGTTCAAGGGCCCACTGTGATAGAACACGCAATACTTCCCATAGGACAATTGTCAGAAGAAACAGCTGAAGCACGTAATAAACATTTTAGATTATTTCGCCAAAATTTAGCAAGAAGTTTTCAAGGGTTTCTTGCAATCGAGATGTAGTAGTAGATATATGTTGCAATGTAGATGTATATGTAATGGATAGCTTTTAAATTCTGACTCGCTATTAATTGGAATGAGGCCAATACCGAAGAAAAAAACACAATTATTTCTAAAATAAACCTTAGAAATGTTACTTCCTGAGGAACCCGGCGAAACACAAAGACACCGAGGAATGTGATAATGAAGAAGTAAATGCCGTTTCTGAGTTGTCTTCTAATGAAGAAAGCTCAGGATTTTGCTGATCTATCGATTTGTATATATTGTTATTTATTTAATGAGTAAATAAACGTACGTAAATATTAAAAAATCTTAGTTTCTTAGTGTTTAAAAATGTCCAATATAAAGGCAAAAAATTAATTAGGTTACTTCCAGGGCCTCTAAGTACAAAAAAATTGTTGGCCGCCCAAATCGATCAAATACCCCACTGCGCCTTTTCGAAGTTCTCCCCACCACCAGACCCGCCAGCAAGAGTGCCGGGAAGTACAGTCGCGTGAGGAAGAATGAGTCTTGTTACTTTTTATACAAACCCTGTAGCATATACGAGTATTGTTATAATAAAACGTCATCAACTCTGGCTATGACGAGTGTTTAGATGGTATGACTAACAATAAATGAAGTTGCAGCTGTCAGTGTCAAAAGTATTAATGGTAATACGCATTTACTATTCTTTTTCTTGATCTGGTTACTCATTATGACAAGATTTAGGTATTAGACATACGCAATTGCTTTATAATGGTCATTGGTTGTTACTGTACATATAATCTGACTTAGCAATCGAAAAGTCTCCACACTGAATCAGGTACCAAAAAAATACCCAGAAACCAGAGAACTCTCCCGGTTCATTATAACAATATATGCTACAAACGTCAAGGTGCCGAAAAGTGGTATTTTAGCCTCCAATATCTGGAAAACTATGCATTTCTGAACTTGGTACCCATGAGAACATATGATCATGTGGTCAAGAGAGACAACACACTATATCAACCCCAGCCAATTTCACCGGGGGCCATTTCCCATAAAAAATGAGGGTCTTCTAACAAATTAATTTAAATTAAACAAACCTTATCTCTGGTTTCTAGAGTCTGGTGAAATGATAGATAAATATATTTATATTGTCTCTTCGTTTGAATAAGAAGCAATATCCATAAAGATAATATTTGTTAGAATATTAGATAACAGCAATTTAGCGAACCATTTTCATGTCATGTCTTCACGATAGCAAAAGACTATGTTACGTTTTTGGTTGACAGGAGCTGTGCGTTGAGTACGAACCCATTGTCAGTTCCGGCGTGCAGAATGAGGACACGTTTTACCCTTAAACATAGCGTATTTAAACATGAAATGTTTAACACGAACAACAATGAACAAAACTCTCTATTAAGCGTGCTAGAAGGAGGTCCCTAGTGTCCATTGTATTCCTCTGACGAAGAAATACGCCGTGACTCTCGTTCATTTTTATTCATCGTCAGATATATCAGATATATCATACTGATGCGACCTAATAAAGTCGAAATCCGCATCTATGATTTCTGATGGCGTATAAGAGTGAATGGGAATTGTTCTCATTGCACTTTAGCTTAACAGACCTACCATCACTGGCGTGGTCCCGGAAACGATATCTACCGGTTGCTGACCTTATCAGACTCACTGGATACGACCCACTGGAGTCCTATTTAGACGCGCTAGAGGGCAGTCCCTATAATGTCACCACTTTAACAATAACTTGAGAAATAGTTAAGCCACTTTTAATTGAACCACTGCTGATTTAACTGGGAAAAAAGACGTTATAGAGCCTATAAATAAATATCAAAGTCCTAAATTACTTTGTCATAAATGTTATTATATTTATATTAACTATTTAAACTATCAAGTTTACTATTTTACCAACAAGCCAAAGATAAAGACACTTTATGGCAATATATGTGATTAAGATAGCAACAACACAACATTCAGAGTCCCTTAAAAGGAAAACTAATTAATTTATAATAAATTAGAAGTAATGAAACGTTAATTATAAATCCAACTGGAGATTAAAACACTAGTTGGCCGGAAACAGGAAAATATTTAGATATTAATTACTCTAAGGCGTTCATATGGGTACAGGCATAACTTAAAACGAAATACGTATGTATAACATCTTGTACCGAACAATTTGTATGGTAATTATATAACGACTAAGTAGAACGTGTATGTCTTAATGTCAGTTAAAGATCCTAAGCATGAGGGTATTTTCTGTAAGACGAAAAAAAATCGACATGAACTACAGGAAACAATTAATAATAGACGGCCTTATCCAACTTATCAAATTGTATACAATAATTTATAAACAGTACGAAGATGTTGTTATACAGAAGATAAAATCCAAGATAAAATTGTATCTAATATGTATAAAATACAGCTAGAAGGAATATACTATTTTGCATAAAAATATCCAGTTCTAGTAAGGAATACCCAAAAAAGAAGAGGAAAAATAGAGCTTGATTGTTAATAGGCATCATCGTCAGTTTTAATATTCAGTTAACCAGCATTTTCTAATTCACTCACCAAAATTAAATCTTAGTTGCGAGTAACATTCACAAATATGTAATCTCATATTTTATGTGATAGATTTTATTATCGATCGTTCTATGATATCTGATCATATTCATCTTCATCTGATCTGATTAAGGCAACTCATCATTATTCTAATCCCAGGTGGTGGACTTAATCTGGAACTCCAGCAGTTAGTGAATGCACAGCAGATAATACAATGAATGTACTCGACAAAGCAGCGATGAGGACACAGAACAAATTAGGAAACCAACCGAATTGAGAACCGAATCAAATATGAAATACACACTATTTAAATCAATACAGTAGATCAATTTAGAATTAACATACAAACAGGAAAACGTACAATAGGAAACGACTAGTAGTCGACTAGTAATGGACATAGCAAAAACAATGTCTCTCGATGACAGCACAAGAGATTGTATGAACACCATAAGAGAAACAAGCAACAAGACAATTAGTACAGCCGACAATAAAATATTGTTTCGGCATGTTTCTGTAGATAAAGACACAATGATAAAATAAGAGATAAGTAGTCACCGATTCAGGAACTTCACGGATTTCGAAGTTAAACCAAGATTTCAAGAGACCAAAGCAAAAGATTTGGATACATACAATGATACAAAACCCTTCGATATAAAAAAGATGTATACTGACGACCACGAATTGCACGAATAACTGTTTACAGTTACCCCCACTATCCATAACACAATTTACTTAATTGCATACATACAATTTATAACAGTAACAATTGCAGAATATTAGCAACAATATAAAATTAGGGTTGTATGTAGATAAATTCACTTAAATTTGACCAAAAAAATCAGCAGTTAATATCCACCTATGTCTGTACAGTATTAGTTTTTACAATTTGATTAGGTTATTGCGAGTTTATCATTGAAATTAGAAAATCAGATAAAAGTTATAGAGTTTGCACTGCATAAATTTTTATAACGCGATATGAGAAAAAACAATTGAACATCAGAAATCGTAAAACTAAATCGAGGTAGTTTTTCTTTTAAATAGAACACCCTCTGTATTATTGCTTATTCTAATTCCTTGAATTTTTTTCCTGTTCAGATATATAACATGTCTATGTTAGCCTCAGCAGGTCGCGACAGCAAACATTGTGGCGGGCACGTTGTATATCAGAATTTGCAATAATATATAGGGTGTCCCATTCAAAAAAAAAACAACACACAGCTTTGATTCAGTTTTATGATTTCTGATGTTCAACGGGTTTTTCTCATTTCGTGTTATAAAACTTTATGCAAAACTCTAAACTTAAAACTCTTTAACTCTAAAACTCTATAAGCGTAAAAAACTGAGCTGAAATAAGTAATAAAAAAACTAAAAACAAAATAAAAAAAGCCAACAACATAATGCCCAAAACGAATACCCTACAACCTTTGTTATATACGAGGTGTGGCTATTAAATAACCGAACTAATGTTGCTACGAGCGAGCTGCGAGCGTATCGCGACAAGTTTGAACAGAACTCTGTCTGGTGATACTTTCCCCACAATGAGCTCGCTGGACAAGCCAGTGGGTCGCTCAGTCTGACTGTAGCAGACGTTTGAATTAGTCGACGCACCAGTGACAGTGTTCAGATGGAGCAACGGGTTAATCTCAAGCTTCTTGTTAAACTGGGGAAAACTCTTACAAAAGCTTATGCAATGTTAAAAGAAGTGTATGGGAATGTATGTTTATCCCGCACACAAGTTTTTGAATGGTTTAAACGGTTTAAGAGGGACGTGAAACGACCGAAGACGATCCGCGCCCCGGACGACCTTCAACGTCAAAAACGGACGAAAACATTGAAAACATTTATAAATCAATCCGCGAAGATCGTCGTCTAAGCATGTGTTCGCCAGATTTTGCATGAATCGTTCAACGTGCGCAAAGTTTGCGCAAAAATGGTACCAAAACTGTTCACTCCCGAGCAAATTGAATCAAGAATGAACATTTGCGCTGACATTCTAAACAACATTGACACTGATCCAGGCTTGTTAGACACGGTAGTTACTTGTGATGAATCGTGGTTTTTCTACTTACGAAAGTGTGGAAGCGGTTAAAGGAAAAGCGACGGAGGTTCTGAACCAGCTGTCGGAAGCTGACTGCTTTCAACAATGGAAAAGTCGAATGGAGCGGTATAGAGATCACCAAAGGGAGGGGAAATTGGTAACGAATAAAAAGGGTTATGGACAGCAGTTCGGTTATTTAATAGCCACACGTCGTATACATTTAACTATTCGATAGTCCGAATTAGGTCTGGCAAGAAATTGTTCGGATGAAAAAAAGGTACCAAGCGAAACATTTTCGGAGACCTCGGTGCCTAAAAACTGCTACGACTTGTACCGATTTCGACGCGTGAAACGGCGCTCTCCAGAAAACCTTCCACACCGAAGTCACGAGCGCGATGTCGCTTTCCCTTCGAATTCCCTCGCGGTGATGCGTACGTTCACGAAGTGACGTTTAGACGCCGTTATTCGTCGGGAAAAAAATTCTCTTCCATCGCCGTCGCGCGGCAAATCCTCGCCGCAGGCCGCCGAGATTCCACGCTATCTCCCTTGTCCATCTCTATTGTGTCGTACCAATAACATGTAGTAAATTGAAAAGATTATAAAATCAATTGCCTCCACGGCCGTACCACGTTTAGGTGACAGCGAGGCGGCCGTGCCCCCCAGCGAGGCGTCCACCAAAAAAACGCTGCCACTTATAGGTGGTAGGTGGCAGGACCGGGACGGTCGGGCGGGGGGTCGGGTCAAGATTCCCGCTACGCTCCTACGTTGCGACATTTTTATATGGTGGTGCGCCGATTTGCCTAGGGAGGCGGCCCGCAGTGGCGGCTGGTGGAATTCCAAATTCTGGCGTCTTCATAACCTAGCATGGGTTACTAAGATAGATATTATTTTCTGTAAGTTCTGAAATATTATGGATCCCCTCCTCCCCTTTAATTTGATTGAAATTGTTGGAAAAGTTTTTGGTAAAACTTTGGAAAAAACAATATCCGTTTATTATGCACCCATATACAGTGTGGAACCGCCAAATGGAATACATTCAGTAGCTCCATTATTATGCATTTTTTAAAAAATTCTGAGACACATCAATTTTCAATTCTAAAATGACATTGATCTTACGATATAAAAATGTCATCCTAAATTCAGTCACCCCCTTCAGGTAAGCTACAACCCCTACATTATCAAATTGGAAGTAGGGGCTTGTGATACTTCATTTGAAAAGTCTTTTCATTCTCTATTAAAAACTGCTATGGTTTTAATTTTATTGCAGAAATTAACAAGAAAAAAAGTTTCTCCAGTGTAGGAAATTCGTTAGATTAAAATAAAAAACAAATCATTATTAATGCAGCAGATGTTCAAAATATATGCCTCCATCATTTTGGCAGCATCCTAAAGTCTTCACGTTAGTTAACATCTGCGGGGTAATCGACCTAATTGAAAGTGTTATTCTTCTTCTCAAGTCAGCTAAATCGTCGGGTTTTGTTTTGTAGACCATACTTTTTACATATCCCCATAGGAAGAAGTCTAACGGCGTGAGATCAGGTGATCGTGCAGGCCATTCTACATAACCACGTCTCCCTATCCAGCGATTTGGAAATATTGTGTGGAGATATTGCCGGACATTGACTTCGTAATGTGCTGGTGCACCATCGTGCTGGAACCATATTGCATTACCTGTACGTTGTAGGTTTCCTTCAGCTGAATACAAGTTTGCCATCGTTGGTACAACATTATTTTGGAGCAGCGCTAAATACGTTTCTCCATTCAAATTGCCGTCAATGAAGAAGGGACCAATGATATTTTCTCCAATTATTCCTGCCCAAACATTAACTTTCTCAGGGTGTTGCGTGTGTAGTTCCCTTAACCAGTGAGGATTTTCTCTCGACAAGTAACGACAGTTTTGAAGATTAACATAGCCGTGAAGTGTAAATGTAGATTCATCAGAAAATAAAACATTTTCTATTTGTAAAGTATTGTCATCTATCATTCGCATCATTTGTTCACAAAAGAGAATTTGTCTATCAAAATCGTCTTTCGCGAGCTAGTTAGTTGGTAACAGTTTATATGGGTGCATCTGATTTACTGTCACTACGCGGAGAATCGAGGAATGGCTAATATTTAATGCTGAAGCTGTTTGACGACTCGATGCATGTGGCTTTTCTTCAAGCATAAGCATTACATCCAATTTCTGATCATCACTAAGTTTATTGGAAGGATTTTTCTTTAGCATGTCCACGTTCCCGAAACATAAAATTGACAAATAGTGTTACTTATAAAAGCTTAATTTTAATGTAACGAATTTCCTACTCTGGAGAAACTTATCTTTTTTTTTTTGTTAATTTCTGCAATAAAATTTATAACCATACCAGTTTTGAATAGAGAATGAAAAGACCTTTCAAATGAAATATCACAAGCCCCTACTTCCAATTTGAAAATTTAGGGGGAGTTACCTAAATGGGGGTGAATTTAGGGATGACATTTTTACGTCGCAGGATGTCATTTTAGAATTAGAAATTGACCTATTTCAGGATTTTCTTAAAAAATGCATAATAATGGAGCTACTGAATTTATTCCATTTGGCTGTTCAATCTTACACCTAAATGTATAGCCAAACGTACAAATCATATTAATAGGACACAAAGATTCATTAATTGAAAATAAGAAAACAATTTCAAAATCTTGCAACAAAATCTAAGACGGATTCTATGAAGAGAAACATGTTACTTGAACAAAACCTTGTTCTGTTCAACTGCTGAAATATTTGGAAAAGCGTAAAATTTTTTACTAGAAGGTGCTGGGGCTTTTGTTCTTGTTTCTTTTATTGAGTGGCAGTTAAAGTTTAAATGTGAACAACGTGCAAAGCCGTGAAATTTTGCTATTCTGGCACAAGTCTAAGCTAGAAAATCACTTCGGTAAAAATGAGGCATGCTGAAACTGAATTTTTAAATAATATTATATATGAGGGGGTACCCAAAAAAACCGAACAACAGGTAGGCATAGCGCAACTCATTAGTCCGCCTGTGTGTGATGTTCTCTTCATCCTAATGATTGTTTTTGCTAGCGTGTTTTGTTCTTGTTTGTGAAATTTTGTTTTCTACTCGGTAAGAAAGATGTTGAAACAGCTTACAAAGATGACGCTATGGAAAAAACTCAAGTGTACGAGTGGTTTGCTCGGTTTAAAAATGGAGCGATTGATGACAAACCTCATTCTGGTACGTCCATCAACTGCCCGAAACGACGAATATGTTCAAAAAATTCGAGAGCTTGTGCTCACAGACCGTCGACAGACAATTGAACAACTGTCAGAAATTTGTGTGTTATCTTGGACCTCGGTTCAGCAAATTTTAACCGAAGATTTGGGAATGAAAAGGGTTGCTACCAAGTTTGTTCCTCAGGCTCTGACTGACAATCAAAAAGAATGTCGAGTTGAAACATGCCGTGCTTTGAAACAACAGCTTGAAGGTGTCTACAAAAAATGTTTCGAACAGTGGAAGCACCGGTGGGACAAATGTATTAGTTGGAATGGAGAGTATTTTGAAGGGGATAAAGTTGTTTTGTCAAAAAATTAATAACAGGAATGTTGAGTTGAGGGTGATACCATTATTTATAAATAATGTTCAATAAAAACAATGAGAAGCACAATCTACAAAAAAATTCGTAAAAAAATATACGAGGTAAAAAATCAGACCTCCTACAATGGAATACCCTCAATCGTCAAGTAACTAAGTATTTATATTCTTGTTTTTTTTTAAATTACGGAAATTTTAATTGTTTTTTCCTATCAGCATTTCGTTTCTGAAGTTTTATCGGGTGTCCGGAAAAAAAGTTTAAAGATTATGAGGAGATTTAGTGATCGGGGGGTGATTCCCTAGTTCAAAATAAGAAAAAAAGTTCCGTGTCCGGAAATACCTTCAAAGGGAGCTACTACCCTGAAGGTGACGCTTAAAAGGTATTATTTTTTGAATTACTTCAGTAACTGGTTGAGACTGCATATGATATGGTGATGATTAGGATTTCCTGATCCATTTTCTTTGGAAAATGTCTCTTGTGTTATTTTCGAACAATGCACTGTTTTCGCGAGAAACGGGATTTTCCTAGGCTATTTAACGACTTGAATTCCATCAATACGAAATTCCGTAGGCTGTGAAAAACCCGTGGCAGATCTGCCAAGCTGACAAGTTTGTATTGAATTGTTTTGATTGTGATTAGGTACTGATTACTCTTTCAAAAAGTGGAAAAAGGCGTCACCTTTAGAAAGCTCTAGCTCAGATGAGATGCATTCCAGACATGTGTTCGTAGAAACTTTTTTTCTGAAATTTAGACCTATGAAGCGACTCTCCGGTTAAACGTTATATCGGACACCCTGTATAATAATAATTGTATCTATAAGACAACACAAAATTTGGCAAAAATCATAAGTGTAAGCATATTGTAAAAATATATATAGTATATATTTCGCAAAAGTTTTGCAACCTGTTTCCAAAATCTCCCGGAGGGGCCTAAAATGTTTGAACTCATTTTACCACATTTCATTTGAGTTTTTTTTTTGTTATCATGACACTCTTTTGTATCTAGTAGTCATCCCATAAAATATGACGTGGGTTCCATGCTTCTTGATGAAAATACGATAATTTAAAATTATACCAGCCGCCACTGGAGGCCCTGGCGCCAGGGTGAAGAATATATGCTAAACGTTTCCGGGAACGTCTCGAAAACTATAAATTATATTGACACCGCGTACAGTTAAGGATTTCGGGGTGAGACTGACCATGTCATGTGGTGCTCGACAGCTATAGGAACGTTTTAGATAAACGGTCCGAAATAGATAAATCAGCAAGAGTCGAAGTCAAAGCCAAATTTTACAGAAGTCTCGTAAGAAACGACCTACACACTGTAATAGATAGGAGTAGGTAGGTAGATATGAATCAAGCTGATATTCATGTAATAGATTGGGGCTGCGAGACCAAATTACCAGGTACAAAACATAGGTACTTGAAAAAAATATATAGGAGTTGTAGGGTTAATTTTCTCAAGAATGATTGAATCGATTTCGACGAAAGAAAATACATATGGGAGTCGATGAAAAAATTATAAAATCTTTGGATTAACAAGTACTAAAATATATTGCAGTAACAAGTACTAAAATATTTATTGTTTACACGATGTTTATTGAGCACTTAGGGTAGACTAAAATAGGGCAAAAGCATGTATTTTACTTATAGTTATTAGTTTTTCTGATAAGACAATTTTTTATCTGATATTTTACTAAAAAAGTAGCTACCATCGGCCTATTCCGCGGTAATTGATACCAAGGAGCAAAAAAAATAATTTTCGAATATATATGTTAAATAGAAAATTAACAGGTATTATATTCTCAATTTCCATAATTCAAAATAAGTTCATCAATATTTTCGCCGATTTTCGTAATATTTTCTTCAAACTCAAATGGTTCCAATTAGGTAGTGTAGTATAGAGAAAAAAACATTAAAGTGGCAACACTGTTTTTTGACGTAAATCACATTGACAGACCGCCATTTTCGTTTACTCTGGCTACCGTCAATTGTTATTATTTGTCGTGAAAAAAATTGAATTAATCAGGTACGTACAACTCATTTTATTGATAAAATTGTAACCGCGGGAAAAACAATAAAAATCACAGAACAGAAAATATCTAAAATCTTATAATACTAGTTTTAATAGTCTATATTAATAAATAAAGCCTCAAATTGTACTAAGCTTTTGTTTTATTTGTACTCGTAACACCCGTCACAAATCTTGTAACACCCGTCACAAGTTTTGCTTGCAAAAAAATGTAAAAAACAATATATTCACAAATCTCTTATTTAAATTATCAGAAATGAAGATCATTTATCTCTCTACTTAGCTATTCGTTTTGTTGCAAAAACTTCTAATCTAGCTGAACTCTGATGTTTAGCCAACAAGGTAGCATATTTTGCAAAAGTACAAGTAACACCCGTCACAGGGCTTAAACCTATTATTGCATTTAAACGCCTGAGTAATTCCTAATACGTTTTTGTTTTAATTAAAATATCATTGAAATGAAGGAATTATACTCAAAACGCGACAATTTTGTTCTAATTTAGGAATTATAACAGTTAGAATGCGTACAAATGTAACACCCGTCACCGCGGAATGGCCCCATCGTATACTATATTCAAGAAGGATATATTGCATGAAGATGGGAAGAGATACAAAATTGCTTAAATTGAGGAGAAATGCGTCTATACTGGCTATGGTACTGTAGGTGGCTATTCGAAAAATAAAAAAATATTTTGAAGAAATATTTTTTTGGAAATTAGCTATTTTGTTCGCTATTGTCAGCATTATGACAAAACAAACAAACAATTCTCATAGCGCTCTATTTAAGCTTTAGCAGATTATATTCATGTTCTGACTTTATTCGTGGTATTCGTGGAACGATCGATTTAGTTTTTTTTTTTAATACGGATTTAGAGTTTTTTATATACCTATATAATTCTTGTAGAATTTTCTATTCTAAATTCAGCCATGTATTCACATATGGTGTTGTATCCCTCCGTAATGATATAAAACAGGCAAATTGTTCACAAAAATCATAATATTACCTACACTTATAAGATTATGCAAACAAACGCAGAACGTTTCACGATTTCAATTTCAATATTATATTTAGATTTAGCAAAAAAATTAGACTTTTCAGGTCTTTTGTACGTCAGTATAAAATTGCTTTAAAAACAATGATGTGGTAAAGTTACATGTGTTGATTCACAAACACAAACACATTTCAGTCTTTGACATCGATGAAGGTCGCAAGGCTATGAGGAAAAAAAATATATCGCTAATGAAGGAAGACTGACTAGAATTATTTTGGATATACTCATATACAGAGAGTACGGTAAAAATGAAGCAATACATAACAAACATACAGGGGAGGTAAAAATAACACTAGTTCTTTTTTTTTTTTTTTTTTTTTTTCCTTCAGGAGCCGTCCTTGTACTATCCGGTTATACTGCAGCCTCTTGGGCTTTTTGTATTTTCTCCTGTAACCGGTTTACTGCACCCAGTCTAAAATCTTTGTTCCCTGCACTAATTTGTACAGGGTCATATCTGGCTGTGCAGTGTAATCTTCTGGGTTCCATAAAGGGTTTTCCATATATTGCTTGCCGTTTGCGATCCAAAGCCTCACACTGACAGAGAATGTGAAGGGCTGACTCCGTTTCCTTGTTGCACATTCTGCATCTTAGGTCTCCGTTGTACAGGCCCATTTTATTTAGGTGTTCTCAGAACAGGAAGATGTCCTGTGCGTAACCCTACTATAGTGCATAGTTGTTTCCTGTTCATTGCTAACAGTTGCTCGGCTACGGGTTTTGATGGTTCTTTAATGAATTTCTTCCCATGTATTTGTCTGGGCATTTTTCTCCAGTATTCTTTGTGTTGTTGTTAGACCCACTCATTAATATGTCCCCTGATGACGGTTTTTGCCACTCCAAGGGCCGGTTCGGGGCCAATATAATCTTCCGACGATCCATTTCTGGCTAATTCGTCAGCTTTCTCATTGCCTTCGATACCCTGATGACCTGGCACCCACATCAAAGTGACCTTGTTGTGAGTTGCCAGCCTTATCAGTTCTTCTTTGCAATCCCATACCAGTCTTGATGTCACCTTAGCGTTGCTAAGGGCTTTTAGGCAGCTTGACTGTCTGAACAAATTCTGATCCGCTTATTAATATATGCCTCTTATTATTGATCCTCAAACATTCGAGAATTGCACAGACCTCTGCCTGAAATACAGAGGTAAACTTTCCTAGTTGAAGACTCTCTTTGTGTTTATTTTGCACACAATAGATGCCAGCACCAGTTCCATTATCAGTCTTTGACCCGTCCGTGTACCAGGTCAATTCATTGATGTTTGGTCTATCGACCGTATTTCTGTCCAACTCGTTCCGATCTTGGATAATAATCTCGAAATTATTGTTGAATTGGTATTTTACAGTCATATGATCTGTTCTCATACCAAGTATGTTACTCGTCATATGATTCATTTAACGTACTGCAACGCTGAACGGTTTGGAAAGGTTTGCTTCCAGTTGGCTAAAGCTACTCGGCGAAAATTGTTGACAGTTGTTAATTCTAACCTCAAAAAAGTTTGTCGGTATTGGTTCGGCCAAGCGGAAATTTTGATAAACCAGATGAGAAATCTGATAGATTACGTAGGAAAGGTCGTTTTATTTCGGCAAAACAATAACGGAGAGTGCAATGGCGTTGAGGCAGGAAGAAACGCAAAAAAGGAACAATTAGGGGACGCGGCGTCGCCAGCCCGATTGCGTGGAACACTCAACATTAAATTGATAATTGCGTGCAACACAGCTGACCAATCATGTCCATGTAAATCTATGTTCTTCCTAGACGTTATTGCTATGTGTGTACAAAGTTTCAGACTTTTCTAATTATTCAAAACGTAGTTTTTATCAAATTTAATAGTTACGTCCATAAGAGCCCATGTTAAATTCCTTTTTTGATGATTTTTTTTCTCGCAAACTAGATGGTGAAAAAATTCCAAACAATTCTGAATATAATTGTATGACTTGAAGAATATATATCAACAATTTCATCAACTTTTAATTATTTTTGCAATTCCAGACGAACTTCCTTAAGATCATGAGAATAAAGAAAACACTATTTTAAAAAAAAACTGATGAAGAGTACCTTTTCTTTGAATCTGATTTCTGTCAAAGAATTTTGAACTTTTTGTTTTTGGATCAGTCCACTCCTGATATCCATAATGCTTTGAAATGACCCTTAATATCACTACTGATATTAAGGGGCAATTTTATGATACACAGAAAACACAAAAAAAAAATGTTAAAATCTACACAGAAGTATAAAAGTTTTTATCAGAAAAGTAAATTTCGGGAGGTACCTATTTTGGGACCGTACTAGAAAAAAATTATAAGAAGAACTAGTTTTCGTTTACCTCCCGTGTATGCTCCTGGAATATTGCCGCATACTATCCGGATACGCTGTAAATTTGCCAATTTACTCACCATTTCGTAACACATACGAAAAGACTCGCCAAATCCAATGCCCTTTGCAGTGGCCGACGTCAAATTAAATAAAAAGTAATGTATTCTATTTCCTACTAAACTGCTCTGTTAATTGTTTCATACCAATTTAATACTTCTCTCATCGTTCGTGTAGTTGTCACGTATACAAACCTTGCGCGGATTATTTAGCACGTGAATTTGTTTGTCACAAATTGCTTTCCCTATTGGTCTACACGCATTCCTGTCGTCATTTGTTTTCCGCGAAATTTACGGCCTAATTATAAATCGCCGTCTGTATTTGCGATGGGTAATTTACGACTTTATTTTCCCACAGGCACGGATATTTATAGTCGCCGTATAAAATCTACACCAATAAAAATTATTCCTGGATAAGGCAGTTTCTATATCAACGGGTAACAATTCTCGGCATACGTACCGTTATAAAATACTTTATGTATTGTATTGTATTTTGTTATTTGTTACATCGATAACAACAGTTAATCTTAAAATACCGATAGCTTCTCTTGAAATGGTACTATACACTACCGCGCTTGAAATGAGCCAAGAAACATTTGTGTCAACTTTATGATCGTCTGTCTAATTGTTGAATCACGCAACATAGAACTCCTGGTGTTTTTTGTTTTTTTGTAGGACTGTTTTAGCAGAAAAGGCATATAATTTTAGATACTTCCATCTGACTTATTATTAAGAGACATGTACATTAAATTGAAATTAAGTTTTTTAATTAGGACACAACACATTCCTTATAGAAATTGGGTGGAATTGGATGAATTTTTGATATGTTGTAGCTAATGTCTTCCCTATAAAAAGTCTCAATCGGCACAACCCTCAAAATTTGACCGTTTGACCTCTTCGAGGTCAAATTGTGAAACATGCCGCCTTTATTACGGATTATACTACTCAGCAGTTTTTTCCAATTGTTTTTTTAATTTTTTCTTATGTATAAACTATGAATGATATTCAAAAATAATTTTGGGAGCAAGCTTTTAAAAAAAAAATTACAGCTTATTTTCCGAACACGTTTCAGCGGTCCAGAACGTTCGGAAAAGCCACTCTGCTGTTTTATTGGTAGTTTTCTTCGGTATAGATGAGTTATATTTTAATTTCTCGAAATATACATATATAGATGGCGTTATTCAACCTTAGAGGGAGCTAATAGGCTACAACAGCCGTATTATTTATATGATTAAATCCGTTTTCAAACTATAAACGCGTTTTTCTCGAAACTGTTTATTTGTTAACTGTTAAATTGGCGTACAACGTAGCTAGCTAAGTTTTTATTCGATAAGACTTGAAATTTTAATTGTAGCTTCTTATATAGATTATCTATCGAAGTACAAACGATTTTTTGCGATTGATAAATAATCAGATTTGCAATAAATAATTTAAGATCGATTTTTTAAGACATAAACGAAAAAAATAAAATTGATGTCAATTTGCGAATTTTCAGAAAACAAAAACTTGGGTATTTCCAAAGAAAAGCTAATGTAGTTGTTTTTGTTTCTAAATAGTGTACGATGATTGCTACAGTGTATGCCGATTTCCTCCTCCAGGAAAATTTTGTTTCATGTTACCTGAAGCTACAACACCATTTTATAACTTTTAATGGAAATAAAAAATACTTTTGTATACATTAATATCCATAGAATCAAGCGTCCAAATTCCATTTTGATCCATTACATAGGTATCGAAAAAAAAAATCACAGAAAAAACTTCATTTTTCATGCCTGGGCAGTATAATCCCTTAAGACGCAGTCCGTTAATTTACCGTATACAATAATCAAGGTTATTATCTTATGTCGTTCAAATTATTTGGTCGTTCCTTATTTTGCTCTTTAACATAAGTACCTCCATAAGAAAAAAATCGCTGTTCGGGTAGTCTCGGCTAGTAGGGAGGGGGGGTAGACGCTATAGCAATTCCGTCAGCTCCCGTTAGTAATAAATAGGACATGAGCAAGAAAGGAGTGCACGTCTCCGTGGAGTAACGGATTATTATCAAGTTTTTGACCAAGGAGGGAGTGAATCCAACAGAAATCTTTGAGGAGATTGCAGGCACAGTTCGGGGACAATACTCTGTCAAGAACCCGTGTTTTTAGCATGGCACAAAGAGTTTTCTGGAGGGCGTGAAAAAGTCGAAAACCAGAGCCATGATCGCCGCCCAAGAACGAGCCAACATCTGAAAGAAGCCAACATCTCGAAGGTTCGGAATCTCATATAGGGCGATAGACCTTGCCGGAAATCGCCAAGGAAGTTAACATTAGTTACGGAAGTGCGCAACAAATCGTGACAGAAGACTTGGGATTTCACAAAATGTCCGCGAGATGGGTTCCGCGTCTGTTGTCGGACGAACACAAGCGACATCGGTCGGAAGTGTCCCAGCGACTCTTGACTCGCTTCCAGCAAGAGGGCGAGGCGCTTTTGAATCACATCGTCACCTGTGACGAGTCTTGGGTGCATCATTACACTCCAGAGTCAAAACAGGCGAGTATGGAGTGGAGAAAGAGCAGCGAGAGAGCGCCGGTGAAAGCAGACTCGGCTGTCCGCCGAAAAGGTCATGGCAACGGTTTTTTTTTGATCGGCGAGGTGCTTTCCACGTCGATTTCCTTCACAATCGACGCACGATTAATGCGCAATATTATTGCGAGCTTTTTTGGATGCCAGCAAAATTGTCATTTCGGAGGAAAAGGAAGACACAATCCGTCAAAAATATTATTCTTCTCCATGACAATGCCAGGCCTCATTCAGCACAGGTTACGAGGTAAAAATAAGACCAAATTGGCTGGGAAATATTGGAACATCCTCCATATAGTCCAGACTTATCACCTTGTGACTTCCACCTTTTTGGACCCTTGAAAGAAGCGCTGGGAGGCCAGCGTTTGGATAACGACCAAGTGGTGGAGAACTTTGTGCTCCAATGGCTACGTGAACGCCCGAAGAGTTTTTATGAAGACGGGATTTAAAAACTCCCAATCCGCAGGGAGAAATGCATTTCCAGAACGGGTGATTATGTAGAAAAATAATGTAACATTATAAATACTTTATAATAAACGTACACTTTTACAAAAAAATCAGTCCCGTTTAAAGATGCACCCTCGTATTTCAGAACGGCAGAGGATGGAGCGTGCGTATACACTCCACAACAATAACCTTTAATGTATCCTAATTGATGTGGTTCAAGTGGTCAGTAAATTTTCAAGAAGTCCTCGACAATGGCTCGGGGCACCCACTTGTACAGCGCCAGCACGCGTTCTTTGTTCTTTTGACAATCCGTAGCGGGGCCTTCGTATTATACCTCGCGCGTACACACGGGCCTCGGATATTCCGTCTAACAACTTAATATCGGAGGACAAAAGTTATGGCCCTATTACGTTACAGCGCACATAATTATATTAAATTCATTCGGAAAATTCGGCATAACGGCTCCCAATTTATATTTCCCACAGCTACAATTACGCTTCTCCTCACCGTAACAGCCATAGGTTACTTATAATTACACAGGTCTACAAAATAAAAAAAAAAGTTCTGTCTTTGTAGTCAGACCCATCATTTCCTATGTATTTTGATGCACTGAAATCAAATTTGCAAAAAAAAATTTTTCTACTGCATCAGTTTTTTTCTACACCCCCATATAACCCTCATAAATTCTAATAGAGAAAATTTTTCGAAAAATTTCTTTAACTATTTTTTATTACCCTTATTTTGGTTTTTTTGGGTCGTTGATCACGAATCTGAAGTCAAGAATAAATTTCGACTTAATGACAGCTGTCAAATTTGACCAAAAAGTAAAAAATTGATATTAAATGCATATTCCTACGTTTTTTAGGGTGCTCATTACTATTTTGTTGTAGATGTTATATTTGTGAAGGAGCTACTTAGATCTTTTTATTTATATCTATTCCAATCTCTATCCCGAGCTAGCCCTCATTTTTTAACAATTTTCGAAAATTTTACTTTTATTCGACCTTGCCATGACCCTGTTGACAAGTACCATTTTGGACGTAAAAGTTGCCGCTTTTCAAATCCGGGGTCAAAAATAGTTGTTTCCATTTGAAAAAAGTTGTTTTGACCTTCAAATAACCCTCAAGGTCAACGTCGAGGTCAAAAAGGTTACGGTCGTACTTCCCCCCTCCTTGCCCAACAACTTCTGTATACAACTTTTTTATTTTTCCGCTTACCGGCCGAGTTATTTCCTATTAAAGGTTAAAATGGTCCACCCCGGTATAACAGTTACAAAAATCAAAACAAAAAAAAAGAACAAAATAGATATAAATAAAAATATCTATGTAGCTCCTTCACAAATATAACACCTACAACAAAATAGTAATGAGCATCCTAAAAAACGTAGGAATATGCAATTAATATCAATTTTTTACTTTTTGGTGAAATTTGACAGCTGTCATTAAGTCGAAATTTATTTTTGACTTCAGATTCGTGATCAACGACCCAAAAAACCAAAATAAAGGTAATAAAAAAATAATTAAAGAAATCTTTTCGAAAAATTTCCTCTATTAGGGTTATATCGGGGTGTAGAAAAAAAGTGATGCGGTAGAAAATTTTTTTTGCCAAATTTGGTTTCAGTGCATCAAAATACATAGGAAATGACGGGTTTGATTGCAGAGACAGAACTTTTTTTATTTTGTAAACCTGTGTTATTTATAGACCGAGGATATTATGAAGTTTATCGTGTTTGGATGCATACGAGGTGTGGCTATTAAATAACCGAACTGCTGGTACTACCAGCGCGCTGCGAGCATGTCGCGACAAGTTTGAACAGAAGTCTGTCTGGTGATACTTTCCCCATCAAGAGCTCGCTGGATAAGCCAGTGAGTCGCTCAGTCTCACTGTAGCAGTCATTCGAATTAGTCTACACACCAGTTACGAGTCGATAAAATGTTAAGTGTTCAGATGGAGCAACGGGTTAATCTGAAGTTTCTTGTTAAACAGGGGAAAACTTTTTTAAAAAAGCATATGCAATGTTAAAATAAGTGTACGGAAATGAATGTTTTATCTCGCATACAAGTTTTGAACGAAAATATTGAAAAAAGTGGTAAATCAATCAGCGAAGATCGTCGTTTAAGCATCCGAGGGCTTGCTGAAATAACTGGAATCGACAAAAGAATGTGTTCGCTAGATTTTGCATGAATCGTTCAAAATGCGCAAAGTTTGCGCAAAATGGTGCCAAAACTTCTCACTCCCGAACAAAAGGAATCAAGAATGAACATTTGCGCTGACATTCTAAGCAACATTGGCACTGATGATCCGCGCTTGTTAGACACGGCGATTACTTGTGATGAATCGTGGTTTTTATAGTCGAAAGTGTGGAAGCGGTTAAAGCAAAAGCGACGGAGATTCAGAACCTGATGACAGAAGCGGACTTCCAGCACTGCTTTCAACAATGGAAAAGTCGTATGGAGCGGTGTAGAGATCGCCAAGGGGAGTACATTGAAGACGAAAAAGTTGTTACTATGATTGGTATGAATCAGTTAGAAAAATGGCCGGTGCGAACTGAACGTCGTGTATGTGCTCTCTAATTGTTTGACTGTTATTCTGGTGTTTGGTGCCTAATATAGCCTGTGTGCACAGTGTGCATTAGACTAAAGTGCGTATTTATGGATAGGTCTGCAAAATCCAGTTAAACTTTGAGTGAATCACTAGAAATACTGCATTTATTGTTTTCATCTGTCAAAGGTTAATTCCTGTGTTGCTCCACCCACTTGTATTAGTCGATTTTCTACGCACTAACTGCGCGCATGAGAACTTAAGTCTGTGTTACATTTATCTTGCTTCTACCGTTTAAGTATACAGCTCGATGGCAAGTAAACAATTAAGATCAAATACTGGAGCATCTGGTTCCATCTTAGATGAGGCAATTCAACAGAAAATCATTACTGAAATATCTACGGCCGTTGCTATAAATCTGAAGCAGGATATTAAAGAAATTAAAAAAAGTGTGAGTGATTTAGCGACCAATATGTCAAACATAGCTGAAAAAGTAAAGGGACATTCAAAACAAATAGAGAATGTTAGAATAAAAAAACGATGCCATTGAACAATATTCCAGACATAATAATCTGCGATTTTATGGTTTTAAAAAGAAAATGGCAATGAGGACACAAATACTATTATAGTGGACTTCGTCAATAATAAAAATGGGACTTAATCTGGTCGCAACGGATATAGAATGGTCGTACCGTGTTGGTAAAGCAAACGATAGATCGAGGGCAATATTGGTAAAATTCCTATCATATCAGAAACGTTCACTGGTTTACCACAGCAAAGCCAAATTGAAAAATAGTGGAATCCACATATCCGAAGACCTTACTAAACTCAGACACGACATTTTAACGGATCTGAAAAATAAATTTGGTGTTACCAATGCGTGGTCAGTAGGCGGCAACATATTTTGGATGGAGAAGGGCGATAAGAAGAAATGTAACATTGCTATGTATTATGAAAACGCTCCTGATATGTAGACTTACTTCTGAATGCTTATCGTAACTTTTTATTTTCTATATACTTTTATTTTGCTAATTAATAGTTTTTATTATTATTATTTCTTCATTATCATTAGGTACTTTTTTTTCCCTATCTATATACTCTCAAAGGTTTTTTAATATGTAGTAGTATACATTATATTTTTTGTTGGAATACATTAGTTACTTTACCTATTTAGTTGTATGTACGGGTATATTATCAGTAAAATATGTTTTTTACAACTAATACTTATATTTTTTAATTATCGTTTAATACGGTTTTATTTTCTACATACCAACTCAAATAATGTATTAGTATCCTTATTAATATAGGTGTGTGAATTAGATAAAACTACGTTTTACATAGAGGGCATTTATATATACATAGTATGAGGTTTAGATTCGGACATATTAATGTGAGATCTCTGTTTACTGGTTTTAATGAACTATCAACTAAAATTTTACAGGAAGGATTTCAGTTATTCGCAGTTACTGAGAGCTGGTTAAATACCAATGTTAATTCAAATGTAGTTGCTATTCATAATTATAGTATTGTAAGAAAAGATAGAAGCACTGGGGAACGTGGTGGAGGGGTAGCTATTTATATTAGTAATGGCATTCATTTTAATTTAATTGATTTAGAAAACATTAATGAAAACAGTTCTCTTGAGCAATTATGGATTAAGTTCAGAAATAATGGTAAAACTTACGGTTTTGGTGTAGTTTACAGACCTCCCAAGTCTAATGTTAGTGAATCTTTAAACGCTTTAGAAGATAGTGTAACGTATATATTACCACAAGTTGATGAACTGATTTGTGTGGGTGATCTAAATATTAACCAATATAATATTTCTAACCCCGATGTTATTAAATTTAATTCTCTAATTGAGGCATACGATTTAAAACAAATTGTAAACGAACCCACAAGGATAACAAATACAACCGAGACTTTAATTGATATTGTGCTTGTTAGTAATCATATTTCTGTAAACGACATCAGGCTTGATGACATATGTGAAGTATCCGATCATCGTTTAATTTTTTGTGAATTAACTTGTATGAAGGATAAATCAAGACAATTTTTTCATACATACAGGGAGTTCAAATACTTCAATTACAATCATTTTTTGCACGATCTTAATAGCATCCCATGGGATACAATTTATTACAGCCACGATGTTAATGATATGTTAACTTTTTTAACAGTCATATTTTATTATTGTTTGATATACACGCTCCTTTACGAACAGTGAAGATTTCTAAACCAAAGGCTCCGTGGTTTACTGACACAATCAAGATAATGATTGCCACCAGGAAAAAAGCTTTAACCAAATATAAGCAAACTAAAAGTTTAGGTGACTGGGTTTATTATAAAAATTTGCGTAATGCTACTACAGCAGCAATTAGACGAGAGAAAAAGGCTTATTTAAATTTTGTTGTCAATTCTAAAAGTAGTAAGGATCTATGGCGTACATTGCATAATATGGATATTACACAATCCAAAAACAAAACAGAAATACCAGCACATCTTTCGAAACCAAATGAAGTAAATGATTATTTTTGTAATGTATCAAAAACACCAGTGTGTAATGAATTAGTAGATTATTATAATTGTAATACTTTTAAAGACGGTGAAAAATTTTCATTTAATGAGGTGACTGAAAATGAAGTACATATTGCGTTAAATTCTATTAAATCTGATGCGTCTGGAATTGATACAATTTCTACAAAATGCTTAAATTATGTGTTCCTGATCTGCTTGTCTATTTAACGTTTATTATTAATCAGTGTCTTATACAGAGTGTTTTTCCTGATATATGGAAGATTGCATTAGTAAAACCACTTTGCAAGATTTCCACTCCTCTAGTGTTTTCCGATCTTCGACCAATAAGCTTGCTGCCTGTAATGTCCAAAATTATTGAAAGACTAATGCATGAACAAATTACAAAATTTTTGAGTAGCAATTGTATTTTACCAGAAAATCAGTCAGGTTTTAGAGTAGGACATAGCACTACGAGTGCAATACTTAAAGTAACGGATGATGTTATCAGAGAATGGGATAAAGGGAATGTTACTGTACTCGTTTTGCTTGATTATTCTAAAGCATTTGACACGATTGACCATGGTTTGATGTTAGCTAAACTAAAGTTCTACGGATTTTCTGATGCCGCCTTAAATATAATGACATCCTATCTTACTAATCGCAAGCAGAAAGTAATAGTAAATACGGATAATGTATCTGAAACAAAATTGCTTGTTTCTGGTGTCCCACAAGGGTCAATATTAGGTCCATTACTATTTATATTATATACTTCTGATTTTATAGTGTTTTAAAAAAATGTCAGTCTCATTTTTATGCAGACGATACCCAAATTTATTATACCTTCGATCGCAGTCAAATACCTGAGTCCATAGATTACATAAATAGAGATATCTGTAACCTTGTCAACTATTCAAAAAGACACTGCTTAAAGATCAATGCTTCTAAATCAGCTGCGATCGTTTTTGGTACGGAAATATGTAGAACTCTGATTATAAATAATTCTAGCATCTTTGTGGCAGCAGAAAAATTAAATTTCGTAAATTGCATTAAAAATTTGGGAATACTATTAGATCATAATTTTAAATGTCAGCCACATGTGAATAACTTAATGAAAAAATCTTATTGTGCGTTAAAAAAATTTATTCCTGTCGTTATTTTAGCTTAATCATGATTTAAAAATATTGTTGTGTGAGTTGATGGTGCTATCCTATTTTAATTACGCTGATATTGTTTATGGCCCATGCCTTGATCAAGCAAATATATACAGAATTCAGAAAGTTCAAAACATGTGTGTTAGATTTATTTTTAATTTGAGACGAACTGATCATGTATCAGATAAGCTACGGACTCTAAATTGGCTGAATATGGAAGCTAGAAGGAAGTTACACATTGCTTGTTTTACTCATAAATTGATAAAAACTTCTAACCCCCATATTTAAAAGAACTTTTAGTCCCAAGGTATGCTGTGCACGATCGAGATTTAAGATACTTGGATACGCTCACAATCCCTCATCATGCCACAAGTTTTTAAAAAATCATTCACGTACTCTGCTTCTATTTGCTACAATTCAGTTCCTTCCAGTTTCAAACAACTCCTCAGTAGACTCTTTCAAGCTTAAGTATAAAAAAATATTTAAAAACCAGTGAACAGTGATAGGACGATACATTTTCTTTAGATTGTTTTTGTTTGTTTGTTTAATTGATAGCTGTAAGACTTAATATTAGGTATATAATAAATTGTGCAACTGGTGATGGTTGAGTAATCGAGCAGCCGCTGTGGCTGGACTCCGCCATCTGTTTGTAAATAAAGGCACGTTATTATTATTATTATTATTATTATTATATTGGTAACGAATAATAAGTGTTACGATAGCAGTTCGGTTATTTAGTAGTCACCCCTCGTAAAGCGTTTTCCCGGTACAGGGGCGAAATATATAAATTTTGAAAAAGACGTAATCGATTTATTTTCCAAACCAATTACTAGTTGTGCAGGGAAGTGCAGTTTTTCCGATTTTTAGAGGCGTTACAAGGGACAGGCGAGGTAGTGGATCATTTTTGTCTTTAACATGTAACATTTATTTCATATCTGGGACACTCTGTATATGAAGAGGCATATTAATTTGCAACTTACGGTAACTTTTTAGAAAGTATACTTAACCTTTTTCCTATTTTGCACAATAAATTATTGAGTAAAAAAATTGAGAACTCACAAGTATAGCACTTTTTAGCCTTAAGTATATCCTCGGTATCTCCTATTGCTATACGGGTGTACCAGGTGACACAAGATCAAGGTATACCTCTCTTTTTTCTTTATTTATTATTAAGATAACATTTTCAAATTTTCATCATCTTATAATTCATAACAAAACGACAAACTTTTGACAATTAAACGGCTTTTTTTCCTGTTTCTCTGGTAGTGCCACTTCGGTGCCAGTTCAGTGTTTTCAAATTCAACACCCTATATATTGTTTCATATTCGAAATACTCGAAATTTAAAGTGAGTGTTTAAACACAAAAATAATTATTTAATAATTCTTTAATTTTATTTCAAATTTGAATGTGTAATTCCACTCTAATAAGCCTAGGAGCATGATAAAAATACGATTGATGGTTGAGAACAACAGACTACATTCACATATTTTCTCCGTGCACTTCCTACAAAAACATTTCCATGAAGAAATGATAAGTATACATGAGGAAAATCTGCAAAGGAAAGACTGACTATACTGTTTTGTTCAAACATGGAAAGATATAAAGAAATGCCGTTAGTTATTGGTAAGAATAAGAAGCCACGATGTTTTAAAAGGGCGCATGTGGAAAAGTTGTTAGTGGAATGGGTCTCCAATAAGAAAGCCTGGATGACCTTGGATGTTATGTCTGTAAGTTTTGACAGCAAGATGAAAAGGGAAAAGAGAAATGTCTTATTTCTCGATAATGCAACTTCCCATCCAAATATCTCATTAGAGAACATGAAACTGATTTTCTTCCTCCAAATATCACTTCCTATTGTCAACCTATGGACCAGGGCATCGTTCGAAATTTGAAAATCATTTATAGAAGTATGCCTGTTAAAAGCCTTTTGGCATTAATGGAGACGGAAAAGTCACTGGAAATGGTGGAGAAAAATATGGTGGAAAAAAACAGTAGTTTTGGAAGAAAGTATCGCCTGTAATGGTAAAAAACTGCTTCATGATGTGTGGATTTGATATATGCGACAGTGATATAGGTGAGAATGATATAGAAGACAACCATTATCGTTTCTATTTCCGTTTTAGTCTTACTGATGTAGGTTTATGAATATATTCAATAACTGATGATTTAATAACTGAAAATCCAATTGTTTCTATTATTAATTGCATTGCTGAAGTCAATGATCCAATAGAAACTGAGGTTGAAGAAGAGGAACTTGTAACTACTATCACAAGTATTTTAGTAGCACAAAAGATTAAAAGATCTTGGAAACTACTTTATAAGTTCTTTATTGTTTCTTCTTGCTAAGTTCTAAGCAATTTAAATTTCTCATACTTATTAATATCACAAGCTCTTTTTGAATCGGAAATATTTAAAAATAAAATTAGTAGGGATGTAATATGTTTTATTTTGATATGCAAGTAGATATGTGATATATGTTTTTAATTTTTCCACATCTAAATAAGGGACACCGGATAAATATATACCGGACATTTTAAGATTCACCTTGAGTGTCCGCTCTTAGGAAGTTATACTGTAATAGTATAATTATTATAATTCTGTTAATTTCCTGCACCCTATTATAACCCTTCTGAAAAAATCTGCAAGACTTGTCGTATCTAACAATAATTATTTATTAAATGAAATGGTCAAAAACTAAACGAAATACCAAACGCATTGTAAATTTTATCCATTCACAATGAACACGTCCATTCAAATAAATATTACCCCGCGCTAATTTTATGGCCGCATATATAGAGGCGCAAATTAATTCTCCGAAATGTAAATGACAAAAACAACGAACGCCCGCTAGAAACTGACACGGTTCTGAATAACTGCTGTAAAATTTTAATTCATTTCGTGTATGCGCCTGAAAAGTTTATGATTTAGTGTTGTTTAATTCAAGTGGGCGAATATTAGCCGGATAACAAGCGTGTTGAATGTGTGGCGAATTTTTCCCGCGCGTGCAGTTTGCGTGTTCGGCCGTCCCGACGCGCCCGAGGGTAGCCCTCGACGCTGCGCGCCGAGAGCATTGTCTGCCGACAATAATGCAGGCTGGCCCCGGGTTTGACGCCCGACATAGACACATTGTGTAGGTATATCTACGTGCACATACGTTTAACTAAAATTTGATAAAACACCCATTGAAATTTTGTTTACTGATAGTCTACGTACATTATAGAGTAGAGCTGGACAGAAATATGAGCTGCTTAAATTTTAAAAGATGTCGTAAGATAAAACAAAAACGCCCATTAAGAGCCCTAACAACTATATGTTCGGACAAACGCATTTTTTCAAAAAAATTATTCACTGCCATGCAAAAATTTACCACAACGCTTTAAAAACCTAAAATATATAAAATTACATACATTAAGTTAATATTAAGCTGAAAATATTAATATATGATAATTAATGCAAGATAATATTATGCTGAAATTATTATTAGCCTGGATTTGTTATGAATTTATGGCCAAAAATGTAAAAATCTGCTAAAAATGCTGACAACTAAATGTTCGGAAAATCGAGAAACCTGCCCTAAAAAATAAATAAAAATTTGTCGTTGCCGCGGTAACCATTAATTTCACAATTATATGTATCAGTCACAGGCGATTTCTGGTAGTTTTTGCGAATATTCTTTATTTTTAAATAAAAAGGGGCCGTGGACGTGTGACTGATAAAAAATTACGGCAGTTCATTGTAAAAAAATACTGCAGTGGCAAAAAAAATCTGCGAAATTGCGGAAGAACTGTGCTTTGCAAAGTCTACTGTTGGGGACATACTAAGCATTACCGCGAGACTGGAAATTTGGATGTAAAAGGTAAAAGTCCTGGAAGACCCAGACTTGTTACTGAAAGGAGCCAAAGGTTGGTGAAAATTTACAAAAAAAGTCGACGGAACACCTTAAGGGATATAACAGCGAAATGGAATTCTGAAACAGGAGAAAGGCTATCCCGCGAATGTTGCAGAAAATACATTCATCAGTCAGGGCTCAGTTGTTATAAGGTATTACTATTTTATTTGTCAAATTTTCGTAAATTCAATTTTCGTAAATGATCGTAGGCTAAAAAAAAGGCCTTTATTAACTGGTTGAAGGTATCGTGGATTATAGGAGACTGGTCAAAAGTAATTTTCAGTGATAAGTCCAAATTTGATGTCTGCGTAGGCGATCATAGAAAAGAGTAATAAGAACAAAAAATGAAGCCTTTCATAAGGACTGCCTTAAACGAACCGTAAAATTCCCGAAGGGTGTCATGATTTGGGGATGTATGTTCGCTAAAGGTTTGGGACAGTATGAGGTCATAGAGGGTACCATCAACGCTGACAAATATATACAAATACTTAGAATAGCTTATTACCGACTGTTCAGGATATGTACCCAGACAATAATTTCATATTCCAACAAGACGACGCAGCTTCCCATACTGCAAAAAAGACGAAAAAGTGGTTCGGGGAACAGCATATTAAAGTCCTATCATGGCCATCAAACAGCCCCGACCTAAATGTCATCGAAACACTGTGGCATAAGATAAAAAGAGTTTTGAGAGATCATCCTCAAAGAACGATCTCTACTAGGAAAAAATCGGCGAAATTTAGGACACCTTGTCACCAGACCTCTGTCGAGGCTTGGTTGAAACAATGCCTACAATAATTCGGGCCGTAATTAAAGCAAAAGGTGACGTAACGCCTTATTAATACTTGTGTATTAATACGGAGGGTGTAAAAGTAAACATTTTTCGTATTTTTTAGATTTTTTGGAAAAATGAAATTATAACTACTATGTAAACAGAGATAACTAAACAATTTTATTAAAAGGTAATATTGCACAATAGTATTGTAGTCCAAAAGAGGCGACACTGTATCAGCTGTGACACTGTATTAGCTATCTACAAGAAGGGGGAAATTACACCGTATGGGAAAGTGCAAGCCAACAACGCTCTTCGTACGAAACTTCTAGTCTTCGACGAACTCAAAGCTGACCCCAGTGCAGTGGCTGACGCTGGAAAGCATTTCCTTCTTGCGATGCTTGGAGCCAAGAACACTGAAGATCTAGATTGTTTTCGCTACCAGTGTTACTTGCAGGCTATTGCAAAGCAGCCTATACATTCATTGTTCAAGTTGGATGCACTTCCCCCACTTCATCAGCTTCCATTTAGAACCTACCACCAGGTGCAGCAGTGGCTGAAGAGAAGAAGAATCCGCTCGAGTGGGGTGGAAGAATTGGCGAACACCTGAGACCAATTACAACAGTACTCCTGCAGCTCCCCAGGAATTACTTTCCCTCATAGTGTGCGCTTGCAAAGACGAATGCGTCCGTAACTGCGAGTGCAGAAAGAGTGGTCTAAACTGCTCAAGCATATGCGGTAATTTCTCAGGCCTGGGATGTGATAACAGAGACACGAACATCATAGACGAAGATCTAGAAGTGGGGAGTGCTATGTTTGAAGAGGACTGAATACTGATGAATACTTTACATTAATTTAAGGCCGCATTTAAAATTCTACATTTTTATTCAATATTACTATTGAACTCAGTTTATGAACTTCAAAAATTTTAATAAAATATGATTGCAATGTACAGCCATATATTCCTATTTTCCAAAGAAATACTTCCAAAAGTTGCAGTTTTAAAAACGTAATGATTAAAAATGATATATTTATATATCATAATTATTATACAGATAATATTTTTATATCTTAAAATCATTTATGTTCAATGGAAATATATTCATTCTTATGCGGCATTGTCCAGAGAAAGTTCAGAGTGAGTTTCTCCGTACCACAGGTTTATATGGTCTAGGCCTGTGGAAGCCTATTTTCCCTTAAAAAGTAGCGCCCCTTGAGAACGTGGCGAGCAATTTGCTTTTACAAAACACAATCCTGTATAAAAAAATAGTTTCCTTAGTGATAATGTCATACCACTATTTTTTCAATAAATCTAAAAAATACGAAAAATTTCTACTATTACACCCTCCGTACCTCTGGAACCGTTCGCTTTAGCAAGATTATGCCCGGGACCATTTTTGTTCGCAATTTAATGTAGATTATTTTTGTATATGGCACTTTTCGCGCTAAACCGCATAGTTTTCTAAATATTTAAGAAAAACTGATAAAAACCACTAATGCACCAACTTCTACCCTCCTCCCCCTAAACCCGACGCTTAAAATGATGTAACTTTTTTACCAAACAATATGTGGACTGTATAGAACAATTTGGAGCTGGAGGGAAACTTTTGCTTTGGACGTTGAGGTTTGGGTCTAATTGCACCGTACTACATAAAGTTTGACGTGGAATCGACCTCGCATGTCCTGAATTAGGTGCTGTCTGTTACTGAATGAAGTTCTGACATTTTTATTATTAAGAAAATGACATTGCTGTCACTGTTAATGCATGAGACATATTTAAATAAAACAATATACGAGGGTGGTCCCAGAAGTATCCGACCTAAGAAAGAAAACATAAAAAATTAGGGAAAAAATAACTTTATTCTTCGACATAGTCTCCTTTTAGTTCAATATACTTTTCCCAGCGATGTTCAATAGCTTCAGTACAAATCTTTTACCACCGAGCATTTTTTCAAGTATGGAAACAGAAATTAATACAAAGGGATTTAGCCCCTGGCGAATAGGATGAGTGAGGAAGCAATTCGAACTTTAACCCATTGACTGTTCCCATCGCTATAACGGATGTGTGAAATGGTGCATTGTCTTGATGAAACAAAATTTTTTTCTTCGCCAAATGTGGCCGTTTTTTCTCGATTTCATCAAATCGAGAAAAAACGTCAAATCAAAAAGACATCAAAAAAACGTCTTATCAAAGCGTCAAAACGTGAAATAAGTTCGTATAATACTCGCCGTTGAGTGTTTTTTATTTCTGAAGATAATCAATGAAAATTATTTTACGCACATCCCAAAAAACTGACGCCATGAACTTGCCTGCAGATGGAACTGTCTTTGCCTTCTTTGGTCTTCCTTCCAAGTCTGAATGGACTGAAAGTCCTCTCCGGGTTTCAGTCCATTATTTTGACCGTTCCTTCGTCTCAGGTGTAAAGTGATGGACCCATGTTTCATCCATGGTTATAAATCAACGCAAAAACTCGGCTTTATTGTTGTGAAACTTTGCCAAACGCTCGATTGAAACATCTTCACGACGCAGTTTTTGTTCCAATGTGAGTAATCGCGGCACTCACCTTGCGCATAGCCTTCTCATGTCCAAATGATCAATCAATATGCGACGTACAACACTTTTTGAAATGCCTACCATGTCTGCTAGCTCGCGCAATTTCAGTCGACGGTCTTCCAATACCATTTTATGGATTTTCTTCACCGTTTCTGGCATGGTCACCTAATTTGGTCGACCACTGCGATGTTCGTCTGGTCGCTCGTAGAGCCTCGTTTAAACTCTGCCACACAATATTTTACTGTTGTAAACGAAGGAGCACATTCCCCCAGAGTAGAATCTAGCTCCACTTTGATATTGGTTAGACTGAGGCCTTCTAAATGAAAGTATTGAATCACATAACGATGACCAATTTTTCCATGCTTACAACCTGCATTGCACTGAAAGCGTTCACTATTGATGGCTGCCAAACAAATACTAAACAACATAACATCGCCAAACTTCAAACTTAACGTTTATAAGGTTGGGACACTCTACTATAGTCATTATTTTCAAACAACAACCGCCATCTATACGTCAGGTCGGGTACTTCTGGGATTATCCTCGTAGAACCAAAAAATTATAATAAAACTACACCTTCAGCTTCCAACTGTGGTGAGAACTTTGGGGGGGGGGGATATTATTTTCCGGAAATTTATTTGTAATTATATATATTATAATATACATATATTCATCTGCTAATACATTTACAAAATTTATCCTCAAAGTATTCATATTGATTTATCAAAAGACTGACTTTTACCAGTAACTTATTTTTATTGAAACTAGTTCCGGAACTGTTATGGTTCCACAGTTACTGAAGATGAACCAGTTCCACAGTTGTACGTGTGGTGGCGAATAAAAATTGTACATGCATGTAAATAAATATTGCATGCTTGTCAAGCTTGCAGTTAGTACGTGTGTTATCGTCTTAATATCCACTCGTATGCTTATATAAAAACATCTCTGAAAAAAAATATGTTGCGCTTACAAAAATTTGACAGCAAACCTTTATTATTAGAAACTCTGTCTTTATTAACCACTGTTTCTTAAATCATTTTTTTTATTTCATAATGTTACGTAGGATCTTTTATTCGGTCGACAGTTTTAAAGAAGAAGGAGGAAGAGGAGAAGATGAGAGCAATGCCTTCAAAGCGAAGAAGACTGTAAGAGGAATGATAAACTGAAAATGTACATAAAACTCTTATTTATTTTTCATAGTTACTTACTATCTCATTAATATTATTAACAATGAACAGGTTTTAATAACCAAAAAGGTTGTGTGTTTTCAATGTTTCATTAATTGTCCTAATATTTCTGAGAAGAATACACATTTTTCAAAAATAATAGTCATTTTTGAAAAATTTAAAATTATTGCTGGGTTAATACCATTAGACTGCATTTAAAAATGAACGGCCACATGTACATGCCAGTTATTCAGACGTCTCAGCTGAGTATACCTATGCATAGGAAGAACGAGCGATCCGGTGAAAATATCGTGCACTGACAATTTTGCAAATTCCGTCATTAACTCGCTGAAAATGAACCGAATTTCTAGTTTTTTGTACACATTGGACGCGGAATTTCTACAACTTTTATTCAATAAGGTTTTTTTTTTGATAAACCTTTCAAACACGGGAGCCCTTGAAAAGCAATAAATTGCTGGCTTTGGACATCCGATTTCCACTACACTTACTCGAATTCCACATTTGAGATAGTCATTAGACGCAGAATTTATCGCTCTTTAATTTATATAATGGTAGTTAAGTTATAGTAAGTTATAGTAAGTTATATATGTAGTGTTTTCGTCAAGAATCTTGGTTTAGAAGTAAAAGCAAGAAAACAAAAAAAGTCCGGTTTTCGATGTTTTTTTCGCTATATTTGAGCTTCCACAAGTCTTTGAAATTCGCAAACTTGGTTTTTTATTACTCATATTCGTTCCCAACAACACATAAAAAAATCATAACTACCTGACCTTTTTCACAAAAGAAACATAAAGTAACTGGCCTAAGTTCCGTAGAGCTGTTTTTGATTTGGTCAACAGTGTTCAAAATGTTTTGAATAAAGCCTTATGTGTTCACACTTTCTCTTCATACATCAAATATTTCATCCGAACGCGCATTTTAATCCAAAGGAGTCACAAATTGCACTCCAAAACCAGTCAGGTATCCAGACTGAGGTCCTGGTTGGGGTTTGTAGTCTGTTTCCTAAATACAGTGATACCTTTGTGAAACACTCTTTATAGAAGCATTTTGTCAAGGTTTATATGTGGATTCTAATTCTGTAACGACACCGGGTACCTTCAAATACCGCCGAAGGTTTTGTAACATTCACAAAACTTCTTCCAATCGTCGGTACAAGTATCCGAATTTCCTTCAAGCATCTGACAGGTGTTTCGCGCAGAAACAGGCATAATATAAACACAATTAATGCAACTTAAACACACATTCACTTCCAACACGGCCGCGGGACGAAAAAAAAGTTAACAATTCGCAAGCTGTACACACGAAAGTGAGTGGCAGTTCGTCAAAATGTTGTCACGATGTTAAACATTTATAAAAGGAGAACGAGTCGCCCGATTCCTCTCTATCGCAGCGTTCGCCATCCGGACGAGAATCGCAAGTCACCTGACAGGCCCATAATTGACATCATAAATACAACGGCCCGTACTGTTCGGTGCGCGCCATTAGACCAAGATGGCCGCGCCGCCGCCCGTGGGTTCCCTTAAACTAATTTGTGATCGCAGCGGGGATAAATAAACACACACAAAAACTAAATGACTGAATGACGGAACACATTCTTGCGGCCGGGTCATTAGTCATTCGAGATACGTTATCGCGACGACGAGGTGTACTCTTAGCGATGATTACATGCAAAAGAACAGCATTCAATATGCGTATCGTACCGTACTAGATTCAATTAGACATTCCAAATTATACTGTCCGTACCTGGCATGACTTAGTAATTCGTTAAAAGGTCGATTTAAGAATTAATAGATTAAATATCATCAATCACGGCTAGTTCTCTCGGGCTTTATTCAATCCTTCTTAAGATTAAATTAATACACTAGAGAATGTACGTTCTATCGTCTGACAATCGCGTTTCTTTTTGTTTTATCGGACGCGGACTGAAAGGATCTAAAAATCCACTTCTACGATTACAAAAATATTTTTACAGTCGACGATTAGTTTCAAATACATACGTATACATAACTACACCAATATTGTTATGTTTGTTTGTTTATATAATACATGTAACCGCAAAACTGACATATCAACATTATTCCAATTCGTCTGACGTATACTTTCATGTATTACTATTACCTAACGTAGATTACATCTCAACTTAAATGAACATAGTTGAGATACAGGTCCGAGGACCCAAAAAAATTGATAAACCTCGGGGAACCCTGCCTGATCCGACCTGAAAGTTCCATCTCTAGGTGGGTATAGTTGCACCCTTTCCAGGTTAAGGTCGATTCTCAGTATATGTTCCGTTTCCGTTCCATAACCATTATATTGTTACCTATTTCTGTCTAAATAATTTACTTCTCCAATTAAAACACGTTTATTAACACTTTGCAACTCGTCGACCTTCACTGTATAACATCCAAATCATGTCACAATATATATTAGGGTGGTCCTTATTTTGGAAAAGTCCCGATTTTTTTTAGTGCTCCCCACTAATCGGAAGTAGAAGCCTAGAAAATAATTATGAAACAATAAAAGTCGAAAAAATAATAATAACCCGTGCCCCACGCAAGTTGAATTTTAAATGGGATTTAACATAGGTTTTCCGGTTTTGTAGGTTAAACCAAGCGTTGAGCACTTGATTTCCATCGGTTCAAAGTGAAACTTGGTACCCACAGGTTTTCGATATCGCTGAATCCAAATATCATATCAAAAATCGGTTTTGACTAATGACAGCTGTCAAAAAAGCGGTCAATAAAAATTCATTTTTTGGTTATTTAAAATTTTAAGGATTTTTTTTATATATTAACACAAATCAAGTAAAGTTTCGTCGTAAAAAAATGGTAACGTGTTTTTCGCTAAATGTCAATTAAGTTGTCGATGAAATTTTTAATCGAATTTTTGCTTTTTTTTTCAATTTTCTGAAAATAGTCTTAATTAAGTGTTCGGCAAATCCGAATAGGAGTCAAAATCGAGTTTGGGGACTTGACAGCTGTCAATAGAAATTCATTTTTTGACAAATAAAACTTTTGGGTTTTTTTATATTTAAATACAAATATAGTATAGTTTCGTCGTAAAAAAATTATATGTCATTTTTGCTGAATGACAACTGTCAATTTTTAATAATACTTTAAGACTGTCAATTACATATCAAGTAAATTTCAATTAAACTTTAAATGTTTTTTTCGATTTCTGTAAGGAGAGATATTATTAATTTCGAAATAAATATCGGTGTTTTAACATAAACGACAGGTGTCAATAATATTGACACCTGTCGATATCTTATTTCGAAATTAATAATATATCTCACTCACAAGAAATCGAAAAAAACATTTAAGGTTTAATTGAGATTTACTTTGAGATGTAATTGACAGTATTAAAGTATAAAAAAAATTGACAGTTGTCATTCAGCAAAAATGACAATTTTTCTTACAACGAAACTATACTATATTTGTAGTTAAATATAAAAAACTAAAGTTTATTGCTTATTGACAGCTGTCAAGAGCCCAAACTCGTTTTTGACATCATATTCGGATTTAGCTGTATTGAAACAATTAAAAAATTTACTTGAGCTTAATTGACAGTTGTCATTTCGAAAAATACGTTACCATTTTTTACGACGAAACACTTGATTTGTGTTAAAATATAAAAAAATCGTTAAAATTTAAAATAATCAAAAAATGAATTTTTATTGACCCTTTTTTGACAGCTATCATTAGTCAAAACCGGTTTTGACATGATATTTGGATTCAGCGATATCGAAAACATGGAGTTACCAAGTTTTACCTTGAACCGATGGAAATCAAGTGCTCAACGCTTGGTTTAACCTAAAAAAACGGAAAACCCATGTTAAATGCCATTTAAAATTCATGTGGGGCGGTTTTTTTTTTTTAGCTTTTTTGTTCATATATGGCCTGGCTACTTCCGGTTAAGCTTTTTCAAAATAAGGACGTATTTGTAAGGGTCCGGATCTCTGGAAAATATCAAATCTAGTTTAAAAATCTCCCTTTTTGAGCAAGGTAATTCGTCTTAATTTTTTTTAAAATGAAAAAAATTAAAAAAGAAGGTTGCATGGTTTTGATATGTTTTTTGTTGGTGAAAATTTTTTTTTATTATTAAGGGGAGTTTCCCCTTTTTTGGATTGAAGTTTTTTTGAAAGTATGATTTTTTATCGATGTTTTTTAATTCCTTTCTTTTTTGTATGTAGTAATTTTTAATTCATAATGGGGACGACGGGAAGGCGCGTGGTTTGGTTTTTTTTTGAGGTTGGGTATATATTTCCGGTTTGGGGGTGGTGTGTAGAAAATTTTCCGGGAGGAGTTTTTTTTGTTTTTAGTGTTCTTGGACGTTGTTTTTTGAAAGAAATGAGTTAAATTCACCGCGCCCAAACTTGGAATATATATTCTTGCATTTCGGAGAAAAACAGACACACCTGCGTGGGGCCACGGTTATATTAATTTAGATTAAATGAAAGAACATAAAAAAACGTGGGATACTTCGAAAATTCGGTAGACTTTCAATTCACAAAATGAGAGGACCCCCCCAATAATTGATATATATATATATATATTATATGAAAAAATTTTCCTTTTTTTTATTTTTTTTTTACGAAAGTTGAAATTAAGATCACAATTTGTATTTTTTACCTTCACCTTTTTGGTCAATGGGAAGTTGGTTTGCAAGTACTTTTGTGATATGTTTATGCTATATATGTAATTAATTTTGTTTATTTTTGGGCGTTGCGTTGATTAAATAGTGTCTTGAACCAAACTGGATCCAAGTTTCCATTTTATTAGAAAAAAAGAGCTAATTTAAAAGAAAAAAACGACATTTTGAGTGCACAATATATAAAAGTAAAAAAAGATTAGAGAACTGACATATGACGAAACCAAATTTTCTCAATATTTCCGCATGTCAAAACATAAATTCTACTTTTATCTCTACTGTATTTAGAATTTTCAAAACCATACAGGGTTGCTGGCTGTATATGGAATATTGAACTGAAACGTAACGATGTTCCCACTAGGAATAACGCTTCCAATACATTTCAGTGTACCGTCAAAAATACGTTTGCATCAATATGGATCGGAACTGTTTGGAAACGGTATGTAAATGAAACCAAAGGTATGCGTAGATACACTTATTTACAGCTGATATTTTATGTAAACGAAACGGATCCGGTATGGAACGAAGACAGAAGAATCACCTTTTAGTCAGGTGGACATTGTCGTAAAAGTTAGTCCAGATTTTTATTGGACTCACTAACTTTGCCCCCTCTCCTCGCGAAATAATGCTGTCTAATCGTACCGAGCAGCTAATCTGCTTGATTTTGCTTCCGTCTTGGAAAGACTGCTGCAGAAACAGACACAATGTTTCAAACGGTTCTTCATTCTGGGCGCTCTTCTTGCAGAATGTTGAATTTGACAAAAAAATTAGCGTGAATCAGCGGTAGAAAATTGGTGAGATTTAGAAAGCTACAGGTGTAGTTGGAGTTTTTGCCATCGATTTGACCAATATGGTGAATATGGTGAAACAGTTTGCGAGAAGTACAATATAAGCTCATTTAAATACGCTCAAACATGTCCGACAACACCCGCCTCATTACTGACGCACGAAGGATGCAACTACACCCACCTATGAAGACGGAACCCTCAACCTTGATCAGGCAAGGCTCTCTAAGGGTCTACCCTTTTTGGGTCTCCCTTCGTAATAATGTCCAATTCGAGTCCAATTAGAACGCATTACGTGATTTATGTTGACACCTCTTTTACGTACAATTTAAGTTGTTTAGGTTTTGCATGTCCAAAACGTTTCCTGCTGGACTCCCATCCAGAGATTTGATGTTATATGTGAAAACCAGATCAATCAAATCAAGGTTTTAGAGACAGTATCATCTAGCAACATCCAGTTTTCAGGTCCGTTTCAAACCACTTTTGTTAAATATTAATAAAGGCGCATATATTTTTACCAATTTATTTGCGGTAAAAAATTCCAAAACATGGGGACTTATGGGTAGCTTACAACGGACATATTACGCTTGCCTCGCCCATTTTTAATTCAATATTTTTCCACACAACTATAACATCACAAAAGTACATGTAAGTCTTAGGATTTATATACTTAAAGCTTCTTAGATCTAATTTTATTATAGTCAAGTGTACTCGTTAGACAAAGTGTAGTAGGTACTCGTATATGAACAAAAATATCAAAACTAAAATAATCAAAAGTGATCTAAGTTGCATTAATTTAACTGCACGTTAAATTATTTAATTATTTCATCAAAACTCCAAAACTTATTTTATTAAGTCGAAACAGATACATTTGTAGATTTTTAAATATTTTTTCTCTGATCTATATACAGGGTATCCAAAAAAAGCAACGTCAAACCGAAAGGGGTTACACACGAGGTCCTAACTGGATATATGACTCAAGTAAACGCTGCAATGGACAATACTGAAATAAAGTAGTTAAAACTAAATACCAAAACATACACAGTACATACAGGTAACTTTACTGTAATTTATAATACCATAACACGCGTAATTCTAATTTTCGTTATTACCTATATTTGATTGACTGCTAATTTTCCTGTGTTTTCAACATGTCGGTCGACACGCAACATCTTGATAATTATTTTTAAGCGGTTTCTGTTTCAATCTATTTAATTGGTAGAAATCGTAAGTATATAAAATTTTAATTTTATAATAAGTACTAATTTCATGAAATACACAAAATAATGCAAAAATATGAACATGAATTGGACATGGACACTACATTCATTCTGTGCACTAAGGAAAAATTTCATAAAAACCATGATTTTTTTATTGAAATCAATTATATTTTATTCTTTTAATAAAAAATGAAATTTTGCCCAAGACTGCTGTCAGCATAAGCTGTGCCGAAATACTGCAAAAAGTAAGTACAATAGTTACCAGTACAAATCAATTAAGGTAAAAAGTGTCGGTTTGGGATTTAATTATTATTCATTTAAATTTATACCGCATTATTCGTTGATATCGCTCGATAGATGTCCCTTCCAATTTCGAAGAGAAGGAAGGCATGTGCATATGCTAACAGTAATTACAGCCACGCTTGCTTCACTGCTTAGGGAACGTACCCATACTACGTGACGCATTTTTGACAATTTTTTACCCCCCCCCCCTCGGTGACCACCCGTAGTATATGCCTCCCCTCTACTTTTCACGTAGTAATTCATAAATATGGTTTTAAATCATTTTTTGCAAACAGAAAATTAAAAAAAAATAATTTGGCTCATGTGCGTCAGTGTTGCCACCTGTAGGTTTAAAAAGCGCTAAACGCTGCCCGCCATATTTGAATATAGCTCAAAAAAGCGCCAGATTTCCCAAGAGGATATTGACTACGTGACGAAAACATAAGCCCCCCCTGTGACCAAGCGTGGTATTTTGAAGACCCCCTCCCCCTGAACGGGTCACGTAGTATGGGTATGTTCCCTTACTTAACCGCTACACTACCGCTAATGATGACGCAACACTAGTGCCATCTAACTATCGCATCTGGCATACACAAATGCACTTAGAGTGTTCAGTCAAGGTCAGGGCTTAAAAAGTTTTCTTCAAGACTTGTACTTTCGTGTACAAATAAAGCGCGAATCGTAATATGATTGTTAATATGCTAAAATAACCGCGCAAAAGTCGCCATTTTTTTACCGAAAAAATGTGTTTTTTTCAAAAAATTTAAATTATATCGAAATGGCGTTATTGCCATTCGATAGCTGCTATTTTTCTACAAATTATAAAAAAAAACTACCCTACGACCTTCTGGAGCCGAGACAATTTTTTTTCGATAAATCGCCACTGCCTCATTTCTTAATATTAAGGGATGAAATTTGCACAGATCGTAGTTATGTAGATACTTGTACTTTCACATAAATAGTATTTTATGGAGGCAGCATTTTGTATAGGGGCCAATACCATGTAGTCTACAGATCAGGAAATGACATTGACTGCCATAAAATAATATTTATATGAAAGTATCTAACTACGATCTGTGCAAATTTCAGCCCTGATATTATGAAAATGAGGCAGTGGCGATTTTCGAAAAAAAAATTTATATCGGCTCCAGAAGGTAGCAGGGTTTTTTTATTCTGAAAAAAGAAATAGCAGCTATCGAATGATAATAACCCCATTTTCGATATAATTTAAACTTTTTGAAAAAATTACATTTTTTGGAAAAAAAATGGCGACTTTTGCGCGGTTATTTTAGCATTTAACAATCATATTACGATTCGCGCTTTATTTGTACACGAAAGTATAAGTCATGAAGAAACCTTTAAGCCCTGACTGAACTCTCTAAGTGCATATGTGTATGAATTATTGGTTTAAAAAAAAAGCATTTTTTGCGAAAAATGCGATTTTTGCAAAAACTATCAGAAATTTCGCAATGTTCAAAATGTCAGCTTATTCTACTTATCGAGGACTATACATTCCCCATGTTTCATGAAAAAATATTATATCTTTTTCAAAGATATACGCAATTGAAAAAATCGCGATTTTTAGCTGTTTTTTGCAATAAAAAATGTATTTATTTATTTATTTATTAAAGTCGTATTAGGCTTAAATTGTTTGTTTTAATGAGTTCTACAACTCTTATTTGAATCTTTTTTTTTGTAGAACTGTTAGTTTTTTTTTTTAAACGAAAAAAAGGGTTTTTGGCCAACTTTGGACGTCATTTTGAATATGACGCGGCGAAATTCAGCTCGGGAAAAGTAGTTTATTCAATTCTACGGAATTTTTCCGATTTTTTTTATGTATATTTTCGTGCTGTAACTAATTTTGGCAAAAAAACGAGGTATTTTTGACAACGGGCCTGGCCTATTATGTCAAAATCGTCGTCTGGGACTAGGATCATCAGTGCATTTCAACGATGACATACCAAAATTCCGCAATCCGCACCAATATCCAAAAATAGCTATGTTGTGACTTAATCTTTGAGCTCTTGAGCGTCTACCCACTGGTAGTGACGAAGAAATGAAGTTACCTGGACGTATTCGTGCACACAGCATATTTTTGTAAACCCTGTATTGAAACATAAAAATCTACTCACCCAAGTACTTTTCCTCTCCTTTTCGGCGGACTTCGGCTGTCGAGGGCTCAGCTCGTCGTCCACCGACGCCAGCCGGTTGAACTTCTGGGTCCTCTCCTTGACGCTGACCGTCTGCTTGTCCTCGCCGTTGGAGTCCGCTTCCAGGCTGGCCTTCTTCGGCGTCGCATCCTCGACGGCTGCCCTCGCCCTGTCGGCGTCCCTCTTCCGCGGCGGCACCTGCGGGGTCTCGTTCAGCGACAGCGTCGAGCCCAAGGAGACGCTGTCCAGGGACGGACTGGGCGAGCCGACCGGCGGCGGCGGCCGGTAGGGGGAGGGGGGAGGTCGCGAAGGAGACGCGCCATACTCAGACAGGGCCGGCGAAACGGGGATCCCGATGGAGTTCCTGGGATCGTTTTGGGGCGAGGCCGCCACGAAGTTGCCCAACGGGGAGGGCGGGGGCTCCAAAGAGTTGATGTATTTCGTTTTTAGGATGAGCACTTTTTCGTCCCCCTCGGTTTTCGTGTGGGCCAGCGTGTTCACGAAAGTCTTGAACTTCATCCTGTTCTCGTCTGAAAATGATAATTAACCTTTTTAAGGACGGGGATTTTTACGTTGAAATTGGACTTTTTTTTACATATTAGTACATTTTTTACTACTGGACTTTTTTTTACATTTATTAGTACATAAAATCGAAGAATCTGTCACGTCAAGTGCCCGACAAAGTTGGTGGTCGAAATTTCGACCAGTCCCGTCTGGGACGGAAAGTCCCATGTTAAAAATTTTATTTGTGGAATTAACAGTGCATTCCTAAGTAATTGGATGCGCTGAATACGAAAAAGATAATAAAAAATGTCCAGAGGACATCTCTGACCTTGAAAATTGCATTTCAAGGTTAAATCCGTTGTTTTCTGTCCGAAATGATATCTGTACGTTTTTTTTATGCGTTGGATGCAGAAAAATAGTAACGTTTATTATGAAAGTCATTTGCAAGAAATATTTCAGTTTTTGCTCTCAGCATGACCCATGATCAACAGCGTGGATGTGGCGAAAATTTGATCCCTTTGGGGTGCTTGATTTTTGTGAGTCCCCTTGCTTCTCACTTTGGGGTGCTTGATTACCGTGAGTCCCCTTGCCTCTAACTTTGGGTGCTTGATTACCGTGAGTATACCAATTTACATGTCGAAATACCGAATAAAAAATTCGACCTTGAAATCACTATTTCAAGGTCAAATATGCTACCTAAAATTGTTACACTATATTTTCTATATTCAAAACATATTATCCCAAAAATCACTCAAAAATATTATGATACTTGAATGGTCGAAATATCGACCAGTCCCGTCCTAAAAAGGTTAAAGAAAAGTTATTAATTAAAAAAGTTAATATTAATCAAAGAAAAGTGAAAACGAATTATTACTACGTCAGTCCTCCAAATATACCTAATAATTTGGAAATTTTCTTTTGCGAGAACAAGGCATGATTTGAGAAAATTTTTCGCACTGAAATAAACTGCTGGTCAAAATTAGCGTAACACTTTTTAGTTGAGCGCCATTTTCGCCTTTTGAGCTAGAGACTTGCGGTTTGAAAATTCCGGTAGCGTATAGGGTCGTTTTTAATGCCACGAAGTCGCTACACTGTGACTTAAACGGTTCGCCGTCCCAAAAACCAACCCCATGTCGAAATTTAAATTCGCAAGATTTTGAAGGCAACTCCAGAGTCCTACAAAATGGACTTAGAAGGGCGCTGTCGGGTAAAAATCCTATTCTGGCACACATTACGACCTCCCAACAAGTCCTGAACATTTAGTCGCTAGCCCACCCTTTTCAACCCATTCCCAGCCTCCGTGATTCATCCCTCTGTAGTTATGCTGGGTTTAACATGCTGTGACCACTGGTTGGCAGTTTCATTGATTCAAATGCTGCTAAAATCAATTGGTCTCGGATGTCACAACCAATTTTCACCCGCAGACCATTGGTTCCACCCACCCCCTATGGTTCCAATTCTGTTGGAGGCTACGTGGGCAGTCGTTTGGTCTCTAATGGATGATCTACCATCACATGAAGTATCTTGAAGTTAACTGGATTCACTGCGGACCGTCGATTGAGGGCCAAAAGTAAAATTCCACCTCCTAATCTACCCCTTGCAAATTTGCTACGTCGATGAGATGTAAGCAGGTCTCTACACGTGGGGTGACTTAGAAAGAGTTCTTGAGTAAGCCTGAATCCATTCCGGCCCACTCCGAGTAGTTCGTCTCTTTCAAATCCTTCTTTGTGTTCCAGCACCCTCTTTCTTTTAACACCCTGCAAACAATTTTTGAGTGGGCGAACATTCTTAAATGAGAGGTCGTTGGGTAGGTGCAACCTTCCCTTACACTTGTGCGAATCGATAATAGTGAAATCCGTGAGAGAGACGCTCGGTGAGCGCGACAAGTGTTCCTTGCAGCTTGGGACACGAATACCCGACTTTCCCAACGCCTGGAAGGTAGGCCACCCTTAACAACACCTGTCCAGTATCACGTAATTTTTTGGAGTTTGACAAATACTTTTTTTGGAGTGTTCAATTCACTAAATTATTTGTTCCGTCTTGCATTTAAACTCTGTAACCCCAAAGTTAGGTTTTTCTCTTACTGTTAAACAATGTTTTCTCCATCAACAAATTCCTAAAACACAACTAAAAGCTGAAAAAGATCGGATTTCGCTGGCAAAATTTGTGCAAAAGCAACCCTTCACCCTCTTTGCCATTTGCATGCTTTGTCACTTCTGCGGGAAACACAAAGTGTTCTAGATTATTTTATTGTTAATTACATGATTTTAGATAGAGTTGTAAAAATTAAAATAAAACTTGAATGTTTTTTTATATTTTGTCATATTGGCTCTTAGAGCAATATCATGCCTTGATTTTACAGGGAATTTTACATCCCGGAAATTCCCGGAAACAGTTTCGTTCCCGATCCCGGGAAATTACTGTCAGGAAATCCCGAAAATCAGGAAAAGAAACCACAGAATTTTATTTTGCAAAGATATGTTGCAAAACGTTGATGCAACTACTAACAGTGCAAATGTAATGAAAAAATGTGGTCGCGAGATTCCTGCTCAAATAATGCTCTGCACAAATCATGACACCCATCTGGCTGTTATGTTTTCCATGTAGGAAAACACGCAGAAACAGACAACAATATAACGGAAAATTCAGAATCTAAATTAAGGGATTTCGATATGAACGAAGATGATATCAGAATTACCAGATTTTCAGATACCAGCATCAGAATTCAATCAGACTCAAGTGTTAAACGAAACAGGTCGCATTGTAAAGTTATTCAAGAATAGTCTATTGAATAATGCAAGTCTTTAAAGGCAGGGGTAAAAACAAAATTCAACTGCGAATTAACCTAATGTTTAGAGGTCAGAACTAAGTGGAATAGTATGGAGATTATAAAATGCATCCTTAAATTTGAATTTAACTCCACATGTGTGATGCAACCTGTGAAAAGGTACCAGATATTGGAAAAGTGAATTTTGCGCTACAGCCCAAAACGCAGTTTCAAGTCGAAAAATACTAATGCCGGATTTCAACGGATATAGGTGCTAGACATATCTGGCAACCATGTACAGTAGAAATAAGTCGTCTACGACGTGATATTTCAAGTGTACGAACGATATTGTCGTGTACAGTTCTGCTCCAAAATTCTACATGTGTTTTTTTCAAAATTACGATTTTACATATTCAAACTTTACCTGCTTTCAGTTCGAGCTATATTAACGCTAGAGAGTTCATTTTTAAATGAAGTGAAATTTATGCTCTATCGAAAACTGATCCCCACCCGAAAACAGTTTTTCCGACATCAGATACCTTTTCACAGAGTGTATCACATATACTTATTTTCTTGGAGATCTCCGGGTCCCGGAAAATCCCGCAAATTACATATGGATTTTTAATCCCGTGTCCGGAATTGAAACAAAAGATGAGGAATTGAGAAACCCTATGCTGTAGTTTTGTGGGAATAAATACAAAAAGTGGGAAACAACTAAAAAGTTGTACCTTGTTGTCAACTGAAAGTTGACAATCTCGATAATCCAAATTAATTATTGAAAAGGGTTGTTCAGACTATCGATTTGTTCGGATTATCAAAAATGAGTTATTTGTTAAGTATATTAAATAGAAATACAAACTTAATGAATGAATCATTAAGTTTAATTTCTTAAAGAAAATAAGGACACCAAAAAAACAGTCTAAATTATCAAGCCTATAGCGTCCTTCATAAAGTCCGCATCATAAAAACTAAAACAACACACAATTCTAAATTCTGTTATTTTTATGCAAAGTTGACACTAGTATTTCTATTCTGTTGACATTAGTATTTCTGTCATCTAGTATTTAGGATACAAAATTGAAATTAAGTTTTGCGGTTATCATTCAATTAATGCCAGAATAATAGTGAACCAAAATATCGTCGATACACAGCTCGACTTGAAAAAATGTATTTTGAATGAGAATAGTCATTTCGCGTAGTTTAAGGGTCGTTGAATCCGAATCCGGCCTCAGAATTCCTTACTCAGACTTCCTTAATAGACGCGATATCTTGATGAAAAAAAGAAGATATTTGAGCAAACTCAACGGCATTCGGAAGAGAAAGACTTGCACCTTATGATCCCAAACACAGTTTCTTGAGAAAACAAATTTTCGCGATGATACATAACCCCAAATATAGGCGAAAATAGCGCGGAGGCCGGATTCGGATCCAGCGACCCTCAAACTATGCGAAATGACTATTCTCATTCAAAATACATTTTTCAAGCTATGAATTTAACACTATCAACTTTAACTTTATATCAAACATAAGTAATAGAATTTAGAAGAGTCATGTTAACTATGTCTTAAAAAAGACGCAGGTTTTTTTTATATCTTTTTAGACATTAAAAACAGGCAAAAAAGCAAATATTGTAATCCTTCCAAGGAAATAAATATATAAATTTTCGAACATGGAAATGCCCTTTTCTATAGTATAAATTGGAAATGAAAATGTGACTCAGTCAAGGAGTATCTACTATTACGCTGTTCACTCATTTCCCAAACACCCTGTAGGTATTACTTTAGAACATCAGAAGGTACATTTAACGGTTTAATATGCTACGTTACCGATTCTCACTACTTGAATGAAAATATAGGACAACTAATATCTCGCAATGTATTTGAAATTAGGTATTTTATTACAACATGAGCAATTATTTTTTATGTTATCCCAAGATCGTAGTACAATTCATGGCAAGTTACGCAGTACATGTCAATATCATGTCAATAAAATCTGTCAATGAAACTAATAAATTTTGTACATTTACAATAAAATGTTTTATTGGTAGATGGATTTGCTGACGTGAAAAATAGAAATGATGTACCCGAGGATGTACCCTTGCAGTTGTAATACCTAATACCAAGTACAAAACAATAATAGTACCGCCACAAAATATATACCATTATTTTTTAAACCTACAAAAATGTCATATTCGTGTTAACATGTTAAATACGAAATTTCATGCAATGAAATTCAATTGAGTTGATGCAGAATATTTTTATCGACATTTTACTCGACATTTTATAATTAAAATAAAATATGGCTTTAATTTTAGGAACAGAACTACATTTTAATATACACAATTCTAAGGAAAGTGGAATTGAAAAGTGAAAATTTCCAAATTTTTGCTGTGGTAGATATGTTAATAAATCTCTATGGGATACACTGTATATTCTATCTATACTTACCGCAATATGCATCTAATGATGCATATTGCGGTAAGTATAGATAGAATATACAGTGTATCCCATAGAGATTTATACAAACCATAACTCCCCTACTAAGAAAGATAGGGGAGTGCAACAAAAGCGACGTCAATTTATTCCCGAAGGAGTGTTAGCTAGCGTTACAAATGCCGTCCCCGCAGTGTCATTCCCAACTGTTTTTTATTGACACCTCGTATATTTTGTCCTATCTTGTATACAGTAAGCAAGGAAAGTTATCATACACCCACTTTTTGAAGTTTGCTTAATTTCTGATAATTTTGTATTATAGCATTGATTTTTTTGCTTCTGATATGATTATAGCTTGTGATATTCTGCATCTAATAAGCCGAAGTTGAAGGCGGCATGTCGATTGTGTGAAAAGATATCGCTAAAAAAGTAAAATTTCAAAGTTTTCAAAGAAACATAAATAACTTCGAAAATAGTAAATCCTTTTCGAAGTTGTTGGACTCGTTTTAAAGGTAAATCTTCAGTGTATCTATTTGACTAACTGAGTCATTTTGAAAAAAAAATTTCCTAGACATGAACAAAATAAGTTTAACCAAAAATATCACGAAAAATGAATAATGCAAGTCTTTAAAGGCGAGGTAAAAACAAAATTCAACTGCGAATTAACCTAATGTTTAGAGGTCAGAACTAAGTGGAATAGTATGGAGATTATAAAATGCATCCTTAAATTTGAATTTAACTCCACATGTGTGATGCACGAACGAACTTTGGGAAGAAATAAAAACAGTAATGAAAGAATGTGCTGCAGGGTGCCAAGACAAAAAAGGAAAAAGAAGGAAAGAATGGTTTGATGATAGCTGTAAAGAAATATTGACCAGTAGAAATAAGGCAAGATTGAAGATGCTCAGTAATGATACAGAAGAAAACAAACAAAACTACTTAAAGCAAAGGCGAGAATGTAAAAAGGTACTCAGAAATAAGAAGAGGAAACATCGAGAGCAATTTATAAGAGAACTGGAAGAGAATTTTAAGAATAAGGAAGTTAGAACACTGTATATGGGGTTAAGAAAAGAGAAACAAGGACATAAACAGGAACCTATGTTCCTCAAAGGAGAAAATGGAGAACTAATAACTGACGAAGACAAAATAATAAAAAGATGGAAAGAGTACTTTGAAAAACTTTTAAATAGAGAAATGGAGAGTGAATATCTACAAGACGGTGAAGACGAAGAAGAACCACAACCTCGGAATGAAAACATAATAGAACCTCCGTCCCTAGAGGAAATAAGAGAAATAGTGAATAACCTTAAAAATAACAAAAGTACGGGAGGAGACGAGATAACGGCAGAAATGTTAAAACATGGAGGAGAAAAGTTAATGACGACAATAAAAGCATTAATCGACAACATTTGGCAACAAGAACAGCTACCAAAGGAATGGAATGAGGCAATCGTGTGCCCAATACATAAACAAGGGGAAAGAGCAAGGTGCGAAAATTATCGAGGAATAGCGCTTCTAAATGTGACATATAAAATATTAGCCCAAAGTATAAAAAACAAAATGAAAAATGAAACGGACATAATAATAGGAGAGTATCAAACTGGCTTTAGGAGTGGAAGAGGAATAGTAGATCAAATATTTGCTCTGAGAGAAATTCAAGCAGAAAGTTTTGAACACAGGAAGAAAACATATGTGTTGTTTATAGACTTTAAGCAAGCGTATGACAAAATAAAAAGAGAACAACTGATACGCGCTTTGAAAGAAATGAATTTCCCAGACAAAATAATATCGATGATAAATCTAACGCTACAACGAGCTGAAACTAAAATAAAAGTCAAGGGAAATCTATCGGAAAAGTTTAATGTAGGGACTGGACTGAGACAAGGAGATCCTTTATCACCGACTTTGTTTAACTTGGCATTAGAAAAGGTAATAAGACAAGCCAATATTAACAGAGGTGGACTAGTTTATCACTAAAAAACATCAGTGTATAGCCTACGCAGACGATATAGCACTCATCACAAGGAGCGAAAAAGAGATGCAAGAGTTGGTAAAGAAATTGGATACAGCAGCAAAAATGATGGGATTAGAGATAAACGAAGCAAAAACGAAATACATGACCTGGACGGAAGAAGAATTTTGCCAAGGACGGTACTTAAAAATTAAAATGGACGATGGAAAACAATACAATTTCGAAGAAGTAGATAGGTTCAAGTATCTTGGAACAATATTTAAAAGACAACCTGGCGTAAGCGAAGAAATAAATTCAAGAATCACAGCAGGCAACAGATGTATAGGAGCTCTAAACGCGGTACTCAAAAACAAGGGAATATCGAGAAAGTTGAAAATGAGGATATATAAAACAGTAATTAGGCCAATAGTAATTTTTGGAAGCGAAGTCTGGACGTTGAGGAAGGAAGAAGTACAGAGAATTGAAATATGGGAAAGGAAAGTTTTAAGAAAGATATTCGGAGGAAAGATACAGGATGGAAGATGGGAAAGAAGAACAAATAGAGAGATATATGACCTTTTCAAAGAGCCGAACATAATAGGAATAGTTAGAGCACAGAGAATGAGATGGATAGGTCACGTAGTGAGAATGAAGGACCATAGAATACCAAAAATGGTACTAATACACGAAATAGGAGGGAGGGAAACGCCTAGGAAGACCAAGACAAAGATGGAAGAAAGCAGTGGAGGATGACATAAGAAAGCTAAACATTGGAAATTGGAAGGAAAAAGCTAAAGATAGGAAGGAGTGGAAAAAGATTGTGGACCAAGCCATGGGCCAACTAGGCTCGTAGTGCTCTTCTATATATATATGTGTGATGCAACCTGTGAAAAGGTACCAGATATCGGAAAAGTGAATTTTGCGCTACAGCCCAAAACGCAGTTTCAAGTCGAAAAATACTAATGCCGGATTTTAACGGATATATGTGCTAGACATATCTGGCAACCATGTACAGTAGAAATAAGTCGTCTACGACATGATATTTCAAGTGTACGAACGATATTGTCGTGTACAGTTCTGCTCCAAAATTCTACATGTGTTTTTCTCAAAAATTCTACCATCCTTAGTATCGTTTTCGTAAAAGTCACTGTTCCTGAAATTTTAATAAAACACAGATCTAGAGGGATATTAATCCTAAATTTTTGTTGGAGTAATGTGTGGTGTACAGGGCATTTTGAATTTTCGTGATATTTTTGGTTCAACTTTAGATTTTGTTCATGTCTAGGAAACATTTTTTCAAAATGACTCAGTTAGTCAAATAGATACACTGAAAATTTCCTTTAATACGAGTCCAACAACTTCGAAAGGGATTTACTGTTTTCGAAGTTATTTACGTTTCTTTGAAAACATTGAAATTTTACTTTTTAGCGATATATTTTCACACAATCGACATACCGCCTTCAACTTCGGCTTATTAGACGCAGAATATCACAAGCTATAATCCTGTCAGAAGCAAAAAAAAATCAATGCTGTAATACAAAAATTATCAGAATTTAAGCAAACTTCAAACAGTGGGTGTATGATGACTTTCGTTGCTTACTGTATCTCTTTATTCCCTGTTGTTGCCCTACAAATTTTCATTGCAAATTATTAAGTAAATCTGATAAAAATATTTTTTTCATATTTAAAATTAACAAATTATAACTAATAAAAATATACCTACTTCTTGAAGTCAACTGAAGTGCAATCAATCGAAAAAAAAGTTCTAAAACTGATGTCAAAAAGAAATACTTGACAAAGGACAACAAATCGGAACTATTTCATGAACCTAACATTTAACATTGTAGGTAGTATTTAACATCTTTGTACAAATACAATTTTTCTGAATTCCATTTTTCCAAGCATTTTTTCTGTTTTAAAAAATAGTGTTGTGATAAAAATTTTAAATGAGATTTTGGCGTCCGTATATGTGCAATTTTTGGTTAACATACTTACTATGCAGATACCTATTAATGGCGAAGGCAGTTTTTTGATAAATATGTATAATAAAAAAATTACCTTAATATTGTGCAGACAGAGCAATTTCCAGTGCAATTTATTTCAGTTTAATGCTTGAGATTACTTACCCTATGTATTTACATAATTATTATCAGGAAGATTTTAGTGTATCTAATTGTATATATTTCCTCGTATCTTTCTAATCTTTATGTATGTTATTATTTCATTGACATAGTTTTTTGAGTAACACTATAAGCCTAATATAAGTATATATTTTAAACGATTTAAACCAATTTGCGGTAAAATGAATGTACCTAGAACAGGTACAAAGTAGAGGATATTTATTAGCACCAATGCAAATCATTAATTTTTAATATTAATAAATGTAATATTATTAAATTTATTGGGATCAATGAAGCAAAAAAAGTGTACTCTTATTTTATACAGGTCCTACCTATTTTAGAAATCGTATACTTACATAGATAACACTATTTTTAAAAGAGTAACAAATATTCATTCCTTCTACATGAATTTCCTTGCGGATTAAAGCATTAAAGAAGCATTGAAAATATATTTACATGTAATATTTTCTAATAATTTTGTTTCTTGTAAGAATTTAGTTCACACAGCGGTTATACAGCTCGGACATACATATACAAAAAAGAAGCAAAACAACTCCAGAAAGTGCGAGACAAAAAAGTAAACAAAAACTAGACGCTTGGTAAAGTACACCACTAATAAGATAATACCTTAAAAAATCGTACCACACGATAATATACATGAAAAGATACAGATATGCTAACGATGCTTAAAAACTATAATTTGTATGAGTAGATAATGGGTAATGAATTTAAATGCCAAAGCTTACTGATTCATTCCACAGGTTGTCGATTAAAACGAGAGGTAAACAAACCGTTTAACTGGAGAAATATGCAGCATAATGAGAAGAAACTCTTACCTTTATTAGCAGGATCCGTTAAGTAACTTTTAAAATAACGCACCGCATCACGATTCTTCACTTTACCACCTTTTTCTTTTAAAAAACTATATATTTCATCCAACGTCAACTCACTGGAAGCCATGTTGCTAGTTACTAATAACCGCGGAGCGGCAACATTTCGGGCGTAAAATTTCTACGATCAGATGGTCGGTTAGCGTTGCCAACGCAATTCGTTTGAAACGAGGCGCGTTCGAATTAAACTTTGGACGTGCGATCAATAGATTACAAATTACCTATTACGTATTAAGATTTACCTTTCCTCACAGATGAACACGAATATATGTAATTCAAAGGCATAACGTTTGCTTAAAATCTTATATTATATTACCCATTTATCAGTGGCGGCTGGTGGAATTTGAGATTCTCATATATCCGTAAAGAGGTATAGGACTCACATCATATATTTTAGGGCAGTGGCGATGCGTGATATTTCAGTTAGCCATATCTTGAAAACGACGCATGGGACCCACTTCATTTTTTAGGTGATGACTATACACCTCTTACAGAAAGGATTTATAGTGAAAAAACCGTCAGCAAAGTTTGCGAAAAAATTTTCAAAAACACTGGAGCACTCCCTGGGTTCTCAGTAACGCTCTGTGGAATATTTGCAGTATATTTTTTTTCATAATCTAGAAACAAATATAAGACGTTTTTCGATTTGTTACAAAATATTTTTGTTTCAAAAAAGTTATGGCCATTTTAATTTTGGGAAACAAAATGTTCCTATAAAATTAAAATTAAAATGGCCATCTTTTTGAAAAAAAAAATATTTTGCAACAAATCGAAAAACGTCTCCTTATATTTGTTTCTAGATTATGAAAAAAAATATACTGCAAATATCTCACAGAGCGTTACTGAGAACCCAGGGAGTGCTCCAGTGTTTTTGAAAATTTTTTCGCAAACTTTGCTGACGATTTTTTCATTATAAATCCTTTCTGTAAGAGGTGTATAGTCATCACCTAAAAAGTGAAGTGGGTCCCATGCGTCGTTTTCAAGATATGGCTAACTGAAATATCACGCACCGCCACTGTTTTAGGGAATGACTACACAGATTTACACAAAAAAAGTTGTCTGGATCTGGGGTCAGACCATACGTTTCTTAATGTATTTGTCGACGCTAAATTCGAATCTATTTTTAGTTTTGCTCTATCTCGTCAGGATTTTCACATATTCTAACCTACAATGCAAATAACACGGTTTAAGGACGAAAAAACTATATATATATATTTTTTTTTTTCGAAAAACCATGTGTGGAATCTGAAAGTACAAATCTTCCTTTTTAAAATGCCTTTGAGTTTGCTCAAATATCTTTTTTTTCGCCGAGATATCGAATTTTGAAAATTGTCTGTTCATATCATATACATATTTCCCAATACATTTCATTAGTACAGAAAAAACCTTATGGTCATTATTTAAATTGCAATATCTCGGCGAAAAAAAAATATTTGAGCAAACTCGACGGCATTTTAGTTTTTTCGTCTTTAAACCGTGTTTTTTGCACATTTAGGTTAGGATACCTCAAATCCTGACGTGATTGTTGATTCGTGAAATTGATTCGAATTCAGCGTCGAAAAATACATAAGAAACGTATAGTCTGACCCCCAGATCCAGACAACTTTTTTTTGTAAACCTGTGTTATTAAACGTAAGTAGAAAGCGATAACATAATTGCATCAAATGAAGATTGCAAAAAAAAATATATCAAAAAATGGCGGCCTGGCCAGTTATCTTGGAGATGGCTTGCAAAATATTTGTAAAATATATTATCAAGTAGGTATATATGTATATTTTTTCATAATCTACTTGGTGATTATTATTTGGTCATTCTATATTTGTGATTTTTTTCGAAATTTGGAGATTTGTCAGTTCTGGTAATTGAAATTGTTATTTCACCCCTTAGCTATATCTTAGAGCAAGATGAAAATTTTGCAACAAAACACAAGAATAAAAAGTTGTATATTCACTTTCGTAAATACTTTTAAAAATTTTTAAAAGTATTTTTTTTTAAAAGTAAATTTTTTTTCGTAAATACTTTTAATAAGACCCAGTTGTTCGTATATACGGTGTGTCCTTAAATTACACCGAGAAAATTTACATAACTGCAGATTAAGGGTGACAAATAAATATATGTACAATCTTTTTTTGGATGTCTATATAAACAAAAGTTTTTATTTTGTGAATTAAAAAAAAATTTCTCAGGAAACAAAGAAGAAATATGTTTGATATTAACCATTAACCACATTAAAAATTATGTTTTCTCAGTGCTATTTTTCAATAAAAACTGTGTTTAGTGCTGTTTGCCTTGCCGAGAATTTAATTCTGGTAATTCATGGACGCCAAGTTACATAGTGAAAACATAATGCGGACATACAAATAATAAATAATAATTAATAAATGTTTTAGTGCGCTTAAAACTTATGTCTATACTGAAATGACCATTTTAAATAGCATAGAGGTATGCAATTATAATGTTATTACTAATTACAAATATTACGCGTATACTACACATAATTATTTCATCATCTATAGGTATAACTCGAGAATAATGTTTGTAATTTTAATGGAGAATGCTTTTGAATCCCATTTTAAAAAGTATTCTTTTAAAGATTCATTACATCTTGGTGAGAATAACTGTGAAACTATATTTTTTTGACAGGCCAACCATGATTCTAACAATGGTAAAACATTACCCATACCTCTTTTGTAATCAGAGTAAGGTTTAAGTACATCTTGAACAAACTGTAGCTGATAGCGACAAATTTTTTAGGAAAATAATCATATTTCTCTATTGATAATAGAAAATCATAATAATAAAACCGATCAAATATCCCAACAAATGTGTTGATGTACCCACGCTTATATTATCTATACTTAATAATTAATTTGAAAAAAATTGCAAGATAAATGCATAAACAAACATATTTTATTGATATTGAAAGTTTGCGTTAAAATTATCGTTATTTGGCAACAGTTTTTTCAACAAAACGTCATTTAGCTTATAATTCGAGTCGAGAAATATTAGACCTTAACAAAACCGTATTAAGGTAGCAGGCCTAATTCAGTTGCTGAACAGTGGAAAACTAAGCTTTCAGTCGCACAGTGGGGCAAAATGCTAATATAGGAGTGCAAAGCTCGAAAAACGAAACAGAGATATATCTTTGCTAGTATTTTTAATGTCAATATAAATGTCCAAAGAAGGCTGACACCTACATTTTTACTTTTGAAATTGATTGTTTTAAAGCAAGGCAAGCGATGGAAACTATTAGTTTGAGCATAACGTCAAAATAGGGCATGACTTTTTCGCTTCCTATTTAACGTTTAACAGCTTAATATGAGATTCCATTTGTGATAACTGTATCCACATAACATAAAAATATAATATTCAAAAGATACATTTGTATGAAATTTTAAATTATTTATTTCAAGAGGGTTTGTGTAAATTAATTTTAATGAAATACTTACGAAATTCGCATGTATTCACGTTAATTTTTACACAAATATTAAGAATGAGGTGTATAGTTTTTGTTTTTACCAAATATGAGTGGTTCTTTAATTTTTTAATGGCGGCTATAATTTGTTTAACAATTTGCTATTCACATTGGTTCCATTAATTTTACAATCATGTATACTAAAAAAAGCTTGAAAATTGAACAATATCGATTTTCGAAGATGATGACGTTGAAGAAGAAATGAAAACTTTCAGTTCAGCTCAGTTCAGAACAGAGTCCGTAAGATTCAGAAAATTGTTTGGGAGCAATTCGCGTTTTTTCATACCGTTTTACATATATATCTTGTAATTTAACTGTTTATTTTGAACAGAAAATAATATAAAAATAATATAATTAAAAAAATATATATATTTTTTTTATATAAAATTTTATATAAAACTGAAACTATCTCAGTCATTTTATACAACTTTAATACCCCTCTTTATACTTATTTAATACGTATACAACCCATGTAATACAAGATGATCTATCAATATGAACGGACATAATTTTGGACTCCTTAATAACCAGTTTGACCCACTGTGGGTCGCCCTAAAGTAAGACGGCACCGTTAATAAGTTACTTAATTAATGGCATTATTAGTCACTGGTCGAATTCTCTCTGTTTTAAACTTAAATCCAAAATTTATACAATTATTCACAAGTCTCTTTAAGTGCCGTGCCACAGTGTTTTAATTTGGCTTAAGGGGTAACATCACTAGGATTTTCGAAAAATCGTTTTTTTTTTTGGCTTAAAATGTACTTTAGGATCATAAATATCATATGCACTTGGTGTTATAACGAAAAAATTAAAAGGTTTGATTCTCGATTTTGCCGCCAGCACCTCTGAGCGCGCGTCAAGCGCGATGCGACTGTGTTCGTCGGATTTGTTGCTTTTATACTGCTTTAACCTTTCAAAATAATAAGTGGCCCTATTACCAACATAGTAAAAGGTCTTTCGGGTTCCTCAGAAGTCCACCAGGGTGCGCAAATACCGTAATACACATATATGTGTAAATTACTTTAAAGTTTAAATATCATTATCTCAAAATGACTTTTTTCGAACTGGGCGGACACATTGCTCAAAGACCGTTCCATCGATCGATTTGAAATTTTAACAGTAGCTTATTATTCTCCATAAAAGTACGTAAGCCGTTTTTTGATAGAATGTAAACTTTTTTTTATAAACAATTTACTGCTGAATTTTTAGGGCGAAAATCGATTTTTTTTTCGTTAATGCACAGTTTCTACAAAAATCAATTTAAAAAAAATCCCTACGTACTTCTCTAGCCAATAATATGTAAATTAATAAACTACAGTGGACGCCGCTTATAAGACTCACGGATATAAGGTTCAGTCGCCTATAAGACTCAAAATCGCCAGAAACAATCCGGACGTATCCGAATACATTGAAAAAAACTCGGTTATAAGACTCATCACTTCGGATATAAGACTCAGTTTATGAAAAATACATAACTGAAATGACGGAAAGTAACAAAAAACAAAAAAAAAATAAAAAAATTTCTTTAAACCATCTTAAACTTTGAACTGATTATGTATGTTTGTACGTATGTATTTGAAAAGTTACCTTTTTTTTATAAGTAAATAACACGCTATTGTGTTGTATTATGTCTATTCACAGGTAAAATAAAGTTTGTGTATTACATACATTCTAAAATGTTGTTTTTCCCCCTTCGCTTATAAGGTTCATCCGCTTATAAGACTCACTTTTTGCTGGTCCCAAAGTGAGTCTTATAAGCGGCGTCCACTGTATTTGGTTTTTTGTTCCAGGTCTAAAACTTTTCGAGATATTTGTCCGCCCGTGGAGGGCTTTTTGATAAAGGTGTTATTAAAGATCCGCTGTATCGCCGCAATAGAAATTTTGTTTTTTTATAGTTCAATACATGTTTACTTAACCCCTCAAAAAGAAACCATATTCCTCTTCTCATTCTCCCACAATTAATTATCAAAATTGGGCCTTTTTTTCAATCGCTGCGCGTGTTACCTCCTAATCTTTCACCAAACAAGCAGCGTCGAATTTTTATGACATTCGCCATACATATGTATATAATTTACTCATCACTAATCTTAAATCCTCGTCATAGGCGGATCCAGAAGGCTTCTCGGGGGGGGGGGGGCATTTTAGTGATAAAGCAACATATGACCCTCGAGAGCTTATATTGGCGCCGCAGGCGAAAATTTTGAAAATTTTCAAGGTCACACGTTTTCCTGCCACTTCAGAATTTCAGTGAAAAATCCATTTATACAAAAATACCGACCATCACAAGAATACTTTTTGGAATTTGTAAGGGTGACAAGGGAGGGGGGCATGGCCCCCATGCCCCTCCCCCTCCTTGGATCCGCCAGTGATCCCCGTTAGTGTAAACAACGGTTTGCTTTTCTTCACAATTTCGTAATACTGACAGCTTGTCTTACTTTAAGACATAGTGACAACTCAGTATTTTCCACTGTTCAGCAACTGAATTACGCCTACTACCCTGATTTTTACAAAAATGCGACAACCGCATTTTTAATTTTAAATTACTAGCTAACATAACTAACCCCAAGTGTGCTATATCGTTATACTCATGATTGATTATGCCATGTTAATGTTGGTTATGTAATAATATAATATGTTTACATTTACAACAAAAGGAAAATCGCAACTCAGATATTTCGGTATAAATATTTGTACCAAATTGGTGATGTATGCATTGCTACGTTGGAAATATAAAAGTTAGGAAAACGATTAAATTGGAAAAGTCGTTGACAATTTCATGAGTAACTTAATGGCGCTTAGTGAATGGCTCTCTCTTTCAGTTTATGAGATATTTTGGAAAAACCGAAAATATACATTTTCGAAAATCTGCTACATTTGTTTTTATAATTTTTTTAAATCCATGATTAATTTTTTTTAGGGAAATTTAAATTCAATTTCGAGTTTCTGACAGCATCATCACTTTTTTTTCTCATAGCAATTTCTGTTGTTTTCAAACGGTAGTTGCAGTATCACTGGAATGCGATTTTTGCTTCTAATTAGGGGGAGGGTTAATTTTCTACAAAAAAAAGCAGTTCGAATAAATTACGTCGTATAAAAGTGAAGGGCGATATTAATTTTAAATGAAATTACTAAAAAGGAAGAGAACTAAATTTGTGGCCTGGCCCCGTTTATCAGATCAAAATGTGGTATTACAACGGGAAATGCATTTAATTAAACATTTTGGAGCACATAATCGACCAAGGCATCTGAACCTCGCACGACACCTGCAATTAGTGACGGTTCAGAGCCTCGCTAAACGACGTCCATTCCACAAAATATTATAAAAATTTTATCTCAAACCGCTAAAACGTCTACGAACATATTCTTACTTGGCCGGTGACTTTTAACATAAGTAAGGTACATACAGTAAGCAACGAAAGTTATCACACAGTTATCAAACAATTTTCAATGTTGTCAAAGAAACGTAAATAACTTCGAAAATAGTAGGTAAATCCCTTTCGAAGTTGTTAGACTCGTATTAAAAGGAAATCTTCAGTGTATCTATTTGACTGAGTAATTTTGAAAAATTGTTTCCTAGACATAAACAAAATCTAAAGTTGAACCAAAAATATCCCGAAAATTCAAAATTCTACCATTCTTAGTATCGTTTTCGTAAAAATCACTGTTCCTGAAATTTTAATAAAACATAAAGAGATCCTGAGGGATATTAATCCTAAATTTTTGTTGGAGTAATGTGTAGCGTACAGGGCTTTTTTGAATTTTCGTGATATTTTTTGGTTCAACTTTAGATTTTTTCATGTCTAGGATTTTTTTTTTTCGAAATGACTCAGTTAGTCAAATAGATACACAAGATTTCCCTGTAATACGAGTCCAACAACTTCGAAAACGATTTACTATTTTCGAGGTTATTTACGTTTCTTTGAAAACATTGAAATTTTATTTTTTTGCCGATATCTTTTCACACAATCGACATACCGCCTTCAACTTCGGCTTATTAGACGCAGAATATCACAAGCTATAATCCTGTCAGAAGCAAAAAAAAAAAAAATTCTGTAATACAAAAATAATTAGAATTTAAGCAAACTTCAAAAAGTGTGGGTGTATGATGACTTTCGTTGCTTACTGTAAGTGAAAAATACGCACTTCTGCGATGTGTATGATCCCGTCTAAAACAAATACAATGAGAGATAGTAACTAAAGAAACAAGCGCAAACAGATACATACCACGCTTGTAGGAATTTAAAAATATTTGCATTTATAGTTGGTATATAATTTTGTTTTACAAAGAAATTGAGAAAAAATATGAATAGAAGTAAGTCATAAGAACCATCCAGTTCATGCACTAACAGTATGAACCGAATGATTTGATTTACATACGGGGTCCAGCAAAAGTGTGGAATAATACCTCTATTATTTTTTTTATCTTACCAATTATTCATTTAATGGAAAATTGTTACAAATAAGAGTTGTTTGACAATTACTTTTTGTATACTCGTATTCCAGAAACCTTGAATTAGCATATTTCTTCTGTTGTTCTATTGCAAGAGGTACAATTTTAATGCACATAAACATTTCAGAATATAACGTAACAAAATCGAAGGAACAAAGACACATTAATAATTAATTTAATGTTTTGTACACTAGACGGAATAAGGCACAACTTCCATTCCTGATGGAAGTAGGCTCTACTTTATCTTTTATAATACAGGGTTATATCTACCCTTGACATAAGAATTTTGTAGTACTTGTGTTATGTATTTATACTATCAACAGAACCAGACTTGATATCAAAAGATAAATGACAGGACTGGTCAGAGAGTAGGCGTTTAAATATAAAATTAATGAAAGACTTTTTGGCAATCAGTAGTAAACTGTTGTAAATTGTAATAAATTTAATTTATATTGTAGTAATTTAAATTATAGTAAATTTGGTTTATATTGTAGTATTTATATTGTATGTAATTTAAATTGTAGTAAATTGTTGGAAAAATCTTGAATGACTTTTAAATCTGGATAAAATTTTTTTTTCATTAATCCATTTTCTTATTCGGGTTGTATAAAATATGTATATCTACTGTTGACTGTTGTCTGCATATCTGTCTGCAATATATTACTGCGCCTGATAAATCGGCAATGTATAGCACAAAAAACACAAATGTGCCTAAGATCGATCTTTGAGGAACACCTTTTTCCACTAGTAGCGTCTCACATAATTTGGTTTAACTGTTTGCAGTCTGCTAGATAAATAACTTTTGAACCAGTTAAATAACTCCATATTGATGCCAAAACAAATAAGCTTGCTTAATAAAAAATCGTGACTTAATCAAAACCTTAAATCAAAACCTTTCGAATACTCAAAAAAAACAACAAACTGTCGTTACTTTGAAGTCATATATTGTTTTTAAAAAAATATTTACATATTAATCAAATAATTAACAAATATTCAGGAAAATAGGTTGATTTACATACATCTTAAAACTTCACTTAAAAAAATTACTACAATAAAATTATTGTAGTAAATTCAGCTTGGCCACATAACTCAATGGCTGCATTATGTGGCCTGAATTGAACGCCTTTTGGTGCGATAGGCAGTTTTTGTCCTATCCAAAAGTTAAGAACAATATTCTGCATTGATTGTTCGGCGCTCATGGAGAAAGTCAACGAATAGAATAGCTTTCCTATCCCAATAAACAGTTGAGAGCACTTTCCTGCGCAACTTTTTTTCGCCGTCACTGGTGCTCTTTCTCTTTTTTTGCCGCCACGCCATACTCGCTTGTTTGGATTCTGGTGTATAGTGGTGAACCCAGGTTTCATAATAAGTGAAACGAGCCAAATGCCTCTGTTTTACCTCAAAACGCACATTTTTTTGATTGGGGGTGAGAAGTCGAGTTTATATTTTATTATCGGGTTTATATTTGACTTGCCCTCGTATATTTTTTAAAAAAAGAAACGGCAGTATGTAATATGCACTTTCAAATTTTTACTGGTGAATGCTATTACACCTGATAATTTAAAGCATTAAAGCACCTGAAGCACACTATTTAAATATTGAGATATGTTCTGTTGCAGCCCCTGCATATCACCCCCAAATTTCTCTTTTAAAATGACACCTCATATATTTTTTGTCCTAATTTACACATCCTTTAGTGAACTTTAGTGAACGTTTTTATTTTTTTTTTTTTGGGGTAACAGCAAATTTACAGTTTCCATAGGTACAATTACTACACATTCACTAAAAACATTTTAACTGCTAAGATTTTGTAAGTAAAATATATTTCATACAACCAAAAGAGTACCTTGTAATATCTCCAATATTTATGAATAACATTTTCAATTAACAAAAACATCTTTAATAGAGAAAAAATAGATATATATGAGTTAGAGTAAGAAATTCTCGAGGTGTCTTTTGAATAAAAAAAAAATTGGGGTGGCACTGTGGAGGCGGCATTTTCAATGCTGACTAACACTTCTGCTATAACAAATTGAGCTTTTGTTGCCCTCCGGTATCTTTACTAGTAATGGACTTATGGCTTGTACAAATCATTCTAAGACACTATGTAAAAGTACGAGTAGTCCAGAAACCATTTTTTAAAATATTTTAGGCAACGATATTGTATTCCTAAATTTTTTATTATATACCTACTACATTTTTGGAATACGAAATCAAAAACTAATAAGTCATTTCTCTCTATATTAAAATCGTCCACATTTAAAAATGGTTATTTATTTTTAGATATCTGAACAGCTGGAAAATAAGAAAATAAAATAGTCATACTGTTGGCCGTCGTGAGTGGTACGCTAGTTATTCCAATTTTAAAATATATCAACACAATGCGCAAAATTATCAACCGCTAATTACGCTAAATTACAATGCTCTTCAAAGCCTCACATATAATAAAAAATTTCTAACGTCCAATCAGATAAGCGGTAATAGTAGGAAATGCATGTGTACGGATGATACAAAATATTAATTAAATACTTTACCTTCATCATTATAATTATTGTTAACAATTACTCATTGTAGTATGTTGCTAATTAACGCAGGAGTGCAATTTTTATTTGTAATTGTGTGCACTGTAATTTCATAAAAATTGCCATGTGACGTACTATATTTATTATTTTCAACATGCAATCCCCGCAATTGACGGCAAAAACCGCAATGTGTACGGTTTATGTATCCTGTGGAAGTGTAAAATATTTTTTATGCCTGTGCTTACCATATTCGCCCAGTGATTAAAACACCATTTCTGCATATTTCTTTAATTTTATGCATATTTGTTTAATTTTATAGTCGGTATTATAAAAATTTAATTTTATATTTTATATTTTTTTACGACAACGCGGTAATTTATGTTAATACAAAAATGAATAGGTGTTAACCGACAGTTGGGTCTTAATTATAAAGTTTTTTTCGTAATTTTAGGTTTATTTGCGTCGTACGAAATCTTGTCTTCATTAACGCGTAATTTATGTATGAGAGAGGCGGTGCCCGCATTATCGCAAATGACGGGCACATCCGTTCTTTGCGGTATCGGCAATTGCATATTTCGGCCTTAAAAATTAATTATACCTATCCGCAAAAAAATATGAATCGTAAGTGCCGGATGTTTGCGCAGGTAGCAATTTCAGATTAAAGGGATTAAGAATTGTATTACGAGTATAATATGAAGAAACGCCTTTAAAAATACAATGCGCGAATATCAAAGACTGAAGACGAATAAAAAAATGGTAGCACCAAATTACAGTAGAATTCCGATTATCCGAAATAATGTGGATAAGGCGATTTCCCAGGCTTGACACACTTTTCATAAAGTTCATCTAAATTGCGATCATTTTACAAGCTTTTATTTAACTTGCAATGTATGATTATTTATTTGTTTGTTTGTTTGTTTGTTTGTTTGTATGTATGTTCGGGTCAAATCTTGCAACTGAATTTTAAAATAGTTATCCTCAACCGATTGAGATGACATTTTGCATACACGTTTAGTTTGGATGACAATGCATGGTTAGCTAAGTTATGTCATTCTAAATTCAAAATGGCGGACGGTCTAAGATGGCGGACTAGTTATTTTTTGCGCACTCCCATGATATGGGTATTAAATGAAAGGGTTTGCTGAGAAGAAATAAGAAAATAAAATTAATTTACTCTAAATCCAATATGGCGGACCGCTCAAGATGGCGGACTAGTTATTTTTTGTGCACTCCCATGATATGGGTATCAAATGAAAGGGTTTGCTGAGAATACGAAAAAAAATAATAAAATGACTACTCAAAATCCAATATGGCGGACTAGTTATTTTTTTGTGTATTCCCATTATATAGGTATCAAATGAAAGGGTTTGCTGAGAAGAATACGAAAAATAAAATGACCACTCTAAATCCAATATACCCAAGATGGAGAACTAGTTATTTTTAAGCACTCCCATAATGTGGGTATCAAATGAAAGGGTTTGCTGAGAAGAAATAAGAAAATAAAATTAATTTACTCTAAATCCAATATGGCGGACCGCTCAAGATGGCGGACTAGTTATTTTTTTGTGCACTCCCATGATATGGGTATCAAATGAAAGGGTTTGCTGAGAATACGAAAAAAAATAATAAAATGACTACTCAAAATCCAATATGGCGGACTAGTTATTTTTTTGTGTATTCCCATTATATAGGTATCAAATGAAAGGGTTTGCTGAGAAGAATACGAAAAATAAAATGACCACTCTAAATCCAATATACCCAAGATGGAGAACTAGTTATTTTTAAGCACTCCCATAATGTGGGTATCAAATGAAAGGGTTTGCTAAGAAGAATACGAATAAACTGACGTCTGCGTTCAACCCTTCGAGAAGATGGTGCACTACTGCCCGGCTAAACAGTAAGACTTAGCGGGGTCGTGTCTTAACTAATATCAACCTACACCTTAGGCAAATTCTAACGGCGGTGAAAAAAATTCAAAATGGCGAAAAACAAGATGACCACCATACCGATTTTAAAGAGTTATAACTTGGTATAGGTTAGGGATAGTATGAACAGGTTGAGAAACATTTAGATACAAAAACACGACGATAACTAAAAAATAAAAAATAAATTAATAATAAAACATTTTTTTAAAAACAAGCTTTTATTTAAATGCTCTAAAAAGAAGAAAATAAACTTTAAATTGAATTAAACCCATCAATTTATTACATTATACAATTTATATGATATACAAGCTTGTCACGAGATTTACTTGTGTAGATAAACAAGAATGTAATAATTATGTAACTTGATCTTGACATAAGAGAATCCAAGAAAACAAGTATGTATTTTATAAAATAGGTAAATACATCTACACACGTAAATCTCGTGACAAAGTTTTATATCATATAAATTGTATAATGTATTAAATTGGTGTGTTTGATTCAATTTAACGTTTATTTTCTTCTTTTTTAGAGCATTTAAATAGAAGCTTGTTTTTAAAAAAAATTATTATTAATTTATTTTGTCTGACTTGATTTATTACTTCTTTTTAGAGGTTTTCAATTGGGTTTTCCGAGGTGTGTAAATTAAGTATTTTTTTTTATTTCAATAGAATTACATTTCAGTATTAGACAATACTGAATTAAGTGTTAAGAATTAAGTATTAGGAATTAAGAATTAAGTAGATACTTCAAAATAACTTCGTTGGCAAGCCACACAGCGCTGGAGACGGTTCCTGCATTCCTCATAGCAGTGCTGGAACTCATATACTGAAATAGCCTTCAGCTAGTCGGTTACAGCCGTTTTAATGTTTTCTATGGTCCCAAAATGACGTCCCTTGAGGTGATTTTTCAATCTCGGAAAGAGAAAATAGTCACGGGGACTCAAGTCAGGCGAATAAGGAGGCTGAGGAGCCACAGGAATGTTTTTACTGGCTAAAAACTCGTTTACTGAGATGACTGTGTGACAAGGTGCATTGTCGTGTTGCAACATCCAGCTGTTCTTGATGTTTGGTCTCACACGCATGACCCTTTTTCGAAGTGTTTCAAGAACCACTCTGTAAAAGTGTTGATTTACTGTTTGGCCTGGAGGCACAAACTCTTTGTGGACAATTCCCTGTCTATCAGCAAGCATTTGATCTTCGACATGCTCATTCTTGATTTTTTGGGTCTTGGAGAGCTTGAAGATCATTTTCAATCGATTCCAAAAAGTCAAGACACCTTTCTCTCCTGATGTCCTTTTGTTTCTGCGAAAAGTTTTTTAGAACCGTTTTTGCGCAGAATTTTCTCATCCCGAATTTGTTAGTAAAAATTTGATGAACAGTGATGTGATTCAAATTTATCTCTTCCCCGACCATTCTTGTCGTCAACCGACGATCTGAACGCACAAGATCCCATATTCTATCGACATTTTCGGTTCTTGAAGATGGATGCCTTCCGCTGCGTGGTTCACCTTCAATCGACTCTCGTCCTTCTGAGAATGCCTTGAGCCATCGAAAAACCTGGCCTCTTTAAAAAAATTACAACTTAGCTCAAAATTAATGTCATTCATTTTTAAAACGCACTAGAAAAAAAAAACTGTTTACGAAAACAGTCACAAAGAACAAACAAATGACTCGGAATAACGAGTTCAAACTTGTACTGAAGGTTGTCTTGCATCCGCAGTGTTGCTAGATCGGACGCTACGTTGCCAGTCTCATTACTTAATTTACACATCTCGTATATAATCTAATTACATTTTGGTTTTATAACGTTGGTTCTAAAACGGAAATGATACCATTCCATGACCTGACGAACTTTATATTTAGGATACCTAATTATCTTGCTGATGCCACCAAGTTGTGTGATATTATCAAAAGCATGTGGTTCCATAACATCCTTTTATATAAAGATACTAATCTTAATTCAATTAATGATTAAAACAATACTTCAGTTTTTAAAAACTCACTTAAACTCAGAAATTAAATTTCTGAGTATAGAGGGTGTTCCGTTTGAAAATCATGAGTTGACATTTGTTGTGAATACTAAATGTTGACACATTGAAAATTTTGTTTAAACGGATAAAGATCCCGTGTCATCAGGTATGCAGGGTATCTCAGATCATGTGAGCATTCTCTCGTAAGCGTAAAGTTCAAGTTAGAATAACATTGTATGTTTAACTTTTTTATCGAAATATTATCCCTTAAAAACAGGTGATAAAAGCAATTTTTCAAATACAACTATTTTACTGCTATAATGTAATTTCATAAAATTTGGCTCGTAGTTCTACTAAACGGAACCATAGTGATCTAAAAATTATTTAAATGATCAATTAGAAATGGTCGGGGTAAAAGATGCTTAAGATTTTTTCTAGCCTGATTTTCGTATCCTTCAGATATTTTTTTGTATAGTCTTTCTATTCCTTATTTATTATAAAAACGCTTATCTTTGTTAATTTCGATAAAATGTACCAGTTTTGAGGACAATGCAATTTTGGAGTAAGGGGTCACAGAAATAAAGGCACATTTCATATTTTTTTTCTGAACTTATATGAATTTAATTTCAATCAGCAACATATCAACATTTGGCATTATTAGCAATATTATGTAAGCATAACTCAAAATCCAGTCCTTGACGAAGAGTTTGGTATAAAATTTAGATAAAGTTTAACGAATTTTGGAAAAAAATGAAAACATTTTTTGCAGCTATTAAATTTTGTTTTTTTTTTTGGCGACAAAGAAAAAGTTTTTCGTCAAAACGAAAAATCCTTCGTTCAAAGACCGGCTGCTATATTGACAAATATGTGTGCAAAATCTGAAAACAATCTATTTAGCAGTTTTTGAGAAATTGTGCTTACCGTATCGGTATGTTTTAAAATATGAGTTAAAAAAACGCGTTTAAAGTTATGAGCAAGTATACTACGGCAGGACAACTGATTTTTTCTTACATAAACAATCTTATATTGGAAGCAATTTGGGGTCTGGGGGCGACGCCCGGGGGGCAGTGTTGGGCAAAATGTAGCTTCAACTACAGCTACAAAACTACAGCTACTGTAGTTGGGATGTAGTTGCAACTACAGCTACACTAAGTAGCTTGAAGTTGTTCACCGCAGCTACTTCTGTGGAAGCTACAGTAGCTGTAGCTTGTAATAACAGCTACAGCTAGTAGTTGTGAAAAATGTAGTTGCGGCGAACAGCTACAGCTAGTAGCTGTAGCTGTAGCTATAAGCAGAGCACTACAGCTACTTTTCTTTCGTACTGGAAAAATGTCAAATAAGGGACAAAAGTAGCTGTAATTGTCGGTTGATCGGTAGTTACAGCACCAATTTCACAAAGCAATTTCAGTGTGAATATACTTCGGGAGAATTAGCTTAAAAAGCATGCCCGTTTCCAGAATCGGGCCTGTGTCGAATATTATTGGCTTAAAATTAGTAAAAAATACATAGAACAAAACCCTAAATTTGTGTATTCGCAGAGGTCGAGCGTGTTTTGTTATTAACAATTTAAGAAAAAAAACGCACTTTTTTCGTTTTTTGCTTGTATCTCCGAAAAATGCGTCTAATCGACTTGAGGTATACTTGTCGATTTTGTTCCTGAGGAAATTTGTCATCGGGATAGGCTTTTCCGCTGGTATGTAATTTTTCTTATTGCAAAATTAGCGTTGAAAAAAAAGTGCAAAATCTCCAATATTAAATAAAACAAACAGATTTCACTTCAAACGGATGAGACTACAGAAAAAGATAGCTGTTGGGGTGCTCGACAAACGCTCGCAATCCAGACGCCCAGTTTCAAAATGGCGGCCTATTGCAAAATTATAAAGTTAAAAACGCGAGCGCGTATAACTTCCGCAAAACGTAATATATCGAGATATCTGCGCGAACAAATTTTTGAAGGCTCAAAATTATATTTTCAAATGTTGCAAAACATTTGAAACTACATAAGTAATTCACTAATAATCACTAATTCGATAACTCTCGAAACACTCATAACTAGTTCTATAACTCTCTTAACAGAACTATGTATATAGTTTGTTTGTTAATACATATGGTTTCCCCATTTTTCGGTGATTCGAGTAAGTAAATCATGAGTAGCTGTAGCTGTTTGCTTATAGCTACAGCTACAGCTACTAGCTGTAGCTGTTCGCCGCAACTACATTTTACACAACTACTAGCTGTAGCTGTCATTTCAAACTACAGCTACTGTAGCTTCCATTAAAATAGTTGCAACAAGCAGCTACAGCTAGTAGTTGTAGTTGTTGTTTGCAACTACTCAAGATGTAGTTGTCATTGAGTAGCTGTCATTGTAGTTAGCTAGTCATGTAGTTAGCTACTGCCCAACACTGCCGGGGGGATACAATCGTATCTCTATTCAATAGCTGCAGCTGCGGGGTGCGAGCAGACACTAGCAGCAGACACTGAGAGCGTAGAACGTTAACTTGAGATGACCAAAAAACGCGCATAACTTTCTCAATAATGCTCCGATTATTGTTGAGATGTTGTACTTAAATAAAATTATATATGCTATAAACAAAAATATATGTTTTGGACGAACCCAACAACCCCCTAAAGGTATTTATTATTTTTAAGTGGTCCCTTTCGAATAGATAACACGGAATCCGGATAATAGCGATCCGGATAATCGGAATTCAACTGTAAAAAATGTTAATCCAGGATATTTGAACCAGCTTTATTATCAAAACTATGTTACCTACATATAATGTTCCAAGTCGGTTGAATTAGAGGAAATTTGTGCTGATGCTCATATTTTATAGCTCATGAAGGTGACGTTTCCAGATTTACAACATTTTCAGCAACTTCAGAATAATCCTGAAAAAAACACTTCATGCGCCGTTTCCAAATTTTGCAAAAGAACTCGTAAACAGTAAGATATACACAGAAAATATTCAAATGAAAGTTGAATGGCCCCCTCTTTCTATTTAAAATTTTTAAATTCACACTTTTGTCATTTCGTCTTTCTTTTCGTTTAGTTTCGTTTCGTTAATTTCGTTTTTCTTGCAACCTGCATAACAATTTTTAATAAATCAAAATTTCTCGGCCCAAAAAAATCATCAAATTTTGTGCAGAAATATTGGTTTCTAAAAAAAGTTTACGTAAATCGATAAACAAAAATAACTTTGACCGCCTGTATCTTGGTTACCATTAACTTGGATCAAAGTACAAATATGTTTAATTAAATCACAATATTTTAACGCCAAAAAATACTTATACAGTGTTTCTGTGTCCCATGTAATAAATGGAACCTGTATTGGAAAGGGATCGGTCACCTACAGATTAACATCTCCTACATTCTTTCAACTTAAGCCTTGAAGTTTGCAATAAAACTAGAACATTTCACGGCTATAAATCTGAAATGCAGATTCGAGGTCAAAGGTCAGACGTCGTCGCAGCACCAGCTCTAAATACGAATGTAAATTAATTATACACGATAGTGTTTTTATAAATTTTTTGTTGGGCGAAATTTTACTAAATCGAAGTTTCTTTTTCGTTCTAGGAATTACAGCGAGCTCTCACGAAATGTTCGTGAGGAAATACTGGTTTGTGTGTACACAGAAACATGTAATAGAAATATTTTAATATTGTCGTTATTTCTGACACACAAACATAATTTAGAGATTTATTACCTCGGTCGACACCTTGCCAGGAATTGTTACATGATACACAAAGTGTAACGTAAGGTTACAATTAAGAACCAGTTCACCTCGTCCAGATTTTGTTGACGATGCAACGCGTAACCTTCTAACTTATAGTTATTCACAGTTACCTAAAAAAAATCTTTATTGGCTCAGCAACTGGGTCACACTTGAATTTACTTCACCAAATATCTCGTCACGATATTCTTATTATTCCTCAATTATGACCTTACATTAGAGCACTGTGTTAAAAAACATGTGACTGAGTTAGGTAATTATAAAATGAATTAAATACCTAATATAAAAGAACTCAACTCATATACAAAAGTGGTAGTAATGTAAATCTAGATAATTTTATAATACAGTCCTTATGAGTGCATGTGTCTGACAACCTAAATAAGTAACTGTAAGACGTATGTAAATTAAGTGAGAACTTAGACTAGAACAAAAAAATGAGTGACTTGGAAGGGCGGTAGGTTAACATGTAATGCACCTTCAGTACAAGTTTGAACTTGTTAGAGTAATTTATTTGTTCTTTGTGACTGTTTTCGTAAACCGGTTTCTTCCAGTGCGTTTTAAAAATGAGTGACATTATTTTGAGCAACGGTGTACTATCAGGTTTTGTTTCAGACTTGGACACAGTGCAACGGATACTTTTGCAAAACTTCAACACGCCTACGCAGACAGTGCTTTTTTAAGAGCCCAGGTTTTTCGGTGGTATAAGGCATTCTCAGAAGGAAGAGAGTCGATTATAGATTAATCTTGAAAATGATGGCTTTTTTGATAGCCAGCGAATTGTCCACAAAAAGTTTGTGCCTCCAGGCCAAACAGTGAATCAACACTTTTACAGAGAGGTTCTTGAAAAACTTCGTCATGCGTGTGAGACCAAACATCAAGAACAACTGGATACTGCATCACGACAATGCGGCTTGTCACACAGCCAGTTCAGTAAACGAGTTTTTAACCAGTAAAAACATTCCTGCGGCTCCTCAGCCTCCTTACTCGCCTGACTTTGATTCCCGAGATTGAAAGATCACCTCAAGGGACGTTATTTTGGGACCATAGAAAACATTCAAACGGCTCTAACCGACCAGCTGAAGGCTATTCCAGTATATGAGTTCCAGCTCTGTTATGACTTATGACGAATGAAATAACTGTTTCCATCGCTATGTGGCTTCCCAAGGAAGTTATTTGGGGGCAATACTGAATTGTAATTCTATTCGAAAAAAAAAAACAAAAACAAACAAAAAAATCAATCTCATTTCTTAATTTACATATCTCGTATGCAAAATTGAAAATATATGTATAATGTATGTTGCATTCAAGTACAGAAGCTTCAGGGTTTGAGGTAAACCGAATATTTGAAATACCAAAATGCTATCTAACATTCGTTAATATCTTTGCAATTACTAATGAATTTGTTGAATTGGTGGTGTGGTGTTCTATGTGGAGAAGCCGAGAAGTGGAGAGTGAAGCTCTGATTTGAACAAAGTCACGATAACGTCAGCGTCGGTCTAACTTAGTGAACCCGCTCTTCACATTTGGAGAACAGAATTTAATTCACATACGGTATATGGATTGCAATACAACATATTGTTAACTAACTTTGATTTATGTTTTTGGTTCTCATTCTCATTATAAATAACCTTTATTCTACTAAAAACACCGCACCTTGCGTCAATATTTTTTGTTCGATGTCTAGTCATTACTCAGTCAGCAAAGGGTTAAATTATTTTCATCGCCCAAATTTACAGTAATTCATTTAGTGGTTTATATTCCGTAGTCAGTTTTGTATTTCATAATCTGTAATTTACGTATATGTAGGTAAATATTTTGCATATTTCTTGACAGTTATTTAATTGTATTATTTCGATGACTGACTCATAGGTATGAATTACGAATATGTAAACAGATATAACTTATTCTCTTATCTATACTTATATTCGGTAAATCATGTTGTCTATTAAGTTATACACTTCAATGCACAGATTCTCTTAATAATTGATGTTATGTGCATATGTAACTAATTCACAACATATAAGTATTCTTTATTAATGACCAACTATACTAATGACAATAAACAATTTTTCATTATCAAGGCAATTCTGATAGGCAACTTCATTGCTGAAGGTTTTTTGTAATTTGTTGAATAGAGGCCTGAAAAGATGGAAATCTGGAAAAATAATGATGTTAACAACAAATATAAGCGATGTTGACAACAACAGCCAATCCACACCAGTCCATCCACCACACATCAGTCAAGTTGACTGATGTGTGATGTACACATCAGTCAAGTTGACTGATGTGTGATGTGCATCAATGTCTAGGAATATTTGAATGGTCTTCATCAGAGCTGAATCGCCTTTCAGAATGTAGAAAATCATTAAATAACCTTTGTAACCTGAAAATCGCTTGCATGCCGTCCTTATAAAGATAGCATTGTCACTGTAAACAATGCAAAAGGCTGTTTTGTCAAACAGAAGGATATATCGGAGACATTTTTTTGTCATTTCAATTTTTGATGATAATTAAGGAAAACTTCATCAAAATAACAGAAAAGGTACTAAATAATAATATACCTTACATGTGATATACCTTAAAATCAAACAGGCAGGTTTCCAAGACATTAATTTCAAAGCGTTAAATAGAAAAAAATAGGTTTTTGCATACTTTTGCGACAACCTGTCCACACATTTAATGTAAAAGTTTGATTATCTTTGAATGGACATTGGTCAAACTATGTACGTACATGAATGGTAGCAGTTCATTAATAAATTCCATCGTAATGATATTCACTCGGAACTCGAATCATATTTGCACGCCTGCAAAGAGTAATGATAGTGTAATGACACATATTTTCCGGATCTTAATAATGTATTAAGATCCGGAAAATAATGTGTCAGGCAGAGCCGGCACTATATAGCTCTATGATAACTAAAGTATCAACTGTATTTCTTGCCCCTCTATACCCACATTGAACACAATTTTTTGTCGCGAGTTAGTCACTCGTGAATTTGCGTAGTGTATTTACATATTACCTGATTTTGTGTGGATTTCTGAAATAATGGCCCTGTCGTTACCATTTGTGAATAGACTTAAAAAGATGATTGATAATTACAAGGATTTTACAATAGACGGATCACATATTTTATATATTCCTTGCAATCGTCGATATGTATTTTGTAATCGCCGAGAGTGTAAAATACATTTAGATTCGAATATCAACCAAAAAATATATCTGGTACGATTAGAAAAGAGGAAATTTGGTTAGATTTGTGCATAATGTTTTGCGAATGTAGCCTTGCGTGGAACGTGGTCGACAATGTTTAGACGTTTTTTTGCCAAATATGTATCCGATTTTCCATTGTTTAGTAGTCATACATTGCGTAAAACATATTTACAGAAAACATATCAACGTGTCATGGGAAATATCAAAGAAGACATACGTAATAAATTTACTGTGGCTAACAATGGACGAAACAACAGATTTTGCGGTAATAAGGTTAATGCCCCCGATATTGATAGCTAATAAACGGGTTTTGCAAACAACGGCTAAAAGTATAGAAGTAGTAGCAACACGTGTATTGTCCTCTCTAGATATAAATAATAATAATGTACTGATGTTAGTGACAACAAAAAAAACTGTTGGTAGGTAGGTAATACAAACAACTGTGCGAAATTCGTGAAAATAATGTGCCTGTTGTGTCCTCCTCTGTCCTCCTCTGTTATTTTGAATTTGCAGCTTTAACTTCAGTAGATGTGGAACGATCATTTTTCTTCTACAACCAAATGTACTGGCTAAATCGCTCGCATTTAACGAGAATAAATGCAGAATGGCTACTGGTCGTGGCAACGTACGCTCAAGCAATGAGAAGAGTGGGTGTTTCTGAATGCCATAAGCAATAGGTATGTACATACATTATTGACACATGTTTCCTCCTGTGTTTTTGCCATCTCTCATATGCCATCTTCCGTCAACAACATGACGGGTTACGAGTCCGGCCCAGCGTTACAGCACACGTTCGGAACCTTAGTCATTAGGGGGTCGTCTATTAATTACGTGAGGCTTTCAGGGGGGGGGGTTGAGCCAAATCTCATCTAATCTCACTTTGGGGAGGGAGGGGGGTCTCGGCGAATATCGCGTAATTTTTTTTCCGCAAAAAAACAGAGTGAAATTGGGTTAAATTAAGTAAAACATGTTCCTTCACTAAAATATGGCCAAATCTTACACAATAATATTTATCGTTGTTTCGTCGAATGCCGCAAGGTTGAACAGTGGCCCATCGTTTGTTTACGCGCCAAGGTCAGCCGAACGCGCCACTCGACGAACGTTGCAGCGTACGAGCTGAGTGGCGCATAAATAGGTTCCGACTTGCTTTATTTACGCTCGTAAATGTTTCGTTACTCGACGACTCAGTCGACGCTATCACTCATTTAAAGTGAGAGTATTTAAGTATTTTATTTAGTGTTGGGAATAATCGAATTATTTTCACTATCGAATTAGTAGTAATAATTCATATTTAAAAATCGAATTAATAAATCGAATTATTATTAGTAGAATTATAAATTTAAATTATAGCACGGGCGATGGGCTGCAGGCTAAAAAAAAAGGTCACCACAGGCAACGGCAACCGCAGTCCCCCGAGTATTTCCATTTTTACTTGACCCTTTGGGGGGGGGCGGCGATCGGCTGCAGATTAAAAAAAAAAGCTAAAAAAAAAGGTCACCACAGGCAACGGCAACACCATTCCCCACGAGTATTTCCGTTTTTACTTGACCCTTTGGCTACACTCGACCTCCATCGTACATATTCGATAGGTATAGGCATATACCATTTTTATCTCGATATATCGAATTAGATAATCGAATTAGTTAGTTTTAATTAACTATCGAATTAGTCGAATTATTTAATTCGAATTTTCGCAACACTAATTTTATTGTTTCATTCTCACTGTGACTCTAGCCTACTTTCTAAGCAATCTTAAATACTAGTCTTAACAAGTAAAAAAAAAATATTAAGCGAATTCTATTTTTTTTAATTTTTTTTAGAATAAATCCAACGCATTTACACTAGAAACACACGTTTTGAAAAAATCTCACGTGGGTCTGGGGGTTGGGGGAGGAAATCTCACGAAATCTCACCGGAGGGGCGGGGGGTCCGAAAACCGCCAAAAACGCCTCACGTAACTAATGGACGCCCCCTTATATACAGATTGTGTAAAGCCGACATCGGCCGGTTGTGAAAAAGGACAAACGCTACACTTCTCGTTCTAACGACAAGCACAGGTGGTGAGAGGGCCGATCTTATTCCCTCACTACCTTCGATGCGTGTGCGGTTGCTTCTTATCTGTCGTCTAACTTCTGTTTGTCCTTTTTCATAACTGGCCGATGTCGGCTTTACACAAACTGTATACTAAATTGCCACAGTTATTTAAAAGTTGTTCTTGTTTGACTACTTCAGTTCATATTGATTCAACTTAATTAAAAAATGAAACATTTTCTTTTATGGACATCCATTTTTTGTGTGCTTCGTGCCTTTATTTCTGTTTCTTTTTCACTTTTTAACAGTATACCAATCCCCTACATCATTTTGTCGCCTGAAGTCGACTCGTCATTTACTAGATATAGGTACTACGTACATGAACACTTGAACACTTTTCACCACTTCTCATCAAAACACTACTCTTTTTTGTACTCGACGCGCATTTCACCAATCATTTGGCATTAGATTAAAACTCCGTAAAAAAAAGTGTGTTAAGTGGAGAAAAGCGTTCAAGGGTTCAAATTTCTACGTCGAATGCCCAAATTCTCCCCTTGTATACCATGCACGGTTCCATTTTTCACTCTTCAATCGTTGGCAATACTGATCCGAATCGCTCACTATATTTTTCTTTAAAGAACGGAAAGTGTTAACCGCGTAAAAGAAACTTTGAACACAAAGGATCTGCGCATAAACGGTGTCTTAAGTCTGCACCGGAAGTTTACACCAACAACCCTCATTTCGATGTAGCATTTATGCGAAAATAAACTAGAAGTAATACGTTGACAAATCCGGGCACTTTCCTTAAATGGTAATTGGAATTACATACATGACAAGTACATTAAACGGCGAGTATATTTTCTAGTTTTTTTTTAAGCTCAAACCCATTTCCTTAAGTACTAGTCATTGTTACGCTCACAAAGAATACTTAATGTCACTCATTATAATGTTATCTACACGTTATAAATGCTGCTTAATGTGGATAATTGCGAAGGACAATTAGATTTCTAAGTGATTTATATCTTTATTTATGTCACACTCGAGTTTAGATAATTGTGCAGAATATATTAGGAAGATAAATGAAGAAGATAATACCCTCATCATTACTATTTAGAGGTAGTGGAAGTACCATTACATACACAATTAAATCTACGTCAACTATAATTAGTAACACTACGTATAGTTAATCACTGAGACAAATAATATTGGTGGCCAAATATCACACGTTTATTTTGTAATACACAGAAGAAGAAATTTTTTTTTGAAGATAACGAAAGTTTTTCTCTATGGATATTTAGACATAGGGACTAACATTAAACGGTAACACAAAAGCTAAAAGCTACTTAATTCAAATGGTTGTACACCTTTTAAAATTTGTTGTACAAAATTTTACTACGGCAGCGAGGATGTTACTAAACATTGGCTACATTATTTATCACGGTTATTGGTTTTCGTGAAAAGATCATCAATTTGAATTGTAAAAAAAAAATCAGCTATTGGGTCAAGTTTTTTTTTTTTTTTTGGGTAGTAGACAAAACGTCGGGGACAGTTTTCACGTTGCCACTTTAGTTACTTGATTAAACTTTCAATAATGTCTACAAAACGAATTCAAAATTATAAATATTCTCCTAATGACGCCAATGTGATTGGTGAAACATATACTTGCCCTATATAATGGTTCATTATTTATGAAAAATGTCCCCAGTTCTGTATTTGTCCCTACTTAAGATTGCAATTCCACTCCGAAAACAAAAGAAAGTAAATATATTTAAAAAAAATAACACACCTTTGTTACAATCATTCTGATGTTGCTATTAGTCTAAGATCCCGACCTAAGTCGACCTCCCCTCATACTTTTTCCTAATTAGATATATATTTTATACAATAAAATATATAAATATATACCTAACAGAAGTTCTGCATGCGTTAAGCCGCAAAAAAATAAGGAAACATATAAATGCAACAAACTCGTTCTAATATTTATTACTAAAATTATTATTATTGTTATTTTTCTTACTATTAATATTGTTGTTGTTGTTTATATATTTTATTTAGTTTGTTATTTATATATAACAGATTTTCGGTTGAAATATTGCATCTCTTTTATCGCTTTTTAAATACTATTATTTCATTATTATTAATTTATATTCACACTTCTCAGCGTAAACGCTGGAAAACATTCACCCATTCAACATGCAGACAGTGATGGCTTGATATCCCATCCCCGCCTCCAGCAGGAATTAGACCCAGGCGAGGGGAGGAAATTCATCCTGTCCCAAAACCTTTCTAACAATGTGACACGTTTGTAGTACAACTGCCTTCTGGCCACTTCTAATAATATTATAAAACTGTCCTAATGCCGCTATGTTCTTGGGGAATCTGGTCGTCATCACTCCCTCTGCCGATTTGCTATTATTATAATTTTTTTATTATGATTGTTGTTGTTAATTATTTACTCTAGAACACAGAACACTTCTGTGTCCTTCTCTATCACATATATTAATACGTGCAGTGCTCTCCGTCGCGCCTTATCTCTTACTCAATTATTCATACTTTAAATCGCGGCAACCCTAGACTCTGCGCACTTTCGCAAAGGCAACCCTATACCATCATATCCGCAATAAAATTAACTACATTTTCATATATAATTCATTAGGAAAAACGATGAGGGTAATTTACTAATATCAATTCACCTGTTTACACCTGGCAACCCCGTATATGGCGGGAAAAATGGTAGGCAACCTTACTTTGCCGTTTTATGTTCATTTTTTTTAAGAAAAAGAATGACCGTAATGACCACAAAAATTGCATTAAACAATTTTTAATTAAAAATAGCCTTGCGCGGATATGGCGAGGCAACCCTAGCAATATCACTTTTGTAAGTTGGAACCCTGATTTCTTATACATGGAAGAGATAGGAGTTTCCCCCTTGTTCCACACCTCGGTGACCAACCTGCTTTTTTTTTGTAAAATAATGTAATTGTTTACTTGATTATATATTTTTTTAAAAATGAAACAACAAAACACTAGTTAGAGAATGGGGTGTTCAAAGGGACCTCCATTTTCTGTTAAGCAATGCCCAAGCCGGTTCCGAAACTCTTCAGTAATACTTAATAGACAGTCTTTAGGTATGGCCCGGATTTCATTTGAAATTTTCTGTTTCAAGTCTTCAATGTTATTTGGTCGATTGGCATAAACTTTATATTTTAAAAAACCCCACATAAAAAAAAAATCTAAGGGATTTAAATCCGGGGAGCCCGCTGGCCATTCAATTGTACCTTTTCTGCCTATCCAGCATCGTGGAAATTGTGCATTTAACACTCTCTGATATTTGCCGAAATATATGGTGGTACCCCATCCTATTAGGACCATCGTTCTTGGATAATAACACTATTTTCACCCGGAAACAACAGTCTGCAAGATCGAATAATGTGATTTCTTAGCAGATCTAAATGTTTTTTCAACAATGGCTGCCTAAATATAAACTTTTTGGGGATATTGAGTATGCGCTTCTTGGAACCAATGAGAGTTCTGACTTGACAAGTAACGGCTATTATGTCGATTAACAACACAATTTAAATTGAATATAGCTTCATCTGAAAAAAAGGAAATTTCTTGCGAAGTTATTATTGTTATTGTATCTTTCCATTATGGCATCACAAAATTCAGCCTTTCTATAGAAGTCATCCTCGTTTACTTCTTACTCAAGCGATCGATTATTTATTTATATATTGTAAAAATGCAAAAGAAATACGAAATTATTGAACACAAATACAGAAAATCAGAAATTACGTCTGTTATAACTTCGACGTCACGAGAATGTGTTAATGTCACAGCTAGGTACATTGCTTATCTTTTTTTTTTGTTAGTTTGAAAAAGTTAGCTAGATACTTAGTTAGTTCAATAAAAATATAAGTTGGTGTCCATAACAACCAAACGCAAAAAGATAAAATGGTTTCATGTCTACATAAACATGATAAATAAACTAATGAAAAACTTTTGTTAAAATTTATGACATTTTTTCATATAGGTACAAGGTTATTAAAAAGTTACAGGCGTTATGCGTGACATTTTGCCACGCTGTATTTGTAGGGATAGTATTTTTGTATTCACAGCATTTTTATTCATCAAGCACCACGTGAACACAGAAACATTGTTTTTAACAATCTTGATCATTTAAGTAAAATCTTCAAAGTTCACAAACAAGATGTTCATAATGAGATAATCTACTATCTCAACTACTACTACTGTACATTTGAGATAATCTACTATATCAAAGTGAACATTTTCCCTATCTGTATATCATTAGTTACTAGAATTAAATCACTGCTGTTCACGTTTTCATCAAAACCACTTCAACAGAGTCATATCTATCATAAAAACCAGGCATACACTTGTCAAACACGCTTATTTGTTTTTCCCCTTTATTTTTTGATATGCTGATTCGGGTATAATGTACTTCTTCATGTACCGGGTGGGCAAATCTCGATGTTTTATAGGGTATCTCGGTAACTGTAAGGGCTATGGAAAAATGAACCCACCTTTCCCGACCTCTTTTTTTCGAGATAAATTCATTGGTGAAAACCAGAATTTGCTATATCTTTTCGTTTTCGAGTTGTAAACGAAAATTGATTTTTTTTGAGTTTTCGATTGGTGTCGATAACTCGGTTGTTTGTAAAATTAGAAGAAATCTGTTTGCACGTTCTACAGGCACTTTTTTTAAGTAGAATAGGATTTCCTTAACAGATTTTTTATATCTTGTGTAGTTTTCGAGTTATGACATAAACTTCTATTTTTTTAAATGGAAACCATAGTTGGCTATGATTTAGCTAAAAAAGAGGATTTTTTTCTCTTTACAACGATATATAGTTTGTGGGGTCTATGATGAGTGTTTATGCGGAAACAGTTAAAAATTTTAATTTTTTGTATAGGTATACTTACTTTGTTTTTTCTTTGCAGGAAGAGTAAGTTTCTATAGTAACACATTGTTACAACAATGTTTTAATAATAATAACTGTTGCTATGGAAATTTACTCCTGCGAAAAGTAACATAAATACATAGTAACAGTCGTATATAATGAATGGTATATTAAACTTAAATAACTAATTATGACATATTAGTGACTAATTAATAATTAATTATAACATATTCATAACAAGAAAGTTTAACACACTTAACAATCAAATTTGTAACAAATAATGTATGTAAAAAATACGATACAATATATTTTACAAAAACAAAACTAGACAGATTAAAAAAAAATACGAGCATGATTATTTACCTAAAGTTTTCAAATTGTCGTCCGTTGTTTGCGATGCACAGTTCACATCGCTTTGAAACACTTTTTGTTGCATTATAGATGTGAATATTTGAAACGGAATTCAGACAGTCTATAAGATTTTCTCTCAGTTGAACCAGTGTATTATTTGTCTTTTTGTATAAATTGTCTTTAATGGTTCCCCAAAAAAAGAAATCTAACGGTGAGAGATCTGGCGACCGAGGAGGCCACTTTACTGGCCCATTGTTCCCTATCCATTTCTCCCCAAAATTAGTATTTAATAATTCCGAGATTAAATTAGTATTATGGGGTGGTGCCCCGTCTTGTTGAAAAAAATACATGTCGTCTTTCGTTAAGTGGCAAGTTGTCTAAAAATTCTTCTACTATGTGGTAGTTTATCATATTGTAATACCGTTGACCATTTAAATTGTCATCATAAAGTTGGTAAGCTAAAATGCGGTTATTATATAGGGCACACCATACACTAAAAAACCGAAACGTCCTTGATTTTGAACATCAACAGTCTGATGAGGATTATCTTCAGACCAATAATGTTTGTTGTGTGGGTTGAAAATTCCGGCACTACTTACGTAACTTTCATCTGTCCAAATGATATTTTTAAAAAATAATTGGTCTTGCTCAATTTGTTGTAGGTACCAATTGCAGAAATCCAGTCGGCGTTCAGGATCAGTTGGAAGGAGCTGTTGTTGTTTCCTTATTGTATAAGGTCTAAATTTGTGTTTTTTTAAAACTGAAAGTGCTCTTCGTCGCGATATACCAGACTCTGCTTCAATTTGCCTACTTGAAATTGAAGGATTTACGACTACCATACCAACAACATTTATGGCAACATCCTCAGCATCTTGAATACGATAATTTTTTGGTCTTGGTTTATTAAATCCTCCGTATTCAACGAGGTTTTCTTTTAGTCTACCAAAGATGGACATATTAGGTTGTCTCCTTTGAGGGTAGCGATTAAAATATGCTTCCGATGCAGCTTCAGAATTATATCCATTTTGAATAAAACACTCTAGCATATTAAACTTTTCGTAATTTTGATACGCCATCGCGCCTTGTCAATTTCTTTAATCGAAACTTTAAAACTATAATGCAAGCAAAAACCAAACATAAACAATTAATCAAACAGTAATGTGTAACTGTGTATTTACATCCCAATATCCAACTGTTCTGTTTTCAAAATGACAGGCGCCTACTGTGCAAAATCATTGAAATTACTATACTGTCCTTTATTAGAAAACATATGTTTTTAACTGTTTCCGCATAAACACTCATCATAGACCCCACAAACTATATATCGTTGTAAAGAGAAAAAAATCCTCTTTTTTAGCTAAATCATAGCCAACTATGGTTTCCATTTAAAAAAATAGAAGTTTATGCCATAACTCGAAAACTACACAAGATATAAAAAATCTGTTAAGGAAATCCTATTCTACTTAAAAAAGTGCCTGTAGAACGTGCAAACAGATTTCTTCTAATTTTACAAACAACCGAGTTATCGACACCAATCGAAAACTCAAAAAAATCAATTTTCGTTTACAACTCGAAAACGAAAAGATATAGCAAATTCTGGTTTTCACCAATGAATTTATCTCGAAAAAAGAGGTCGGGAAAGGTGGGTTCATTTTTCCATAGCCCTTACAGTTACCGAGATACCCTATAAAAACATTGAAATTTGCCCACCCGGTACATGTTGATTACAAGGGTAATTGATATTTTATTTTTTGATTTTTTTAATGTTCGTTGATGTTATACTAACTGGTTATCTTTCGTGGTGATTTTACTTGTTATTTTTTACACAACAAAGGTATAAGTGTAGTAGATATGTTGCCACACTATAAAACAATACTCTACAGGAATCGCCAAAAAATGTATTGGTTGCTATTTAAAAAAATGAAAAACACACGGAAGGCGTCATATCCAGATCTCGGTTTGCGTCATCTTTGTCTGCACCGTAACCAAAAGTGTGAAACAAAAAACCTATATGTGTGTGATATAAAAAAAATGTACTTGTATGTTCAAGAATTACGTTTCGATCCGCGTAATATATTAAATTAATTTCATGCATTACACACTATATATTTCCTTGGGCATGGAAAGACGAGTTTGACGGTTTTTTTAGTAAAGCCGTTTAGTAAAGCCGTCCGAACAATGTTTCGAAACAATAACCAACATTTTGAATTGTTTGATTTGGTTTATCGTCAACGAATTATGAAATAATTCGTACAAACTTAAAATATGTGGTTCTTTCTTTAGTGAAGCCATTTATCGTTAAACATGTTAAAATCAAACATTTTTGTGCCTTACATATCGTTACGAAAAACAACGAATCAATCACTTTAGGCATTCCGCACTTCAAGATCAAAATGTTACAGTTTTAAATAATAATTTCATATATTATATTTGGGACAAAATACTAACGACGCTATTAAATATGTGCAGTGATACCACACCTCAATTATATTGAAATAAAAACTATAATAGAAAGTTTTATTAAATTCTAAATTTCGCGCTTGATATTCGCTGTTATGCAGTTGACAGCAGACCAAAGTTGCCATGTCAAGTAATACATCAGTATTACTTAACAGTTGGCAGTTTGAAATTATCTGAACCTTACATTAGCCTTAATATTGATTTGTGTCTTTATTGAGCTTCAAATTTTTATTTTGCATTGAAAAACTGTTTTCAGAACAATCAGTGTGTCGTAGTTGTCAGCCTTCCGTTTGAGAAATGACAAAACTGTTAAACAACTGCTGGCAGGAGTTAGTAGCATATTTGATACGCTATTTTGAAAAAGAACGAGACGATAATGATCCATTGCTACCCTTAACAGCTGTTAAAGAGGTAATTTAAATATAAAATTAAAACAGCCCTAAACTTGAATGTTTATATTATTAATTCTATTTTACAAAAAGCTAAAAACAATGAACTTTTAAATCACCTGGAAAGCGTAATCCTGCCAAGAGGATTACAAATACTGTAGCATTGATTATAAGTGATATTCGTAACATTTATAATAATTGATATTTATGTACAAAAAACTACGGTGCACTATTTGTAACCGAATGGTATTTGTTAGATCTTTTTTATATATTTTTTAAAAATTTCATGTGCCTTTTTTGTACTAATTTTTCCTCCCATTAAAACGTATTTACTAACAGTTACTATCAAATTGTCCTGCTCTTTTTTTGCACTTGCATATTTATGCACCAACCAATATATCTTGTATTTTAAAATATATAAGTTTTTTAAATTACTTCTCTTTAAAGTTGAAAAAAATAATAAATTCAACAATAAACAAACATTAAGAATCTATCCACATGCGAGTCACAATTATTTCTAAATACCCAATAATTTCATAACAATCTGGCACCAAAAACTTAAACACGTGTTTGATGACGTGAGTCGGTTTTTATCTTATATGAAATATATATACCTATGTATGTACCTAAAACAAATTTCCTCAATACACTGATGAAATGTGATGAAACTTGTATAGTCCTTCTAATTTTAATTGAAAATGATAAATACGCCTGGGGAACAAAAAAAGCGGTGCAACTTTATGATTCCATGGGCGTGCATATATCTTTTATAAATTCAAAAATTGTGAAATAATTTTTTTCATTCAAATCAATATAGGAGATTAAAATTAGCCTGCATACAAAACTCTTAATATTTGTAATATAATTTGCTGTAAATAATGCTCATTTAGCCAGACAATCTCAAAAAATTGTCTGTGTTAATAAACCTAGCTGAAATACACGTCACTGGCGCCTTAAACACGTGGAATTTCTAAAGTCGTTTTAACAACGTCGTAAAAATTTTATGGCACAGTGGACCGAATGAGTATTTGGATGTATTACATATAAAGCAATCCTATAGTACATATGGTCGGCATTTGCTGGTGCATTCGCGGCTGCCGGCAGCTCAGGCGTTGCCAGCTCCTCAAAATTTTCTTAAGTATAGTAATATACATAAAGTTGTTTTAATTTATAATTATTTTTTCCAGCAATTTTAAACGCTTTATTTTAATGCTAAGTAATAAATTTATATCTACGTATTTTTTAAAAATATTTCCAAACTAGCTTTCTAAGAACGTCACGAACTAACAGTTTACTGAAGTATGAAGTATACTTGTATAGTGAGCTTAGCAATTTTAGAAAATATGTCTGACAACCTTGCTTTTTTCTACCTATTTTCAATTTAAAATGGAAATAGAGTATTTATATTTATTTACTGCCAAACGTAATTTCTAAATAAGTCTGTTAAGTCTTAATGAAGCTTTTGAGAATTGAGAATTGAAATAAATAATGATATACAGGTACTTAAACAGTATATGTACATGTAATATCATACTAATTGATCTACCTGTATCCTCATTAAAAAATAATGAAAAACTCCTAAATGTATTAAATGGTGCTCTTTCATTCCTGATACCACAAATGCTCCAAAAATATATATTTTTAAGTGGCTGTAATCAATTTTCTGTATTATAGACCAATGTAAGTAAATAAAACGCTCGTCAGTGGCATGTGTCCCTCGAGGAAGTACACATGGTACATAGTATAATACGTATTATGGCAAATTTTGTTACTGACGCTGCTAACACGCATCTGCGAGCGCATTCAGAAGTCAGACAGCTCCTAATTATTTACGAAAGCATAAATTGCCAATTAAACCGACTAAATACTCCGCTAGTTCTCCACGAAAGAAACATTCAGTAACGGTCAGCTAACACACACACACACCCGGAACGACACCGGCGTAAAAATAAGTTTTCGCATAATTTAACGTTATGTCGGACGACCAATCGCGTCCAAGTAATAGCCAGTTGTTCGGCTAGAGCCGGTGAATAGAGCACAGGCAGTAGGCGAAGTCGCCCGCGGGGTACCCCCGCGCGTACACGGTGCAGCTAATTATAATAGTGTTCGGGGGGTTGGCGCGGTGCATCGCGCGGTGGGGGGTAGAGGGGGGGCGGTCACCACCGACCTCACGCAGTCTCCTCACGCCGCCGTCGGCACCGCTGTCCTGCACACACACACACCACACACACATTGTTACACCGAACCTTCCTGCTACGGGCCGGGGCACGTACGGCGCGAAGTCCACACCTGGCCGCGAAAAACAGACGACAGTCGCGGCAGACGATCGCGCCACTCTTCGGCGACGTCTTTCGGGTTAACTCAGTGCCGCTCCGAGTGACTCAGTGATCGGTGAAGTTGACCATAGGACCGAAACCCTTACATGTTACCATTGTTCGTTTACAATCTAATTACAGTTTAGTATGTGATCCTCGTCTCTAGATCGTAAAAGTGTGCCCGGAGAACAATACGCCCGGACACCTGTAGCACCGGGACAATAGGAAACTCCATCGCGCGCTTACTAAAATAATGCCCGTCTCACTACTATCCGACGCGTGTTGCCGACCACCAGCATAGGCGCTCGGTCGCCCCGGTGCATACCTGATTAATTAATCGGAGTTTATTCGGATCGAGTGGGCCGATCGAGGCGTGGGCGTCAAAGATGGAGGACGGCTGGGAGTCCCACGTATCCCCTTTGATGATGGGCGTGGGGATGGGCGAGATGCAGGGTATGGGAGAGATGCAGCAGCAGGCGCACGGGCATCAAGAGATGGGAATGCCGCAGCATCAGCACCGGCACCCCGACCTGGAGCCGGAAGTCCGCCAGAGCATCGAACAGGAGCTCGGGCACGCCGACATGCGGGCCCATCACCAGGATAATTTGGCAGGATCGGCGGCTGATTATTACGAGGTAGGGTCCGTTGTTTTGGCCGTCGATGTTTGCGCGCTAACAATAGGGTCGCGGAGTTCGGAATAGATGAGCGGGGGTGGTCAGGATGGTCAGGGTGGGCTCAAAGGTCGGATCGGAAAAAGTTGGGCTTGTACATTAAAATCAGATGTACAAGGGTGTATCAAATATAAACGGGACTTACATTTATGCTATTTTTAATTGTATTTTTAATCTTTTTAATCTACAACATTTACAAAAACATATTTTTCCATATAGTCTCCCGCCCTAGAAACGTACTTTGTCTAGCTTAATGAGAGCTTTTTAAGCTCTTGGTGGTCGTCAAAAAGCTGATTTCCAAGCGCTTGTTCCAGGGGTTCGAAGATGGTGGCAAGTCTGGACTGTAGAGAATATGTTCCAATTCCAGCCTAACCTATCTGATTTCGGCCGCGTAGTATTTGCTGAATGAAGCCAGGCGTTGTTATAAAAAGTAATGAAAATTTTAGCAGCGTTTAGACGACGACCAAGCGGTACAAAATTTTGTTCCAATTGTTAAGTGAATGTCCGAAAACTTTCTACGGTGTTTCTAGGGTGAGAGATTATGTGGAAAAATGATATGTTTTTAAGGTCATACGGTTATGTGTGTTTAACAAAAGAGCCAAGGGTGCCTCATTTAATATGTACAGATAACGTATTTCTTTAATTATTTCGTACACCGCACATTTCTTACGGAAAGTGCCCCCCCCCCCTCACCGGTGAAATTGGCTGAATTTTTATTTTTTTGTTCATGATCAACCAAGCAAAAGTCTCTTGGGCTCAGAGTGTTAAAATAAATATTTTTTGAAATGGTCTTAAAAACTAGTTTCTTCCTCGTTGTTGTTGAAGTTCTATAATTGGACTAAGTAGTTTTACAACGCGTAAAAAGCATTGTGAAAAGTATTTCTAAAAGCCATTCCCGAGCAAACCGTTATCGCTCTGGTTGAAACAGGACTAACTCGTGTTTGATCCACGTTGCGCCCAACACCCGAACCTTCTTCATTGCACGCGTGGAGCGTTCTCGTTTTCTTGTTTTCGTGTATTTACTATATATATATATATATATTAGATATATGTTTTTCTACGATCTATTATTCGTATTTATTATTTGACATCTAAACTAAGTAAACAACTCTTTACGGACTTGTGCGTAAAGAGCGAATAATGACTGATGCAAAATTTTGTGTACCTAGAACTTTACTCTTTAGAACTAAACATTTAACAGTTCACAGTTTTATCGAATGCTTGTTAGTAATATCGCATAAATAAATCTTATACATAACAAAGGGTCTTCATTATCTTTCTTAATCCATGACTTGTTGCCGTAACATTTTGCGTATTGAATTATAGATAATAAATAATAATAATAATACAATATAATATAATATACCATTTATTCATCAAAATCTGGTAAAAAAGGACATTTTAAAAAAAAGCAAAAAGGACCTTTGGTTATACCTAGATTATACGCACAAATACATTAAATAAATACAATAAAAACATGTAAAAACAACAGATCTGGAGCATTCTGGTGGAAATGACCTATGGAGACTTGATCGGCTGCTCATGAAATGAAATATCAAAAATTCAGCCAATTTTACCGAGGGGCACTTCTCATAATAATTGGGTCTTTTTCGTCACCATGTTATATTCTATTTTACAATTGTATTACATGTATATCTTTAAAATGAGAGGCATCTATTATTGCGAAGGAAATGATTCAATAAAGAAGATTAGAAAAGAGGTTTGTCGCACTCCAATCCGCCGCAACTCTCGGCAGCTCGACAGATTATACATTTGGTTCTTGATGTGACATTTTCGAAACTGGAACGTCCAACTCGAAATTCCGTCGCCATATTTTCGGAATAATTTGGGCAATTTTAAAGACATACAGCTGGATGAAGCGTTAAAATATCAGGATTCGGACCAAAACCATTACAAGTGTGTCGGTAGAGCGCAAATGGGCGTTCTGACGACCTCTTATCAGTGGGACCGTCGATCCGTTTCGGCTGCTATGAAAAAGAACTGCAACTTCTAGGCGTAGTACACGACAAGTATCCATCCAAGCGAGAATTCATTGCTTAACTTCAAATAGCTTTTACCCGATATCTAATAGATCACAATGCACTATCATTAACTATCAGTTTTATATATATATTTATTTAAAAAGGTATTAAAATACTCCGATCATGATTTTACTTTCTCTTTATCAAGGGTGAATTGCTTGTTCCTCGTTTTTCGCATAAATAAAAAAATCAACTGCCGGCGCCTTTTTCTTATTTGCATATCTAATATTAAATACTTACTTGCAATGCATAAGTAACAATTTCAATCGGCTTATTAATATTTTCTTTTTTTAATAGTTCTCCCTAATCAGTGAGTTTTTAAATTTAGCATGTAGACAGATTTCCCTGAATCAGAACTACATAAATGTAATAATTGTAACACAATAAGGTTTTCAAATTTACAATGACACGTACAACGCAATATAAATCTTGAATTTTAGATTTTCAGTTCTGATATTAACTGTAAATTGTATTTGTCATTATAAATTTGTGAGAATGTTGAACTTACTTAAAATTATGTAAAAACACTAGAGAAAAAAGTTGTACCTATATTCGGCCTATAATCATATAAAAATGATTATAGTCCAAGAGTCGTGACAAAACACTGCAAGTGTTTTATGAAGGACTATGTTTCATTATTGTGTATGTGAGTTAGCAACAACTCGGCGAGACCAGGGAGTAGGACAATTGGCGGTGGCATGCAATATCAATGCGCGCGCATTTAATACACTTACTTCTAGCAGCTGCTAACGGTGTTGGCAAGACTTTTTTGTCATGAGTTCTCCAACTATTAAGCATGGATAGCACCATAGCACGTCCATGGATAGCATATGGTAACATATTTTACTGCGCGATTGAAGAATGATTACAATAATATTGAAGATTAAGATTGAAATATTTTTTGATTCAGTTTCATCTTCAGTAACACAATTTCATCTTCATATATTAATTTTTTAAATTTCACTAGACGACAAGCCAATTAATGTTGTCACTAATTTCTCAACAAATAATGAGATGAGACGGAACCTGTTAGTTTGTCATTTAATAAATTTTCCCATGTCGCAATAAACTACGACTATACAACATTTTTGCATAATGAATAGAATATTAAAATAATCATTATATATCTAAGTTTGACATCTTAATTAGAAAAAAAATAATAATAAATAATGAATAGCACTGACAATTTGTAAAAAACAGACTAATTTGTAAGACCAGACCCTATAAATAAATTAACTCAACTAGCTGTAAAAATCAGACCAGTCATATTAATATTATAAATAAAATTCTAATTTTCCTGTTATTCCCTTGCGATTTGCAATATAAATTTAATCGTGTAGGAAAACTTCCGCGGCTTTTAAGACAAATTTTTATAAAAACTAGATTTTTTTCTCACATGCATTCCTATATATATTTTAATTTTTATGTTTCATGTTAACACGATAGAAATGGTTAGTTGTACAGCTACTCACATAAGCATTTTTTATGTAAAAGGCAAATGCATGCATGAATTGTCTAATCGTTGCCATATAATTTAAAATTATTTCTGACAAATTTCCGTTAATTTGTTTGTTTACATAGCTGCAATTAGACAATTTCAGTTTATACGTGAACTCACGTCATATCCAAAACGCACTGAAAAGGGCAACTCTATTTTTAGTTACAGAAAATAAATATATTTAGAGAATTGTCAGCAAAAATCCCATCGGTTAAAAGACCGTAAACAAAAAAAATACTCTTGACTTTATGGCGCCAAGAAAATAAAACATAAAATCATTGTTCATTAACAGTTTCTTGCATATACTGGATTTAATTTCTTAAATACATTTGATTTTAAAATGTTGCATATTATCTGATTTACAAAATTGTTTCGAAAACATGATGGTTCTAGATTCTGAATCATGTTTTCTGGAGGATAGATAATTTATTGAGTATTTGGATGGATTGGAACTCATTCATTGGTTAGTTGTGACCTCCAGTGTATCTTATAGCTACATTAATTGTTGTGGCTATATTGTAGCGATTATCTATAGGAAATTTAAGAATATTAAGGTTAATTTAAATAACCACAAAGTAAACTTTGTGTCCCATTGATTCCCACTATTTACTAAAAAAAATCTACTAATAAAGAGACATAGACAAATAGATATTTTTAGATTAATCTTAAAATTTCGGCATTTGATAATTTTCGGAGTTTGTACAGGTAATAAAAACCTTTAAAAATACATTTTGTAAATAAAAGCCTATCTTTTAAAAATTCTCGATGATATATTTTAATTCCACTGTACCGGAGTAGTAGAAGTAGTTATTGCTATTGAATAGGAAACTTTCTACGGCTACAGATATCCTTCGGAAATACATAAATTCCTTTCAAATCGCCGAAGAACAATGTAATTAAATGTCAATCAAAATATTATTACAAATCGAAATTATTAGCAAACCGTATACCTATATCTGGTACAAGCGTGACTCCTAAAAATTGCATAATGTAAAGGCTAATTTAATATAGATAAATTCATTAGTAAAAGCCGTTTATTAAAGTACTTGTCTTGTATTAATTTAGATAACACATCGGTTTGTTGGCTTTTCGCGATAAAAAATTTTGCATATTAATATAGAAAGTTTGAAGAAATAATGCACTCTTGCGTAATGAAATCGTTGAGGTTAGCTTTTGTGTGTTTCTTCTTCTATTGTTTATTAACAATTAATAATTTTTCGGCCATTTCACGGGCTTCTAAATTACGGAGAAATATCGAAAAGAAAACGTTTCTAAAATGAACAATGTCCACTTTACCTACACGAAATTTATGTGAAAGATTTCTTTAAAAAAATACTCAAAATATTTTTTTTCTCAAAAAATATTTAACTAAACATGTTTTCTTATCAATAATCTTACTTTCTCGTATTATGTTAATACAATGATAAATTTTTGATAATATTTAAGACGGTGAAGAGATACAGGGTGATATGAGAAATAATCACTTTTCAATTTCCTTAATTAAGTAACTACCGAACATTTTCACAAATTAAAATTTGTATATACGTTTAGCAAAGCTAGTAATTTTAAAATTTAATTTTTTTTAAGCAAAGTAATTTTAAAATTTAATACGTATATTGTTATATACCTCTGTAAGTTTAAGCGCTTATGTTCGTTGCTTTTTTATAAATTCAAAATACTTTCAAACAGCGAAAATGCACCCGTAAGTATATCAAAAAAAAATTCTTCAATATAGTTTACTACTGTATCCCAACATTTATTATTTATGATCTCATGTTGATCAAGAGTCAGTTGGAGGCTAAGGCTAACGTGGATATGGAATAACCTAAAAAGTTATCGAATAATTTGCGTCTTTCTGATTCGCTTGCCCTGCAGCCTCAATGATGATGTTAACGGTTTCCAATATACAAATGTATTCGCTTTAAAATGCTCTTCCGTATGACATGGTGCCATGTTTTTCTTTATTGACAGTTAAAATGAATTTTATAAAAAAAAAGAGTCTAGGCGCCTGTAATACGAGCTGTGAAATCAAAAAACCACTAATTTGAGGCATTTGAACATCATATTTTTTAAACATAGTTTACTTCTGACATTCATAAATCATTTTTTAGTTTTGAGAAAAAAGTTGAGAAACAGCTCACAATATTTTAAAAACTGAGATAGGAACATGTATTTTCATTTTAACTGGTTATAAAGTACTTAAGTCTCTTTTATTTGTGGCATGTAGAATTAGTAGCTCCTTTTTATTTTACAAAATAAAACTAAAAATGTTTATGCAATATATAATACGAATTGAATTTGATAAACTGTATAAAAGGAAAAATATACCTATTTGACTATAAAACGAAAAGACTTAAACATTAGAAGTTAATCGTGGTAAATGGAGATACTTTAATACTCATGTTTAAAAGAGCATAAGTCCTAAATTGTCGCCATTAGTGTAACGGATGGACATTTTTAGTTTTATTTTGTAAAACTAAGGGAGCCACTAATTGTACGAGTCAGAAATGAATGACACTTAGGTAGTTTACAACCAGTTGAAATAAAAAACAATGTTCCTATTTCAGTTTTTTAAAATATTGAATTTTTTTGTACTTTTTATTGTTTTTTTTTTTCGTATTTTCTTTTAAACTAAAAAAAAGGATTTAAGACTGGCAGGAATGACCTGGGTTTAAATATGATGTTAATAACAGCTTACTAGTTGATTTTTTTATTTCGAAGCCTACTAGGCTCATAAGATTTTGGATATCGTATCATGGATGTCTAGACCTTGAGAGTCATTTTATTGCATTTTTAATGCATTCTAACTGACAGTGAAGAAACAAATGCCACCATGGTTGAATAATGAATTTTAAGTCGAATGAGGCAGGCTAAAAAATTCACAATTAAATTAAAAAATAAGAAAGTTGGGTCAACTGCCAATTAAACCGAAAGTTATAAAAAATGTTCTTGAGGTAAATGCTTATTATCAATTGTTACATTATGTATTCCAAAATTTTATGTTAATAAATACAGAAGTTAGAGACTCCTACATGTCCCCTGTGTCAAGCGGTATACTACTCTAAGTATAAGATAGTAGGTACCTAATATTTTAATTTTTTTCTTCAACTTATTAACAATTTTCTGAAGAAAGTAATAAATTTCAATTCGTTATTATGCCTTAATAGGTATACTATCAAAAATAATTCCAATATAAAGTCAATAAGGTCCTCAACACTCATCTTTTCAAATAGAAAAAAATTATATAGAGTAATTTCACTTATAATTCCAACTCTGATTTCGAACATTGAGATTTGATTGGTGTGATTTTATTTTAAAGGCTGCAACTCATCATCCCAATTATTATTATCCAAACCTGTCAATACCACCTAGCACGAGATGTTATTAATTTAGTATATAATTAGGTTCTAACAGGCTTGTCAAATCGAACACACCTCGTTAACTTTTTTAATAATTTCACTAATACTAATATATTCATATATTTTAATGGAATAAGTAGTAATACACGTAACTTAATGCATATAAATAATTCTCGTAAACAAATAGCTAACTAGATACCGTTAGCAACTTGAACAACATAAAGAAGTAGGCAGTTTAGACGAAAAAGTATAGTCCAGTTAGACCTGTCCGTATTTAGAATATTAATATTACATCAAAGCGATAACCATGAATGACCAATTAACATATTTTTTTTAATATACTTGATTTAAAAAAATCCTAATATTTTTAATTGCTTACTTCCAAGGTCTACTTGGATTTTTTTAACATTATTGTAATGTATTTTTTATATATCATTTTCCGTCTGTCTAGTAACAGCGTGTACGCAATATTATCTAACCGACGAGGAAAAAACTCCTCACTTTTTTATATCAGTGTACAGTCTTTGTTGAAAAGTCATTACGGGAAAACAAATTTATTTCAACTTTGTGAGTCGAGAAGCACGTCAAACGTTATGAATTCTGCCTGTTTTTCTGTGTTTGCATCCCAAGGGACAACAAATGGCTTAAGTTGCAGCCGCAAAGTACATGAGAAAGTCGAAATCGTTTGTTATCAAGTGAGTGCAACGATATTCGGAGTCATAAAACGCCGATGACTTCCCGGGTCGTTGGTCAGTTGGTTTGGTACCAACTTACTGCGAAATGCTGGTTTAGTGGCTACAGCGACGATATGATTCTTCATGAGGACAATTACTCAATACAGCGGAATAAAATGTGCAACCGGTGGAAGGCGCAAAATGGCATGGTCACGTTGGATTGGTCGTCCTGGTCACCCCATGTGAACCCTATCGAAAACTTGCGGGTCTATAAGTTTGATCTTCGTAAGGAAAGAATCTGTACCTTCGAAGCAATACGCCGATAATTTAGTGGAAAACATGCCTCGAAAGCGCCAAGCTATAATTGACATCGGCGGAAACTGGACCACCTATAAGGCTCCAGGATCACTATAAGTGCGTTCTGAAATGTGAAACAAGTCTTATCTTATACATGTGCTGGTGATTGTTTTAGATCAACTAATCGGCAAAGGAACCACAATTACAAGACACAGAACTTGCAAACACAAGGGTAACCAACGATATAACGTGTCCGTACTGTCACTCGAAATTCCATAAATAAATAATCAATAATTGGTACATATGTCAGGAGTTAAGCTCTGGCGCTTGTCACCTAAAATAGCCGCCTTGTAATAGCTAACCAATGTACCAAAACGTGTCACAATAGTCTCCGCTGCTAGTGGTGTCCTTGGTAGAACGTTTTACTTCTGGATTTTACTATCACAAATACTTGTTTCACATTCACTATAAGGCTGTCAACATTAGGATAACAGTTTCACCAATTCGGTAAAGCCCATGTGTCAAACATGCAACACGGACTAAATTACATAAATCACTAAATTACAGGACATATATCCTTGAAGCTATCAAATGCACTTCCAAGGCTTTTGCCTCATCCAGTTCCCCAACCGCTGTGCTAGCTATGTTCTGCCCTCTCACATCCGTTGTTTCGCCAATACTAAGTCATATAGGTTTATAGTGCAATTCTGAGGCGACATTTTTTCATCTACTCACACAGTGGTGCTATGTATAATCGTCTAAAACGTTATCAAAGTTGGCCGAGCAAAAAAGACGTGTTTATTGTGACAAGGCGTATTGTCGTGATGCAACATCCAGTTGTTCTTGATGTTTGGTCTCCCACGCATGACCCTTTTTCGAAGTTTTTCAAGAAATTGTCTGTAAACTGTAAACTTGTAAACTTTGTGGACAATTTCCTGGCGATCAAAAAAGCAAATCAGCATGCATGTGATCTTCGACTAGCTCATTCTTGCTTTTTTGCGACTTGGAGAGCTTGAAGTGTGCCATTCCATACTCTGGCGCTTGGTTTCAGGGTCGTACTCAAACACGCAAGTCTCATCACCAGTAATGACACGTTCCATAAAATGGGAATCGTTTTCAATCGATTCCAAAAAGTCAAGACACATTTTTGCGAAGATTTTTCTCATCTCCAATTCGTTAGTTGAAATCTGATGAATTGTGTGATTAAAATTTAACTCTTCCCCGATTATTCTTGTCGTCAGCCGACGATCTAAACGTACAAGGTCCCGTATTCTATTGACATTTTCATTGGTTTTTGAAGATGAAGGCCTTCCGCTGCATGGTTGATCTTTAATGGACTCTCTTCCTTCTGAGAATCCCGTAAACAACCGAAAAACCTGGGCTCTTGAAAAAACACTGTTTCCGTAGGTGTGTTGATGTTTAGCAAAAGTATCCGTTGGGCTGTGTCCAAGTCTGAAGCAAAACCTGATAGCACACCGTTGCCCAAAATTAATGTTACTCATTTTTAAAATGCACTAGAAAAAACCTGTTCGCGAAAACAGTCACAAAGAACAAATAATGAATCTAACAAGTTCAAACTTGTACTGAAGGTGCATTAAATGTTAACCTTCCGACCTTCCAAGTCCCGCCTCCGCAGTGTTGCTAGATAGGGCGCTACGTTGCCAGTCTCATTACTTAATTTACACACCTCGTAAATAAAATAAATAAACAGGTGTATTTCTGAAAGTTGGTTGGTGCTTCTATAAAAAAAAAAAACATGGAATATTACCAAACCATAAAACTGCCATGGAATATAAATACTAGATAAATAATTCAACGTAACATTTATATACCAGTATTTAAGTTAATATTTTTCTGGGTATATGGTAGCCATCACTCTGTCTTAGTCCTTATGTTATTTCTCTCGCACGACGTTTTATTTTTTCTCTCTAAAGGGAATCCCTTTAAACGTGGGCGTGACACTTTCGCAGTAAAACACAACTTGATTTTTTTTGACAAATCCGATGTTAGGAACAGTGATTAAGTAGCGCATATTATGATGGATCACCGTGTCGGGCCAACAAAAGGGGTCTTGGGGCACAAAACGTATTACTGATTTCGTTCCTTTGTTGAACATAGATTAGCTGCCTTGAAGAATGCAAATGAGGCGACAATTATGTCATTTCGTTTACTGAAATTAAAATCACAGGTGTATTCGTGCCGGCGGCTGACACAGTAGTTTTTTTTAATGCACGCTTATTATTATCTTTCCCTCGTCTTTACGTAATGAAGATCAGCTGGCGCAGAATGGCGCATACGGAATGATTCGTAAGGTCCAAGACATTATTATGTGTTTAAATAAGGAAAAATCAGGGAAACAGTTATTGTGTGCATTTTCCAAATATTATTTTACGTTCAGTTTTGGTGGTTTTTGATCTGTGATGGTAATACAATCATTTTGTATAATTGTAATAATAATGTTACTGGAAAATCAGTCACCAGATGACCAGTCAATCGGAAATGGACATAGGAAAATCTTAGTAAATTACAACAATGAGGTTTTTCGATTTGTTACAAAATATTTTTTTTTTCAAAATGTTATGGCCATTTTAATTTTAATTTTATAGGAACATTGTGTTTCCCAAAATTAAAATGACCATAACTTTTTGAAAAAAAATTTTTGTAACAAATCGAAAAACCTCTCCTTATATTTCTTTCTAGATTATGAAAAAAAAATTACTGGAAATATTCCACAGAGCGTTACTGAGATCCCAGGGAGTGCTCCAGTTTTTTTTGAAAATTTTTTCGCAAACTTTGTTGACGGTTTTTTCACTATAAATCCTTTCTGTAAGAGGTATATAGTCATCACCTAAAAAGTGAAGTGGGTCCCATGCGTCGTTTTCAAGATATGGCTAACTGAAATATCACCAACCGCCACTGCAGTTTGAAGTAATGCATTATTGCTGATGGATTGTATCCGGATATCCTGTACACCAATTCATGTATAACAAACGTTTCATCGGATTAAAAATAATAAGTTAATAATCGGTAACGTTGTACATTTTTATTGTATTTATGCTGAATTTTGGTTCCGTGAAGGAAAAATAAAATACCTAGAGGTTTCTCGGAGTGTTTTTCAAAACGTAAACCAAATTGTTACATTTTGTGTTACATTGTTACATTGTTATAAATATTACTTATAATATAAACATAGTATATTGGTTATTTGCAATTTTTCAATTTGAACTCCTGATGCATACAGAAGTAAAAAAAATATAACTTACAGTGTTAAACATGAATATTTTCTTTGAATAGCAACTCTGTACGAAAAATCTGTTTTATTTAAGAACATTTATTGTATAATTAGGTACTTAAACAAATTAATGGCTGATTGGACTAAAAAGAAATTATTTTATTGGATTTCTGCTAAAAAATTTTGTGTTTAACATCCACATTTGAGTAGGTTTTTAAGAAATAATTTTCAAAATTATTAAGGGACAGTCAATTTTATATTATCATTTACGTTTCAGACAAGGACCATTGACCATAAATTCTCGCATAAATCTCCTTAGAAGTCAATGTTGGGTAACATCAAATGCAATGGAGATAAATTGGTAGAAGTCGAATAATACAGCAGAAATGACTCCTTACAATTACAATCACCTAGCTATTTACAGTTCGCTACACTTTGTTCACAGTAAAAAAGTTTAGGAGGTATTATTTTGAATTTCTGGTGGCATCTATTAATATAACTAAAATGATTCTCATACAACAAGGCCTAGGTCCATGTACCAGATCACAGATAAATATTTTCAAACAGGGAAAGTTAAACGAATTGGTAATTTAACTGTCTTAGACGTGTGCATTCTATAAAGCCTCTTTTTTACTTTAAAAAGGTATTTTGACGCCATCGTGGTGTTATTTAAAAACATCTGTCTATATTGTAATTTCACTCAACTTTTATGACTATTATTTACACGTGCGCAACTACTTGCAAATCACTTATTATTTTGTCACCACTGGCAAAACAATAAAAGGTAATATTTTTTTACGGTTGGCACGGCTTAATTCTGTTGTGAGTTGTGTGAAATACGACAGCCACAAAGTCGAATGAGTTTAATTAGGATAATACTAGTAATTCTAGTAATGAGTTTAATAATAAACCTTTCAAGTGTCTCAATTTTCTAAGGCAGACCGTAAAGGAACTGTAAAATTAATTATTTTTAAACTTCATATGTTTAAATAATTGTTACTAAATAATAAACTTAAAATTCAAAATTTGTAAAATTATTTATTTATATTTGGGCTATCAAGTTCTAAGTCATTCAAAAATCAATTAAACATGTTTTTTTGCCACAAAACCTTTTAAAGTTTATTATAGTCTTTGGAGATGAAGAAAACTCACAAGAGGTAAATAATGGCTCTATTTTTTGGTTTCGAAAATTGATATAGAGGGTGTATCCCAATTTTTTCGGGACATCCGAAATAATCGAATATTATGCTGTGAAGTTAAAAATAAATAAAGATACGTATTTTTGCTACCTGTTACATTTTTTTAGTTTAGTTTACATTACTAACATGTATGTTTGATTCTATATTAACTTACAGTATTACACAAATATGTGACTATATTGTGTCATAAATGGAAGACAGAGATATTTACAATACTCACTCAGTTGCTTCTTGAAACAAACAACATTAATACATATCTTAGGTACTTAGGCTTATGTAAAACTGTCAAGACTTTCTTCTCTCTTCTGTTTTTCAAAATTGTCAGATATAAAGATATTTTTTAGGAATATTTTAATGCAATTGCAGCTTTTTACAAAAAATAGCATTCTGCAATCCATTTATAAAGCAACCCATTCACATGTTTATATTATCATATGTATAGGCAAAAGTATACATATTTTCATGGTGGAATAAAACATTAGGGTTACTATTAAAAAAAAAAGTAACGCATATAAGAAGGTCACCAAGAAATAAAAATTTTTCATTGTTTCTTTAATAGAACAATAATTTTCTTAGTTACTTAAGTAGCTTTTACGATGTGTGTAAATTAAGTAATGAGACTGGTAATGTAGCGACCGATATAGCAACTCTGCGGAGAAGAAACTTGGAAGGGCGGTAGGTTAACATAATTATAAGGCACCTTCAGTACAAGTTTGAATTTATTAGAGTAATTTGTTTGTTCTGTGTGACTCTTTTCGTAACCCGTTTTTTTCTTGTTTTAAAAATGAGTGACATTAATTTAGAGCAATGGTGTGCTATCAGGTTTTGCTTCAGACTTGGACACAGCGCAACGGATACATTTGCAAAACTTCATCATGCCTACGGAGACAGTGCTTTATCAAGAGCCCAGGTTTTTCGGTGGTTTAAGGCATTCTCAGAAGGAAGAGAGTCGAGAATGATGACCATGCAGCGAAAGGCCTTCATCTTCAGGAACCGAAAATGTCGATAGAATACGAGATCTTGTGGGTTCAGATCGTCGGTTGACGACCTGATCGGGGAAGAATTAAATTTGAATCACCACTCTTCATCAGATTTTGACTAACGAATTGGGAATGAGAAAAAATCTGAACAAAAATGTTCCAAAAAACCTTTCGCAGGAACAAAAGGACATCAGGAGAGAAAGGAATCTTGACTTTTTGGAATCGATTGAAAATGATCCACATTTTATGAAACGTGTCATTACTGGTGATGAGACTTGGGTGTATCAGTACGACCCGAAAACCAAGCGCCAAAGCATGGAATGGCACACTTCAAGCTCTCCAAGACCCAATAAAGCAAGAATGACCAAGTCGAAGATCAAATGTGAAAATCAAGTTTGTGCCTCCAGGCCAAACAGTAAATCAACACTTTTACAGAGAGGTTCTTGAAAAACCTCGAAACAGGGTCATGCGTGTGAAACCAAACATCAAGAACAACTGGTGTTGCATCACCACAATGCGCCTTGTCACACAGCCATTTCAGTAAACGAGTTTTTAGACAGTAAAAACATTCCTGTGGCGCCTCAGCCTCCTTATTCGCCTGACTTGAGTCCTTGTGACTTTCTTTCTCTTCCCAAAAATCACCGCAAGAGACGTCATTTTGGGAGCAGAGAACATATTCAAACGGCTGTAACCGACCAGCTTAATGTTATTCCAGTATATGAGTTCCAGCACTGCTATGAGGAATGGAAGAACCGTCTCCAGCGTTGTGTGGCTTCCCAAGGAAGTTATTTTGAAGGAGTCAATACTGAATTGTAATTCTATTCAAACAAAAAATAATTAAAAATCTCATTACTTAATTTACACACCTCGTAGACAAAACCTTTTTTAGAGTCAACTACTATTTTTTTCACGAAAAGTTTAAATAACTCCGCCTATCTTAAATCGAAATGACAAAAATATAATTATTCTGTATAGCAAGTTTTACGCAGAATCGTGTTACCTATGTAGGAACTAGATTCCGGAGCAAAAATTAATCGTGCAATTGTGATATGATGTTGGTCTTTATTTTGCAAGATGGGCCTAGTAAATACATAACCATAGACCACAAGTCCGTGACTATGTCATTAGAAGACCGCGTCATCTTCCCAGTCCCAGGAGACATTCTAGGGAAATGGTCTTTTTTTTCGGAAGTTTTTTTTCGTTACTCTAGTACGAACATTGGATGTAACGGAAACTTATATTGTCTAGCATATCAAAACAAGCTCACTAAAATCTAGTGGTACACTCTAGTCAGAAATGTCGAAAATTACTCTTATAAATAAAACAAGCCATTAAAAATCCTGTCTCACTCACTTTTAGAAATTCAATTGTCCCTCTTCTTTCAACGGACGTTTCCCCTATAGCGTTCGCGTTCGATACAAAACGGCCAACAGAAAAAAAAAAACTCCCGGTTCTTCATCAACATGGCAATAAATTAAAAGAGAATATCGCGTGATATGTTTATAGTGTGAATCGATTAATATTCAACGTTTGACGCTTTGACTCACGATACGGACGGCGCGTGTTTCAGTTGGTCCGACGGACTGGACGGGGTCCTGGCGTGTCCTGAATTTTGGAAAAGCCTCCGCCGGGCGATCGTTTTGTGTATTGTCTTTTAATAATAGAACGGCTCAAGTCGCATTCCCGATTAGGACACACATGTCGATGGAAAGATAACGCCTGGAAGCCAACGGAATACGTTTCCGACATGCACGCGGTAATTGCGTTTTGTATTGTACTTGTGACCTACTGGACGTTTTTTGCTGTCGATATCAAACGCAATAAACGTGCATGTCTTTTTGCTTGTGTGGCTTCTACCATTTTTATGTTGCTTTTGGTCATCATTCCCTTATATCACGAATAAATGCAACAACGAAGTAGTCGCGATTGAATGGAAATATACCGATTCATATCGGTATCGTTTATTGTTTAAAAAGACAAAGCGACATTTTTTATCAGGTATTATAAAAATTCAGCAATATTCAGGTTCCTGGTGCATTTGGTATTAAAAGGATGCAAGTGCAAGTTTCATACAAAAGTTACAGGGTACTAAAAGCTACACAACTACAACTACAAATATGTTTAGATATACAGGACATTTTGTGTGGGGCTACCATTAGAACACTTAGATATTTCAAATAGGATACCCTGTATATTGTTACATCGGGCGATAGTGCTTAAAAAGCTCTATCCATATATACTGTTTTTTTTTGATACGGCATTACGAAGCTATTATTTGTGGATTGTATAAACTTAGTTATACAAGTCGCATACAAAAATATCAATCTTTTGTACGGAGTGTTTTAAGTAAGATCCAGCACCACACAACTCCAGCTTTATAAGTTTTTGGCCAAACTGAGTTCATAATTTATTTACATTCAAATTTTCACGCCTGAGCGATTGGAGGACTCTTTACTTGATTTAAGGGAATCTTGCTTTTAATGGTATAAGTAGTTCCTTCTACATTCTTAGTAAATCTCATTTCAAAATATTAAATGCCTTGTTATTTTCCCTAAGCCTGGACGCACAGTGGATGTGGAAACGTGCGAGTTATTCACACACGCGAAAATATACGCATATATGCGCACGAATCAACCTGCCAGTAGTGTGAGGACTCCCAAAAAAAAAAAAAACGTCATCAAAGTTGGCAGAGAAAAAAAGACGTATTTCTAATCTTAATAGAATTTATAACCTTACCTGTCACATCATATGATAACCATAGTTTATTTTACAAATTGTGATAGTTACTTGTCAAAAGTTTGACATACGTGAAATTGACAAAAGTTTGACCTAATTGAAAAGCTTAGACATGACCGATACTTTCATCCCTCTCGTTTATAGCCAGATATGATGACGTTTATTTACATTATTAGGTTGGGATCATTACTATCATTAGTGCGTTTTGGCGCAGTAAGAGATATTCCCACATTCACACGCTTCTGCATCCAGTGTGAGTCCGGGCTTACCATAAGCTTTTGACGAAGCTATTAACCCCACTTTTCACGGCAATAAACAAAGCTACATCCACCCGACAGCTACCTGTTACAATAATATTCTTAATTACTTTTTAACATTCGCATAACATTAAATAGAGAAGTATAAAGCGATGTTATAGAGGACTGTCGTAGAATTTCACGGAACCGCCGCTAATTTAAGACAATTTAAACGTAGCAACATTTTGTTACATGCACCGGTAATTATCCCGACCCTATATTAGACTTTAAACTTGTTTTGTATTTTGTGCTGTTATAATTCAACGTTTCTCCTCAACTTTCTTTACTATCGCAGGAAATTATTACAGTCTCGAAGTAGTGTACTAAGTATTAAATTAAGTACGTTTTCGTATAGTTGCCCGAAGCACTTCTAAGCGTTCTTATTTTCCTCTCGTGTAGGTAGGTGGTTTAAGGGCTAATATTGTTACTTCAACTTAATTAACGTAAAGTAGTTTGCTTGTGTTTGATGTAACGTTACCGACGAAATTTTCACGATCAGATGTTCTGAACGAAAATAAAAAAAAAAACATGAATATATATGATGTTCAAAAGATGGTTTCTTTCAATTTAAATAGGTACCAAGATTGACAGAAACACAAATCTGAATATTATGGTTAGAAAATAAGATTTATGTGATGCTTCACCGCTCGTTCTTGTTTGACATGCTTTTTTTTTCTAAAAGATCCCAAAATATGGATAGTTAAAGCACAAAACCGCAGTAATTTTTTTTGACTCACGACGTTATGACACACCATTAGTTTAAACAGACCATTATCCTTTATAAGTGCCCAAACTCATAATTCTTTGTTTAAATTTAAAACAGTTCATAATCTGTCAGCTTAATCATCTGTCTTTGCTATAATCTTTAAGTACACCGAGGCATACATTTTTACTGACTTAGATTTGGTTATTCTGGTATAGATAAAATTTGGGACCGATGAAATATAATAAATATCTTATTCTATAAAATTAATTTAAAACGACTTAATGAGATTTCGCACTTTATCCATCGAGAAGTATGTAATCCAAAATCTATTAATTGAAAAAAGCTGACAGCAACCTGTATTTTGACCATTTTCACATATTTCGCTATTAATTATTTATAATAAAATTACGAATATTCCTTCCCTTAAAATGATCACCGCACATAGCCAACTTTTTTTAATCTGGATATTCTTGAAAATTTCGTTGGGAACGTTAATCATAGCGCAACAAATTAGAACTCGTTCGTGAAACATTTTTGTGAAACTTTTGCATTTATAAAACTTCTATTAACGAAAATAAGTTGCACAATAACAAAAAAAGTGAATTAATCTAAAGTTTCGTATATATGAAAAAAATATTTAATAGTAGATCTTTTTGTTGCCTGCAATGCCCTGTAAGTAGATAGCTTAAACATATTCAATTTTTATTGAATTTGACTACAATGTTCTACAAAACCAACTGTTGGAAATCTATAGCCTTCTCTGTCATCTTGGTTTTCATTTTATTAGGAGAATACATTTTTATTGAGTAGATTGTACACTACAAACACCACCTCATTTTTTTGGTAATTGTATGCATTCCTATTATCTTGATTTTGGTTAATTTGTTGAGGTGTTAGGAAATCTACTCGTATGTGAGAACATTAACATTGTAACGATGTGAACAACCTAAATAATTTGTAATTGTTTTTAATGGCGAAGAAAGTTTTGTTTCGGTTAGTGGCACATCTGCCTCATTTATCCTGATTTATATTTTTGTATAAAATTGTTTCTAATACACGGATACCTTTATAAAGGGCGATCAGAGGTCTCATGAGGTTCTTTTTAGAAATAAATAAATGTGTAGTGTAGTCAATAGTGTAAATCTTAAATCATATAAACGTAACTTAATCATTGTAGGATTTGTCATCGTAACTTATTTTGCACTGAACACTTAAGACTGTTTTACACATACCAATTTTCCTAACCTTTATTATCCCGTTACCCACTTGCTTTTTCGAGATTTGCATTGTTACCCTTTCAAAAACGAATATAGATAAATATACACTTACGCAAAGAAAACATTTGATTTTAAAATTACTTTTAATTAAGTACAACTTTAACATCGAAAACAGAATCAAATATAAAAAAATCAAATATAAAATCTTAGAAAATTTCCTAGACGCCGCTAGATCATACGAAAAAAACTCAGCGTAATAATCACCCCTTGATTACCCCCAACGAAAGTTCATTTTACCCCTTTAGGGTAAATCAATGTCCTTTATTTTATTGATGCAACATTATAACATTGGCTGTTAAACTTGTGTTTCGTAAAATTATTAAATCGTGATAACAACTGAACAACATTATCCTGAAAACTATAAAAACTGTGGCGGCCCATATGGACAAAATGTTTCTGAACTTAATACGATTTTTTAATTCTTGATTTATTATGAAAAATGTATGTTGGCTTGGAAACCTTTAGTGCTGTGTATCTCAACAGGAATACAACGTTGGACTATGTTATGTTTAGATTAATCGACTTTTTTCGACCTCCAGACGCTGTATATTACACAGGGGGTTTCCTAATGAAGTAGCTTAAATGATGCCAGGAAATACTAAAGGTCAAAATAAGTCGGTTGAACTAAACATACCTTAGTCGAATCTTACACCTCTGTTGAGATACAGAATCGTAAATATTTCCAAGTCAATATATGTTGTACATTTTGTGTCTGAAGAATGAATGAAGAATCTAAAATTTGAAAATGTGAAAATAAGTAAAACATATTTGGTGAATAGGTTTGTTCTACAGCAGCCCATGATATTTAAAATAAATTAAGTTTGTAGCCTAAAACAATGAGAACGTTAATGGTTTAACAATGCATTTACATCGAAAACCATAGCTCAAAATAACAATGAGGTGATAAAAAAATGCAGTTTAGATAGGTATATGTAAATTTCTCAAAATATCCGAACCGTGTACGATAAAAAAATTTCGGGAACAATAATTGTCATGCTCATTGTTGACTGTGGTTACAAATCAATTGTGCTTTTTGTCACCTACAAATAATACAAACTGCTACCACGAGAGTAAATACCATACAAAATATGAACTCAATATAATTTTGAATAACATAGTAAATTTTCAATTTGATAATGAAAAAGTATTATCCCTCGAAAAATTTTAAGACTCAACAGTGATGCAACATTGAATTAAGATATGTATAGTTTAATGGACTTATTTTGAGCACAAAATTCACTGGTATCATTTTTTATGCTACCATTTAAAATTATAATTTACTAGCGACCCGCCCCGGCTTCGCACGGTTTACGACATCACATTAGAAACCTATAAAATTATCAGTGTTCCTCTACTATATTATGCATGTATTATACATATAAACCTTCTTCTTGAATAACTCTATCTATTAAAAAACCGCATCAAAATCCGTTGCGTAGTTTTAAAGATCTAAGCATACATAGGGACAGACAGACAGTCGGAAGCGACCTTGTTTTATACTATACTATAAGAGACATAAAAAAAAACGTCATCAACTCTGGCTATGAACGAGAGAGATGGAAATAGCGGTAATGTCTAAGTTTTTTGGTTCTGTCAAACTTTTGACAAGTGACTGTCACAATTTGTAAAATAAACAATGGCTGTCATATGATGTGACAGTCTTGACAAGTAAATAAGGTTATAAATTCGATTAACAATAGAAATACGTCTTTTTTTTTTCTCGGCCAACTTTGATGACGTTTTTTTTTTGGATGTCTCTATATGTTATAATAATGGTAAATTTATATTCATTTGTAACACCCTGCATTTGCAGCATTCAACTCCACGGTGACAGTGGAGCCACGCGTCTTTCAATATTTTTCCGATTAACGCATATATTTTCACAATTTTCCGTAGCGTGCCGTATGAAATCTAAAAAATCCAGCGTCATATTTCACCCGCGACTCGCTACATTATCGCACTGTCACCAAATCGGGCGAAAATAAAAACGCCCATTGTATCGAATCAATATTCGACGCGCATTTTCCGTGTACAAAATGGAAACTAAACACGCGCTTCTGTTCGGCCACGCGGATTGTGTTCCATTGTCCCATCTGTCATACTTAGGTAACTCCATATGCATTTCGTGCCGAACGGACATAATCGAACGAGAACCGCGGGACAGTCACGTTTTCTTTAATTAGTCACCGCGAGACAGCCCGTCCGATCGGTTTCAGATTAGCTAAACGTGAATGAGCGGCGTTGAGCCAGTAAAAAAATTCTGCCGAAAATCAGATTTACCTGTTAATCAAAAATATGTATAAACAACACTGGGAGGGGGAAAAAAGAAACATTAAAATAAAACTCGAAGAAATCTCGGACAATACGTGGACGTCATTCTATAATATAGTATATACAATGACACCGAGCCAGTTGAGGAAGAACAGTCAGAAAATGATGAACAATAGTCAAAATGTTTTTATTGGCTCATGGTATTGTATTCATGGATTTATTGACAAGCATGCCAGCACGCTACTAACCGAGCTGGCAGGTATTACACAGCCCCACAAGAAAAGGTCTTGATTTGTGGGTCTGACTATAGTATTCCTACGTATTCTTCGACTCTGAATCCGATTCCGGGGTCAAAAAATGCGTATACCCATTTTTGTGTAGGGGCGAAATCATCGCTCCAAGGAGGGTAAACTGACGAATGTCACTATCTTCTCTCTCTTCTCTAGCGTTCCACGGGAATAAGTGTGAATGGGCATGTTCATATGTTTCTTTGCTCAGGTTAAAGACTTTCGCGAAGCAGTGACCACCCTTCCGGAGTGGTTGATACAACCTTTGTAACCCATGCTATCCCCTTTTCGATATATAACTGCGTTATGAAAGTTGCTAGCTTGCATGCTAGCAATTTTAAGAGAGACAAGAAAAATTGTGATTGAAGCTTCGGAAGCAACCCTTCAAAATGACAACCTCCAGTGACTACCTCCAGTTCAGAAAACTATCTCTCTCTCTCTATCTCTCTCTCTATCTCTCTCTCTCACACACACACACACTCACTCATATTTCCTTTCCGCACCTAATTTCAACCCTGCCGTTTCATTTTCTATCCAAACTTAGAATCGAGATGGAGACGCCAGTGGATTTTCCTTTTTCTCCTCACAATACTGGGACTCCCAAAGTGCATTTTTCTACTCCTGGGAGGCTTCTGTATCCTTTTCGGGTATTTGGGGGTAATTTTCACCCTCTTGGAGGATGAGGTCAAAGCAACTAAACACGATTCTCGTTAGTGTATTGGGATCGTTCCGGGGTAACAACGAGGAAGATTTCTTTTCCCGTATCTACCGCTACCCCTGCATTTCTCATCTAGCAGGGGGTGGTTTTTATCCTTTTGAAAGATTGCTTCTGAAGCTTCAATCATCCATTTCCTTCTATCTAATAGAAATGTATAAGTTTAGGAAAATATACAAACGAGACAAAAAAACACTGGTTTGCATATGAGGACACAAAAGTAATGGAAATGCAACTAAATTAGCCAATTAAATGGAGCTTCGAATGCCCTAATAGGATCAGAACCTTTTTAACGTGTGAATAAAACGTCGCTGGATTGGTGGCTAATCATTCCAACACAGACGAAACAATATCGTATTAATAAGTAATGTATAATAATAATGTCCTAAATAATAAGTAATGTCCTATTCAAATTTGTATAAGTGTTTTGGTATATCCTGTACCAAAGTAGAAACACATCAATAGAGATTTGCAGTTTTGGGAATTGTCAACAGCTTTACAGTAGGGGGCAGGATTGCTAACGGATTTAGAATCATTACACGTTTGTATAAGAAAAAAGTGGAGACTTACCCATGACTTATCGTAACGAATATGAAACACTGCTTATTATGGTGTTAAAATGGCACAAAAACAAATCCCTCTTTATTACGGTTTCTGTCCTTCATTTCATCCAAAGTCACTCATACTTTTTTCCGACCATATGTTCTGGAAATAACAAAAAATATTAATTAACAAATTATTCAAATGATATATCGCCAACGATATATCGATAAATATGATACATTGAAAAAATATGTGGATATTACGATATTCTGTATTTTTAATCAATCATTGAAATGAACAGAATGAGGATGCACATCCATAGTACGGCGTATCTTTTTAGTAGTTGTCAAGTTCATATGATTAAAATAAATCTAACATAAAAAAATTACATACGTATATATTTTTCATTACACAAATATATTATTTTTATATTTTATGATAAATATCTCGACATTTACCATCTCGTCTTCAATATACAGTTTTGGACAAAACAAATTAAGTCTACGACAGCTGTGTTATCTGAACACCTAGTATTTTTCAGAATGCTCAACATTCTAAGTAGCGAATTGTTTTTTCAAACATTGAATATAAAAAACGAGGTGTTACCAAAAATACCCGATATGGAACCTCGGCCGGTTTTTCACAAGGCGTCTACAAGTCTACAAGTGACATCCAATCTGTCTAAATGTACCATACACATGTTGTATTTTGTTACTATTTCATATTATGACATAGTCTGAAGCTGGAAAATGACGAGGAAAATTCTATACTCGCGATAAGAGTCATTCCATATTAACGGGGCATTCCTCTAAAATACGAGTATATAGAACGCGACTGTCACTGATATCCAATTGCAGCACATACCAACTTAGTTTAGTCGTAATCAAATAGTTTAAAATACATTTTTTTTAGACAATACTGTTCGGTATAAATGCTCAACTATCAATCTAACATACATCTACATAGATCCATCAATAAGATTGAGATCAATATCAGCGATGAAATACCAGATGATAGAGATGTTGGTCCTACTGAAGTTCAACATTATTATCTCTATTTAGTATTAGGTACCTAATATTAAATATTAGGTACACTTGGTTTTTAAATTGCATTAGTATCTAACTTACGAGGTGTGTAAATTAAGTAAGGATACTGATTTTTTTATTTTTTTTTTTATTAGAATAGAATGATCTCCTTCAAAAACTCCCATGGGAAGCCACACAGCGCTGGAGACGGTTCTTCCATCCAAGGGCGTAGCCTGTATTTTTCTTTGGGAATGGCGGGCGTCCAATGTGTTTTACTTGACCATTTGGGGGGGGGCGATTAAATGGCTACGTGACAAAGCGCATTGTCGTGATGCAACATACAGTTGTTCTTGATGTTTGGTCTTACACACATGACCCTTTTTCGAAGTTTTTCATGAACCTCTCTGTAAAAGTGTTGATTTACTTATATGTTAAACTCTGTGGACAATTCCCTGGCTATCAAGCCATTCCATGCTTTGGTGCTTGGTTTCCGGGTCCTACTCAAACACCTAAGTCTCATCACCATGAAGATGAAGGCCTTCCGCTGCGTGATTCATCTTCAATCGACTCTCTTCTGAGAATGCCTTAAAACCACCGACAAACACTGTCTCCGTAGGCGTGTTGAAGCGTTGCAAAATTATCCATTGCGTTGTGTCCAAGTCTGAAGCAAAAGCCCATAGCACACCGTTGCTCAAAATTAATGTTACTCATTTTTAAAACACACTAGAAAAAAACGGTTTATGAAAACAGTCACAAAAAACAAACAAATGACTTTAACAACTTGATCGTCTCGAAAACCATGGTTAAACTCACGACGGTGATTCGTAAGAATCGCCCTCTTGTGTACTTAAATGGGAACAGATATTTTTTTCCTGCTAGTTAGTGATGATGAGTTGTCGTATTCTCCCGGTCAGGTAATAAGCCGATACTCTTGTTAATTATCATTTTATATCACGCCAGCAAATATATACCACTGGATGAGCCATAATAAGGGCGAAATCGTAATCTGTTTCTGGTGGTAAATGACGGGAAATTATTATTCTCGCAAGTAAACTTCTCATTTTGACATCTAGAGCAAGGTTGTAATAAAAAAATCACACAATTTAATAATTAAATACGTAATAAAATTGCAGTACCTACCGGTTATCCATAGCACGTAATAATCACGAACGCGATCTTGATAGCATTGTTAAATACTGCTGCGGCAATAAAATGTACAATTACACACGCTTTAAAGTAGTCTGCAAGATATGTCATCGGATTCCCTAGTAAGCTTTCGGTTGGTCATTAATTAAGGATAAAGTCAGCGAGGACTTTTACTGGCTCATAATGTAGGCAATAAGGCGATAAATTAGTCTGCGAAAGAAATATTGGCATTATGGTATTAATATATGTGCTTAAAATAAGCATACCAATAGCCTGAACATTAAGAATTTATTAATAACCGTTCGAAGAGGAAACAGGAATATTAATTTAATAGCTTTGAGAACTTGTTTACACATCTCGTATCTAAAATTTATAAGATAACGATTTTAAAGTTGGAACCTCCAACACCTTCCTCCTGCGTAGGCATTCGTAACGTAAATTACCTTAATTTAATAGCACTGAAAGAAATTTACACAGTGAGTCCCAGTCTTCTATCTTTGTAGTAATTTTTTTTAATATACATATATTTTTCTTTTTTTCTGCAACAGCATATCAAGTACGACCTTCACGCACGCTTCACAGTTCGTAAAATTTTATTTTTTCGTACGAGTGCATAACAAAAAATTGTACGCATTAGTACGTAAAGAAATTGACAAAAGGTATGTAAATTAAGTAATGAGACTGGCAATGTAGCGCTCGATCTAGCAACACTACGGAGACTTAACTTGAAAGGGTTGTATGTAAACATATAATGCACCTTCAGAATAAGTATGAGCTTGTTAGAGTCATTTGCTTGTCCTTTGTGACTGTTTTCGTAAACCGTTTTAAAAATGAACATAGCATAAATTGGACATAGCGCAACGAATACTTTTGCAAAACCTCAATGCGCTTACGGAGACAGTGTTTCTTCAAGAGCCCAGGTTTTGCGGCGTTTTAAGGTATTCTCAGAAGGAAGAGAGTCGATTGAAAATGAACCAAGCAGCTGAAGGTTTTCATCTTCAAGAACCGATGAAAATGTCGATAGAATTCGGGATCTTGTGCGTTCAGATCGTCGGTTGACGACAATAATGATCGGGGAAGAGTTAAATTTCAATCACACCACTGTTCATCAGAGTTTGACTAACGAATTGGGGATGAGAAAAATCTGCGCAAAAATTGTTCCAAAAACCTTTCGCAGGAACGAAAGGACATCAGAAGAGAAATGTGTCTAGACTTTTTGGAATGGATTGAAACTGATCCCCATTTTATGGAATGTGTCATTACTGGTGCTGAGCTGAAAAGTTGATAAGCAGCTTCGATTTCAAAAATTTTTGTTTGTACGTGTTCTTTAGACCCTCAGGAACATTCATCACCACTAACATCTGCCTTGCTATGAAAAATGAAAAAATTATGGTAGTTTTCCCACCCTCAAAGCTTCCCCAATAGTAAAAGTGTTAAAACATTTTAAAAATTCAAGTCCTTTCTAGGGTGGTTTTAATGGGGTGGAACCACCCTCACTCGATTTTTGAAAACCCCGAAACACCCGAAAACCCCGAGAGACGATTTCCGAGGGGAAATTTTGAATTTTTAAAATGTTTTAACACTTTTACTATTGGGAAGCTTTGGTGGTGGGAAAACTACCATAATTTTTTGATTTTTCATAGCAAGGCAGATGTTAGTGGTGATTAATGTTCCTGAGGGTCTAAAGAACATGTACAAACAAAATTTTTGAAATTGAAGCTGCTTATCAACTTTTCCAGATTTTACACTATTTTCCGGCTTATTTACTGGACTATACCTATGTTTATGTCAGCTGTGAGTGATGGTGTCATATTATAACAATACGGTAAGTTTGAGTTTAGTTAAAATTTGTCTTCTAAACAGCTTTTCAGTAAAGACATTATTCCAGAAAATTTTTTTTAGTCGATATATTTACATATGAATGCACATAATATATTGTTCGACAACCGAATTTTGAATGTAAAAAGAAATACAAGTTTTTTTGACAGTAGTATTTAAAACATTTTAAAACGTTGTATTTACGCGGGAGTGCATAAAGAAAATATAAATTATGTTTGGTTTCACATAAAAAATTGGTTGTAGAAAAATATTGCATCCAATTCGTGTGTAAAATCCGTTTTTTAATTCTGTGAATATCAAAACTGACACTCGTCAAAACAGGGTCACTTTACACACGTGATGCAAGATAACTATTTTACGTAGGTGTGATTTTTTACCAAATATTTACCAAAGCACTTTCACTATTCGTATTTCTTTTCAAAACTGTCCTCAAAAAATAAATATTTTCTTCATTTCCCACTAAAGATATAAGAAATGGAATAACAAAATTATGTATGGTGGATATGAATAAAGAAAAGTTGCAGGTGATTTAATTTTGTTATAATTTTAGACACCTAAATATATAATAAGGTATAAATAAATAAATAGTAAAATATATGAGAAAGACGTAAAAGAGTATATAATGTAATTATAAAGGGTGTTGCAGATTTTTTTGATCACGACTTTAGGGTTTTGTAGAAAAGTAATTTTAAGTAAAAAGTTCATATGAACACAGGTCGTGAAACGATTGGTTTTCGACAAACAAGGTGATAAATTTTGATTTTTCTTTTTTTTTTTGTGTTTGCTGAATAACGGCGGCGTATAAGGTTTTAATTCTTCAAGTGAAGTCTAAACTTTTTAATTACAAAATCAGGGGGTGCGTATGGATGTTCGGTGTCCCCATTTTAAATTAGAATTTTTCCGCTAATTACTTTTTTTTAGGTTTGACTGGTTCCACTTATTCTTTGAAAAATTGTAATGAAGAAAAGTAACTACAGTAACCCTCCGCTTCGTTTTTTATATATATAAAAAAAATGTATATCCAGACAGGTATTTGAAAAGAAGGGGGTAGTGATAAGCTAAGAAAATTGGCCCGTTTTGAAATACTGTTTTAGCAATTCAGTTACAATACTCTGATGAAAAATATTGCAATGATTATCGAAAAACTCTTTGTCTGGAACTTACTTTGGGGCATATTTATGGTTTGAACTCTAAATATTTGATACAAATTTTGCTAATCACGTTAAAGTACCGTAGAGTGTAGACTATATAAATTGATAATTACACAGGCCCACAAAAAAATAAATTTTATTTGACTATGGATAAGACCGGATAAGATATGGATAAAAAAACCGTTTGTCTCTGTATTTTTTGACGCTGAATCCAAATCCGGCGTCCGTTTAACCGTAGCACGTCCAGATCAAGGTCATTTCAAGGTCAAATCGCGAAATAAATCAAAAATTAAAAGAGAATAAACTCATATGTCTTTATGTTTCTGGGGTCGCTGAATCCACATCCGGTGTCCGTTTAGTGGCAGTGGTCACCATCTCCAGCATCCTCTGGGGCAGCACGCATTCTATATGCACGCACATGCACATAGTCACGCACACATTCACTTACATACGCACACAAGTACACACTCACGCATATACGCTTTTATACACACGCGTGCATTAGCGCACACACGCAAAAGTGTGTGTCTGGTTGAAGGAGTCTAAACACGTTTATTCAATGATTCACTCGCTGATTTTCAGTAAGATGATTACTATCTAGTTAGACGATATTCAGTAAGGTGGCTACGAGAATTGGTATCAACTCATCTAATGTACAGGATACACGGACTTAGATCTTTTATTAGATCTTTACCTTAACAAATAATAGCAATACATTCACGAAACCGAAAATCCTTAACCACATTTCCCTAATACAGCCTAAAGTACATGATGAAAATGAGACCATTTACGGTCTTCTATCATGGGTTTCAGATTTGGATTCAGCAACTTTAAAAACATAAAGACACAAACTTTTGCCTCATTAATACGTTTTCTAGTGATTTGACCTTGAAGTGCCCTTCGAGGTCATGTGATATGGTAAGAATAACATCAGATTCTAATTCAGCGATCCCAGAAACATAAAGATATAGGGGTTATTATCTTTTAAGCCTTTATTTCGTGATTTGACCTTGAAATGACCTTGATACAGACGTGCTACGGTTAAACGGACACCGGATTTGCATTCAGCGTCAAAAAAATACAGAGAAAAACTATCTTCTTATCCATAGTCAAAAAATAAATAAAAAAAATTGTGGGCCTATGTTATATTTTAGTATATAATAGATTCTCTATATAAGAGATCTCCCTGTGTTCAAATTGCTTAAAACAAATCCTTCAATATTTTGTTAGTAGTTATTTGATTTGTTAATCAAACGTTTACAATAAATAGAATAGTCACATCGTTAAGCTCGCTGAGCAGTTTATATTTGTCACCATATTAACGTCATCATAGTTTCGGACTACACAGGTTTAATTTCCAATTTAAATTCAAAATCTGTTATTTGGAATACCGTATTATCTTAATTCTAAAACATATTATTGTAACGATTATGTGTTATTGACATGAATATTTAATTAAGTAGATTTTTAAATTTATAATGCCCGGCAGATGTTCCTCAGCTAACCGAATCGACTTGAGAATTATTAATTACGGATAACGACGCTAATTTATTTTTGTACTAATTAGGTAGCCGTATTTTATAACAATGTTAAATAGATTGTCCACTGTAGATAATTTTAACGTTTTTAAAATGTTTGTTCGGATGATTTACACGATAAAATGTATACATATGTACATACGTTCTTATCGGAATAAAAATCGTGTTTTCATTTATTCGTAATTTGCAGCCTTCATTTGTAGTTTATCCATTTAATTTATATTTATTTCTGGTATTTATTTAGCATATATATTTTACGCTAAATACAATTTTAACGAAAATTCACAGACCTCACATCTTACCTAACTATGTACGTATGTAAGTATCTTAGCCATACCTATTGAAAATACCAGATACAACTAGTATTTTTCATGTTGTTGTTACGATTCCCTGGTATTAATATAGTTATCCTTATTAGTATGTATTGATTTCCGTAAGTTTTTCAGCTGCTTTTTCATTTTTTAAAATATTGTAATTTTTTCTTTCACAGCAACTCACTCTCAACGGCGATAGTGACATTTTACACTTGTACTTAATAATTAAAGAATTATATTCAATTCTTTAGTTTGTTTTGAGTCCTAGTTTAATGTAAGTTGGACAGATTCTTTGTAATTTTTTGAAACATTGAAGTTTCGATTATTTTCTTGCTTAGTTTTTAGAAATCATCTAAAAAAATAAAAACAATACCAACTAAAATTACAAAACTCCACTCTATTTATTTTCCATTCATCATTTTGTATTTGCCACCATACGACATATTTTAAAACATCAAATACTTCATTATATGTTCATCGGTTATAAACCCGTAAATATACAGATTTAAATAGAAAACAAAAAACAACATCATTACATCGAATGAAATTTTTTTTGTCCAGATCCTACCGTTTGCGAGTTTTTTGCGAAATTCCAAAACTGTGTTTTTTAGTTAATTGGATCTCTCGAATGCATTTTTCATATCATATCATACCGTAACTTTAGCAAAATATGTGACGTTACATTTTTCTTACAAATACATAGAACAGTCATGAAAACTGAAATAATGGGTTTATTCGTAAACATCCAGGGTGTCTACTATTTAAGATGTAATTATTGACTTTTAAATCGTAATTTATCAACATAAAATCACATGATTTGTTATAATTAACCTTGCTTTGTTGAAATTAGATGACTTAATTATCGTTTTCAGTTTTCCTTGTTTTCTTTCAGAAACATACCACTTTATGGCATCGTTGGAAAAGTGTCCTAATTTAGGATTTATTTTTCACAATTTTTTTTAAACACAGTTGCTTAATATTTATAATTTATACATCCTTGTGTTTAGTGTTTGGTTGAAAAATATTATATTTTTACTGGCTGTTACTCAACCTTTATGTAAAAACAAAATATAGATAATTCTGCCTAGTGTCTCAAGTTACAAATACAATTTTAAATATTTATTGACACTGTAGGTTTTTAAGTACAGTAGAGGACAAACTAATTTAATTTATTTAATTTATGAAAGTTACTATAATAATCGATATTTTTTAACCTTGTGCCAAGAAAAAACAAGCTAAATTTCGATTTTCAAAAACAAAACGATCAACCTGTATAAAAGGTAAATCGAATATTCGTACAATAAAATAGGTACGCTATCCACTAGAAAAGGTCAAATGAATTTTGTATTAGAAATCATTAAAACGGTTAATTAACTTTCCTGTTTTTCGCTTTTATCTCGTTGCCTTTTGCGTGTTTGCCTGCCTGTGTGTTCTTTAATTAATTGGCGTTTTAGGGTCCATTTGAAATTTAAATGCTTTATTGCCGCTTGTATACAGAGCACTGATAAGATAGAGAGAAAAAGGAATTAAAAATCGTTACAAACATTTTAAGAGGTCTTTTATTTAAATTTGAAAATCGACGTTTCTTTTTAAAGCAGAGGTCAAAGTAAAAATGTGGAATGGGTAATGTGAGGACATTACCATAATGTTAACTCATTTAAGGCGAGATAAAGTCAATTTCTTCGGCCTAAAGTGTTTGGTATACATGTTAACACATTCCGTTAAATTATTTATTGGAGGATCGGACGTTAAAACGTATAGATGAATGGGCTCTTATTTCCAGACATTAATCAGTTAATAAAGTGGGAAAACTAGACGTGAGAATAAATTTATTTCGGTATAATAAATAAGGTAAGGAATTCGTACACCACCTGAGGTGTGAAAATGTATGTAGCACGATTTACATACCGTATAGCGAAAACAAAAAGTAAAATATATGTTAATATTGTGCTTTATATGATTTTTATTGCGGTTTAGTCAATTTTATTATGTCTTCATTATCACGTTTCTCGTGTTTTATTATCAAATTTGTAAAAATATTTTACATGGTAGGAAATAAAATGAGGATTATAGCTGAGCTGATAAGTTAAAATAAACTGCTCGTTCGGACTTGATTAGATTCGGACTAGAGATTTGCGGTTTGAAAATTTCAATAGTTTTGTTACCCCGACGTTGCTCCGCTCTGGCTTAAGGCCAACTCCATCTTGAAATTTGAGTTCACAGGATTCTGGTAGCAATTCAGAGACTCACAGGATGAGTTGAAAAAGACGCTGGCGGGTAATATTCTTATCCTGGTACACGTTAAGACCTCCTCAATACGTTCTGAGCGTTAGGTCGCCGTCCCATCCCTTCACCCCTATTCCAGCCTCAGTGAGTCACCTCTCTGCAGTTACGCTGGGTTTTGCATACCCTAAACCTCTTTTGGGCGATTTCATCGATCCTAATGCTTCCAAATAATTTGGTCTGAGATGCTTCAACTGGATTTCAGCCTTTGGCAGCTTAAGTACCCCTCTAGACCACATTTCTAACAGATCACCCGCTCTCTCTCGTTCTGCCCCTGTTTGAAATTACGTTAGGAGGTTGCTTTCTTTAACTCGAATCCATGTTCTGGCATTACTTGAAGGCTCTCGAAGTTGACTGAACCCACTGCGGACTGCCGATTTATCGCCAAAAGTGAAATTTCACCACTAACCCATCTCCTCTTTTGCGTACCATCGCATTCTTTTTTTTGACCCCCTCCAAAAAAATTATGAGCAGGTAAAATTTCTTGAAAGAAGAGTCGTTGGGGTAGTCATAACTTTCCCTTGCACTTCTGCGAATTGTCAATCGCAAAATTCGTGAGAGATGCTCGGTACGCGCGACAAGTGTTGTTTGCGACTTGGAACCGTGGGAAAGTTGGACCAGTACTTGGAAGGTACAAACAGGATTTCACTCGCTAAGTTACAGGACTGGTGTTTGGGTGGCCTACCTTCCACGTACTGGTGTAACAGAGAGTTCACGCACCCAACTCTCAAAAAACACGCGTCTCGCGCATCAAGCATCTCTCACAGATTTAGCAATTGTTGCTTCGCACAAGTGCAAAGGAAAGTTGCGACTATCCAACAACTCTTCTTTCAAGAATTTTCACCCACTTAAAAATATTTTGGAAGAGGTCAAACAAAAGAGGGCGATGGGATGCAAAAGAGGATTTGAAGAAGACGGCCGACTCGCCGTGGGCCAGAAAGGGTTCGATCTTCAGGAAAGCTTTCTGAATCGCTTCACGTTAGGAATCTACTTACAACCCCTTAGCGCAGGATGAGTTAGTGGTGTAATTCCTCTTTTGGCGCTCAATCGATGGTCCGCAGTGGGTCCAGTGAACTTCGGGAGCTTTCAAGTGATGTTAAGGTATGAATTCGAGACGAAACGACACCCCACGCAGCCTCGAATAAGGGCGGAATTTTAATTGTGCCAGGTAAGGGATTTAACCCGTCAGCGTCTTTCTTAGCCCATTGTGTAGGTCGTGAACTACTACCAGAATCCTGTAAACCCAAATTTCGAGTTGGGTTGGTTTCTAGGATGTGATTGGCGAACAGCGAATCGACAGCGTAGCGACTTCAAATCAAACCCTCTAGGCTACCGAGGGTCAATTTGTCAAACGATGTTCTTTAACAAATACCTACTACGTATTTTCATATGTTTATTATATGCATATAAGCTTGTTCCTATTGACCATTAAATATAGTTTTATAAAATGTTTTCGAAGTTTTTCCTATAAACTAACCCAGGAATCTGTGAGACTCGTACTGACCATTAACGTAAAAAAATTACACTGGACAGGTTTAGGGCTAATTGTATATACATACATATACAGTGCGCGCCTAAAGTATGGAATAAATTCAGTAAATGTGAAACAAAAAAATTTTGGAAAAAAATCCTCGAACAAGTCGATTTTGTTTAATAAAAACACACATTTTTTGAGGGAACGTCTATTTTCAGATGTCATTTGTTTTTGAGTAATGACGTCATCAACTTATTTTTCAAATGGCAACCCCCCATTTTTTTAATTTAATGTGAGAGACCCTTTCATTGTCGATTTAACGGTATAAAAATGTTGCCACCTTACATTACAAAATTTTTGAGTAAATGACAATTGAATGTTACAAAATGAAAAATATATTTTTCACAATAAATAAACGAAAATTTCTTTAATAAGAAAATACTATTTTAAATTAAGTGTTCTCGAACTGCCGTCCATCAATTTCTTGGTAATATGCAAGGCTGTGTACAAATTCTTCTTGTACATTCTGAATGACTTCCGGGGTAATGGATCCCATTTCATCTCTAATGCGATCTCGTAGTTCGGCTAAATTGTGTGGTCGTCTGCAGTAAACTTTTGATTTTAAATAACCCCATAAAAAATAATCAAGTGGTGTAAGATCTGGGGATCTCGCGGGCTATTTTATCGGTCCTCGTCTGCCAATGTCTCTGAGGAAATATGACGTCTAAATATTCACGAACTGAGCGCGCATAATGCGGGGATGCTCTTGCTGAAACCAGAGTGTCTTATCTGGAATATCAGGATCATTCTCGTTTGGGAAAATTACTGCAAGCGCTGGAACTAGATCATTTTGCAAGAACTCCAGATATATTTCTTCTGTGAGAGTTTATTCAAAGAAGAAAGGCCCTATTATTCTGTTTGCGACTATTCCGGCTCACATATTTAATTTCGATAATTCAATGAGGATTCGTCCGACTCCAATACCTGTAATTTTGACGGTTCACTGTGCCGTTTAGACAAAACGTGGATACATTGGAAAAATTATAAGCTGGTGTAAATTTGGATTTGTTTGACAAAGATTCATCATAGTTTCACAGAATTGCAGTTGCCGGTCGGGGTCCTCTTCGTTGAGTTCTTGCACAAGCTGAAATTTGTAGGGATGATAGTTTTCTTTCCTCAGGATACGTAGAACTGTCGTCTAACTTTATTTTCTGAGGCAACTAGTGTAGAGGTACTCTGAGGGTTCTCTTCCATACTGTCAATCTTTTTATATTGAGTAATTTTTGGACGTCCTGATTTTGGTAGATCTTTAACATCACCAGTTTCTCTAAATTTGGACTCAATCTTACTAACTGTGGATTGGGCGATAGGGTTATCTGGATATTTTGCATTAAATAAATTGCATACCTCCTGCTGGTCTCATTTCCACATCCGATGAAAATCAAAATTTCAATTATTTGTGTCACAGTTAAATGTGCCATATTAAAATTGGAATTTTTATAAATACCAACACGTTACATTAACTTTTTGCACAATTTAATGACAAGTCTTCTGATTAACTGGCAGTAAAAACCATGGATACGTCAAAAAACTTAATCTGATAATTTTTTGCTTAGCAACGTACTTTTTTTGCTATGTTTTATTTGTGTTCAGTTTTTTTAGAAATATTCGTTTATTTATTGTGAAAAATATATTGTTCATTTTGTAACATTCAATTGTCATTTACTCAAAAATTTTGTTATGTAAGGTGGCAACATTGTTATACCGTTAAATCGACAATGAAAGGGTCTCTCAACTTAAATTAAAAAAATGGGGGGTTTCTATTTGAAAAACAAGTTGATGACGTCATTACTCAAAAACAAATGACATCTGAAAATAGACGTTCCCTCAAAAATGTGTGTTTTTATTAAACAAAATCCACCATTTTTTTAAAAATGTTTTGTTTCACATTTACTGAATTTATTCTATATAGGCGCGCACTATATATGTATGTATGTCGGTATTAATTAAAAGTAACTGGTTTATATTTTACAGTGCTACTTCTCTTAACTTAAAAAGCGTTAAATATATACTGCTATAAAAGAGTACAAAATGTGTAGTCCGTAATGTTCATTATTTAATTTACAGCTTATCACAAAAAAAACTTCTGATATTTATTTATTTATACAAATAAAGAGGTCCAAGCTATGTTTACGATTGTTATTCTCCACAATAGACGTCGAAAGCTTCCCATCTGAAAAAACGGCCTTATCACCCGACAGCTTCGCAGGCAACCGTGAACTACCTAACCAAATAAATAAGGAAAAGACTCGCTGCTGGCCGGGTACGTGTCTAATAAACTAACACCTTTAAGATATTTTCCTCCTTGGAACTCTCACGCAACTGACCCGCATGCACCCCGAGTCGTTATTTCTACGTCCAACGGAAAAAAGGGTAAAAATAGACGACCGTGTGCCGTGGAAACACATGGAATACCTGCGGATTTACGGTCGCCATTGTATTTTTACACCGGTTGTTTTGTCATCGTAAACCGAACGCAATTGGGAGTTCTTAATATCGGAATATTGCTCCCGATATAACGTGTCATTTGCCAAACAATGATGCCTATTGACAGAATTTTTATTTATCGTACGTAAACGTCGAATTCGACAAATTGGGAATAAAGATTTAAGGCGAATGATTTATTAGTTTTCGTGCCACAACCGTACGTCGCGTCGGCCGGTTTCATAAACAAACTACATTGTGTTTGGCATTGCTGGAATATCAGTTTTGATTGCTAAACAAATATTTTGTGGATTGGAAAAAAAATAGCAATAAAATATGATCCGCATTGCATATTTTTATTTCATGTTTACATTTTACATTCTTTCCTGGAAACCTAATAACCAATATAAAATAGACATCATCGTTGAAATAAATCTTATCTGTTTTTAACAGGCAAATAATGAATGCCATGTACATATGTATGTACATTCCATGTACACATGTAGGTACCGATAGTTAAAAAGTCATATCACGTACAATTACCAAATTAGCGATATATACAGTGAGAGTAAAAAGTAAGGAAAGGTGCTTGAATTTCTTAAAATATTTGTTTCTGTAGTCATAGAGCGCTTTTTTTTGCCACAGACTGGCGACTTTCGATTTTTCTTAACGTAAACAAGTTTGTTGCTATAACAACCGACATTAATTTTTTGAACGGCATTGTATGTCAACAAGATCTAACTGAAACTCCATGCTAGATTAAACTTTTTATAGATTTAAGATTTTTATAGAGTAAACTTTTTATAGATTTAACGTATATTTACCTTAATCCAGAAATGATTCCTAAGGCGGAAGGAATAAATCCTACATATATGGAGTTAAGTACTAGGTTTGAAGAAATGGGATTGAGGTATATTGGATTTAAGAACGTTTGCTCACGGATCCTCAGGCTGGGGAGTTATTGGGAGTCAGATTGCCTACTAAAAAACGTCAGAGATACATAGTTTTTATTTATGTATACGCAGCTAGCGGGCTATTAGGTCGAGGGTATGGGATGATATGTAGGTTTATTGAGTCTGAGGATTGTGACTCTTAGACCTACAGAGCTATGTGGTTATTGGGTTTGAAGCTGTCTGCTCACTGACCGTTGAAATACGAGGATTTTAGATTCATCCAGGTAGACCTCTTGGCTATTTCGTTGTAGGGTTTAAATGACCCCTGTATTATAACAAATTCACAATGTCTCTCTCAGTCCACATGGTATGTAAATGTGAAAGAGTAGCAAGATCGAGGTTTCAAATTCTGGGGAAGGAAAATCCAAAGCCTGATAGCTATATAGACGAAGAAGAAGAACAAGAAGAAGAACAAGAACAAGAAGAAGAACAAGAAGAAGAAGAAGAAGAAGAGATGTTTTTAAGAAGTCACGATGGCTAATGGGATTGTTTCCAGCTCCTAACAGTTTAATCCTAAGTGTAGAGTAATCCTAAAGTGCAGGGTAACTGTGCATAAACGACGGATAAAAACCGTCGTAAAAATGGAAAATGTTTTAGTCGATATTTTATCACCATCTCATTGTGATCTCAATATGTTGCCATATGAGATCACATGTCTATTTATTGTAAATGTCTTTTAATGATGTAAGCTTCTGCGCAGCCAAGCGGTTCTTAGTCGGTGCGATAAAATATACAGGGTGAGTCAAACTTAACGCGACAAACGAAAGGTACGGATAGGGCATGTTATTCTAAGCAAAAAAGTTCTAATAAACATGTGTCCGGAAATGCTTCCTAAGAACGCTACGGACGTTTAAAGATGGCCGGCCCAAATTGGTTTTCTTGCCTTTTATTTCAAAAACTGCTTAAAATAATTGGTTTAACGTAACAAAACAAACTAAAATTTTACAAAAACTGCTCGAAATGTCCACCATCATTTTCAATGCAAAGTTGACATCTGCGAATGACTGATTAATTCACTCCGCTGCCTTATTAATTAAAAAGAGAAGCAGGCCTTGATAACAATTGAAAGTGTTTGTTTGACAGCCTTGTTTGACGTGTCGATTGAATTCAATTTGTCACTAATTTTAAGCTAGTTTATGAGTAAATTGCGGAAACATGCCAAATACCTACACTACAAGTGAATATGCGGATATTGTGTTTGTTTACGGGTACTGTGATGGTAATGCGCGCGCTGCTATGAATGAGTACGCCCGAAGATTTCCAATGAGAAGAGTGCCCGACAAAGCGGTATTTACTAGAACATTTCAACGATTAAGAGAAACTGGGACAACTTCTTCGAAATCGCGAGCAGACGGTATTTTTGCACCCCTTCATAATAATCGAAGAACAGAAAATATCCTAGAACACTTCGATCAAATACCTTCAAGTAGCACGAGGAGATGTTCTTTGCAATTAGGCTATTCCCAGAGCATTGTGAACCCAACTCTGAAAGCAGATGGTCGCCACCCCTATCATTTGCAGAAAGTTCAGAATTTGCTTCCTGAAGACCTACCTCGAAGAAGAGAATTTTCAGAGTGGTTCTTGGAACAAATAACAAACGATGCTTCTTACTATCGGAAGGTGATTTGGACGGACGAGGCAACTTTTACCCGTAGTGGTATCTTTAACCAACATAATGCGCATATTTGGGCCCATGAAAACCCGCATGCTGTAAAAGAACAACATTTTCAACATGAATTTTCGTGCAACGTTTGGATGGGGTTATGCGACGATACACTCATTGGTCCATATTTCTTGCCTCCAAGACTAAATGGTCCGGCCTTTCTTCATTTCCTGGAAAATGAATTTGAAGCAATATTAGATGACATGCCTCTAATTGATAGAGCAAACAGGTGGTTCCAGTTAGACGGTTGCCCAGCCCATTACACTCTACTAGTGCGGCAATGGCTTCACAACCATTTTTCAGGAAGATGGATTGGTCGCGGTCGAGACTGTCCCCGTCCTTGGCCTCCGCGTTCCCCGGACTTAACCACTATGGATTTTTATGTTTGGGGCAGAATGAAGAGCAAAGTTTATGCTGAGCCCGTCAAGGACGAAGCTAGTCTCCGAGCGAGGATCTTGCAAGCTGCCCAAGAAATGCCACTAGCGGAGTGTCGTGCAGCCGCGCAATCAGTCATTCGCAGATGTCAACTTTGCATTGAAAATGACGGTGGACATTTCGAGCAGTTTTTGAAATAAAAGGCAAGAAAATCAATTTGGGCCTGCCATCTTTGAACGTCCGTAGCGCTCTTAGGAAGCATTTCCGGACACATGTTTATTAGAACTTTTTTGCTTAGAATAACATGCCCTATCCGTACCTTTCGTTTGTCGCGTTAAGTTTGACTCACCCTGTATAACTAGCTATGGCGACTGCAATGCCATTATTCAAACTACCATACAATTACTATATCGCTACCATTTATTAAGCCATCCATTTCTCGGTTACGATTTATTAAACGATGTATTCAAGTTTTGTGCTAAGTAAAAATTAGCCCGCTAAATGAAACGAAGCAGGTAAATTAACTAGGTTCAATAACAATTCACCTCGGTCATTTGACATTCGAGAATTATAGATACGCCCATATGTAACATGTCAACATGCAAACATTTGATTGTATTACATGTAATTTATATATGATGTGAAAGTTCTTGCCCAAACACAACAATGTAGGTATATTTAAGTCAGTTGAGATATCCGCCCCTCCATGCTTTAACATAAAAAATCTCTCGTACACTAAAATAAGTTGATGTAAAATTTTAAAGGCACATACATTAGAAGATTTGGAAGTGAATTGTCATTTTAACAGTAAACTCGTTGAAATTTTCCACAGCAGCCTCGTGTTTTTTGTACGTACTACATCCTATTACAAAAAATAACATCTACATACATGATGAAAGTATCCATCAATTTCTGAAAAGCAGAACATGCAATGAATAGGAGAAATACTCTTTTGAAAGCAAGCCATAATTATTAACCCGATATAATTCGTATCTGATGTTTGAAAATACATCGATTTAAGTCTACACATGTTGGAAATGGAAAGTAAACTACTTTATGGTTCGAGTGGGATTATAACTGATCATTTATGTGCAAATTGGACTTATTTCAGATAGGTAACTCGTTTTTAGGGTTTCTGTACATGCGATGTTTATCGTATTAATGTTTCATTGTATATTTCATTTTAATTTTGTAAATAATAGGCGTTTAACAGGCCTAAATTAAGTGAGGAGAAGGTAGCTCATATTGTAAGAGAATTGAGCCTAGGCATTAATTAATTCAATTTGGAGTTATCACACAAATAAGAGAACTGGAAGCTTTGGAAGGGTACTGGAACCTTCGGTGTAGAAAAAATTAACGAATAACATTCGGCCTCTGGAGGCACTCTGGAGGAAGTCGTGGCGGGTGTTGAATGTGCAATACTGCACGTGCCCGATTCTTCCCAGGGGGGTTGCCAGAGAAGTAGTTTGAAAACAAATTGGCTCCAACATTGTTAAAAATAATTCCAAAAGAAATTCTAAGAAAGACAAAAACATTGTCAAACAATTACGATAATAGGATTGTTTTTATTTAAAAGCTGACAAGGGAAATAAGGTTATTATTTTAGACATAAGTGATTAATTTGAGAGAGTAGACAAATAATAATTAGTGGTCCTTCCCAGGAATTATCAAAAAACTCTTTGCCAAAAATGACAACTGGAGTTAAAACATCTTTAAAAGAATGTAACAACCTTATTACCCCTTTACTGAGGCAAAAACAATTATCAAGTCCAGTAATACCTAAATTATATTGTTTACCAAAAAATATATAAACCAGGAAAATCTGTAAGATCAATTGTCTCAGCGATAGGATCCTCAACTTATAATTTGAAAAAATGGGTGGTAGCGAAAGATTTCGAAAATTTGCCTATTGCACAAACAAGTTTTTCAGTTAAAAATTCTAGTAAGTTCATTAACAGTATCAAAAATATCAAAAATATCCAGTTGCAAGAAGGTGAAATTTTGGTCCCGTGATGTATGCTTCGCCTCGTTGTGATGAAAGCTCATTGTTTCCAAGTGTCCAAATCCCGCAAATTTTGGACTAACTCAGGGAATTACTCGAATTAAATGGTTTAGACGATAAAATTATTAAGGAATACATTCAGCTTACTAGTATTTGTATGAATCAAAATTGTTTTCAGTATAATGGTGAATACTTTCAACAACATGAGAGAACGGCAATGGGTAACTCCTTGTCGCCTTTCATTGCAAATCATTTTATGAGTAAATTTGAGACAGAAGCAAAAGATAAATTCGAATATTTCCCTAGAATCTGGGTCAGGTATGTGGACGATATCTTCGCGGTATTTGATACAAAAGCAATTAGTTTAGACAATTTTGTTGTTAAATTAAATAACTGTTTCCCTACCATAAAATTTACATATGAGATGGAACACAATGAACAGCTACCATTTTTAGACGTATTTAGTTATTAGAAATAGTGAAAATAAGTTAGAATTTGATGGCAAGTTTTAATTTTCTAATTCACTGTTTGTTAAGTTTCCCTCTCAAGAAAGAGAGGTTTGATCATGAGAAAAATTTAATTAAGGATATATGTAGCTAAGAATAACGGGTACTCAGTCCATTTAATAGATACGTTAACAAGAAAAGATAAATTTAAGAGAGCCCTGTACAATTCCACGACTTTTCGTAGAGATACTGACAATTCGAAATTTGTTTCGTTATCATATGAACCTAAATTCAGTCAGTTCTAGTCCGCGAACTAGATAAAGTTATTATAGAATGTTATAGAAATGTTAGAAATAGAACTAGAAAAGTATATTGGGCAAACAAAAATATCTATTTTGACTATATTTAAAGAACATATGACTCATTTTATATGACAGAACGGAAAAATATTGTGTTGCCCAACATGTTTTTGACAACAACCATAGGATAGACATAAAAAAATAAAATTGATTAGAAATGTAACAAACAATAGACAGTTGGATGCTTTTGAAAGCATAGAAATCATTAAATTAAATAGTAGTATGAATAAGGATAATGGTCCAATACCCAACAGTCCACTGTTTGTCCCGATAAACAAAGACAGATGTTACGGATCAGTGAACTGTGACGGCAGATCAAGTATAAATAGAGCAAGTATGTAGGTTTGAATTTAGTTTTGATCTTCTCCTGAGGATGGCAACTTAGTTGACGAAACGCGCGTCGAGAAAATGAGTTCGATGTTTCGTGGAAAACGTACAGTTTTTTTTCAATTAATTAGTGTTTTGTATACATTTATCCGTACCTACATACATATGTATATGTATTGTTTTATGATTCCTTGTAATTCTACCTTACGGCAAACAACATTCTTATGCAGCTAACAACTAGATAATGAGATTTTTACCAGGTTTTCGGCGTACCTGAACCACTGCGCATTGTGACGATGAAAAAAATTTCAGGGTCCATATCCATTGCCAGTATTAACCCACCTAACCTGATTCAATTTTCAACTAAACTGTAACGTGAATATTTAAATCAATAAGTACCCCTCATTACTATGGTAGCACGGTAAGAGGCCCACCACAATTTGTGTGGTTATTGTCAAACGATGTGTGGGCTTCGTTTTCGCCCATAAATATTTATAAAGTGAAAACTAACGAAATCCATTGTTTCTACTAATGCCTCGTAACTGTTTAAATGGTACCGGTCAGCAACGCCCGTAAGGCCGAAAGGGTTCCCATGGCCACCGCCGGCGGAGTTCATATTTTTATATCGCACGTGTTCCGTCGAAGGAATCCACGCAATTAAGGCACTTCCGCAGTGGACACGCATTTTACATCCCTTTGCATGTCGGCTGGACGTCTCCCTGAAAAACACCTGTACGCTCGGCGTGAGTACTTAACGCACTCCTTGTAACTGTCGGCCGCTCATGCACTAATTTTCATTTTAATTATGAACGAGAACGAATAACGGCGACAGTTAATGCAATTTCGTATACTTCGGACATCGGTCGTTAGATTTTGCAGTTACGTATTTAACCCGTTTCGGCCGAAAATGGCACTCCCGGTACATCGCTCTTCAGCGCCTCATAACTAATACTATTTGCGAGAATAGAAAAATTTAACAGGGACATATCTTTGATATTTAAGACGTGCCCTTTCCGATGGTGTCCATGAAATTCCTCCAAAAAATTATTAATTATGAAAAAAAGCAGTTAAAAAAAACACCATTTTTTTGCACATCTTTTTAAACAAATTTTCCGATGGGGTTTCCGATCTGCAATGGACCTGGAACCTCACTAACCGGTGGAATAAATGTTTGAACTTTATGTATACGTGGTTTAAAGATCGATTTTTTTGCCTTATGCTTTCAAAATGGCGCCTGAACTGCAAAATTTGTGCATGAAAAGTCAATTTTTTATTGTAAAATGATGTACTTTTACAAAAAATTGTCAAGAATAAAAAGTTCTTAAAATAACTCAAAGAATGCACTAGAATTAGAATGCAATAGAAACAGTTCAGGCACCATTTTGAACGCATAAGCGAAAAAATCAATCTTTGAACCACGTATACTTTAAATTCATACATTTATTCCACCGGTTAGTGAGGTTCCAGGTCCATTGCAGACCGGAAACCCCTTGAAAATTAGATTTAAAAAAATGAGCAATTTTTCATATCAATAATTTTTTTGGGGAATTTCATGGACACCACCGGAAAGGGCACATCTTAAACTTTAAAAATATGTCCCTGTCAAATTTTTATGTCGCAAATAATATTAGTTATGAGGTGCTGAAGAGCGATGTACCGGGAGTGGCGTTTTCCGCCGAAACGGGTTAATCCTAGTACGGTACCATACGAACAATTATATTTTGCTTTATGTCACGCATAGTTATCAACTGATTTCACTTACCTCCCACGAGTGACAAGATTAAAACCCATTAAACTGAAATTACATACATACGAGGTGTGGCTATTAAATAACCGAACTGCTGTCAACACTTTTTATTCGTTACCAATTACAGTAGCAACTTTTTCGCCTTCAATGTACTTCTTCTACCGATCTCTACACCGCTCCATACGACTTTTCCATTGTTGAAAGCAGTGCTGGAAGTCCGCTTCTGTCAGCTGGTTCAGAACCTCCGTCGCTTTTGCTTTAACCGCTTCCACATTTTCGAATCTTGCCATCACAAGTAATCACCGTATTTAACAAGTCTGGATCAGTGTCAATGTTGTTTAGAATGTCAGCGTAAGTGTTCATTCTTGATTCCTTTTGCTCGGGAGTGAGGAGTTTTGGCACCATTTTTGCGGAAACTTTGCGCATGTTGAACGATTTATGCAAAATCTGGCGAATACATTCTTTGTCGATTCCTGTTATTTCAGAGAGCCCTCGAATGCGTAGACGACGATCTTCGCGGATTGATTTACCAATTTTGTCACTGTTTTCGACCGTTTTTGACGTTGAGGGTCGTCCGGGGCGCGGATTGTCTTCGGTCGTTTCACGTCCCTCTTTAAACCGTTTAAACCATTCAAAAACTTGTGTGTGGGATAAACATTTTTTATTCCCGTACACTTCTTTTAACATCGCATAATCTTCTGTAAAAGTTTTCCCCAGTTTAACAAGCAACTTGAGATTAACCCGTTGCTTCATCTGAACACTTATCACTTTTTCGAGGCGTCACTGGTGCGTAGACTAATTCAAACCACTGCTACAGTCAAACTGAGCGACCCACTGGCTTGTATAGCGAACCCAGGGTGGGGAAAGTATCAGCAGAAACAATCGCTCGCTTTCTGTTCAAACGCTCGCAGCGCGCTGGTAGTAGCATCAGTTTGGTTATTTAATAGCCATACCTCGTATTTCACATATGCAGCTCAGCGATTTTGTTGCAGAATTTCGAAGAATTCTTATACGACTATTTTTGAGAGTGTTCTACCCGATTTTGATGGGTTAAATTGTTCCGGTTGAATATCGCGACCGAAAGTCGGTCAGTTTTTTTTCGCGTTACAGATCTTGATGTCGTTCGTTCATTCTTCATATCATTCGTTTTTTTTGACATGTTAAATGCTGAGGCATTACTAGATTGTTCAGACAGTGTAATAATCGTTTTGCATCAATACGTATGTTAAAAACTGAACTGGGTTCTGACAGTGAAATTGAAAATTTTCGGATTTAAGTTCACTTGTTTCTTGACTTTTTGGCGAAAATATTGAAATTTTAGATGGTTTTGAAGTGTTTTGGTGGCAATATTAACGTTCTATACGGAAAAAAAAACAAGTAGAACTTATTTTTTTCGGACTATATGGAAAAAAAATGACCGACTTCCGGTTGCGATATCGAGGTGGAAGCAAAAACATACTTAGGAATCGCGATGGATTATTGAAGGTCCGATTGGTCCAATTGGTCCAATTACGATCTTTCACTAGAAGACGGCAATTGAAAAAAATTTGGAGGTCGTGTAGAGCCATTTTTTAAAAAAAGTCATAAATAAATCCTTCCTTTATTTTTAATTTTCATAGTTTTCCAGGAAAAACGAGTTGAAATGAAATGGGTCAAAATCGAGAATAGCACCCTCAAAAATAGTCGCATACCAAATACCTTGGTACGAAGCTATGTGACAAGGTGGGCTGAATCACAACAGCGAATTCACTGGCAAAACATTACAAGCCAATTTCACAAAAAAACAATGGTAAAAGCACCATCAAAAACGCTGACCGCTGGTTATGGGACTTGTTGCTGAACTACGTACTGGACACTGCACCTTAAGGGATTATATAATGACTAGGCTTCTGAATGTTTGCTGTCACGCATGGTAAAGTGCATAAGACTCTTCCGTGGTCCCGCGCCGATGCGAGAAGGGATAACGTACTACTGCCCATACGCGGCATTATCCTGGCTCTGGAGAGTGTTAGTGAAATAAATGTGTATGTATACAATGTACAAGGCGCTTAAAAATACCGTTTATAGTTTCATTATTCATCATAGCGTTTTGTAGTGTCGAGCCCTGCGTTGCCGGACACATTTCCGGACTCTAATAATGACGAACCCATATATAGACTATGTAATAAGAAGGAGGTATCAGCCTTTCATATCATTTTCGACTGCAATGAGTTAGCATGCTGGAGATGTAACCTCATGGAGCCACAAACAACAGAGAGACTTTGCAGAGCGAAAACTTGTGAATAAATGAATATGCTGTTGGAACTTATAAAGGCAACCAACCTATTCGCATAATTCTGGTGTCACAATAAGCCAAGTGACTGCAGTTTTGGGGACAATTTAAGTATAACCAGTCGCAGTGGAAATCAAATCAAATCCAATCAATAGCGATCACTAATTCCTATGCGCTGTCTGACTGACTTATAATCTCACTAAAATTTTAGCTAGGAAAGCCAATTAGTGATTTGACTGAAGCGATTTTACATCTGTAAAACCCCAATTAAAATAAATTATGTAATTTTTGCATTTCGTTATAACACCTAATGATAAACAGTAAATTTTATGCTTGTTGCAGGTACCAGCTCCACCATCTTTTATGCAATCACAAACTTCGGAACTAATATAAACTGTTTGCTTTGCTTAACTTTCTCTTTTTCAAATCGTGTATTTCAAACAGTTTTCTCATAATAAATCCCTACGCTAAGGATAATACAAAATGAGATGTCTGCATTTTAACATTTATGTATATGTACAAACAAATAGACTCGATACAACAGTTTTATTGCACTTGCAATGAGCTTAACACGATACCTATAGCTCACAAATTAATTGTAAATACATACATATGTGGGAACTGTTCGTTTCAAAATAATCTAATAAACTATTTGATTACACTGTAAAACATAGCACCCATGAGTTATAAAAGTTGGTAGTTATGTTAAACTACTACTATACATACCTACACATTATATGATTAATTAGAACAAGCTGCTACAAAAGAAAATTAATATTAATTTTTATTGCACGTACAGTTTTGTAATGTATGTTAACGCTAACAAACTACATAGTAAAATAATTACTTATTCTACATTATACTAGCAGTTTAAGTGAATATTATGCTAGCTCTTTTGCCGTAAGCACTCGTTAAAAATATATAAAAAATCGCTGTTAATTCTCACACGGCTGAATTCAACTTTGTATCGAGCATGTTTAACGAAGCCAAATAACTGCTAAAGTAGAATTAAAAAAGTAAATAAATACTAATGAATATGTATGAATTTAGTTTTAGCTTCCGTGATAAATAACTAGGATGTGAATTCATGTCTAGTATATTTTAATTTTGTGCGCTCTACAAATATGTATGTATTAAATTGATATTTTATTTATTTATATATGATAAATACAACTAAGTACACATTATTACTCATCTCTTAAAAAAATGTTTTCGGTTCTATTCTAAAAGGGTGTCAGGAATGTTAGAACAACGTGGGGCGCTTTTCAACAATTTTGTAATAAAATGTTTCTTTGGAGGTGTTTTTTTTTCAATTACAATGCATATTTTATCTCGTTTTATTTTTCAATTAACCCATTTTAAAGGTGAAAATAAAAATAACTAAAGTCGCCTGGTTGCCTATTGCTGTTAAAAATTGTTTAGGTGCCAGTTATATTGGAAAAATTCTGACAAAGACATACGATTTCGTTTTCACAGCCAATTTGGTGTCAAATTTATTTGTATGCTCGATATAAGACTGTGCTCCCGTTCCGCAAGAGCATGATAGTTAAACGCAGTATACAACCGTTATGGCAAACATTCCGAAACCTAGTTATGACATTTTACAGGTACTTGTTGAAAAAATATCAAATACACAATTTCTGCTTGCTTAGTATTGATGAGAATTTTTCTGATAACGTGCAGATAACTTGGTTGGTAAGAATAAGTTTTGAGACATCTCCACAGGAAAAAAAGGTCCAATTTTTTTGACCGTAGAATAATCCCCTGAAGTAATGTCAAGTTAGAAAATGCCCTGCATATTAAAATTAAACAAACCATCTCACTTATTCAATATTGTTATTGAAAAAATACAACACACTGACACAACCGAAAGCGACAAACTTTTGCAACCGTAAGGAAAATTGGTTAAACATTAAGTGAAATGGAACTTTTTATCAACCTGTAGGCAAACAATTTCAAAACGTGTTACACAAATTGAATTTCTACGCACCGCAAATCGTTTAATTTGATCAAGATCATTCGAATGATAGAAACATAACCTCTAGTCAAAGCGTGCTCCTAAGTACATTGAACGTAACCGTCTGACATTTCAAAGAATTTTCCATTGGAACAATAAAATACTTAATATTACTCTATAGAATGAACACAAAATCAAAATTGTATTTTATTTGCCCTCCTTTGTCAAGGACCAAGGTAACGTAGTAAAACATTTATGACTTTCCTCATTATGTACATAATTATCTTATTTTCCAAAATTTTATTCCCTTAAACCCTTCCAACACCCAAACTTCAAGTTAACTAAGATAAACATCTGCTAATTTCAAGGGCGTAGCCATTATTTATGTTTGGGGGGGGGGGCGCATAATGCAAATTAAACAAAAAAAGCCAAAATAAAAGGTCAGTAGAGGCAACGGCAACCGCAATCCCCCGAGTATTTTGGTTTTTACTTCACATTTTGGGGGAGGCGATCGCTGCAGATTAAACAAAAAAGCCAAAAAAAAAAGACACTGGAGGCAACGGCAACCGCATTTCCCGAGTATTTTGGTTTTTACTTGACCCTTTGGGGGGGGGGGGGGGGCGATCGCCCCCATCGCCCCCCCCTGGCTGCGCCCTTGGCTAATTTCAGGTTTTGTTGTGGTGTATATTCATCTCAAATAAATTGATATCTATAACTGATCAGAAGTAATAAAGTACACTCTATTATTAAAAAGTATACATACCTAAGGATAACGTCCCTTCAACTGACTAATAAAGGAACATAGGCAACTTAATTGTCAAAGTTACGTGTGCCAAATTCAAATTATGATGAAATTTTGAAAATCTGTAGTAGTTAGAACCAAATAGTGATTTTTGCAACCAAACAGTATCACCAGATAATTCCCCTAGAATATTCCGTTGGGATTGGAAGTATGTTGTGATCTCTATGTGACATAATCAGAGACTTGTGATTTATATCAGAAATACGGACGCTGTATATAACATAACTGACACTTCAGTACGTATTTACTGAGACCATTTGGCAAATTAGGGACCAAAATCATTTCATAGTTGCAGAAATTTGGTTTGTAGTGACCATAGTTTGTAGTGTCACTTAAGATAAAAATAATGTATTTTTTTACCAGTTTTTTCCATCTGCTTCGAAAACTAAAAATCACCCTTCACTGTTTGCTGTAATATTTCGAAACTTATTAGTCGTTAGCTACTGAAAAGCAACCAGATGTTTAACTAATTTAAAAGCATTAAAATATGTAAATAGGTATAACGTTCTTAACTTATTCCAACATTTTTTTTGGAGGCAAAGAAAAGATAAGACTGACCAACAAACAGACAAACAGAAAGGCACAACATTTTTGTAATATCATATAAATCCGATCACCGTCGTCCGTTATTCGTTTTTGGACAGTGACAGGTTATTTCCAAATTGCCTTCATATAAAATTGGGGGTACAAGGGAAAACAGAAAACAAAAATGAGGATAATAAACTAAACTTAGACCTAAATCTAGTTACTAAAGAAAACATAGTCATATTCATGAGACAAATATCTACTACATCCGGAAGAGCTTAAATTGTATTTTCACTATGCACAAAAGCCAAGGGACAATTTGGATTTGTAAATCTCCGTTCAATGTCCAAAGCCGCAGGTACAAAAAACAGATCCCTTTTAAATACAGGATTTGTTATGACAACTTTAGTCATTGTTCTCAATATTACTGTATCCACCTTACTCTAAAATTGTTATTTACATACATTTTTACTTTACACACCTGAGCGAGTCATCAGTCTTTCAACAGTTAAGACAGTCTTTCAAGTGTTAAAATTAAAGAAAATACGTAAATGGACCAGAGAAATATTGATTTCGGCAAATATGTTTTCGTTTCTTTCTTTTATTATTTCTCATGATCATGATAGATGTGTTATTTTTCAAATATTTTCTTAACATACAAATTATAGTAACACTGTGGATAAACTGGGAATAAAATCAGGTTGTCACGACGCAACACATCTTCTACGGGGTCTTGCTAACTTATGCGAAAATGAAGTGAAGAATTATTTTGATCAGACAGTAACTTAATTCCACTGACATTTTCAGTAATTTGGGAGTTAAAAAAAAGGTGTCTATATTGTAGAACGTATAACTCGCGTCCTTTTAAAAACTCAAGTAAAATAAAACGCCAAACCAAACGCTTTGGTATCTTCTACACCCTTAACATAAATGATTGGAGTAACCTGACAAGATTAGCTAGACTCTAATAATCTAATATCAAGAGTCCACCTTTGTGTTTTTCTTCATCACTTATGGGCTACCTCGTATCATTGTGAAATAGCCATTTCCTTCAAAAATAAACAATGTTTTATTGTTTGTTCGTGTAACAAACGTGTAATATTTCATATCTGAGAGCAATCTCGATGACAGCAATCACAATAACCAATGCGTTGCAATTTTTCGGTTGAAAAACACTGATAGTAACACCATCAAATATAAATAATCCGATAACAGATTTTCGGTAATAATTAGTGAGTTTACAAATATGGTTATCGAAAAAATAATCGTAATTAAACAAATGTCACTATTAACGTATATCAATAAAGATGTAGAAGAGTAGAATATAAAGTGTTTCAGGATAAAAAAAAACATATGTGAAGTGAAAAATATTTGGAGTTGAAATTTGATCTCAATAAGAACAATTTTAGTAATTTATGTATTTGTGAAATGTTCAGTCTAGAGAACATATCAAAATGGTTAAAAAACATTATAGCGTATATATGCTAAAAAAATCCATCTCTCTTTTCTTCCATCTCTCTTTTCTTCCATCCAAAAAATCCATCTATTTTTTTTCTTTTCAGTCGTAATTTAATAATCTATTTTTGGTATAACTGATGAAAGCAAATAGAAACGTGCATTTGAACATAATATAATTGTAAAAACTTCCATTTCTTCCTCTGTAATTACAGTTTTAATCTACATCAATATAATTTCAATAAATAATAGCAATAAATTTAGCAATAAATGTCAGTGTTACAATAATACATTAATTATATCAATAAAATTAGGCGGACGAAAATGAACACAAAAGTAAAAATCAGTCGTCAGTCTTGACACGTTATGAGCATACAGAGAATAATAACTAAATACATCTAAGGTACATATAATAATATAAGATACTAATATAAAATATTTCCTGAGTAGGCATTAAAATAAATTTTCATTTAATCATTTAAGTAAGAGGGTTGTCGAATTTCATGGATCTTTAAAATAGGTATTAACTGCATCTAACTAAAGCTAACTGCAACCTATGATAATATCTACAAATGTGTGGTAGCAGCTGACTGTTGAACTAAAAATATCTGGTAATAATCTTATCCAAGTGGTCAGTTCCAAATTTATTTAATTATTCTTCTGTTTAAACTACTATTTGTTCGATCCTAAAATAATGATTATTTTCACAAAAGGATATCTATACAGTTAATAGATTCAAATTTTATTCTTTTTTGAATAATACTACTTCTCTGGTTAAGCACAAGACAATAAATATTCAATCGGGTTATCCGTGATAATAATATTTTCATGAAATGTATTAAACCTTAACAAACCAAGACTTAGGTACATAGTTACAAGACTACAGGTTTAATATTCATGTAGGTATATTTATTTAATTTGTTGAACAAGAATACGGAAAACTTTAATAATGATTGAGTCGATAAACTAAGTTATTATTTCCTGTTAGATATTATGTTATTACTTCTTACTGTAACCGACATTTTCAATCAACTTCACTCTCTCCAACAATTAAAACGCATGTTAATATCCAGCTGTGTCAAAAAAAAACCATAGTAACGTAATGACCAAGCTAAATTGTTGATGTTATTTTGATTGTCCTTAAACTGCCTTTTTATAAGTTACTTATGAAGTTGTGGCCGAAAATGCGGCGCGTAATTTGAGGAATTAATAGAGAGCCCCAACCACCTGCCCCCTAATGAGGGGTTCTATGTAGCAGCTCTTTTGGGCGATCAAAGTATAATCACCGGTTCCTCTGGCGCGTGTCATTATGAAATAATACCGCCGCTACTTGAAAATTATACGTTTGGACGTACGGGTTATCTGATTGTTTTACCACTGATGTAATGAATACAACTGTTTTATGGGTATAACAAAGAGATTATTAGGCGAAACTAAAATAAATTCAGTTTACAAGTGATGTATCGTGTACTACACGTATCTCTTTTGTTTCAGGACGGAGGTGGCTACAACTTCTCCAACAAAGAGGTAAGGCAATTTTAAGGAACATTCCGAATAAATCAGAAGCGAAGCGAGAAACGAACCAAATAGAGAGAGACCCTATTTGGTTCGTTTCTCGCTGCTGTATAGTTTACACAATTTCGTCTTATTACTACATAGATTAGGAAACTATTTGTTTATTGACAGAACCGTACGTAACTTGGTTATATCAGTGGCAAACCAATAATAGTAATCAAATGAACTTATCCAGACAAATACAGATTATTCCTAATTATAGGTATTATACAGGGTTTTATGAGGATGGACGTCATACTTGAATAAGATGATGTAGTAGGTGAAAAGAAATTTGTAGATACATAATTTACTCCTATACAAAGCCTCACGGTTTTCAAGATATTGAGCTTTCTGTAGAGTTTTCTAAAATTATGGTACTATCGAATGATAATAAATTATTGTATAATATGTTTTGGCGTGTTAATCTTTATAAAGTTGTTTTCATTTCAACATGCACTGGTTATTCTTGTTGTAAAAATTTAGTTTCCAATCCTGAATATACTAAAAGTATTATAACTAGCTTTTATGATTGCAAAATAATAAATGAATGACTTGAAGTAATCGCCAAAATTTCGAATATATGAACTTACATAATTTATCAATAATCACTGCATATAATTTCCATTATTACCCTATCGAATTATACGAAATTCTGAATCTTCGAAAATCGCAAGACTCTGTAGAGAAATAAAATATACAAATTGTATATTTTATTATAAAATATATATGTATTAGGGTGGTTTTTTCAATATATTTTTTTTTTCAGTTCCCACTTGAAATTTTGTTGAATATGTCAAAAAAAATCCCTGAAAGTTACAGCCCTTAATATTAATTTTAAATACTTTCCCAAAGCGTGAAAATATTTTCCATTTAAAATACACGTGAATCGAATTTTTTTTTTTTCAAATTTCTATAAATCAGTCGCATTTTATGCTATTACATTGGTCTTGGTCTCGATTTACTCGGAATAAAACACTCCACAAAAGTGCCCATTGCAGCGAAAATGTAACTTGTACTAGTGAGTTGGTACGGGTCGCTGAAGTTGAATTTTACCCAAAATTCTCATTTATTTTTGCTGTTATCTCCGAAATTATTAATTTTAACAAAAAAATGTAAATGAAAAAATTTGTTGGAAATTTAATTTACTACAAAAAAAGGTTCTATAGACCAAATTGCTGATTAATATTTCTTGAGATATTAGACTTTAACTTATGAGTTGTACAAAATTTTTACGGTTTATCGAAGCGAACGTTTGAAATTATTGATATTTCATATTATGTCACTATACATTTAAGTAAATATCACTTTACCAAAATTAAAATAGTGGAAATAGATACAAAATCTGTAGTTTTGAAGCTTAAATTTGAAAAAAACTCAAAAAAAGCACCATGTTAGATAAATTTATTTTATAGTAATTTCTTTAGTTTGCAAAATCTTAGCTAAATTAATAATATACAAGCAATACAAATATATATATGAATAAAATGATACTAATCGATGATTAGTACTTAATCATCGATTACAGCAAAAATAAACGAGTATTGAAATTGAATTTTGGGTAAAATTCAACTTCAGCGACCCGTACCAACTCACTAGTACAAGTTACATTTTCGCTGCAATGGGCACTTTTGTGGAGTGTTTTATTCCGAGTAAATCGAGATCAAGACCAATGTAATAGCATAAAATGTGACTGAGTTATATGTTAAAAACCTAATTTGGACAAATGAATCATATATAAAATCGACGATTTGTCGTTTTTCTATCTTTGCTATTAAGATAATATTAATTATTACAATAATTAATATTGTTAATTATTATTAACAATTACATACATTTTGTTGTGTTTTTATAAAAGTATCAACAGGTAAGGGCGAGATTTCTTAGAAACTTACCCTATTTTGTTGTCTACAAAACCACTTGTATTGTAAATATATTTGACAAAGTTCAATGTACTGCCACCTTCGTGCATTCTTGAAACGAATTTCGGTTTCTAGGAAAGTACGCTGTTGGTCCCAAAAGGCGACTGTAACCATATTTAAAAGACGACTTAGTACATAAGACTAGTAAGTGCGATCGAGCAATACAAGTCATTAAAAGAAACATACTGTTCGTCTTTTATTTTTGTCTTTATGTAGAAAGTGACTATTTCATCGTGCTTTACATTTAAGAGAGTTTACGCTTCTCTATCTACAGTACACGCAGAATAGCTTTGCCTGTGAAATGCGCACGACCCACAAACAAACAACAACAGACTGTACCTCTCAAAGCGTTCAGTGCTGCAGCTACAAAATAAATGTACAAATTTTTGTCTACCGCGGCCAAGGGCAAAGCTACTGTTGCTGCACTGTAGTTTCGCACTTCCAAATTATTTTGATACTTTGTAATAACTCATTTTTGTAAGGGCCTAAAAATACATAGGTGCGTACATTTATTTCAACTAAAATACAGTAAAATCATAATATATGTAATTAATAGATTAATTAATTCACTACCATTTAAGTGGGTAATAAAAAATAATAAAGCTGTACCGTTTCCGCAAGGCCAACGATACGCTGATTAGCAATATTTGATGGTTATTATTAAGTACTTCATACTTATTTAGAATTCATATGGAATTTAAAATTCGTATTCTCAGACGTGAGAAACAGTCAACAGTTAGATATTAATAATTTAATTTTTTAATTTAATATTTTTTCTTTATTTTCTTTGTTCTACAAATATATTATTGAAAACACATACATATAAAAGACAAAAAACGTATACAATAGGAGTGTTTACAACGCTAGAATACAACTTTTGAACGGAAAACGGAAGGAGATATGTTACATATGTAGGTGCTTGTGATACGTGCGGATTTTCACTGTTGCAAAAGCTTTAAATTTGGAGTATTTCATTTTACTTTACGTTTTTTCATAGTTAACTAGATCTGAGAAATAAATAAGAACTTTGGAATTTTTAAATTAGACGTTCTATAATATATTTTTCTATATATTAATTTACATGTCATACCGAGTAAGAAAGCATTAAAATAATTACTTTTTATTAGAAAATCTCATCAAATTTCAGTTTTTAATTTTATATCTAGTGCTATCTATAGATGGAGTAAAAAAATCATTAAAGCATTCTAATTTGACAACAAAAATATTAAAAATTGATGTATTAATATATTCCCGATTTACTGAGAATTCTCTGGAAGATTCGAAAACTGGCCCAACTAACCCTTCTCTAAATTCTGTCTAAAAAGGGGATTTACCTTTGAAAATTACTCCAGTACAAGAAGTTATTTATATTATCTACATATGTACCTAATCACACTATCTGTTGAGAAAAATGAGTAATTTAAACGTGTCATTTTTACCATTTTGTGAGCGATTTGGTTTATATATATGGTTGTAGAAGGAAAATGATCGTTCCACATCTACTGAAGTTAAAAGTGCAAATTCAATATACATATGTAGATCACATAGACTGAGACGACACACCGCGCACATTATTTTTACGAATTTCGCACACTAACATCAGTACATTATTATTTTTTATATCTACAGAGGACGATGCACGTGTTACTATTATTTATATATTTTAGCCGTTCTAAATAAACCAACTAGCTATCAGTATCGGGGGCGAAATATCTGAAACACCCAAAATTCGTATCAGAACATTAACGACCTTATTACCACGAAAATCTGTTGTTTCGTCCACTGTCAGCCACAGAAATTTATTGCGTGTGTCTTCTTTGATATTTCCCGTGATACATTGATATGCCTTCTGTAAATATGTTTTACGCAACATATCACTAGTAAGCAATGCATAATCGGATACATATTTGACAAAAAACGTCTAAAGTAAATATTGTCGACCTCGTTCCACGAAAGGCGACATGCGCAAAATATTGTCCACAAATCAAACCAAAATTCCTCTTTTCTAACAATTGTATATTATTTTTATTATGGTATATTTTTTTAATGGATATTCGAATATAAATGTCTTTTATACTCTCGGCGATCACGAAATATATATCGGCGATTGCAAAGATTACATAAAATATGTGATCCGTGATTTTGAAATCATTGTAATTTTCAATAATGTGTTTCAGTCTATTGACAAATGGTAACGACTGTGTCATTATTGTTGCAGAAATCCGCACACAATCGGGTAATATGTAAATATGTACAGTACACGAACTCACGAGTTAATCACTCGTGACAAAAAATTGTTTCCAATGCGGGGGTCGACCCGTTTACACCTACGGCAGTAGAGAACTAAATGGACTCCTGTCACCATCCGAATAGCTTGCTGTCTTACGGAGAAATTGAATTACGGCGTCTTGCGTTCCCTCACGGGACTTCGTCCGAGACAGCATTCTACGCACGGTCAGTGGCGTGAGTATGTATACAGGGGCAAGAAATTTGCGCTTAAAAAATACGGTTTATACTTTAATTACACTACCCTGCAAGATTTCGCCTCTGAACAATGAATAGTTGTTTTCGAAGTAATTTATCTTAGTATCTCAGAATTGCTCTATCACGTCAAGTTTTTGAGATATTCTAACCTAAAAGTGCAAAAAAACCCTTTTTGTTTTATATATTTGAGGTTATCTAGCACCGCGATTTTTTTTTTCTCAAAAACCTGGGGGGGGGGGGATCTTAAAGTACCTACAAAGTACCTACAAGTATACCTGAAAACTCATAATTGTTATTATCCTTTATTTTTATTTTTATATTATTATAAATTTCCAGAATACAAAATAATCTAGAAGTAAAGACTACATTCCTTCATTAATAAAAAAAGTTCACTTTTTTTAATAAACATTTCATTCAATATACACGTGTCACTATTGGGTTTCAGGTACAGGAAAAATCACAAACACGAAAATTTTAAAATGCGATATCTCGGCGATAAAAAAAGAAATTTGAGCAAACTCGCCGGCATTTGAAGGAGGAAGACTTGTACTGTAAGATTCCACACGTTTTTTTTTGAGAAAATAAAAAATTCGCGGTGCTAGAACCTTAAATATGTCAAAAAACAGTGTTTTTTGTACTTTTAGGTAAAATGTCTCAATAACCTGACGTGATAGTTCTGTGCAATTCTGAGCCCGGATTTGTTTTCAGCGGAAAAAAATACTTCGGAAACAACTTCATTATCAAGTGCATAAAATTTTGCAGGGTAGTTAGAGTTGTATAGTGCCGGCACTGCGTGACAGCATACTTTTCCTTACCCTAATGATATCCATTATCTACCTATATAAACTGATTTGAGTGCAATGATTCATTATTGTTAATCGAAATATTACCGTTACACCATGAGGTTAAACCTTTCAATTTGAGTAATGAAAAACAAAAATCCTGCTCCAATTATTCAAATATAAAGACATAATATAGGCAGTAAAGTAACTAACTCTAGCTCTTTGTATTATAAAACGGTTAGTTAAACTTTAGTGGAAGAGTACGATTTTACAGCCAGTAAATTATAGTTTTTATTGTCTACGTAAACGACGGTGAAATATATTGTTCGTTTTTTTATAACGATTTTCGAAAGCTACACATATTACGGGCACTAAACTTTTATGTCCCGTAATATGCAAATTGGGTGACGAGTTCTGCTGACACGATCCTGTGTCATATGGAATAAATTCTGTCCTGTATTATAGTACTTAATGTTCTTTTGAAATTTTTATATTAGATAGCGAAGATGATAAGAATTAGAGACCGGATCTCAGATTGCTATTTCTCAAATGTACAGACAAAAAGGGGTTTGAAAAAGTTGCGTTAAATTATAGAACAATGTTATTCTATACATGTCAATTACCTTGTGGTAATTCATGAAATCGGTGGATGATAAATAACTAGATAACGGTACATAACAAAATAGGTATGTTATTCTAGTAATCTACCAGTATATTAAAAAATGCAACAATAATAAATTCCTTTGATAAATAATGTCTCTGGAATACTGTCTCTGAAATATCAACTCTGAAATACAGTTCTCAGTCATAATAATATATAGAAGTACGACCACTGGAATTTAAAATTCTTAACTCATAATGGAGCATGGAATGTAAACCGGATGGTAAAACTTTCGCATTGCCCAACCCTCCGATCTTGATAAGATATATATCATTCAAAAGGGTTTTCAAAATGCTGTCGAATGGTACTAGTCCCAAAGTGCGGAAACGCAAGGTTCAAAAGTTACAGCCATTCAAAGTTGAAAAATGTCATAGGCTCCCGTTATAAAAAAAATCATAATCAACATCATTTGCTGTTATTCAATACAAAATCCAGCAAAGTCTATGGGCCATTGAAAATACATTGCTAATGATTTTTAATGGACACACGTTTTGTTTCGAGAACCCTAAATTCGAAGCCGCCATATTGTAAAACCTATCCAAACCGAAATTATAAATTATAATCTATAAGCTATGAAACCACTCAACCTAACCTAACCTAAAATAATTGAAAACAAATAAAAATGAAAGAGAAAAATAATTTATATATATAATTTAATTTGACTGGACGGCCATTGGTCGGCTCGTGCTCGATGATCTAATGCATTACAAATTAATTAAATTAATTTAATCACAATTAAACACGATTAAAAACTCATCGAAGAGTAATCGTCGTCCATCGTTTTCGAAATTTGAACAAAATTGACTCAAAAAACTATTTAATCACGTAATCCTTACTTACGTAACACTTAATCGTAACGTAGTACTTAAGCGTAACACTTAATCACGTAATTCACGATCAAAACAAAAAAATGGGGGATTTTAATCAATTGCATACATTTTTTTTATGAAAAAGTTCGCAGCTTATTTTGCATTGACTTCAATGTATTTTGGGGTGAGAACTTTTCGAATATTTAGTGGGCTACAACTTTTTAACCCTTATTTACTCACTTTGGCACTAGTGCCAATCGACAGAAAATTAAAAACGCTTTCAAATGATACATACCTTAACAAGATCGGAGAGTTGGGCAAAGCTAAAGTCTTTCCAACCGGATTTTAAAGGATTTGCGAAAAAAATGTATAAGCTATACATATATAAATACCTACGTTAAGTAAGTTAACATAATATTGTTTTACACCCAATTGGCTCCTGCAACTTATAAACATTTTTTTTCTTACATAGCTTTAAGAAAAGTTACTTAAAAAACTCACTTTATTCACTAAAAAAGTCACTTGCAAAAAAATTCACATAAAATGTCTTTAGCGGTATGCACACGAGATACGTCTTGCTGAGATAATAGTGTTGCTAATCAACATGCATCATGTTTCTAAAAAGTACCAAAAATTCTCTCCTTTTAATATCCTGTAAAAAAATATTTTTACAGGATATTAAAAGCAGGATATAAAAAGGATATAAAACATTTTTTTACTTTCAAAATAAAAATATAGAAAACGAAGAATTCAATTTCCCCCCATAAATCAGTAAACCATTTTACCAACCGACTAAAGTAGTCAAAAGCATCAAGTGAGTCTTGGAAAAGTTCATATTGTAACGTTTTATTCACTACGGGTTCGTAAGGTGTGAAAAATTTAAACTCGCACATTCAACTAACACTATTTATTTAATAAATACAAATACGGCTTAAACATTACGTAACTAACACTAAATTATTTTTATACAATTTATATTCGATAGTTGCACGAAGACCGAGACGCGTAATTTATCTCTGGATAGACTAAAAAACCCCACGTCGATATTCCTCTCATATACCCCTGCAGAAGGATCACGTATGTGCCAGCAGCCGCTAGCCTTGTGTAGATGCACCCAGAGCGACGATGGACGTTCGCGGTACGTCTCGAAAGGGGTCGAATTTTGTGGACGCTTACGCAATGCGGTGACGTGTCGGTGAGTTCTGCTGTACGCTTGGCTGGCCGGAAATGCATCCTATTGGTGTCTTCGCCACAATACGTATCCGTCATTGAATATACCTAGCTACCGTTAAGTACTCCAATTTCTAAAGTAAATTTCGATTGAAATACGTTTTTTCTTCAGTAAAATAAAATTTCATCCCGTAATTTTCTTCGCAAACTCTCTAACTATCACGCACGGTTTGGAACAGTTGGGGCTTTACAGTAGGAGCATATGCGCAGAAGCGTTTTGTCTTATAAAGTATCTAAACTGTCTTATCTTGACTATTTTTTCGGTATAATAAAGGTTTTTTAAATGGTTCAGCGCAGTACGAGAGCACACCTAACTCAATCCTGTTGTGTCAAAAGTTTTATTGCTAAAAATATGTCATCTGACCTAGGGGTGGTTCTAGGTTCTCTTACAGTTTACATAGCTTTAATTAAAAAGAAAATAAAAACCAATCATTTATTGCCAATTCATTTGACTGTGGCACCAAATTATTAGATTCGCGCGATAGATCATCTCGAACTGTCGTTTCAAATGGTCTCCAAAACGTCATACTACTTAATTACTAATAAATTATATTTATAAAACTTACTCGTTATTCAGAAAAGTGTAATAAACTTAGCTGAAATCAAACACAAACACTTCCCTGGCGGAAACAAGAGGGAATTACTAATGTCGTAAATCATTTTAACGACACAGTGGACCGCATGAATAGCTAACCAACTTATTCGATGTAATGCAAAATACTCTAATTGGGTCACTGTAGCTCACTTGTGGTTGTAGCGTGAATGCTGCATGTTGCCGGCTCTTCAAAATTTTCTTAAGTCTAGTAATATATATAAAATTGTTTTAATTAATTATTTTTTCCAGCAATTTTAAACGCCTTATTTTAATGCTAACTAATAAATTTATATCTATGCATTTTTTTTAAATATTTCCAAAATAGCTTTCTAAGAACGTCACGAACTAACAGTTTACTGAAGTATGAAGTATTTGTATAGTGAGCTTAGCAATTTTAGAAAATATATCTGACAACCATGCTTTTTTTTCATGTCTTCACATTCACATTAGAAATACTATACCTATTCAGGTGCCTTTATTTTCCATAAAGACGTAGCATCTTTGTACATTTCAAAAACTATTACAATAAAATGGTTGCTAGTAATTTGACACGTTTTTGCCCAAACGGCTTCTTACAAACTGCAACGTAAACATATAAAAATTACAATAACCTAACCAAAAATATTTTCTTAAATAAAATAAATTGTATGCACCCATACACAAAACAACAGAATGCAATACAACAATTCATAGTTTCGTTGGATGAACAAGTTTGTACATACGTCAGCGTTGGATCCTGAGTGGCAGGCTTAAGATTGGTGTTTTCTTTTTTAAAAAGTAAATGTCAAATAGTTTTAACATATTAACTTTTACATATTAAATATTAACATGTAACATACATGTTAATATTTAAGACCACTGCCATCACAAGCCGCAGGACTTACGTTGATACCAATTTCGTTATTTTAAACGTATCAATCTTTGACCCAATTTTGCAATATTGGTCATCGGCGCAACTTCACGGGCGTACTGAGGAGGTTTACCCCGCTTTTAAATATTCTATAAAAGTCACAGATTTGGTTCCGGCCAATAAAACATAGTAATTTATTGGCGTACTTCCGACGGCGCCAGCAGTATGAGCCCCCATCTACCTGGACGTGGTATTTCCCGTGCCGTCTTTCTGTGGGCCAAGAAACGAGAGGAATTCGAAATGACAATCCTATATTATGAATGGAGAGTGGCGCTCATCGCCGCCCCCCCGCTGACGGCAAACCCCCGCGGCGGAGGAGCGAATCGATTATCCGACGCTCCGAACTGTTGATGTTTGCTCAAGGGACTCAGACAAAAGATTTACATTTGTACTATTAATCGGTTATTTCTGATTTCCCGTTTGCTAGGTGGCTTCCTGGGATTTGTATTCCTAGTGAAAGCTGCATTATGCAGTACCTAGTTGTTTAGGTTAGCGACAGAGGGGATTACAGGAATTTCCAGACTATTTTCCACACACTTGGATATATTTCGAATATCGATGTTTCGTACATACACTCGAACCCCTCTTATTTCACCTTCGCTTAATTCACATCCTCTGTTATTTCACCACGTTTCCCCCTATTAGGTCGCGAAACCGTCCCGGTTAAGTCGCCGCCTGCAAAAATTTTAGAACTACGTTTGGAAATTGGATTCTCGCATGAATATGTACAATTTTTATTGAAAAAAATGATTGTGTAATACATTTATTGATTTAAAATATGTTAGGTGTCTTTTAAAAATATTTAATCTTTAAAATATTCATTCATGTGGAAAATTGAACTTTGTCACGCACGACTGGGGATACTTACATTGATTTTTCGTTCAGTTGGCTCATTTTTCGTTATAACAAGTGCTGTGGTATATCTCTAATATTTCTTTTTGCAGTTAAAACACAAAAAAGTTGAGGTTATGATCGCGACTTAAGAGAGGCAAAATTTCGCGACTTAAGCGAGGTAATGATGCACGAATTTGGCGATTAGGTGTCATAATCCTAGTCCCACTGCAACATATTTTTAAAGAAAATCAACAGTCGCGAAGTCTCGGTAATGTTCATTTCAGGTATTCTATACCGCAAGTAAATAGTATGTATTTATACTATGTATAAAGATACATCCATATACCAAAGCAACAGAGCAATTTTTGTGACGGTGTATGTAGCTGTTGTTTCCAAAGTATCGAAAAATAAAGCAATATAAATAAACATTTTGTTTAGACAGAAGCAATAAAAAACGTGTCACAATTATTTCCTGTTGCGTGAATAGATGGAACAGAACGTCTCTATTGAATCAAGACCATGGCATACCATTTTAACACAAAATTTGCTTCGGCCCCAGGCTTATTACTTCTGAATTTGTATTTTAGTTTTTTCGTTCTTTCTTTTTTTTATTTCACAGACACTTAAAACTTCAAAAACTAAAAAATGAATCATTATTTCACTTCAAATCTGATGGTATTTTATAAATTGCACATATTTATATCGAACTGTACAAACACCCAGTTACAACCTGTCCGGTTTTTGCTTTGACACTGCCATTATATGTTGCTTTGTGTGGATGTAGCTTAACATTTACCTACTAAAGGCTATCGAATTTTTTATCAATTGATGTCAAAGAGAACAAAACGTTTTCGTTTGGCGCTGTGAATTGTTATCAAAATTCTGTTTCAAAAATTCAAAAATATTTGGCTGGCAGCCGATTTATGAAAATTTAGGCCGCTAAACTTGATTTTTTTGTGAGCTATTTTTTTATATTGACATTCAAGAGTCTAGCTGTAATGGAGGATGCCCATTATAGACAGATTTTAGTACCTACTTCAAAAAATATTTTGAAGTTCTACCATTTTTAAGGAAAAAGATACAGATATGAGCTTTTGAAGGTAACGATACCAATGCAGGTGAAAAATTGAGTATAGGTAAAAATCTACTAATGGATCATAAAATGGCATTATACAGATATATCAAAAAAGTTTATAAGAAAAGCTTATATCGTATGAAGTTCCGTATTTACTGTGAGTTTCGTATTTACAAGTTTCGTATTATTTATTTTATCAGCAACCAGATAATATAGAAGTCGAATGTCTTTAACTACAATAGTGTAACTTTAACTGTCTATAGTGGTTTAGTACATGCAATGTCTAAAATTTTCTCATTTGCATTAGTATTTCCACTATTTCCGTAGTTGTTAGATTTTATATTTGAGCACATATTATTTTCTCAAAGCCATATCTCTATTGTTAAGTAAACGAGTTCTAATTATTGCAAAGTCAATTAACTTTCGTATATTTTAGAAGTTTAGAGTTTTTAAATCTCTACCAAAATAAAATGCGGTATAACGTAAACCTAATACCAACATTATTGTTATCAGGTACTTCAAAGGTTCAAATCCACCCACTATGACCAGCATCCTACTAAGTATTATCAGGATTACTATATTAATGTAGTCCGAGTATTTGAGATCACTTTTATTCTTCGAGAGGAAAAATATGTACTAACGGATTTTCAGTCACAAAACGATCCGTTTATGAGATTATGAGAGATAATAGGCCTGGAAATACCACGAAGTCCTATCTGGTCACGTCTGCTATTGTTCATATTTACTACAGTAAATAACTTCCCTGTACTTGCTACTTATTGAAAAATAAAGTAACACGGTTTGTGGTGCAGATTACTCTTGTACCTATTAGTATTTTACGAGAAACATCTACCCGACTCAAGTTCCTTTATGTGTTCAAATAACAGGTTGAACTCAAGCAGAAATGGTACAAATTATTTTATAATGGTTTGCAATTACTGAATATTAAAAGTAAACTGTTTCAAATGAATAAGTTGACGGAGAGTTTACGATCTAAATTTTACGTTGCAAAAACGAAACACGGGCTGTAATCTAACAAACAAATAATAATATGGGTCATTACAAATCACACACAGACATCATGTTGTCACATCCACAATAGTTGAGAGATTCAGTGGTGGAGTAAACATTTTTTTTTTAATAGGGATAATAAAATCTGTTGTTTTATTTATAATAAGACTTCATACTAGTTCAATTTCTGTCACATGAAGGTTCACCAATACCTAACAAATATCAATAAATTGCGCCTCTTAAAACAATCCATACCTATCTCATAGGACATCGCATGGCCTGGAATGCCTGCCACTGTTGCAATTAAACTAAACAACATGACGACCATCTGATACATAGATGGGTGCAAAACGGAACAAAGTACTGGACCGGGGGGACTGGACCTTGGGGCTACAGCAATAGAACCAAAAAAAGTAACAGACTAATGGAATTATTAGCCTGTGGGAGCGCAATAAGCACTGGCTTAAGTGCATAGGACTCAGTACCTACCTCATACGTAATAAAAAAATACACAGTGAGAGCGTTTTTTACTTCCAATAATGGCGATGGCTGTCTCAGTTTTAGGATGTTCTTTTTATGGTTTCCAAATTACACAACTCAGAACAGACGTCGCTGATCGAAAGTGGTTAATCTAATACTTATAATAAAAGAATTATTCTTATAATTAAGTTAAAATTATAATAATTGTAAAGAGTTTACAGATTTAGAGATAACACTCACTAATTTACATCAAGCCAATTATTAAGAAAACTGTAATTCTGAAAAAAGAAATGTTCAGAAAACAAGAGGCATTAACGAAACACATTATTAATCAATTAAAAAATAGTATCGTGTCTACTTTAAAACTAGCTGAAACATTTTTTCCGTTCCGTTTTCAGAAAATCGCAGATTTTTCTGTAATTGCCTTGGTGTTTCTTAGTGAATTATACTTTTAAATCGATTATATAGAGACATCCAAAAAAAAAACGTCATCAACTCTGGCTATGAACGAGTGAGATGGAAATAGCGGTCATGTCTAAGCTTTTCGGTTATGTCAAACTTTTGAAAAGTAACTGTCACAATTTATAAAGTAAACAATGACTGTCATATGATGTGACAGTTTTGACAAGTAAATAAGGTTATAAATTCGATTAAGAATGGAAATACGACTTTTTTTTCTCGGCCAACTTTGATGACGTTTTTTTTTTGGATGTCTCTATACATATACATAATCTTCGCACTGAAACAAATGATTTTAACGTTCGAATGGATTTGTACCTACACATTCACATGTTGATTAAATATTCATGGTTTTCGTCAAATATTATGGTCGACTACATCTCCACGCATTGTTTTCGGCTTACCTATTTTCAGGTTATTAAGAAGCGTTCGGCTACAATTTGAATTCTACGCCATGGCTTCATTGTATTCAATGAATAGACCCACCAAATATAAGCAATAAATTACAAAAATATACCTCTTTAGAGCTTCGAACAAAGACTATTATATTAACAGGAGATAAAGTAGTTTCAAAACATCCGTGATTGTGATACGATGTGAATTGACGTTATTGTTGGAAATTTCGTCTCGATGTACCACGTGCGATAACAGGCATCGGTAAGACAAGAAAATTTCACTACGGTATCCGTTTACTTTCCAAGTTATACATTTCATGTTTTGATGCTGAGTTGTCATGAAATGAGAAACAAAAGAATATGACGCAGTTGTAGAGCTCGTCTTTTTCCCAAAGGGTCATATTTTTTTGGTTCACTTTTTTATTCACTATTTTATTGCCACAAGTACCAAATTAAAACAATTTTCACCAGATAATACGGTATTAGGACTATATCGCTTCTAACAGCCTTTCTGAATATTACATAGTATATAGCTACAAGTATATTGAGAATATTATTTTGTTATGATATCTTCCAAATGTTGGAATAAAATACTGTTTACCCTGGTAACATATGACTTGGTCCTTTCTTATTGACTTTTATCGGGTATTTAGTTTATGATATCAAAGGATAAATCGCCGAAAAGTATGTAAACAAATATACACAACATGTCACCGTTGCTGTGTTGGAGATAGTCGCAGATTTAGTATTTACGTTTTATTTAAGAGTAAATACGCAGTATTTTTCCTATACCAGTTCGGAAAGTAGGCCCTAAAAATAAATTAACGTGTGCCTCAAGTCTTATAATTTCGAAGAAGATGAAGACTACGCCCGGAGTAATATCACCATCAATTGATTGTTTCTGCCATCAAGAGGAATGCATGGGACAACTGGCAAAAACTCCACTATCAAGAATATATTCAGAGATTGATTCTTTTTTTAAACTAGGAAACTTTTAAAGCGTGTGTTGTAGGTACAGGTGATTTTAAAAGTGGTCTTTCGTATAAACTTTTTGATTAGCCCTCTGTGCAAAGTTATTCGCACATACAAGGTGATCTAAAAATACATTTTTAAATTTTTATCTCTATAACGGCATAACCTAAGAATTTGAAGTTTGGTGTGTATCTTTTCTATATAGAGGACATCTTGGGGTAAAATTTTTATTTTCTCTCTGCCCCAACATGGGGTTCAAACAATCAACCCCTATTTATTTTTGTGTCATATCTGTTTTGTGGGTTGATTTCACAATAATCACATAATATCACAAAAAAATCCACGATAGAGCACAGATCTTTTTTTAAAATTCCTTGCCCTTTTCTATTTTTTCGAATATGCAACGGTTATTACGGTTATAAGGGTTATAACGAAAAAAATTAAACCGGTTTTATTGTCATTTATTGTCATTATTATCAATTATTGTCATATTGTAAACTGTGAATGTAATTCGTAAAAACACATAGGCATGTGTAGCCTTAATGTTTCTTTTAATTGTACTTTATAAAGTATTTGATTGACATTTGTCCAACGTAAGTTGGTTGAGTGTAGTCAAACGCGTTATTCATTTTCTAGGGCTCTAAGAGGAGGGCTCTAATCGAAAACGTTTATATGAAAGACCCCTTGTAAAATCACCTGTGCAAGCAACACACTTCTTTGAAAGTTTCAACACAACTATGAGACATCCTATATAAGGAGACGGTTATATTATTGAAGAAATGCGGGTGACTAACGACTATTGAATGGTGCGAAGATTAGCATTTTGTCTACAGAATGCTATATTGAGAAGTCCCGAACAGATAAAATTTAAATAGCAACAAAAATCAATGGGGGGGGGGGCGGTTTGAACCAATAGAGAAAAGCTCATTTGTGGTCTCTGTTGACACATAAACTTGTCATAAAAGTGAATAACGTTCTATCTGTTAATACCAATGTAAATGTTAATGTCAAATGATACACTGAAATGCTTCTAATACTTTCTCTTGTTTTTCTGTTCAATAAATATGAAAACAAACTTAATCAATGGTCAGCTTTCTGTAATTCGCAGATTTACCCATTAAGGGGTAACAACCACTCTAGGATTCACGAAAAATCGTTATTTTTTTGGCTTAAAATGTACTTTAGGATCATAAAAATAATTTTCAATTGGTCTTATAACGATAAACAAAAAATTAAAAGGTTTGATTCTCGATTTTGCCGCAGCACCTCCGAGCGCGCGTCGAGCGCGAAGCGACTGTGTTCGTCGGATTTGTTGCTTTTATACTGCTTTATCTTTCAAAATAATAAGTGGCCCTATTACCAATGGGTAAAAGGTCTTTCGGGTTCCTCAAAAGTCCACCAGGGTGCGCAAATACCGTAATACACATGTATGTGTAAATTATTTTAAACTTTAAACATCATTATCTCGAAATGACTTTTTTCGAACTGGGCGGACACATTGCTCAAAGACCATTCCATCGATCGGTTTGAAATTTTAACAGTAGCTTATCAATTATATTCTCAATAAAAGTACGTAGCCGTTTTTTTGCTAGAATGTAATTTTTTTTGATAAAAAATTTACTGCTGAATTTTTAGGGCGAAAATCGATTTTTTTTCGTTAGTGCAGTTTCTACATAATTTAATCAATTTAAAAAAATCCCTACGTACTTCTCTAGCCAATAATATGTAAATTAAGAAAAAATCGGTTTTTTGTTCCAGGTCTAAAGCTTTTCGAGAAATTTGTCGGCCCCTGGAGTGCTTTTTTATAAAGGCGTTTTTAAAGATACGTTGTGTCGCCGCTATTTTGTATGAAAATGGCAATAGAACTTTTTTTATTGTTCAATAGGTAGATACATGTTTTTCCTTTAAACCCTTCAAAAATAAACCCTATTCCTCTTCTTATTCTCCCACAAGAAATGATCAAAATTGAGTCTTTTTTTCGACCGCTAGAGTGGTGTTACCCCTTAACAAAACTCAAAAATCAAGTCAAAGAAAATCTGTATAGCTAATTGTTTGAAAATTCGTTGCAACTACATATATTTCATTCTTTGTACACAATGATGATAGGGAAATTAACACTCTCATAGTTGATCATCATTATTTACTCATAGGTATCACTTCTATTTAGGCTATTTCAATTTTCGCTTTTTGTTCCAAAAAAATATGTATGTAGGTATATAATATTTAATTTGATACCTATTTAGTTGAAAAATAAAGTTGTAACCGTTGGTTTCGAATGAACTTATATTCTATTCAATATAAAATGATAATAAGTAGGTGATTTCTATTTAAATGAAGATTACCTTTTGCTTAATTAAATGGAAATAACAATTTAGTGAGGTCATTGTGCTTACGCGATGGCGTTTTTCATACCTATCTGGATATACGTACAATGGAAAAGAAACCTGACCACTCGGGAATTTATGAAGTTCTATGAAACCTTCGTAAGTATAATTCTGACTAAAAGGTTGCTGTAATTTGGCAATAACGACTTACCAGCATGAAAAGGGAAGTCAGAGGTAGACGACCCTGTACTGCATTATAGTTATTGTAGTAAGGCCCTTTAGTATTTTGAATCTGTGGATTTGATGATAAGATATTTCCTCTCAGATCCTCAAAGAAAGATAAAATGTGATCATTATCAATAGAAGCAATCTGGAAGTAACAACTAAATATTATAATTAAGGTGATATAAACGAAGAACCTACTACTTCAATCATAAATTAACAACCACTTACCACGACATCCCGTAAATTGTACGTTAACACTTGATTTGAATAAAGTTTGTGTCTAATAACATAAAGTAGCAGTAGTAACTCTGACGAATAGTTACCCAAATACCAATTACATGATACACTGAAGGCATACTCGAGATGGAGATTACCTTGTGTCTGATGATGTAGTTTTATCATGGCGGTGTTTTAGTCTTTTTCGTTCCATTGTCAAGAAACAGAAATAAGACACATAAAAAAAACTGGTTGTTTAATTGTTTTAACGGACTAAATAGATTTCTGATGTACTGATATACCTTTCCAAAAAAACAAACAAAAAAACAGATAAAACCAATTCCAAAACATCGTCAAATTAACATCATTCCAAACATTTCCGAAATTAAATTTAATGGAATGGAATGTATCAATAATGCAAAAGGCGCGATACTGTAAACAAAGTAGAGGCTGAATATTCTAATCATTCAGTAATTAACTCGAAATATTTATGCTCAATTGATACGAGAACCTTTGCAACCTTAAATGATTACTTATACAATAGGCAATTATGTCTTACCCTGTTATTATATTAAAATTAACACCAACGTATATAAAATTGATTATTGAAATTAATGATGATAACAGAAATAGTACGGTTTATTGACAAGCGCAGTGTAAGGTTAATTTGTATTAAAAAAAGTTTTAATCTTCTTCTGAAGATGCCAACTTGGTTGGCGAAACGTGCGTCGAGAAAAGTGTAGTGGGTCGGTGTTTCGTGGAAACCGTCCAGTTTTTTGTTTCTACGCCGAAGGTTCCAGTACCCACTCCAGGATTAATTTGTATTGGCAAAATAGTGGTCACTGATCATTAAAGTGCCTCACTGATTAGTTTAACCTTTAGTGAAATCGTAACAGTTGAAACTCAATTAAATCAGTTGTAACTGATGTAGCCGTTGAAATTGACCACCTGAGGCTGATCTGGTTGTATGTCCACACATTATAAGCTTTATTTTTCAATTCCTTCTCTTTATTCTGTTTCTACTGTGTTGGGGTCAAGCGTAAATACCTAAGTACTTTTGTCTCAAGAATGTCATACATTTCGCCATTTTTCAATTCATTATGATAGGAAATCCTTGCATTTGACTTTCCACAATATTTCTTGTACTTTACAATATCTCAATCAATTCCAAAAAGAAAGTCTTTTGGAATTCATGTCGATGGAATTTGACAGTTGTTCTTCAGTCGGTCCAAAACTGAACAACAAAAACCACCACACACCACCCACTTACATATCACATCAGTCAAAACTGATCAGTCAGATCTGAAGGGCAAACTGATAATCTGTGGGGTCCCTAAGATGCTTTAGAGGTGTTGAAGAAATGCGATATCCCTTTATCTACTGATTAATAAAGGGCAACCAAGGAAATACTCATAATTACACTTAATATTTAAACTGACTGACCGACGAAATAGACACGTTTCAAAGGGATTCCCTACGTGCCCTCTCTGACTCTATCAATGAGCATTTAACAGGGCGAGGGCCAAAACGGCAGACCCGCTTACCGTGTTTATCACATGAGTTGAGTTTTATAACTTGTCCTTTTAATAAACATATCCTAAGCATATGTGCTCGTATCTTTAGTATTGTAAGGACACGTGTGACAATAAGAACCAAACGGCACGAGGTGCAAAAGTGGGTTTCCATGTAAAAAGCGGAGCATCATTCGACCGAATCAGAATACAAATTATGTGAGCGATTCATTCCGACAAACACCTTGTATCCAATAAATTCAGTTAGCGTTTTTGTTGCATTGAAGTGGGATTTGTCCGGATCTGTGGAGCCCCATAAACAAGATAGTCACGCGTGTTTCCCCTCACTTCATACACTTGGGCGGTCGCGCACTCCTTCTGGGAGGATCTACCGGTGGTGGGGAGCCAATCCGTTTGTTTGTTTAGGTCCTGGCCCCAGCTTTTCCATGTAACTAGTGGTTGTAACGTTCAGTAACGCCCAGAGGTACGGGTGAAGGGGGCGATCCGTTTCCGTCGCATTCGCGACTGGTTCACGGCCCCAGTCGCTATCAGATCGCCTTGGCGCACAGCTCGCTTAGTGTTTGTTTTTATATGTTGATGTTGCGACGAGGGTCGATTCCTTCCGCCCTAAAGACACGAAATTTGTGTTGTGCTTACGCATGGATTAATTTGGTGCTGTGAGTGACTTGTGTTAGTTACGTTTTAGTTTTTTTTTGTTTGGACTCGCTGGACCATACAGTGCAATGGCTGCATATGCTCAATTTGGTTACTCCTACCCGACGGCATCTCAGGTATTTAATATGACATGAAGTTACAGATTGGCTTCTTATGTAGAGTAAAGCGAGTAGAAAGGGAATGGCGATATACTAATTAAATTATCTCCCGGGGTTTATTTTGACAAGCAGTAATTTGCATTTGGCTGAAAATACAAATGAACTGTTTATCCAAAAATCTCTTGATTATAAAACTACTAACATAACTCCAGCACAACGATTAACAAACTCACAGAGAGAATGGGAAGAGTTACGTACATCTACAAGACTCATGGTACCACCAGGTTCTTGTTCAAATCTAGCTGGCTTTTACGAAAGATACAAATTAGTTCTATACCACCTCTGCATTTCCTCGTGGATATATGTACATAGTATCAGAAATGAATGGGTAAGTTGGGTTTCCAAACCAAAATACCTTACATATAATATTTCTACCGTCGCTACGTGAATATAATTCAAGTAGTTACAAATACCTACTTTTATGAACAGTTAATAGTCATTTGTGATACTGTGCGCATACCTGCTATTAATTTAATCTTGTACTACATACAGCTCATCAAATAGTACACCTTGGTCACACAACGTCTTACATAAATTGGAGGTTAGAAACTTGTGATTAACCATGACATTTTCTTGTGTGAAAAATGAAACATTTGCAATAGGTTTATTTTATTATTCCAGAAAAAGTTGTCGCATTATACCTTATCCAGATATGCCTATCTAATTCTAATGGGCAGTTTAAGTTAGACATTGAAACCAACATTACATGCTTTCATTACGGAATAATATATGGAGAAAAAGGAATCTTGATTATATAATTAACGCCTTTTTGGAAGGATGTGGTCTAAATAGTAGTCTGCATAATTGGAACATATAACAATGATAAGGAATATTCCCCTTTACTGGATACCTACTTATATGAACTGTGTGTATAATTCAGTTGACTAAATACTATCTATTTTATCTCTAATGTAGTCAGCTACTTACACTCTTATTTACCATTATTTGCCAAACACTGGTAAGATATTAATGAGTTCCTATAACATAGACTCACACCCTGGGTATAAAAAAGGATTAGTAGGAAAGGAGCACTTACAGGTACATGGTAAAGGGAATTTGGAGAAACTAAAATTTAATAAAAATCATAATCGTTGGGAATTATTATAAATGTGTACGCGCATCAAAAAGAGCAGCCCGTTTGTAATGTTTTACTTGACTAAAATCTTAGATGAGAAAATAAACATATTTTGATAGGTACATAAAATATTTACTTGTAGGAACATTGCTACAAATGTTACGGGTCCTATAACCCAGCAACGACAAATACCTATTACTCATAGGGTCATTCAAAATAATTTAGATAATGCGGTTCAATGCAAATTGCATTAAACAGCAAGCCTTGATATTTTTATGTTGACGTGACAATAATTTGTGTCGATTTAACATAAAAAACAGATAAATATAATTTTTTCATGCGTCATACACGATATCTCAAATAAATTAAGAAAACAAATTTTCTGTTTTTGAAATTATATACCTAATTGATATTTACTGATAATAATAAAAAAATATGTTTACGGAACTGCATACATATACAATTATTTTATGTACAGTTGCCTTTAATATCTGTATATAATATACATAATATAAACAGATATCTTACATTTAAGATCTTTCTTGTTCTCAATCTATTCTGCAATTGAATTAGGTAGGTGAATGAACCTACTTTATACCTACCAGTAGTTATTCTGTTCCAAAATAGTGTACCTACCTATTATCTATAAAACTATATTTCAAAGCCTGCTCGAAAATTTATGTATATATACATACATATATGGGAATATCAATAAATCATGCATAAATGGAATGGGTTTGCTCAAAATATTAAATGGCTTTTTCTATTGCATGTTATAAAATATTCTAAAAGGTGGGCCATCAGATGGTTTCTTTTTAAAATTGCTATTAAAACTACATTGTTGAATATTTTAAAATTATTGTTGCTTTATTCAAGAAAGTGTGCCTTCCTATTATTTATGAAAAACAATTTCAATTAAATGGCCGCCGCGGCTGGCTTGGTAGTAGTTCATTCTTTTCACCCAATTTTGCATTACATTTTCGATTGGTTATTTGTGGCTTTATTTCACGAATAACTCGATTGATGTTTTCCTTTGATGCGTCAATTGCTTGTGGATCGTTGGAGTGAAAACGGTCCTTAACATGTCCCCATAAAAAATAATCCAACAGTGTTAAATCGCAGCTGTGCGATGGCCAATTATTGTCTCAAAAACAGCTGATAACACGGTTACCGAATTTAGTGTGCAAAAGATCGATTGTTTCACGGCTTGTGTTTCACGGCGTTGCTCCATCGTGCTGGAACAAAGCTCGTTCAAGTCCAAATCATCCGATCGCGGCCACAAAAAATCAGTTAACATGTCTCTGTAACGCATTCCATTTACTGTAACGCTGTTACCATCTTCATTTTGAAAGAAGTACGGACCAATGATGTCACCACTCCAAAACCCACACCAAACAGTCAGCCTTGCAGGATGCATTGGCTTCTCTATGACTACGTGTCAATTTTCGGAACCCCAAATCCTACAGTTCTGTTTATTAACATATCCTCCAAGATGAAAATGATTTTTCGATTGAAATCGGATTCATTTTCTCATCTCATTTAAAGCCCACACGGAGAAGCGATAAAGAAGTGGATGGTCATTTTCCTTTACCTCTTGAGTAAGTTGTAACTTGTAAGTAAATAATCCGAGGTCTTTGTGCAATATTCTCCTCAGAGAAGGGCGACTGACATTAAGTGCTCTGTGCCGAGTTGAGGTGCTTGGGTTTTCACGCACACTTTGGGCAACAACAGCAATTCTTTCAGCTGTGCGCACCGGACGAGCGCGTGGATGACTTATGTTATCCATAAGAATACCAGTTTCACGAACTTTCCTTAAGAACTTTCTTACACCAGGCGCTGACGGAGCTTCATTTTGACCAAAAATTGTTCTCAATTTTCTCACTGTTTCTACAACACAGCATTCACTTTGGAAATAATTTTTCAATATTTCCCAACGTTGTTCAAGCGTAAAACGATCCATTTCTTACATCGAATGTTAGACACCACATATATGTCAAATGTCAAGCGCGTCAGTGTCGGCAATGTAGAAATAACACTCAGTTTAAAAGAAACCAATAGATGGCCCACCCTTTACAATTGAATTAGGTAGGTAGGTACTTGGTGAAGTGAACTTATGTTGAACCTACTTTTATACCTACCAGTAGTTATTCTGTTCTAAAATAGTGTACTGTTATCTATAAAACCATATTTCAAAGCCTATAACGGTCCTATTGAGACATTTTTGAGAATTGAAATTGAGAATATTTGACAATAAATTACATATATCTGCAAAAAATTTTCTAAACCGCACGAACATATATGTAGGTACATACAAACATAAATACATAATATTATTATGTCAATAAATCATGCATAAATGGAATGGGTTTGCTCAAAATAATGTGCTTTGTCCTTTATATAACCTTTCAAATGTAGATTTTTGCAGATAAGTCTTTTGGTAAAATAGGTAGGTAAATTTAATATTACAATTAGTAGGTACGTAGTGAAAATTATAAATGTAGATTAGGTATACTTATATTACACATGCATATGTAGATAATACAGCCTATGAATTGCAGTGATGAAGTTAATAACTGTAGTTTATTGTTAGCTGTTTTCTGGCAGATAACGGCTCTAATAGTTGAAGAAAGCTAAATGAACTTAAATATAGTGATTTATACCACATGACATATTGGGTGCCTCATGTGTTAGGGAAAGATAATTATACTTAAATGGTTTAGCAATTTAACAGTCATACATGAACTACGTATCCAGGTATTCAGTTTTGTTAACACATTCATGAATACAAATGCTACAGCATTCATGTTCAAATATATGGAAATGTAAGTACCTAAAAGTCCATTGGGACATGGGTTCTGTTGAATAGCGCTGAACCTGAAAAACATTTGTACTGAAAAAAATTTGAAAAACCTATTTAGATAAAAATTTTAAGTTGTCCTGTAGGGCAGTGTATGTATTTGATACATATGTATATGCTAGTATAATTATTGTATGGAGTGATAAGCCACCTTTTTGTGGTGGTCTACGTTTTGAAAAACGGCATCCAAATAAATAAATAAATTTTCATACATACATAAATGAAATCAAAGAATTTGTGTATTATTATCATCCATTTTTGTTTAGTACCTCATTTACACTACGTACCTCATTAGCCTATAAAAAAATTGAGTTTTGCATCATTGAAACCAGCTGAGATGCAAAGGTGGTATTCTACGCACTGCTAGTAAAGTTACGCTGTCTGAATGTGTTAATTTAAAAAAATTCCTCTTCTTATTCACCTTTGTAGATTTGCATGTAGGTATATCATTACTTTCAACTAAAAACATGCCATAGAAGTTGATATTCTCTTTCATACAGTACTCATAAAAAACGTAGGATGCCAATTGTCACAGACAAGTTCGAAGGACCTATAATCGACCTTTACTCGATAGGCCACTTTTGAAATCATCAATTCCTTTCCGAGATCTGTCCGTCGAACCTAGTTACATTAACAAATCTTTTTCTCAGTGTACTTTTCCGAGGACGCAGCCGGTATTCCGCGCACAAAGTAAGATAATTATTATTATACGCTATTTAGAAGCTTCTTCCTAATAGAGAGAACCGCGTGCGCTGACGATAAATAGCTAAACTTCATTTCGTCGAAGCACCAGAGCGTCGGGTCGGCATAGTGGGTAATTAGCGATTGGTATTGAACTCACGTGCGTATAAGAGGTGAATAAACACGAAGAGGGCAGCAAACATTTGCCCAGCACTCCTGATTCCGACTGTAATATCCATCAATACGCTCTTTCTACCTGCCGACGCATCGGACAGGAGGCAATCGGACGTTTTGGCACTAGCCAGGCATCGTACGCACACCGAAAAATTGAATTGGGAGAACAGCATATATGAGGGGCTACTTTTCAAAACGCAGTATTTTGGGGTATCCAATTCAAAACGTAATTTTTTCATTTTATTTTTTGAATGACTCGGTAAACTTATAAAAAATATATTTTCACTTTTTCACAATTTAATTCATTTAATATTAATTCTAGTTTTGTTCAAAGTTCAAATTTGTATCTGTTTAACTAATATGTCAGCAGAAATTATTGTTTCCTGTAAAAATAACGTTAATTCAAAAACTGCGTTTTGAAAAGTAGCTCCTCATATACGTATTTTCCATACTCATTTCGATAGCATATTTTCGTTACTCAAATCTTTAAAAAACTATTTACTATTTATTTAAAAGAAACATTGTAAACAAGATTCAACGCGAAGAAAGAAATCACAGCTTTAAACTTTGATGACGTTTTTTTTTTTGGATATCTCTATATTTAAGTAGACAAAGCCAGTTCCTGCGTTAAGACGACCTCTTTCCAAGAAATATGTACCCATTTACCGAACCCCCAGTTTAAGAGACAGTATTTTCAGTATGTACAGATTCTGAAACCGCACATTGAGACTATTCAAGGTCAATTGAGTGTACTCTATTTCCATTTTAAATTGAAAATTGGTAGAAAAAAAGCAAGGTTGTCAGATATATTTTCTAAAATTGCTAAGCTCACTATACAAGTATACTTCATACTTCAGTAAATTGTTAGTTCATGACGTTCTTAGAAAGCTAGTTTGGAAATATTAAAAAAAAAATATATAGATATAAATTTATTAGTTAGCATTAAAATAAAGCGTTTAAAATTGCTTGAAAAAATAATTATAAAGTCAAACAACTTTATATATATTACTATACTTAAGAAAATTTTGAAGAGCCGGCAATGGCGGCTCAGGCGGCTGGCCGCACAGAGTAAAACCACTGGCGGTAACACCGGTCAACGAGATTATTAGACTACTTTGCATTTAATACATTCTTCGGTCCTATACTAATACTTCTTCGGTCCACTGTGCCATAAAATTTTTACGACGTCGTTAAAATGATTTACGACTTTAGGCACTCAACTTGTTTAAGACGCCAGTGACGTGTATTTCAGCCAGGTTTATTAACACAGACAGTTTTTTGAGATTGTCTGGCTAAATGAGCATTATTTACAGCAAATTATATTACAAATATTAAGAGTTTTGTATGCAGGCTAATTGTAATCTCCTATATTGATTTGAATGAAAAAAATTATTTCACAATTTTCGAATTTATAAAAGATATATGCGTGCCCATGGAATCATAAAGTTGCACCGCTTTTTTTTGTTCCCCAGGCGTATTTATCATTTTCAATTAAAATTAGAAGGACTTTACCTATACAATATATAATACCAGAGATTCTATGACCCAAAAAAAAAATCGATTTAAACCAACTTGCATATTAGTATAGTTGCTTCGTTTAGCCGCTAGATTCCGATCAATTATCACAGAGAATTTTCATGATAGAAAATAAATTTTAATTTTTTTTAGACTTAGAAGACAAAATCAAGACCTACTATTTCACTCACTATATCTACTAGGTCGCTATGATTACTAGCTCCATGAACATAAAGTAATTTGGACACTATTGAGACGAGAAAGCTTCGGAATCAAGTCACCTTTCAATAAAAAAAAAAAAAAAACTGTAACTATTACATATGCAATTGCAAGATATGAGTAGATATGTATACATATTAATTAAAAGGTTTCTATATTTTTGAAAGCGACCCATACCTATAGCACCAAAATGGTCAAAATCAATCTCCGCGTATTAGAGTCAGAAAAACAGAACTTTTTCCGGAATTTTGTGGGAGAAACCTGTTTTCTATTAGTCAATTAATATCTGCTATTACATTGTACACTCAATTCTTCGACACCCTGTATAATATAAATCAGAGTTCTTTAAAGTCTAATTTATCTAGGAACTAGAAAGGACAACGCTTGACGTTTTAATTTACTTTTGACGGAGTTCAGTGCATAACTAACATTCCTTAAATCAAGATGTTCTATTTAAAATATCCAATAAATAAAAAAATGCTAGCATACATATATTTTTACAGTCATTTGAATATTATACCTAAAATAATTTCTAAGTCATCTCGGTATCTATCAAAATTGAGAAAAATCGCTTTGTTTGTATATATTTCATAAAATAGTACATACGTTGCACTATGTACTAATATTCAATTTTTTTCTGAATTATCAAACATTATGCTTTGGCTTTGAATGTAGTATTAAGTATAGTATAGTAATATAAGTCCAAAGAGAAATTCTGAACCACTTTCCTTAAATAGGTCCAATTTACGAAATTTTCACAAACAAAGCCATTTTTTTAGTTGTTAATTTTTAATCTTAAAGACAGATACTGGCATGGCTGGGACTGCCAAGTTCTAACGTGTTCTTTGGTTTTAAAATAACCCTAACGTTTTTCTGAAATCAGTTCTCACCTATAAAGATACAAAATGTTCACTTGAAGTACCTACGCTATGCGTTCTCCTTACTTCAATTTAAAAAGTAATAACATACCTATAACCTCCAACGATATGTTGAATCGAAGATATTTGTTTATTCTTTTAGGTACTAGTATTTTACGGTTCTGGACTATTTTTATGTAAATACTGTTTCTTTATTAAAAATAAAATGTATATACAGATATCTAAACAAATAATTTATTAACGTCAAAGTATTCAGTGTTTTCTCTGTAGGTTTTCTTTTTCCGTACACCTACAGTCGGAGTCATGGAAGTGTCCAAGCTGAAGTTTTAAAAGATGAACTTCTTTCTTCGACGTCTGTTTAGATATTTTACTACTAGTATTAATCTGCGAGAGAAAGCCAGAATGCCCGCATGATAAAGTGAGATTACGCATCACATAATAAATTGGTTACTTTACAATAACAGCAGATAATAAGCACCTCCACGTTTAAATATTTCCACGGAAAATCGAAATAAACCACTAATAATAGAAGTAAATTATTATCGTGTATTAAATCATTTAGACGCTCCAGCGACTGCCGTAAGTGGGAGGAAATTTATTTATGATCGATAAATGATTTTCACCGGTGAAGTGCTATTCCAACACGGATAGCAAATTTTATTTGTAGAAAATCTAATGAACAGATGTTACAACTATAGATTTTATCATTCATTATGTGTAATGCGACACAAAGTGATGGAGTATCTTGCTCAAATGGGATATTGATGTACAACCTCTTCACGCGGTTCTCTAAATTTATTTTCAAAACAAACAACGCTCAACTACTCATCGGATCACCCGAATGTGCTTTTAATGGGGGATTTAGATTAGTTTGGCAACGTTAAATAATTTGTCGGAAATTATGTTCCGTCAAAACGTAATGGCCGATCCGACAAAATTTATTCGAAACATTTCAATAAATGTTAATATCTAATTAATTACATTAATCTCGTGCCAAATTATAATTTCATTTTGGACTTTTATTAGGAGTGCTTTAAATGGTTTGATGGGTGTGCTTCGCCTGTAGCTATACCATAAAAACGCATGCCAGTTTATTAATACTGCGAACGAGTGTTCTCCGGAATGAAGTTCATTATCATTTGTAACCAAAAATAGATAGGCTAATGTTGACCAATAATGAACTAGTATTTCAGTATAACAATTTACTCAATGTCTTGCAAATATACTTGTAATTACATCGAGAAGCTGGCAGAAGTATGATTGGTTCAGAGAGAGAGAGAAGAAAACTTTGATAATACCTACCAACTCGATAACAAATTCGATAAATGCGCTACAACTGGAGAATAAATTTATCCGTACAAGAAGCTTTGTTTTAACTAGCCAATCAAAAAATTTTCCAAAGTGGTATGAGTAAGTAATATGTATAGTACACCAGTTCCGTCGAACCCAAATTGTCATCTTAAATATTTCAAACATCAAAATGTATGAAAACACTCATAGAAATGACAATCACAATTTATTTTAGAAATTAAAAACCAATAGAAGCTTTCTTAGGTGTTTCGCAGGTGTTGATTTAGATGGCTAAAAAATGATTTCTTGATTCCTACAGCAAGCCTAAATAGCAAACAAAGTGACAGACCCAGTGTCAGAATAGAAACACAAACATTGAAATGGCGTGAGAGGTAAAACTAACAACCACTTCAGAGTTTTGCAACGACTTCAAACAACAACTTCAAAATTGTTAAAAAAATATATTTTCGTCCATATCGTCTGGATCCTAGTACGGATTAACTTTTAAGACAACATATAGTTCTGCCAACTACAAAATGCACTGCAAAAACATGCGATTATTTTCAGTCAGAGTTAAAGCTCGCATGCATGTTCCTAGAGAGGCAATTAATTTTCATATGCTAAATGTGTAAACAAAATCGTAAGAGAGGTATAACCCTTAAACACTTTGATGTATAATTAAAATAGGTATGGATATTTGTGGCAATATCTTAAAATACCATAATGGTCCAATATTGATTTTTTGTGCCACGAAGTTTGTTTGTGAGAGCGTTTATATTTCACAACAGAATTGGTTCATCGTGGTACTTGGCTGCTGTTGAAATTTTTACAGTAGGTACCGAGTGATGAGACTTTTTCCTTTTTATAAAAATTTACAATATAATTTATACGCTTAATTTTCTACATTGTGTTATAAATGAAGATGACATATGAAAAATATTTGGCACTTGGCAAAGGTTAGACAGAATGTTGGAATCATTTATTTTAACAAACGATCAAGAAATAATTTTCAGCTGAATAATTGTTAAACATACTACTAGTATGAAGAAATAGTGTCAGATAAATATCCAACTCCACATTTCGATTCGCATTTTACTATTTTTCCTGTTTGTACATTTTTTTAATTTATTTTATTGTGATAAATGATGAACGAATATTATTTTTTATTACACGTGTAATTACAGAAGTCCAAATAAACACATATACCTATTAATATCCACATATATACATACATATGCATATATTTCAAAGACGGAATACCTATGTAAAGTATCAAAGCAATGTTTGACTATTTTCAGGTGATTCTAAAAAAATATGAAAATGTATGTGAAATTCACCTAAATTCAACACCAATGTTACAACCATCAATAAAATTTCATATGTATATTCATATTTATTATTTATTAATTAGTGTGTAACGCGGTCCTTAATGCAGTGGTGGAGTTTGTTTTTATTTTAAAGCGGATTAAAGGTCTACTAAAAATTCGAGAAATAATAAGAAACCTATACCTAACACGGCAATTGATAAATTAGGCACAAAAAAATAAACCCTAGAGCTTTAGTCACCCATGGAAATATTTGTATATATCGTAACACGGTAAAAATTATTTAATTCAATGACAACTGATTGTCTAAATCTATAAAAAGGCACCAATTCTGGTTGTTGTGGCAATTGTACCGACTAATAATTGGAACTAAACAAGTAGATACTTACCTAATAAATGAAATATTGGATCGCACACCACACATTCATATGTGTGGTGTGTGTATGGTAGTTTCCTAAAGTTCCTTAGTCTCGTAGTAACTCATAATTTATGGATCAGTGGCTTCATTTTGGTCTCATCAGTGAAGAACGTATTTAATCCTTTATACGATAAACTGGAAAAAGAAATAAGAGAAACTTTTTTAATACAGACAAGACAAATCAAATCACACTAAAATATAAATACTATACACTGGTCGCGGAAAATAAGTTGAAAATGGGTTCATACAAAATATAATGTACTAATACAATAAACTGTGAAATATATACATCAATGTAGTACTGCCATAAGTTGTAGAAATATGTTTCACGTTAGTTGTATTGTGTTATTATTTTGTATGAATATATTTCCAACTTATTTTCCACGACTAGGGTAAAAGCGGTTTGGTTTATGATAAAATGCACGAAGTAGAATAATATTTCATATTTCGGTATTTTTTTATTTTCGCATTCTCCTCTCACTCGCTGTGTTCGCTTGTGTTCATTAATAATTACTAATAACCGTAATTTTGAAACGACCTTACGATAGAATTCCTTTAAAGGTTAGTTAGATTTTTCACTTTGGCATTTCATATATTATCAAGCTAACTAATTAGATAACGATTAACAGTGTTTATTCGTTCCTACAAAAAAGTGCGTTTACCATACTGTAAAGTCAGAAATAATTATCTTTAATTGGCTGAAATATATATACATATATATTCAAGGAAAAACTGACACGCCTCGAATATTGTCTGGAGTAAATTTCGAGATATTAATAGCTAGGTATTGTTGTTGAGATATGAGTTGGGCAGACGAAACAAAGGTTGAGATATGAGTAGCATACGTAACCTTTTCATTTCATTAATTAATAATTTGAAGCTACATAGTTCCATATTTAAAATATTTATATTTATTGGGTTTTCGTCTGCCATATTGGATCCGCCATTTTGAATTTTGAAATTTCGATGATATAATAAGACTCAGAAACCCCAAAAACCCTATGCAAATATCAAAAACTGATTCGAAATAATTTTGTGCGATAAAATCGTTTTTTAAGGAGTTAGATCCGCCATGTTGGATCCGCCATTTTAAATTTCGTATTTTCGATGGTGGATTCATAGATAGCGATCCAAAAAAGATTATTAACGTTGTATTACACTTTTTAATTAATTTTATCTCGAACCGACATTGTAGGCACCATATTGGATCCGCCATATTGAATTTTTTTAAAGACCAGCCGTTTTTTGAAAGTACATAACTTAACGAACATTTTTAGACTTCAAGCATCAAAATCCATCGGCACAAATTTTGGGAGTGCACGTGATCCGTTTGACATTAAACGCCCCATATACATATACTTGAAAACGAAGGCTTTGGGGCATTTTTTTAAGAATTACGTTATGCAAGTATTTTAAATATACAGAGTGTCCGAGAATTGAGTGTATAACGTAATACCAGAGAATCCTCGACCTAAAAGAAAATGACATAGGCCAACTTTCATATAAACTTATAAGTTACTTCGTCTAGCCGCTAGAAGACCTCAAAATTCCGGAAATTTTTTAGTTTTCCTTAACTAACTCTAAAATACGGTCGATCTGATTAGTTGTGAGTATTTATTTTCATATTTTTTTTATTTGTATTTCCGTGTAATTTTTCTTAAATGAGAATGTTCGTGCGCTTACGCGTACAACTCGAGACCGAACCGGTTAGCTAGCCGTTCACTACGACCAATGCGCTCGTAGAAAAGTCGCCTCTCCAAGTCTTCAGGAATAACTAATACCGAACGAGTATTTTCGTTTCAGCTGCTGGTATCCGGCCAGCCGACCACCAACTCCGGCTCCTCGCCGGTGTCCGGCGGCGGCTCCCTGAGCCCCGGGGGCTCGGCGGGCATCCCGGGCGCCCTCTCACCCGGGGGCACGTCGAGCACCGGCCCCACCCAGTGCTGCGAGTCGGGGCGTCCGCTGATGACCGACCCCGTGACCGGCCAGAGCGTCTGCTCCTGCCAATACGACTCGGCCAGACTGGCGGCGCTGCAGTACCGTAACGCAAGCGTCGGCGTGTACGGCACCCCTTACCCCTCCACGGACCAGAACCCGTATCCCAGCATAGGCGTCGAGAGTTCGGCTTTCTATTCGCCCCTGGTGAGTACACATCTTTGGGATTTGTAGCATTAAATTAGAGCAATATATGCGTATGTACAGGGTGGGCCAAATTGAACACTTTTTAAAGGAGAACAAAACTGTTCGTCAACAGGTTCGACTCATACAATTTTTTGAACCGCCGATTCAGAGACTAACTAATCTATTTTGATGTCCTTGGCAACAATATAAAGCCCATTTTTTTCCATTTCGTATTACTGGAAGTAATTTAAAGAATTTCAAAAATACTTGATCACAAAGGGAACAAGCAACCGAGGTAAAACATCAGAAATTCTTGCTAGTGACCATCTTAATGTCAGAATAGATCCAGAAGATCTGAACATGGATTTAATAATCTTTTCCAAAATTTCAAAATGTTGACAAATACGTCTGGAGATATAGTAGGAACCTACAATTAGGTTCCTACTATTAATTTTTGTGCGTTGAATTAAGGTAAACAAGTTGGTTCAGATTGGTTCAGTTTTCACTACAAACGTATTCGAACAGTATCGAATGAATACGTTTTCATTACAATTCATCTAATTCTTAACAATTATGTGATTAACAGCGTTTATATAAAGTAAAATAAAGTTGACGCTTAAACGATAAATGTTTAAACGATAAAATGTTGTATTACCTACTAAGATCCAGTCCTTTAAAAAAATGTTTATTTAGATCAATTTTAATGAAAACAAATTCGTACGTTATTGTCCGAATAAATTTGTAGTGAAAATTGAGCCAATCGGTACTTTTACTTATATGCCTAATCTTGTGTCTTGCGAAAGTCAATTAAAATTCGGAAATCTCCGTTCAAAAACAAATTATCTAAATTTTGACAAAGTTCTCTGGAGGTATGATAGGAAGGGATAAACATTAATTCCCGTACACTTATTTTAACATTGCATACGCTTATGTAAAAGTTTTCCCCAGTGTAACAAGAAACTTGAGATTAATCCGTTGCTCCATCTGAACACCTAACATTTTTTCGACGGGTCACTGGTGCATAGACTAGTTCAAACGAGTCAAACTGAGCGACCCTTATCCAGCGAGCTCAGGGTGGGGAAAGTATCACCAGACAGAGTTCTGTTCAAAATTGTCGCGACACGCTCAGCTGTGCGCTGGTAACAGCATTAGTTCGGTTATTTAATAGCCACACCTCGTATGTATTTTTTAATATTCTCCAAATTATTTTCAGTAATACAAACTGGAAAGATATTAATTCTCCATTGTCGCTAAGAATATCAAAACATTCATCAATGATCTTATAAATGAATTTAATTAATTGAATTAGAGTGGTTTAAAATTGGGCCTAAATGTTGCATGGAAGTTACTGATGCTCAGTTTACTTGTAGACAAGGTAGACTAATTCGACTCAAATTGTGTGTCTGAGATTCAATTTGTATGACTAGTTTAATGGTGACAACTTCATATTGATATATTTCACCCTCTCAGAGAAGTAGGATGTTATTCAAAAAAGGTGCAATTTTTTAAGTCTGTAACCATTTTCCTGCCAAAAATATTTTATTTTTCATATATCAAAAGAGATTGAAATTACCTTTCCAAAAAATATATATCATATTTCATTTTTTTCTTCTTCTGGGCGACAGAGAAATAACGTTTTTTACGTACCTATGGACTTTAAAGGCCGCACTGTTTTTACATATTTACAGGCGGCGTTACAAATTGAATGTAAAAAAAGTCAATTGGTCGCTTAAGACGGTTATGCAAAATCTTAATAGTATTTCAAGTCACTAAATGTTAACAAAACCATTTTTGGGTTAAATCATCAAAGGTGTCTTTGACTTCTGCCTCCATTACAGAGTGACCGCAAAAGTTTGCACCAAATGCAATGCGATTCTTTAATCTGCCCAAAATTTTGAATAATGTATAGCTTATTTGTGCTTCGTTACTCATTAATTACATTTTTAACGGGTTTTTCGGTAACGTTCGGTAACCCGTTCGTTTCGGTAACCCGTTAAGAAAAAATGGTCGTGAATTAACTCAATTTTATTGCAAATCCTTTAAACTGAAATACACATATTATATATCTTTACCTAATATATACCTAATTTGGAATTTATAGGAATGCCACACTTCCCTTCCTCCCTCCTTCCTTCCATCCTAATCCAAGCCCAATTTGATGTTAAGTGTGTTTAATTAATAACGTGTTGTCTATCGACAGGCATCCCTCCAAATAATGTTAAATAAAACAGATAATACCAATTCTGTCTCAGTGACCTCAAGAAATATTGAGGATTATGGTCCACCCTGTATGTTTGTTGAGTGAACATTTTCTTCTACTAATATAGTAATTAATAATTGAAAACAAAGTGTAAGCGGTTTCTTTAACGCGTATTAGATTTTTACCGTTTACAACGTGCTCATATTTCACTTCGGTTTGTTTAAGGTTGTAGTGTTTGGCTTTTATACTTGTACGGTGCTTAATGGATTATGTCCGCTGTCCGCTTTTCGGGACTCGCAGACGAAATATTGATTCGGTTCCTTTTTTTGTTGTAATCTCGCTTTGTTCCACGCCGACACGATATGCCTATATCGGATTTTGCTCGCGCCTGCTTTTTCACCGTAATTAAATATTTTCCAAACCCGATATATTTTCCCTCCTTCTCTTCGGTCGGAGCATGTGAACTTACAAAGATGGCCGTTGAAATTTTATCTCTTGTTTGTCCCCGATAATGTTTAATAATTATAAAGGATACACTGACTCTGTATAGTGAGACGATCGTAAAATATTAAACAGTACACAGCACAGCAATTTTTGCGATTATTTATTGCTGAATAATAATGCCGTAAATCAGTCGGTTTTAATTAATTGTTTTTAATTAACCACGAGTGCACTCCTTATGGGGCCAGAGACTATAGTTTCCTTTATTTAGATGAAAATATCAGGAATTAATTAGGCTCTTTCGCTTTATTAACCTCTGCCGGCTGCATTGTATTGGTAAGTTTAATTACACTAATTAGAGCAGGATTGGAGTCCAAGCGTGTTTGGTCGTTTCCCTAAAATTTCATATTTAATTTAATGGTAGGTAAGCAGGAATTTTAAAAATAGTTTCTTACAAAATAGCGCTGATTACGAATCTGAAGTCAAGAATAAATTTCGACTTAATGTCTTTTATATATAATTATTTCATTTAATTCATTTTTGATTTCGGATTTCTTTTCAGCGACCTAAAAACCAAAATCAACTTTTTACATTTAGGTAAAATTTGACATCTTGTTGACAGCTGTCATTAAATAGAAATTTATTCTTGACTTCCGATTCGTGATCAGCGATCCAAAAAAAACATACACAAACACATACATATAAGTTCATAAAAAAATAATTAATTTTTTTGAGAAGAGTATGGGGGTGGAGAAAAATTGACGCGGTAAAAAAATTTGTTTTGCCAAATTATGGTTTCAGCGCAAAAAATTCTTGGGAAATGATGGGTTTGATTGAAAAGACGGAACATTTTTTTTGTAGCCCTGTGTTATCTGTCCATTTTTAAATGAAATCCCATGAAAAGAATGTTGTGTCAGTGGTTAGTTCCATTTTTCCCAAAACTCTTTTTGAACCATTTGCTCATTTTATCATATTTCTCATAATGTTCAAATATTATTTTTCTTTAATGACAATAAAATAATAATGACACATCAAAATATGCACCAACGTGAGTAAACTACATAATATAATAAACGTATTTTGTGGTTTGAAGTCGCAATATGTACATACATACATATGTATTTTATGTAGAGGTTGAATAAATGACTCAATATTCCTGCAAGAAGACCCTGGCCTGCATATGTGATAAAAATAGTCCTTTATAATTGGTATTCAGTAGAACGGATTGATCTTGTTTGTTAAATCATCCATAATAGGACTATGAAAATGAACTTGGCTTACAATAAGAGATATTTTGAGAGGATTTGCTGAATTAAAATTGTTTAAAAGTGACAGGATCCTTGTTAGCAGTATTATGGATAACAGAATTAAAACAACAACGGTCCATATTAAGATTTTTTTTTATAAAATGTAGAAGCATTTAATAAATTATAAGTGATTTAGCATTTTTAAATAAGACACTACTTAATATTTCTCTATCAATCAATGAATTTTATTAATAAAAATAGAAATTAATAGTATAAAACTATTTTTTCATAACACAAGTCGTTTAATTTACTTCCCTGCTCTTTAAGTTTAACATATAGATAATTCCTACTATTATACTCTATTTCCATTCTAAATTGAAAATAGGTAGAAAAAAGCAAGGTTGTCAGATATATTTTCTAAAATTGCTAAGCTCACTATACAAGTATACTTCATACTTCAGTAAACTGTTAGTTCGTGACGTTCTTAGAAAGCTAGTTTGGAAATATTAAAAAAAAATACATAGATATAAATTTATTAGTTAGCATTAAAATAAAGCATTTAAAATTGCTGGAAAAAATAATTATAAATTAAAACAACTTTATGTATGTTACTATACTTAAGAAAGAGCCGGCAACGCGAGGCCGCGAATGCACCAGCAAGTGCCGACCATTACATTATAGGATTGCTTTATATGTAATACATCCAAATACTTATTCAGTCCACTGTGCCATAAATTTTTTACGACATCGTTAAAATGATTTACGACTTTAGAAATTCTACGTGTTTAAGGCGCCAGTGACGTGTATTTCAGCTAGGTTTATTAACACAGACAATTTTTTGAGATTGTCTGGCTAAATGAGCATTATTTACAGCAAATTATATTACAAATATTAAGAGTTTTGTATGCAGGCTAATTTTAATCTCCTATATTGATTTGAAGGAAAAAAATTATTTCACAATTTTCGAATTTATAAAAAATATATTTAGGCGTATTTATATTTTCGAATAGGCGTATTTATCATTTTCAATTAAAATTAGAAGGACTATATCTATAGTAAGTACTAAAAAAATGTGCGAATTTAATAAATTTGTAGCTGAAAATTTCAAGTATTCATAAGCTATCATAAACTAAAGAGTAACAAAAAGGCAGATAGACCGACAGGCAGCCAGAAAGACTTTTTTTACTCAAGCTTAAAACACCTTTACAGAACATTTTAAACCTATTGAGGAAATAAATCATTTTAAATATTCTTTCATATGCATTTCTACTGCACTAGGTAAATGTGAAAATAACATGTTTTTTAGCATGCAAGGATGTTTTAATAAGAAAGTATAATATTTTAATAACGGACAAAATGATTTATATGAATAAATCAGTGGAAAGAAAAAAACTACAAAACCGTATTATTTAATTACAGCTTTCTTTAAACAATATTTTCATTCTTTAATGCAAATGTTATTTTTGGAAAGAAGTGCTACACAATTTTTGTATGCCCACAAGTGGTACCTAATTATTTTTAACCGACAACTTGTCTAAATTCAGTCTGTTCACTATTTTTATTTTCGTTTCAGTTTCATTCATTTCATTATCAGTTTCGATTACCGGAATGCTTTAAAATGGCTGAGGACGCAGAAAAAAATTTTTTTGTTTGTTTTGCAAGTCAGATAAAAGCTCATGTCGCATGTAATATGCTCTATCTCTGTATCTAATTTAACTAGGTACTCCAGATAATTTGTATAGAATACGAGAACGTACTGATTCAAAATTGTGTAGATTATATGTACAATATCAAAAAAAATCTGATTATCATTTAATTACGAGTACCTACATACATATGTACATACATATACATAGGTACCATAACAAACTTTAATTTTGTAATTTTATAGAAATATAATGGTATAGGTTTATGCCATAGGTACTAAAAGTAGGTACATACGTATCTAAAATAATCATAACTAGAAAGCGTATATTTATTTGACAACAGAACTTTCTTAGTCTGCGCTAGATTTTTGAGGCTTGGAAAACAATTAGTACAGTGGAGCATCGATTATCCGAACTGGAACCAGGGTGGTTCGGATAACTGATATTTCCGATAACCGATAATTTAAAAAAAAACTATTTGGGGTGTAGGTACATAATATGTATGTGCATAGATAATTAAATAAACAAACAAACAAACATTAATACAAGGCACTTTATTTTACACTTGTGTACCAAAATGTGTACCAAAAAGAAAAGAGAACAACCACTGCACAACGCCCGCACTGACGATGTGACGTTGTCGCGTAGGCACTCGTGGAGTAGAAGAGGGGGGCGGTTGGATTTTGAGATTCGGTTAACCGGTCGTTCGGATAACTGAGGTTCAGATAATCGACGCTCCAGTGTAACTCTTTTTTAACTGACATTTCATTTAATCTTCTCAGAAAGCTTCAAAGCGTAATTAATTCTAAAATATTATAAAACAATCAAAGTTGATCCTGAACGTTGATCATATTTAATTACTCACATGATAATGCTGCAATTTTAATGTTTTTTGGATTTTCGGCAGATATCACTATTCAGGCTCAATTTACTTTACTATATAAATGTATGTATGTACCTACCTATGTAAATATTTACAATGTAATACTGAGTTTCACTGGCTGGCGCTGAGTAACGACTCTTTAGATGTATTCTGAAAAAAGCAGATACAGCATACCAACAATAGCTTTGCCCGCGAATTGCGCACAACGAACGGAGTACGAGGTAGAACAAACCATACGTGAGAGATATACAAATACTATTATGTTATGAGATACCCACAAACAACCAATAACATACTGTACTTTTCGAAGCGTTCACGGCTACAAAATAAATGAGCACAATTTCAGGTTTTGTCTACCTCGGCCAAAGGCAAAAAGCTACTTTTGGTAATCAAGGTACACTTGATTAAGAAAGTCAAGTTACCTACAAAGCTATTTGACAATTTGAAGACATTTCCTACGTAAGTACTTAGAATTCGAATCTGACCTCAGAACCCAAAGATTTTGTAATATTCGAGGTTAAAAGTTTATTTAAAATATCACTCGGACACGAGAGGTTCTACAGCTATTTGCTCGGCTATTGGACATAACACACTTTCAATAGTTAACCAGAATTCCAGAAATTGAAAATAAATAATATAAAGTGCATTCTTAAATATTTGTATTTATTAAAAAGAGAACTTTAAAATTAAAAATAACACAGTTTAAACTACCTATCTTAATCTGGTCTTTAATAAATGGTCAAAATGTACCCCGTTGACTTCTTGACAGTAACCAAGCCGCGATTCAAATTCTACAACTACATACATATGTCACGTATCATTTCAGCGGGTATTTTTTGAATTTCGTATCTTATTCAATTTTTTAAGTCATCTATACTAGTAGGCTTACTTACTTATACTTTTGTTTTAAATAACCGCACAAAAATAAAATCATGGGGATGAGGTCAGGCGACCTAGGAGGAAACTCGAATTGACCCCTTCACCCAATCCATCGACCCCGAAATACTTCGTTTAAATGTGAACATAATTAATTTAATTTAAATAATTAAGAATGCGCTTTATATTATTTATTCTCAATTTCTGGAATGCTGGATAACTGTTATGTTAAATAGCCGAGCAAATAGTGTAGAACCTCTTGCTTCTGAGTGATTTTTTAAAATAGACTTTCTTTCGTTTTTTTTTCTTCACATTTTAAAATGGCTTGATAGAATCGCGCCAACATTTAGGAGCATACTGCATGAAATAAGAGCTTCCAAATGATGTATGATAAGTAGAGTTCGTGCGAGCGCGGAGTGTAACAGGACCGTAGTCAGTTAACGAACGAAAATATTAATATGTTTACATAAATTATGTAGCAACATAGTACTATTTTTACCAAATACTACGGACAAGGACAAGTCAATAAGTCAAGGACAAAATACCTATATAAATTAAGATAACACGTAACAATGGCAACACTTACCCGACAAACGTAAGTGTTGAGACAAGGTTCCCATTGCAGGTTGAGGTGGCTGTCACTAGCAGTGTCACTTTTTAAAGCACCAATTAAAAAATTAGATACTGAACGCCCGCAAGCATCGGTAGCTTTGTCTATAATAATATACAAGAAATTGTCCGCAATGCCTTCGCGTATTGATGTCACTACATTGTTGTAAACCTGATCGACATAAGTCTTAACGTACTTTCATGAGGAATTCTTCGGTCCATATATTTTTCTAAAAACGTACGTAACTTGAGATTCTCTAATTTGTTTAATGGAATATTGCTTGCAAGAAAGGCGTCTGTAAGTTCATAGAAAAATACGGAGTCGTCGGCGCTGGACGAGGCATGGCTTTTCAGATGTCTAGTTACATTAGATTTATCCGAAGAATTTATAATGCGTTCACACACAGTACAAAAAAGTAATTTCCTTGAATACGTATGTCTCTAAAACCCTCGGGATCACTGTCAAACCACGTTTTAAGTACTTCCCGTCTATTTCTTTTCACCTTTGGCTTGGTACCTCACTTTATTCACTTCTCCCCCTCAACTAATAATTATTAATATTTATAAAGTTATTTAAACACACGGCGAATACGTGTAACAAAACGTATCAACGCGATGCAATACCGGCGACGGTCTGTTACAGCGTGTCATAAATAACTAAAATTGTTAGCGCAGTTTTCATAATGCAGCTGTGAGCTGTGAAGACCAACGAGTCAAGAGCAGGACATTCACAGTGTCGGCCCTGTGACATTCGCGCTTGGTAATAAGTAATAAGATTTAATAATGTACTATGATGCAACGTAGTTTCTGTGAACATACTAACATTTTCATTCGTAAACTGACTACGGTCCTGTTACACTCCGCGCTCGCACGAACTCTAATCATAAGCTATATGTTCTCATTTAATACAATATGGATGACGTCATATCTTTGACAGCTGTCAATAAAAAAAACAAATGAAGTACGCCAAAATCAAAAAATAATTGGCGTGTCTGAGCGTTTTTGTAAAAAAAATATCCTTTACATTTAATCGAATTTATGCGCGACTTTAAGCCCTCACTGTATATCGATAAGTTCATTTCATTTTACCAAATACCAAAAGTGAGTGAACCAATTCTCTTGGGAGTTGGACATGGCAAAACTCTCGAAAATGGACATGGCAAAACATAACCTCACAGAAGCTATTTCGAATAAGATTATCGTTGATCATAACCTCACCTACTGTAGGTATAATGGTAGTAAAATAGGAAAATTGGAATTTGAGGTTGCCAACTACACATCGCTCGACCTTACCTCGTCCAGGTCTAATCTGCGTTGAGTATATTAACTCTAACATTAAACGATACATCCAATAATACTTTAACCGCGCAATAAACGCTAAGCGCGGTGTAAACGATTGTTTAATAAGTCCTAGCGAATCGCGGCCGGTCTTGGGTGGTCGATGGCCGACGTAATTACTGTTGACCGCTTACTGCCACTTTGCTGATTACTGCCTGATTACCCGGCTCACGGGTAATGCCGTCATCCGGCACGATAAAACGAGACAAAAGAGTGGATGCTTACGGTTTACGGCCAACCCGGTGTCTATTTTATATCGGAACGATAGGAGGGGCTTTTTATATTCCATTACGCGACGGCTTCCGTACTCAATTCGGTTTTTTTTTTGCTTCGCCGCAACCTCTCCGCACGGCCGAGATTATTATGCCCCGGAATAAAAACGGATTCAGTAAATCGTAAAATTATGGAATGCCGAAGATTTAATTAAAATCCGCTCGGCGGAGATTTATTAATTTTTCGATATTCGCCGCGTCGAGGCCTGTATACCGATCATCGGGCGCGATAGCCCCAGTAATTTCAGTTAATTGCGCTCAGTGCCGCCGAAGCGTAATTTGCCGTAATTCATAATTGATGACGGAGTTACACTGCAGCCTATAATTAGAGCCCGTCGTCGAGATACTCGAAACTGATTGGGCGAGGCCATGCATCATTCCACGGCAATCTTGCGACCATACCAGTCTTAGACCGTCTGTGCAAACGAAGAATCAATACCGACTGTAATTTCTATATCTTCTAAGAAAATACGTCGTGTCGCATAATCAAGTGCTATCCTTTTAGGAGATATCAGAACACACAAAATAAGCTTGTAAAATAAGCTTGTAAATGTAAATTAATTATGTAATAAAAAAAATGCAAACGTTACTATTTAGAATAAAATGTTTAAAAGACATATTAAAATTGCAACAAATAAAAATAATTTATCACGCCTTAGTTGAAACACACCTTAGATATGGCATACTGGCATGGGGAGGAGCTTTAAAGACGCATATAGCACCCTTAGAAAACATACAGAAGAGAATAATAAAATCGATGCTTGGTAGAGATGTGAGATATTCAACAGAACTTCTGTTTTCTGAAGCTAAATTGCTGGACATAAGACAGCTATATTACTACAACGCAAATATACGTTATCACATAACAAAACACCAGTCTTCTTTACCTGTCATAATTATAACACAAGACAAAAAGATAATTATGTAATTCCGCAAACAACAAAAAACTATTAGCCAAAGGTCATATAACTTTTTATCCCCAAAATTATATAACACCGTCCCCAAGGAAATACAAAATATTAACTCAATTCCATCGTTTAAAAAAAAAAAATTAAAAAAACATGTGTTTGCAAGTCCTCGTCTAACATTCCATGAATATATTGATTTAAAAAATAATTAACCATAATGAATTAAAAGCCATTAATATTTAAATGAATTTAAGTCTAAGCGACAAACTGAATTCTAGTCATGTCATACATACATACTTACCTAGAACTTACCATTTTGGCCGAGTTTTTCTTCCCGATGTGATACTATCATTTATTCGGTGCTTCTAAGTATATATTTGTAAAAAAAATAAATGTCTAAATCCTTTATATGTTGAGTGAATCCATCTCAAAACAAGTGCTCTTACATAAGCGCTTATTGAGTAGCGATAATTTATTAATTCAATTGTTGTATTTAACTGTTGTATTTATTTATGTTGTATTTGTTTATATATTTATATTGTAATTCTAATTTTTATAAAACTATATTATTATAAGCTTTTGTCCATAAATGTTTGTCCTAATGTAATTTTTAAAGGACCTAAAATCCTCAAATTGCATTCGTGAGATTTACAATTACCTCCATTTCTATATAAAACAGTAGTGATTCACCTAGCTATTCATCTACCTATATTCACCTACCGATACATACCAAGATATGCAATGTAAAACCTGGATTTTGACGGATTTTTAACATTACCCTTTGGATTTACCATGTATCTCGGGAATTCCTTAGCAGAAAGTATTAAACATAATAACCCTATTCAATTAAAGGTCTGAGAGTCAGAATCCTTGGACTCAGTAACTCCATAATTCCATACCGTTGAACACAACCACCTAATAGCCCGATAGCTGCATAGAAACGACTTCTTTCGGTTATTTAGTGGGCAACCCCAAACCCAATAACCTCATAGCCTGAAGATCTGTGACAAAAGATTCTTAAATCCAATACATTTTTAATTCCATTTCTTCAAAATTAATAACTCCGTAACTCTGAAGATCAGATAACCACAAAAGAAATTCCAATTCTGCTGAATCTATTACACATTCAAACCTATGTATTAGGTATTAGGTTTGAAGAAATGAGGTTGAGCTTTATTGGATATTGTGAGATAGGTCGTGTCTGGTTCTATTATGCAGCTATCGGGCTGTTGAGTTATTTTGTTCAAGAGCATGGGTTTATGGGATTACTAAGTTTGAGGATTCTCAGACCCTCAGGACTATGAGATTATTGAATTTAGGGCTGTCTGCTCACGAACCCCCCGAGATACATGGTTTCTAGTTTCATACATACAGTCCCAGAGGTATTGGGTTTAAGGGTATGGGTTTATAGGGTCATGGAATTCCTTCTAGTACACCAAATGGTATCTTACGGTAAAAAATCTTAATTTCTCTCTTCATTTTCGATTCAACCTTATAAATAGCAAAACAAGATTTCAGACCATTTTCTGAGTTTAAGGACGAATTCAGATTCAGCGACCCAAAAAAATGTGCTGATATGCTGGATATTATTTCAAATGTTACAAATGAATTTTTTCTTTGACCAACACCTGAATATTTTGCTCTGTTTTTGAGTAACGAGTTTTAACAGAATAATTGTATCCTACAATATGAATTTTACATATATGTTAGTACCGATGAACATTCCAAAGAAACCTTCATCAGAATGCGGTAAAATATTCCAAGTTTCTCTTCAACGTCGGACAAGGAACATATAATAAAATAAATAAAATAACAAAGTAGAAAGAAGACTCGATCTGTGACGTGCAACGTGCAATCGTTGTCAATCTTTCCCTCTTCTGCCTCCACAATTAACCAATTTTTGGTACTGTAGTACCAACACTGAACAAAACAAAAGTATTGTTTTGTGGACACAGAACACAGAATCATAAAAACAAAGGAAGAAGTTGTTGCCGTATTTGAATTCGACACTAATTTAATCAATTCATAGGTTTTCATTCGTGTTGAATAATTTATTCAAGGTTATTTATTTTGTAAGTACGTCATATTATGAAAATGACTTAATAAATACAGTTCCCGTTTTAACGTGGGATACTTTCAAACATTCATTCCATACCTCATGCCGGCCCTGCTTATCTATATACAACACGTTATAGAAATACAAAGCTATCAACCTACTTATGAGATCTTGTAATGAGCTATTGTTTTCGCGATGCATCTTATTTCATAGTAATTTTTGTCTAAGCGATGATGATTTGAAAGTGACATGTATATCTCGCAATCGGAATTTGGAACAGATTTTGTTACCCAGATATCCACAAAGATTTGACAGATTGCATATCTTGTACTACTTGTATCTTGAAAGTTTTTAATAAATGATAACGGATATCATACCAATAAAAAAGTTTTACTTACCAGTTTTTAAAACAAGAAATATTTTGTAATTATTATATGGCTATGTAACACCTAGATAATTTACTATTTATTATACTATATAATGTTGCACTTACTTATGCTTACTATGTATATCGATGACAAAATATTTCAGGGGGTATCTAAAAGCGTTCTGCAAATTATCTTGCCTGGGGTTTATTAGGTAAACCAATAAATAAATAAAAAAATGCCAATATTACAAGTGATACTAAAATGACACCTCAAAAAAAATTCATGAAATTCAGCTAAAAAAATCAGTATGTACACATTATCTTTCCTCTAGAAAATCACACTATTCGCCATAAAATATAAAAATAATATTATAATAATACAATAAAATAAAAAAATTCAATTTGCAATTTGGCCATTTGATGGATGAATTTTGAGTAAAAGTTAAATCGCTTTGGTGGACTGTTATAATGTACATGTTCATGGTAATAACTAAAAATATGTATTTTTTGAGTTGTGTCACTTTTGAAGCAAGGATGCAAAATACATAGATGCAGTTTCCAATGACGTATTTTACATAAAAAATTGGTATTTGTATATAAATTTAAATAAAATTAATTATTTAATAACTCGAAAAATTAATTATTTAATTAATTTTAGTTCTGTATTATTAACGCGATGTATAAGTATACACAGTTGAGGCTGCATGACAACTACATAGATCGTTACTCGACAACGATATTATTATTAGAAGGTCACATACATATAGATGTATTTATTTGGTGTTTATCGAGGGATAAACACATACTTACTGATAAACTACCTTTCTATAAAGTACTTCGCCGTTATGTAATCAATTCTACTATATGTATGTACATATGTATGTATATATTATAAGATTTTGATAAACATATGAGATTTTTATTCACAAAAGATATACTCGTATGATTTGTCGTATAATGTCTCTAGAAATATTATCGTTATTTATTCAGTAGGTCCGACTATGTGCATATTTTGTAATTAATAGAATATGGTTTTAAATGGCTTCTAAATCGTATCTAAGTAAAGTATCTCAAAAAAATGAAACAATTGGTTCAGTGTGGAAGATTACTTGGACTTTTACATGGAAAAATAACTCTCAAACAAATAACACTAAGATAAAGAACTGAAAACAACTGTGGTAAAAAATTAATACATAAGTTTTTGTGTAAAAAATATTTGTAAACAACACAAACTGAATTTATTCTTTGGTGAATGTTCGCATATGATCCACTTAGGAACTCAGTTTCTACTATGCACCAATCACAGCTTGCAGTACCATTTCTTCGTACCACAAGCTCCTATCGAAACATTTATGTTTCGAGCAGATTTGTGCCCATATTTCATATAACTCGCATTTTAGCAGTTTTCAGTTTTCTAGATCCCAAGTTCTGGGATCTAGATTGAAAACGATGGTTTTCAATTTAGACTACGTTTCTATCAACTACATACTATATGTGATCAACCAGTAGATATGCAACTTTTACCATTCTGTGTTTCAACCAAGGTAACTCCTCCTAGTTCTCAATAGATATATGTTTGTCGATGTCAACGTTAGTAGAACAATTTTTATAATGACTGTTTCTTTAGTGTGGAGTGAGCTATTTCGAACATTTTTTTGACTCGCGAGTTTTTCTGGCACTTTCTGGCACTTTTTGTTTCAATATCGTACTCTTTAAAACTAACAATTATTCACAAAATGTTAATATTACATATATATTATTACATGGAGACATTGACTAAAAACCAACAGTCAATACCATCAACAGTGAATATCTCAAACCAACTTTCTGCTATCTGAAAAATGAGCTCAAGACGTTGATGTAACGTATAATTTCAGATTAATTTTGGAATAGAGACTTCAGTAAGATCACCTATCAAGTAAAGTTACCTAACTAAGATCATTTCTAAACTTGATGATGAAATAACTCTCGCAATTTCAAACCTGTGGAGAGGTTTTATTGGATATTTAAATTTCAGATTCTTATGCGTATGGGATAAATATAAGGAACAATTAGCAGAGAATAAGGATTATTAAGAGAAAATTTCAAAGTCGCTGCGTATGAGCAGTTGTTCCCGGATATGCATGCGCAGTTGTTCCCGGAACTGAACAGTTTCTGTTCATGGGATGTTTTCGCTGGTATGATAGACAAAACCAGATATTATTTAAACGAGAATTGCACTTTATTCAAGTATATTAAGATTTCTGAAGATGATAAAAGTTGTATTAACCACTATACTCAAATACACTACAAAATTGTCACTAATCGAAGTTCAGGGTTTACACCTCATAAACATAAAAACGTGTTTACTTTAAGAGCCGTTCAAGGTTAAAACCACGTATGTCCGAAGTCTGCGAATAAAGACGTTTATTTTATTAAATATACTCGTACATACTCGTAGTTTTTCATTATTTGTAAGTTTCTTATATATTTTGAGCAGTAGTTTTAAATAACCCACAAAATCGTCTGAAATGCTAACGAATGAAGTCGAGGATCCGGTTATCTCGGCCCACCCTCTACGCATCCGAAATCTCTGGCGGATACCTGGAATCCGTTCGCATTGTGAGTATTTTTTTGCTGCGAGACCTGTCGGTCTGTAAATTTTAAATTTCAACACAGCCGCGTAAAATCTCATCTCATTAGTATTGAATCTTTCAAAGTTGTCGAAAGGCTGGCGATTAGCATAAATATGCCGTGGCGAACACCTTTTCTGCAACCTGAAATCCGATGCGGTATCGATTGCGACCGACGCGGTTTCCACGGCATACTCAGACCCGAGGACCCTGCCGACTCTGCTAACGCAGTGTTTCGCCTTAAAGGAGAAAACTCCAACGAAGCGTTCGCATACAAAGTCACTTCGATTTCCCTATAAGTACACGAGAACAACGAGTACAAATTGCCGCTTTGTAAACTTGACCACGATATGTTTATACCTACACCAGGGGCCTCTTTCACACATGCGCAAGTTGTAAATAACAAACTAATTCTTTCAAATTCGGCGAAATATTTAATTATTACTATTTAAGATAGTAATAACTAAATAAGAAAACGTTCTCAAAGTATCCCCTGGAATCGATCCCGCATAGCTTGAGCACCGAGGACCCAATCATTAATCATAATAAACCGGTTAGGTAGCCACACCATGGTCGTTTACGGTGGTTTTTAAGGCCAACGCAAATGAGAAAAAAATTGAAAAAATTCACTATTTAAGTTGAAGCATCCTTCTGTAATAAATCATTTTTATTTTCCTTAAGAAATAAAAAAATAAGTGTATTTTAATAAAAATCACGAACAACTAAAACAAAAAACTAGTTTTACTAAAAAAAAATCCACATCGAGAGTTAAAACAAAGGTAAAAAAGTTAAGAAGGGGAAAAAAGTTCAAGGTTTTTAAAGGGGAAGAGTTCAATTTTAAGAAAAAAAATGTTTTTCTTAAAATACGTTCCTTGGACAGTGACTTTGACCGGAACCTGATCAGGTCGAATGAACACCGGAGTCGAATTGAGCAACTTCAAAAACCTATAGATGTGGTGGTTTACTATGTTGGGAACTGTTTTTCACACGTTTGACCTTGAAATGACCTTGACTGAGACCTGATTGGGTCAAACGGACCCCGAATTCAGATTCAGCAACCCCAAAAACGCAAAGATGGTCACGTTTCTTAAATTGCTGCTCAGAATCTTACAGACCCGAAAAACGACAAAATTGTTGAGTTGTATATGGTTGAATACTCCAAGTCATTAAGTTACAAGGTTATGAACAAAAATCAAAACGGGCAGCTAGAAATGGTTTAGTGACTTCTACATATGTAATGAAAGTTTTTGGAAAGTTGTAGGAAAATCGACGATTACCACTTGGGTACATTAGTCAATACGGTGAGTTTAATCAAAGATTTAGAACGTCTTCCACGCAGAGGGAACAACTAGGAATTGACATTAGACATGTGCTACTTCATTCAATTGCACCGTTAGCTACAATGCAACTTGTGTAGATAGCATTACACTAAATATGTAGCAGACGACAATACCATGTCGTAGCAGATACTGATCGGATGCGCAAATCAAATATACGTGTATGAAGGTGCATTAAGGATGTTGTGTTCTCTTCAGTTTATCATCAAATTAATACTTGGCTTGAAAATGTTCTGAAATTGTCTAGAAGTCTTTTTTCCATATAGTGAAATAAGGGGTATAGTGAAAATAATGAGAAAAACAATGAAGGTTCAAATGAAAACGAAAACTATAATTTTATTTGTGGACCAAACAAAGATCTATTATGTTAGCGATTATATTTAGCCAGAAGGTATGCATAACTCTCGATAATTAAGGAGGTGCTCTATTTGACCAGTTTTTATTGATATGGCTTATATCTTCAATTGCAACGAATATTGATGTAGGAAAGTACTACGTATGATAGAACATATAAGAGAACAAGACGCTTCATTTGTAAGCTGGATTATTTTTGGTTTGTTTTCTGTTTTAAACAACTGTTTTCTATCCATTCTATTTTAAAATTGTATGTGAGCTTGTTGCAAAAAGGGCTTTTTGTAAAATAATTTAAAAGTTAGACTGTGTCAAAAAAAATTTTTTTTTTTCGATTAAATGTATCTAAAGTTAGTTCGATATAATAAAACATTTCCCCCAAAAATTGAGCTCAATATCTTAAAAATTGAGCTGGCGCATTGGGGGGGGGGGGGTCCCCTTTCCCATTTAAAATACATGGGAAAATTCTCAAAAAAAAGTTATTTCAAAAAGTCTTATTTTTGAAATAACATGAAAAACTTTTTTTTCAAATTTTGGTTCTTACCATCATATGAAATTTAATTCTCTACAAAATTGCTCTTATGTTTTTTTTTTTCTAAACTCAACAGAAACGAAGTTACAGAGCGCAGAATAGGAGAAAACAAAAGTCAATTAATTTACTACAGAAAAATATTTTTGATTTTTATTTATCAAATAATTAACTCACTATATCTATTCATTAATTAATAATTCTCAAAATTAATATTATTTTAAAACAAACCTTAACAATAAAACAGAAATTAATTTTATTTGTTTACTGTTGACAACAGTAAACAAATAAATTCATAAATCCAATAATTGTCAATTAATTTCTGTTTTATTGTTAAGGTTTGTTTTGTTGTTTTTAAATAATATTAATTTTGAGAATTGTTAATTAATGAATAAATATAGTTAATTATTTGATAAATAAAAATCAAAAATATTTTTCTGTAATATTATTATTGTAATGTAGTTATTTCAAAAATAAAAAAAATAAAAAACCCCCATGTATTTTAAATGGTAAAGGGGACCCCAATGCGCCAGCTGAATTTTTGAGATATTGAGCTCAATTTTTTGGGATTTTTTTTATATCGAACTAGCTTTAGAGACATTTAATCGAAAAAAAATTAAAAAAAGTTTTTTTGACACAATCTATTAAAAGTGTTTCCTCACGCGACACTTCGGAACATGTTGGACATATGGATATAATATGTATAAATAACTATTGAACAGTTATTGAATAGTGAATATTAAATACCAAACTTATTACTTTTCAAATTAAAATTATATTGTAGTATATTACTGACAAGCATACACTGGGACAAGTGTAACCAGCTATACCTGCTTGTTGCAGACAAATTCAAATATGCTGGAAACAAATGTTTTAATTATCTGTGAGACTTATTCATTGTAACGTAACTTACAAGTTTCAAGTTAAGTAATTACAGTGGATTGACTTTTACAGCTGTAACTATATCATTATGTTGTACAATATTGCGAAGTGGACACCAAATGTTATTATGTTTAAATGTGTTTAAATCTACTTAACAGATTCACGTCATACACCAAGGACAAAGACTTTTCAACAGAAGATAATATATATACTGAACACTCGTTTGTGGTTCCAGATTTCATGTTTGGTATTACTGCCTCATATCTGACACGTACTTTTTTATTGGTCATGACTTTTTATTGATTCTAAAATAAAAGAATATAACTTTTTTTATTAGCATTTGTGTTTTATTACGTGTCTTCGTATATTAATCTGCTTTTGTGTTTCAATACAAAGCGACAGAATCCATTAGAAACGCTTTTCGGATAACCATACTGCGAAAATAAAGTAAATCTAATTGGAAACATTTTTGGAGAATATGTGATGCAGAAATAAAATTTGATGCAGACAAACACCAAGTTATACATGTTTTCCGCCAACGCCAAATGACTAGTTTTATACAACGTGATGATTAAAATTAAACTTTTAATCTTTTTGTGAGAAACTTAGCGGAAGAAAAAAAATTAAATGCATCTGTTACTTTTGAGACACCCGGTACAAACACGTATATAAAGATAGAGGCCCATTATGCAATTTGTAGCATTTAGCAATAGAACATGGCATGTTAACTGCGTACATATATATTTATTAATTGCAGTGTAATTTATAAAACGTGTTTTATATGCAAGTGCCAAGAGTCATTATGATATTTTGCATTGGTTGAACTTTGCTGCACCCACCGTAAGTTTGTCCTATTTCAACATATTTTCGTAAAGCTAATGGAGGATACATAATCCATAGAAATTGTACCTTTTTCTGTTCTGACTTTTAGGAGGGGGGGGGGGGTTACCAAAGTCTTGGGGGGGTTAACTTTGTTTCTCTTCGCTTCCTTATTTCGAGTAGAGTATCGTTTCTCCAATAAAAAGCCATTTCTGCAAAATAATATACAGCATCCGCCCAAAGTCTGCACCATATGGCAGTTCATTATCCATCTTTTTTTTTCCATTTTTTTCAAATTTCAACCAAGAAAGGACCGAACGCTTTGGTTCTATCAAATTAGCAAACCCACCAATACGTGAATATTCTAATGCCATAACTTTCTGTGACCTTATTTTTTAAAACATATAAAAATGTAGGAGCAAAATTACTTGTCGAATATGAACTTTCATCCAAAAAAAATCTACTTTTTTGTATTTTAATTTTTTCGAAAATAATAGTTTTAAGATGAGCTTCGATTTCTATATTTGACATAAAGCAACAGGAGACATTTCAGTTTCTTTTAAATTCAAAATCATTAAAAATACCATTTAGACAATTTAACTATTCTAATGACATTCGAACTAGTGGATTGTAAATAATTGAAATGGAAGTTTTATTACCTCGAAAACAATTTTTCGAACTCGCAATTTAGTAAAACGAATTTCTATGCCCACCACTGAATATCACAATTATTATGAACATGCTAACCATGCGTGATGTCCACGTGATTCGTGGCGCACGATTAATGGTGATCCATACCATTATTTGTTTGTTACACCATACAATATTATATATTTTCGATGCAATACTAAACAAACTTAATTTGTATGGCTACCAAAATTATAGACGAAAATTAGTGGAGATAGGTTGTCACTTTAGATGTAATTCTGTAATATAGCATTCGACGTTCATTTCGAGAACATTATTCTATGAAAGCCTTGTAAATCTCGTTAGCGCTGCTTAAATTAGATTCTAACATCTCTGCATCAAGTAAAGCCTAATAACCACGGCAAATCCTCATTCGGTGTATTAAAATGTCCTTTAAACGTACAAATAATGAATTATTTAAATTAATGATTAGATTATTATGGAATTATTCGAGAACTGAAGGTTATCAAATTTACGATGGCAAAATAATCTAACATTCTGTACGGAAGATGTAAACAACAGATTAATTTCCCCTTTTTGAAAGTGTTATTTATATGATTAAGTTACTTCAGGCGGTAGAATTAATTTTGGTGATACTTGACACGTACAGGTGTATTTAAAAAACATAATTTACGTTAAGTTACGCAACTGTAAGGTACCCACATATTTATTTACTCTGCAATTTCATAAATTATTTATGTGCGGTTATCTAGTTGGCTGAACACTGGCGAGAAAAAGTAAGCTACAGGTAGGGACGCGTGTGTGAAAATATAATGTAAACGCCGGGTTCTACGTTCCTCTATGTACGTTACCGATTAATTCAGTAATGTCAAAGTATCACGGCGACTAATAATATATTACTAAGATGTTCGAGACAGAGTGAACTTGTCAGAAACCACAAAAGGCGATAATTTTCTCATTTGATAGATTTTGGTTTGCAAATGTTTGCTTTCGTAACCCACTCATTGAATACTCTCAGTTATGCAGGGTGTCCCTGAAATGACTGCACAACGTTTATTCAAACTTACTTATATCCAAAGTTGTTTCGGTTCGTCGCTAGAGAGCGTCAAAGTTTTGAAAAAATTTTAGTTGCTTTGTTATAACTCTTATACGCTGTAACGGATTTTCATCATTTTTGATACGTAGTTTCGTGGCATTACTTGATGTCAATAAAGTATATTTCAGAACGCAAGTATTTCTCTAAAATGATATAATAAACTTAGGAAGAATTCTGCTTTTATTATTAAGGCGACTATTGTTACCATTTTTTTGTTGTTGAATAGGTAGTCTGTCTTATATAAAAACGTTTTCATTTCTTGCAAAACGTTTGTCAGACGTACGGTTTCTCTACACAAAATAATTTATAGTACTCTGAATTCCATTATTTATCTGTTCAGTCGAAACGAATAGACCCAGCATTGATACCAGAAAAGTTTTAACTATAAAAGACAGTGTGCATGTAACATCCAATTTAATTTTTACAATAAACGCTCAAAATGTCCCCCGTTTTGTAAAATGCATAAGTTAACTCTTTTCAAAAAAGTAATCTGTACTGTTTGTATAAGTTTCGGAATTGTTTTTGAAGTAATTTGCTGCATTTAACTATTTTTAGAGTAACTCAACTTCTTGGCTCGAAGGTTTATGTTTCCTCCATTGTTTCAAAAACAAGTCCGACATAATACATAAAGTACAGTTCCCTTTTTTGAAAAGAGTTAACTTCTATTTCAGAAAACAAAAAGAGGTCATTTGACCGTTTATTGTAAAACTTAATGTAAAAAAAGGATTGTAAAAACATTTCTTGTTTAATACTGTGTCTTTTGGTTGTGACTGAACAAAACCATAATTAAGTTTAGAGTATCGTAAATTATTTTTGTAGAGAAACCGTACACCTGACAAACATTTTACAGGAGATCAAAAAAGATTTTAAATAACATAAGCTATTCAACAAAAAAATGATAACCATAGCCACTTTAATTAACCATTTAATTAGCCATTTTATAGAAATATTTACGTTTTGATATACACTTTATTAGCATCAAGTAATGTCACTTAATACCACGAATCCACATACCAAAAATGATAAAAATCGGTAATAGGATAAAAAAGTTATAAGATTATAAAATTTATAAAAGTAAAAGTTATAAAATGTTTACAAAACTTTGGCGCCCTTTAGCAGCGAATGAATAAACTTTGGGTGTAAGTAAGTTTGCCCACATGGCTTATTTTTGTCTGAGGAATTTGTGGTTACAGGTTGGACAGTCAGAGACACCCTGTGTAATTATGTTAAATAAGAATATTATACTTCTGCAAAATACTCAAGAGACACTCGACTTCAGATATTCTCGACTGAAAGGGTATCCCCCCCATAAGTATGGTGAAATGCCCCCCCTTTTTTTATTTTCTTCGCATGATGAAAGTGTTTCTTAGGGCTAATTATGAAAGGTAGATCGAATTTTAGGCCCAAAACATTTTTTAGAGGTCATAATGATCTTGAATGAGCTTGATAAAAAATTTGCGTAAAATTAATCATATTTTCTGTACTCGTGAATTTTTTCAGATTTTTTCGACAGATAAAAACCGAGAAAAAAAATAAAACGTAAAAAACTGGGTTTTTTCCAAAATTAGCTGAGGGGAAAATTTTTTGGATCTAAAATTCGGTCTACCTTTCATAATTAGCACTAAGAAACACTTTCATCATGCGAAGAAAATAAAAAAACAAGGGGGGGGGGGGCATTTCACCATACTTATGGGGGGATACCCTTTGGGAACAGCTGAATGACGGCATTTTCAGTTCTCGTTCTTTCTTGTGAGTTTTTAATTTATGCAAAGTTAGTATGAATGTGTCAACTAAATTTACGAGTTTTTTTGCCCATGTTTTTTCCAAAATGAATAGCTGATATTCAGATAAAATGACGTTTAAAGAGTTGCCGTTGAGGCCGATATTACCATTGGAAAAATAAATATGAGTTGTAAAGGAAATTGACAAAGACCTTGCAAACCTGGGGTAATTAAAAACAGATTAAAGCCCATTTAATGCAAGTCGTCTGAATATTTCCACCTATAATTTCACAAGACGCCATCGCCAACTTGATAAAAACTTTAATCCCTAAAAGAACGCAGTGTCATTCACAATTACCAGATCCACTCTGGATCAACTAAAAACACGCATTTCTTGAGTAGTGTGGAACCACATAGTATACCAGTGTCGCCATCGTCGTCGCATACAGTGCCGGATCAAGATTAGACACAGAACATTATCTGAGGTAAATATTTCTAAAACATTTTTAAAAATCCAAAGACTGTAGATAAAATCAGTGATAATTGGTGGAATACAAAATTCTCCGCAAAGAAGCATGGAATCCATTTCACATTTTAAGGAGTGGCTACTAGACCCAAATAAAAAGTGATAATATAGATACGTGTTTAGTACTCCCGGAAGTTGAGACGCTACTGGTCGTTTCGTAGATATATTGATATCCTTTCCTTATGCCGTTTTTATAATTTATGAATACTCTGTTATTCAGTTTATCAGGTATTCTTTTAGATTGCAGATAAGAGTGCAGATTTCCATAGTAATACAAACCATTATTGGACTTGATTGACTATTTTTATCAGACCTACACTATGAAATGCGATGTCAAGACCACCAGTCATCACGAACTCTAAATAGTTGGTTTTCCATCAGTTCTAGTTCTCGTAAGATCTAAACAGCGGCATATTAAATTATCAATATATTCTGTCAACCTCGGTCGCATTTAGCTGGTTACTATTTATATTCCACTATGTCTAATTTCCGCAAGATCAACACGTCACGAGATCTACCATTTGTGAGTTCTAATTTCTATGGAAACTGAACATATTGTGGGAAGTAAATATCATCGATCTTAATGAAGATATAGTTTCAATCGGAAACACGAGCATTTCACATGGCAGTACACGGCGGGTTCTTAGTTATAGATTTTGTGGGAATTAATCCTCGTGGGAATAGATCTACTGGAAATTAAACATTTTGGGATGCTCCTTACACTGTTACCATCAGGATTACTGCATTAAACACAGTGAAGACCGAACGAATAGTAACCTATTTCGGACCTTTCCTTTGAGTCCGGATCTGGTCGCATATACCCATGTCGCGGCGACTTGAAATAATGGATGAAGTAACTAATTACCTCCGTTGTAAGAGTCCGCGAACGAGGACCCAAAAAAACGGCCAACAATGAAGTTTGTCCGCGGCATGCGGTCACCACGTCTTGCAGACCTTACCGACCAACCGTCCGGAATGTGGAAATTGAATTTTTATTGTCACACCATTGTTTTATAGCGATACTTTTCGAACGGAGCCTCGACGCTTTTGTCTGGTCGTTCGCCCGATTCGGCGAGAATCACAGCCCCATAATTCACGCAAGCGCTATCGAGCACATCTCTTGTTTTTAAGTAATATTTTAGGAGTCGACGGCACTTGTTACTCCAATATTATTTTTAGCCGACCAGTTCTCCAAGACCGACAGCTCATTAGTGATGTTCTAGCAGTTCTGCCGTTTATTCTAATTCTACATTTGATTGCTTCCTACATTTAATTGTTTTAATCAGTAGTTCTATTTTTAAATTTGATATTAGGGAGTTAAAGGAAGATACATAACATGAAAGTAAACCTACAAAATTAAACATGCGTAATGCCTAATGATTTTATTTGTGTATAATATATACGAGGTGTGTAAATTAAGTAATGAGACTTCCTTTCAATTTTTTTTCGAACTGAATTACAATTCAGTATTGTCTCCTTCAAAATAACTTCCTTGGGAAGCCACACAGCGCTGTAGACGCTTCTTCCATTCCTCATAGCAGTGTTGGAACTCATATACTGGAATAGCCTTCAGCTGGTCGGTTGCAGCCGTTTGAATGTTTTCTATGGTCACAAAATGACGTCCCTTGAGGTGATTTTTCAATCTCGGGAAGAAAAAAAGTCACAAGGACTCAAGTCAGGCAAATAAGGAGGCTAAGGAGCCACAGGAATGTGTTTACTGGCTAAAAACTCGTTTACTGAAATGGCTGTGTGACAAGGCGCGTTGTCGTAATGCAATATCCAGTTGTTCTTGATGTTTGACCTCACACGCATGATCTTTTTCGTTTTTCAAGAACCTCTCTGTATAAGTGTATAATATTTTTCACAAATTACAACTTACTTCAACCGTTTACGAATAAAATGGAGTGACCAAAATAACGCTGTCACAGTATACAGAAAAAAATGTAGTATATACTATAGCTAATTATTTTAGTAGATACACGTGTACTCGTTCATCCTACTAAGAAAAGATAAAACTATAAACTAGTAAAACATGCCTTATCACCTAGAAATGGATTTATTTAGTAATATAAAATAGTCTTACAAAGTATTAACTGCCGCGTTATCTTAAAACACAAGGGGTATTAGTATCGTTGTATCTTTAATGAAACCATCACCTGGTATCTACAATATTAAAAATTATGCTTACGATATTATATCGTTCGGGTATTTTAATTGGCACCACCTGTCCAAGATATTATAGCGCACGCATGTTGCCACCAGTTAATGAATAAATACGACAATGTAGGGAACGTTAGTGGACAAAAGAAATGTTTTTGATACCATTTTTATCGGTTTTATTTACAAATGAAGCCACTAGAATGAAATTAAATCATTAAATTCGTGTAAAATAATGATTTTACATTTGAGATTTATTATAATGGAATGGAGTCGTTGAAAAGTAAAAGATGGTAAAAGAAAATAAAAATGAAAAAAAGATGGAAAACTATAAATAAACAAATATTTGTACATATCAGCATCTCCGAGGTAAACTGTGTTAAGTCACATTTTTGTGAAAAGTGAGTTATTGGTAACAATAAAAACCAAGTGTTTTAGTTTTCCTTATGGTAAATAGCATTAATAAGTTCTTAGGTTACCCGGTTTGTCCAGTAGATGGCGTTAAACAGTGTTAAGTCCTACACGGCTCCAGAGGTATATGGTGTTAAAGTCACTTAACTCTGTTTACAAACGAACGTATGTTTGAACAGACAACGTTACGTGCGTGATCTCTGCGTTTTTCATGCTTTTCATCATGGAAAAAACAATCAATGTTCAAAATTATGGTGCCGTGGGACTGGCAGCAGTTAATGCGACTTTGTAGCAGGAACAATCCACTTACTGTGATTGCCATGGAACAAGAAAATTTTCTGAATATTAAAAGTCTTTATGAAGGCCCAAATGCTCCTTTTACAGCCATAAAAAAGACTACTACAAACCAATCATTTTTAATCTCTAATGTTGTTCATATCCAAGTAAGAACCCAGAACAAGGGTATCTTATACTTTAAAACCGCCTTCAACAGTGAGTTCGAGAAAATCGATCTTAACAAAATTCGGCGATATATACAAGTATTCCCCAAAATCTACCGCCGGCACCATTTAAAGGATTAACTACGCAAAAAATATAACAACTTACAAGGTCTTTACAAGCAATTACTCTTTGTAACCCATGTGTTTTTTGTAAATGTGTGTCTCAATAAAAAAGTTAAGTTACAATACACAGAAGTATTTATTGGGTAAAAAGTGTTAAGGCACATCAAAGTCATAATTCGTGACAACTTATCATAATGGTGTGAAGGATATTGTAGTATCTCTTTTACGACTTGTGTATAATACAAAATTAAATGTAAAAACTTAACTGTTAGATGCTCCTAGTTATGACAACTTTTAAATAAAGTTTAAACGTGTTTCCTGAAAAATTATATTTATGTGACTTAACATGGTTTACTTCTGAGGTGCTGATATATTAAGTAAATACTTAACATATTTATAAAACTCGCCAGGGCAGAATATACATATCAACTGAAGGAACCTCAAAAGTTCATTCTTTGCCTCGACGCTTATAGGTCGTTATATTGACGAAAAAATCCGTTTCACTGAATACTAAACCCAAATGTCTTCTGTATACTCAATTTTGTGGTGTCAAAATCGCTCAAATATTTGTACGTGTAACATGTATTTATTTTCCTTTATATTATATATTTTTTGTTCATTGCTAAATGTTCTATAAAGTATATTAGTTACGTATACATACTTTTTTTTAATAATCAGTTGTCTAATTCTTTTCAGTATGTGAAAAGTAGTAGTAATTTGGCAGGTGTATATGGGGCATTTCACGTGAGGTAACCTAAGTGAGGTCAATAATTATGTTTGAAACATATCACAATCGATAGTACTTGCTAAAAAATTAACTTCCCTAAAATTTTACATTTTTTGAGCCACAAGGAGAGGGATGGTGAGGGTGAGATAATACAAATTTTCGTTTCGACTAAAATTTCAATCTTTCTCGGTAAGAAAATGAAAAACATTAAAAAGAAGGTTGCAATGGTTGTTGAGTGTTTTTTTTTGCGTAGAATACGATAAAAATATTTTCAAAATTATTGGGGGTAGTTTTCACCATTATTTTGAAGATTAAAAGTTTAAAATCGAAATTTCGAAAAGTATGACACGGTTTTTTCTATTTTTTTTATTTCTTTCTTTTTTTTTGTACTTTCGATTAATTTTAAATTCGTAATGGGCGTCGACCAGGAATTGGCCCAAAAAACGGCCCAAAGGCGAAAAAACGTGGTTTTAGCGTATTTTCTCATCCCGTGAGGCAGCAAATGGCAAGTGAATAATGTATTCCAAAGTTTTTGGGGTCGCTGATTACGAATCTAACGTCAGATTTTCAAAAAACAAAATGGCGGATCCAGTACGGTAGTCAACTTTTAAAAAATGGCTAAATTTTGAAATTTAAAAAATACCATCGTATTCTACGGGAAAGTTTCTAGGTTATATTCGTAATCAGCGACCCCAAAAACCTTGGAATATATTGTTCACTTGCCATTTACTATCTCACAGGATGAGAAAATATGCTAAAATCACGTTTTTTCACCTTTGGGCCGTTTTTTGGGCCAGTTCCTGGTCGACGCCCATTATGAATTAAAAATTAATCGAAAGAACAAAAAAAAGAAGGAAATTTAAATAAAAATTGAAAAAAAAAATCGTGTCATACTTTTCGAAATTTCGATTTTAAACTTTCAATCCTCAAAATAAGGGTGAAAACTACCCCCAATAATTTTGAAAATATTTTTATCGTATTCTACGCAAAAAAACACATTGAAAACCATTGCAACCTTCTTTTAATTTTTTTTTCATTTTCTTACCGAGAAAGATTGAAATTGTAGAGTCGAAACGGAATTTGTATTTTCTCACCCTCACCATCCCTCTCCTCGTGGCTCAAAAAATCTAAAATTTTAGGGAAGTTAGTTTTTTACCAAGTACTATCGATTGTGATATGTTTCAAACAGAAATTTTTTTTACCTCACTTAGTTGGCGTGAAATGCCCCATATGCTCAATTGTTAATAACTGTATGTACCAAATCAAATGTATCAAATGTATTACAAGGGGTAATACGTTGAGATGGTGATTTAACTAAATATTAAAGTAGAAGCACAAACGTAAGTTTTCAGTATACGTATCAATACTTTTGTTTGCCATATAAGGTACATGTGTTCTTCATTAGGTATGTATGTAATATGACTGCGTGAAATCCCACTTGTACATTCCATAAGGCAGTTAAATGAACAAAATTACAGTTCGACATTTCTAATATACTGTTAGATTTTCAAGCATATGTGTACATATATTACTCGGGTCATGAATACTTGTGGGTGTCACTGTACGTTATTTTCATTCTACAGATCATTTTAATTTGTTTTACTTGTATGCTAAACAAATTATTAAATAGATTCGTTTCAAATATTACTGTTTGCCGTTTTATCAATGTTTGATTACTTAAATGTAAAAATAAGTCATAATTTCATAACGTACTAATTACAACACAACATATTAGACGTTACGATTTCTAAAGCGCCGACGGTTCAACCTTTACAAAACAAACGGCAAACGTTGCACCCATTCGCCTCCTTAGTCGCCCCACTTTCGTCCACGGCACCCATTATGATGTATATCGTCAATAAACAAAAAAGAGATCTCGCCTAAATCGAAAGCATTTTCCTCAAAAATAGACGTTATCGTGTTTAAGTATGAAGATAAAAACCGCTGACTATCAGTGTTGTGTATTTTTTTAGAAAATGATCTGTTTTGTATATTGTTTATTCTAGAGCCTCTATCACCTGGACTAAGCAATAATCACACCGCTTATTGATAAGAATGATAAGGCAAGTGTTATCTGGTGTTTGTTTAGTTATCGCGCCGTGATTGATTTCTTTGTCGGCATTTAATGGCGACATAACAGCGATTATCGAGAACAAATTGTGTGCTAAGCAAAGATAACAGAGGCTGGCTGTATAGGTACGCGCCGGGTACGTTCTCGTTCAAAATGGCGGCCGCGCGTCAGTGGCGGCTGGTGGAATTTACAATTCTCAGATCTCCTTAATGACCAGAGTAACAAATTTCATTCAGAGTTCATTTCCATAGGCGTCGCCTATATTAAACTAAAATAAAATGAACGTTTGCAGAATGTTGATATTACAAGATTATTTATATTAAGCAATACTTACATAATGCATATGCATTATGTAAGTATTGCTCGTTTACACATCTCGTATATACGAGATGTGTAAATTAAGTAATAAAACAGGCAACGTAGCGTCCGATCTATCAACGCTGCGGATACGGGACTTGGAAGGGGGTAGGCTAACATGTAATGCACCTTCAGGACACGTTTGAACTTCTTAGAGTAATTTGTTTGTTCTTTGTGACTGTTTTCGTAAGCCGGTTTTTTCTAGTGCGTTTTAAAAACGAGTGACATTAATTTTGAGCAACCAGTTTTGCTTCAGACTTTGTTCAGAACCAGTTTTGCTTCAGGACACAGCGCTACGGATGCTTTTGCAAAACTTCAACACGCCTACGGAGACAGCGTTTTTTTCAGCCCAGGTTTTTCGGTGGTTTAAGGAAGAGAGAAGAAGGAAGGGAGTCAACTGAAGATGCACCACGCAGCGGAAGGCCTTCATCTTCAAGAACAGATGAAAATGTCGGATAGGATACGGTATCTTGTGCGGTCAGATGTGATCGATTGACAAGAGTTATCGGGGATGAGTTAAATTTGAATCACACCACTGTTCATCAGATTTTGACTAACGAATTGGGGATGACAAAAATCTGCGCAAAAATGGTTCCAAAAAAATCTTTCGCAGGGACAAAAGAACATCAGGAGAGAAAAGTGTCGTGACTTTTTGGAATCGATTGAAAATGATCTTAATTACATATGTATATGGACCGTGTCATTACAGGTGATGAGATTTGGGTGTTTGAGAACGACTCGGAAACCAAACGCCAAGCTCTCCAAGACTCAGAAAAGCAAGAATGAGCAAGTTTAAGATCAAATGCATGCTGATATGCTTTTTTGATAGCCAGGGAATTGTCCACAGTTTGTGCCTCCAAGCCAAACAGTAAATCAACACTTTTACAGAGAGGTTCTTGAAACCTTCGAAAAAGGGTCATGCCTGTGAGACCAAACAACGGCCATATGTTGCATCACGACAATGTGCTTTGTCACACAGCCATTTCAGTGAACAAAAATATGTTGGGCAAACAAAAATATAGGTACTACTAGATTTAAATACAATTAGATTTAAACAACATGTATCTCACTTAAAATATGGTAGAATAGAAAAGCCCAACATGACTTTGACAATAATCATACGACAGACGTTAGTGTCTTAAAACTAATAAAAAATGTAACATAAAATTGAGAGTTATGTATGTAGATGCATTCGAAAGTATATAAATTACTAAGAGTAATTGTAACAAGAATAAAAATAATCAACACTTTAAACAACACTTTTACAGAGAAGTTCTTGAAAAACTTTGAAAAATGGTCATCCCTGTGAGACCAAACAACAACTGGATGTTGCATCACGACAATGTGCCTTGTCACACAGCCATTTCAGTAAACGAGTTTTTAGCAAGTAAAAACTTTCCTGTGGCTCCTCAGCCTCCTTATTCGCCTGACTTGAGTCCTTGAGACTTTTTTCTCTTCCCAAAATTGAAAAATCACCTCAAGGGACGTCATTTTGAGACCATAGAAAAACATTAAAACGCCTGTAACCCCATTCCCGGCTATTCCAGTACATACATATGTATATGAATTCCAGTCCATATGTATATGAGGAATGAAAGCATCGTCTCGCTGCGCTGTGTGGCTGCCCAAGGAAGTTATTTTGAACGAAACAATACTGAATTGTAATTCTATTCGAACAAAAAAATTTATTATGAAAAATCAATCTCATTATTTAATTTACACATCTCGTATGTTTACGTCACCACAAAATGTTAAATTTAAAAATAGTTTACAGTTACAATTTAGTTTAGTTTAGAAAATTTACAAATATTTTTTTTCAGTAACTAGGTATTTACCTAATTAAAAAAATCACTTGAGTATTATCATTACTTAAACCACTACGTTTACATAAGGTGTTCACTTTTTTGATAGAATTTTCCACGAATTGGATTGGAATTTTCGACCGTTTACAAATATTTTTTTCTCAGTAATTAGGTAATTACCTAATTTAAAAAAAACAATTAGTATTAAAAAGTTATTAATATATTATCATTACTTATACCACTGCGTTTACATAGGATGTCCAGTTTTTTGATGAATTGGTTGGCAACTTCTAAACCTTATTTTTTTCCAATATTTTCCTATCCTGTTTAAAATTTTCTGTAAGTACCTGTGGTTTAGAAATACAATTCCAGCGAAAAAGTGCATACCTTGAATATACATTATTTGCGCTATTAATATACGCTATTTTCTGAAATTTCGCAATATGCTGCTAGAAAAACAATTGAGAGATAGAGAAGAAAAACAGCAGATGTTTAATTAAGATTATTTTTAATGGAACACCCTTATTTTTTCATGTAATGGTTTCTAATTCTTTCTTCTGATACAATGCACGTATTTTAATGGTTAATGTTCATTGTTCATTTTCAAAGACACTACTTTTGTGAATTTGAAATATATTTTGGTGGTAAAAAAAAATACGCATAATATTTATGAAACACGTTTTTCCTTATTTCTTTTCGCTTTTCTAAGTATTTTCTTTTCAATAGAATACGTCTTCTGTGTAACTAGTAAAATGTATGGTGTTTTCCTCTCTTCTAGAAAACTACGAGAATTTCAAACGCCACTAGCCGCCCCACTGCTGCAACACTGCGTGCACGTTCAAAATGGCGGACATACGGTTGCATCGAGTCGTCACGGGACTCATTAGCTCATTACTCATTATTACAGCGGTAGAGAATAAAACCGCGAGCTTGAATGTCGACGTAACGATATAAAGTAATTTGATATATCATATAATGCACCAAACCATTGTAAACACAATAATAATTGTTGAAAATTATGTCGGTAAAAATATGAAATTATTTGCACGCCATGTTCCTGTTATGTTCGTGCGTGCTACACAAGGAGAGAATTTTAATGTTTAATTGTTTGTATACACACAGCGCCCGTACGGAATCACTATGTTCATATTGTGCATAAAACTGCACTTATTGCTAATCGACTAAAACAACCGAAACACTTTCTTACATTCAACGAATGCAAACTTTGAAAGTAAATGATTGCAACTCTAAAATATTTAAGACCGGTTTTAATAATCTCCTGATGATGCCAACATGACTGGCGAAATGCGAGTGCTAAAGGCAAAATAAGTGTTTCGGTGTTAAGTGCAAAAGTGTTCACATGTGAATTTATTTATTTCTACGCCGAAGGTTCCATTGTCTCATCCAGTATTTGTGTAAAAGTGAGTGTGACACTAAAACGGTGACACTAAATATGTGTCACTACTATAGGAAAATATACATATAGGTATCATGATGCTATAAAGGAAAACACAAACTCCAATAACGGATTTAAACAACCCCAACTGTTTTGTTGATTATTGTCCAAACTACAAAAAATGTCTTCAGTGATACTTATTTTAATGTCTATTTTAATATCACAAAGTATATTGGTAGATCATCGCAAGCAAAAGATTAATGTAGAAGCAATTCATCAAGTATTTTTTTTTAATCCCTTCTTTATATACTGTTCACAAAAAAGAGTCTGTTTTCGGTTTGTCTTTTTTCAAAAATTCCATGAAACTGGTAACTCCGCCAATAAGCCATTTAAAATTTTCGATCACCACGAAACGCTATACAATTAAGACTTTTTGTTTGTTTTTTTTTTTTAAATATTAAATTTGGCGATTTATTTTTTGCAAGTATTTGCATGTCAATTGAGCAAGTTTTTTTAAATTTGAACTATTTTTTATCATTACATTATTTTCACTATATATTTCCATATTCTTGCTTTCGAATACCTATTTAACTACCATTGGTGAAAATATAACCCAAAAAGAAAATCAGCAGTTATAGGTCAAAATTGGTCTATCAAAAAGTAAGTAGTTTTAAAGACGCTGTACGTATGTGGTGTGTTTTATTTTAAGATCTGAATTCCAAAAAAACAAAAAACACAACTCTTCTCCAATAATTCTTTCTGTAAGTTACCAACTGCCAATAATTTTCCTATAGTTTACCTCAATATCCAGTAAACCTTAGAAAACAGTAAACATTTGAAAATTTAAAATTAATTAGCAGGTTGTTCTACTGATCTTCACATATTAGCGAAGTACACAATTGGATACAACCAATGTGTTTGGCTTTATTTTGGTTAAAAATTCTTATTTATATACTAGGGTGCCCCTCAAAAAACCAAGGACTGTGCAATACACCCAGAATAACCTTGCCAGCGAATTGTGCACACTGAACGTAGTACGAGGCAGTACGACCTTATCCCCGAGATATAAGAAATACCCCAAGACAAACAATAACAGACTGTACTTCTCGAAGCATCCATGGCTGCAGCTACAAAAGAAATCAGCACTATTTCAGGTTTTGTCTACACCGGCCAAGGGTAATGCTACTGTTGGTGCACTTGTTACACTTCAAATCAAATGTTCAAAATGCTTCTTATGGACTGTTACAAGTTGGTTACGCAGTCTGCATTTTATGATGCAGACTTTGATTTGGCAAAGTGTAACAAAAGTGCAGTCAATATAAAAGAACTGCGACAAATTTACTGTTTTTGTGGGGCATCCTGTATAAAAAAAAAAAAAAAAAAAAATAGTGCAAACCGAGACGGCACGAGAATGTTCGTGTAATTGTTACAACTCCACTAGCGGACCTTATTTTATTTTTGATCATCCTTATACCTACACATTTTTCAAAATGTTTCCTTTTGTAAAGATTTCTTAACGAGGAAGTCAATAAACTCCCCGTTACAAACGCAACACGGGCGCGTAAAATATCGGATCAATACGACGACACATTTAAAACGCATCTCACTCGTACAGTCGTGGAAGGGAAAATGTTCGTACGCGTAATAAATTCGAAGAATTACGGCTCGGAATCTGTTTACCGGAAAATCCTCGTCCCCATCTGCAATCTCGGCCGTTTGATAGATATGATTTCGAAATCCACTTTATATAAGTGTTCCAGCCCCAGCCGAGGTCCTCGGGCCTGCGAAGTGAGGCCGCTCTATATTTATTCTGCGCGCGTAAATCTTCCTGCGGAAAGAGACGACTCGGGGAGTGCACGCGGCGGCGGCGGCGGCGGCGGCGCTCGGCCCCCGGGGACCGAGAAGATGGATGGGGGGTTTCGCGCCTCGCGCCGTTACGGCCGCCCGTAAAAAAGCCGGCTTCAGCCCGCCATTCGGTAAATTACCGACATTATACCACAGTAAACACCAGTCAATTGATATCGCTCGTTTCGCCCGTCGCGCTCAAGTTGCGGCCCGTTTAGTTGCGAAAAAAATCACTTGTTGAAATTAATTCGCCAAAGGGAAATCTGCAATTATGCGTCTTGCGCCCTCTCGGCGCCTGCGAACACTAGTTGCTCGCGTTCCTTGCCGTCTTTATTGTCGAATGAGAATTCACGTTCACTGTTATTCGTCATCAGAAGTCACACACCCAGATTTTGACCTTATTAGGTCCCATCACCGAGAAAGAGTCTTGGCTTATTTCAGTAACACGAGTATAAAGCGGTCACGTATAGGTATTGCCCTCTAGTCCGTTAAGCAAATGTAGAATGAGAATAATTCACATTCTCTGTTATTCGTCATCAGAAGCCATCGATCTGGATTTAGACAAGTGGCGGCTGGTAGAATCTGAAATTCGCAAACTTTCGTAAGGAGGGATCCACATCACATTTTGGGGTGTGGTTAATAGACCTAAGTAATGAAATCAAAAAAATCTTCAAATGAAATTTTCAAAAAGGATTATGGAAATGGTCTGCAGAATATTTGTGATAACATATTTCATAATCATGAAGTAAATCCACAGTCTTTTTAGATAAAACTATTGTAAGCATCTCAAAAATTAAATGTTAGGATGAAATAAAAATTCGAATTTCTACTTTTGCAGATCTCGAATCTTCGAAAAAATCACAATATAAAAAGACTCTGGTTTTACGTCGTGATTATGAAAAAAAATGTATATATGTCATAAACACTTTACATAAGTCATTCTCTAAGATCTTTTTTTTAATATTGCGTTTCATTTGAAGATTTTTTTGCTATTATAGGCTTCTACTTAGGTCTAGTAATCACCCTCTAAAATATGATGTGTGTCCCATCCTTCCTAAAAAATGCGACCATTTCAAACACCGGCCGCCACTGATTTAAACCTGATAACCAGTGGCGGTGCGTGATATTTCAGTTAGCCATATCTTGAAAACGACGCATGGGACCCACTTCACTTTTTAGGTGATGACTATACACCTCTTACAGAGAGGATTTATAGTGAAAAAACCGTCAGCAAAGTTTGCGAAAAAATTTTCAAAAACACTGGAGCACTCCCTGTGTTCTCAGTAACGCTCTGTGGAATATTTGCAGTATATTTTTTTCATAATCTAGAAACAAATATAAGGAGACGTTTTTCGATTTGTTGCAAAATATTTTTTTTTTAAAAAAGTTATGGCCATTTTAATTTTAATTTTATATGAACATTTTGTTTCCCAAAATTAAAATGGCCATAACTTTTTAAAACATTAATATTTTGTAACAAATCGAAATACGTCTCCTTATATTTGTTTCTAGATTATGAAAAAAAATATACTGCAAATATTCCACAGAGCGTTACTGAGAACCCAGGGAGTGCTCCAGTGTTTTTGAAAATTTTTTCGCAAACTTTGCTGACGGTTTTTTCACTATAAATCCTTTCTGTAAGAGGTGTATAGTCATCACCTAAAAAGTGAAGTGGGTCCCATGCGTCGTTTCCAAGATATGGCTAACTGAAATATCACGCACCGCCACTGCTGATAACTATAAGGAATCATCAATGTAACATATCTAACGACGAATAACAATGAACGAGAATTTCGCCTTGTTTCCTTGCCAGAATAATAAAGCGGTGACGTATAGAACTGCCCTCTAGTGTACCGGACTCGATGTGTTCCGGTAAGTCTGACAAGGTCAACAGCAACTAGATGTCAAGCCCGAAAGCATACTACCAGCAGTAGGTCCATTAAATTAAAGTAGAATGTGAACTGCTGTACACTATTATTACTATAGTGCTATACACTTATTCATCAGAAATTACAGATATGGATTTCGATCTTATTAGGACTCACTAGGGTGATATATCTGTTTCCGCTTGTTTATTTTCCAGGGGAATAAAACGGTAGCTACAATTGTCTCAGAAAAACAACTAATAAACCTGTTAATATAAAATACAACAATATTGTATCCTAAGACGTATGACGCCATACTTTTTGCCTTGATATGCTTATTTTTATTGTTAATATTTCATGTGCAATTATTAAATTATCCGTAGTTACAAACCAGTAATTTGTAATTTAAATCAGTTAGGCTCATTGTTTAATAACGTCTTCATTAATTTATTTGATTATATACATTAATATATTATCTTCTTGTGTTTAAATCATTGTTAGCTTAATTAAATTATTAGATTTCCATATTCATGTGCGTCACAACAGATCTCCTTCAATGCTTTTTTTTAAATTACGATCTATTTAAGTCACAATTAAGTATCTCGATCTTGTCTTTTTCCAAGTTTTACAATACTCATGCTCTCAGGTTGGCTACTTACATGTATTGGCGTTGTTATACAACGCGATAATCTTTTTCCAAGAGTGCGTCTTGTTACAAATAATTATTAAGATACAGATGTTACGATATATATTGGATAAGTTTCCATTATACAAAACATACCTAATACGGTACTTATCATTAACTGTTTACAACATGGTACTTATGTAAAAAGAATTGGAAATATCTTGTTTTCTAAAGCATGTTACAAAGCACTTACTGGTCCGTATCTTGATATTATAGTTATACTTTTTAATGAAATCTGTGGCTATGTTCAAACAGTAAAGATATTTTTTATGTCTAGAAATAAAGAAATACTGCTTAATAAATATTGGAATTAAATATCAGACTGAAACACACGAGTTCTATTTAAACGTGTAATACCTACGTTGCGATAAATACGAGTCGTATTCGCCGCCTATGTAGTTTAGTTCTAAGAATAAGAGGTGTAAAATGATGCAACCAAACTAAAAAAAAAAAAAAAAAAGTTGAATAAAAACATGAATACGAAATGTTTATATATTAAACAATCTGGCAAATCTGACAAGATAGCTTGTATTCAGCTTCAACTTACTTTTTTTATAATCTCTTTAATTTGTCGCTGAGATATCTGACTTTTAGTGAAAAATGATCCTTTTGTCTTTGATCGTCGATATCTCAATAACCAATGACCGCACTGATAATGTAAGGGCAGTTTCAAAAACTGGAATAAACACCCTATAAGATCCTTTTGAATTAAAGCTGAATAAACAAGCTATCCGGCTCATGCATTGATTTAAAAAAAACGTGGATCAAAAAAATTAAACAAAAAATGTACAATTTTTTTACAAACGTTCTCAAAACTAGAAACTTGACCTTTTAAAAATCACTGAAAAACATAGGAAATTGTTTTGTTCCCTTAATTTTGAGTATGTAGTTCACGGTGAATTAATTTTTGGATAATTGATGAACTAACTATACGGCGAACCCAAATTTTTTTTTTGAGTAATGTATAAATAGTTCACGATCTCGTTCCTTTGGTTCCTTTCGTTCACAGTAGTTCATGGATCGAGACATCGACTGGATAGGGGTGGGGATCACCGAGTCGATAGCGATTGCTATATAGATATAGCCACCTCTAGGAACCAGTAACTGGTCTATTAGCAGTTGAGAATTTAACGTATATACGAGGTGTGTAAATTAAGTAATGAGACCGGTTTTTTAATTATTTTTTTTCGAATAGAATTGCAATTCAGTATTGTCTTCTTCAGAATAACTTCCTTGGGAAGCGCCACTTTCGTTAGTCAAAATCTGATGACAGCAGATTCAAATTTAACTCTTCCCCAATCATTCTTGTCGTCAACCGACGATCTGAACGCACAAGATCCCGTATCCTATCGACATTTTCATCGGTTCGTGAAGATGAAGGCCTTCTGCTGCGTGGTTCATCTTCAATCGACTCTCTTCCTTCTGAGAATGCCTTAAACCACCGAAAAACACGGGTTCTTGAAAAAAAAACACTGTCTCCGTAGGCGTGTTGAAGTTTTGCAAAATTATCCATTGCGCTGTGTCCAAGTCTGAAGTAAAACCTGATAGCACACCGTTGCTCAAAATTTATGTCACTCATTTGTAAAACGCACTAGAAAAAAAAAACAGTTTACGAAAACGGTCACAAAGAACAAACAAATGACTCTAACCAGTTCAAACTTGTACTGAAGGTGCATTACATGTTAACCTACAGCCCTTCCAACTCCCGTCTCCGCAGTGTTGCTAGATCGGGCGCTACGTTTCCAGTCTCATTACTTAATTTACACACCTCGTACATACATATGGACATATTTCAATCAGCTCGTTGCGATTTGCCAGTTGGCGGCGAGTCTGAGGAATCAGATGAAGTCGAAACCGAGAGGTGAGCAAATAATAAAAAGCGAATGAATGAGCTTTTACATACATACATACGCATGTGGCGGAACCAACCGGATAAATAACGAGATCGGCGCTGAACAACCACGCTCGGGCAATGAATGGTGCATCGCAGATGGTATCGGCGGTCAGGACACCGTTTTAATGCGCCATAAAAAGCCGGTGACGCCACGGAGACATTTTTTTCCTCCTCCTCGAGGACTGTCCGTCCTCGAAACACCGCCGAGCGCCGATCCCGCATAATGAATCCATAAAACGACGGGGGGAATTTTATATTTTTCTGTTAACAGCCGTTTATTTTATTGGTATGTTCGAGTTCAACGCGGCCGTGCCCAATGTCGCGGTGCTTTAAGTGCTCACAAGAGCGAGCGATTAAACGGTTGCTCGCGATTGTAAAATTTAAATGTCGCCTCGCGAGTGCCGGCGCGGCGTGAACTGCCAACCGCGTCAGGAATCGATCCTGCGGCCGTGAGAAACTCGACGGCGACGGGACAATGTCTCTTAGCGGGGGTCCCAGCCCGATTCACACCACCCTACGACGCGAGGTGCGGATTGCTAAGCCCGTCTCAACCGGTGACGATTGTGACGTGGATGCATTCTGGCGGCGAATCCCCTTAAAAACTACTCTCGGTTACGCTAATGTCAGTTACAGGACCGTATTCGGATCAATTTCAAACGATTGATGAAGAAAAACAAATAAAATCACACCACAACGCAGTAGTGACTCGCACATGGAGAAATAGGGGAAGATCCTATTTCATCATAGCCACAGAAGTTTATTTGGGTAAAATACATTTCTTTTGTACGTCTATTACACGTGTAGTAAGTTTCAAAATAATATGTTGAAAATATAAAAAATGGCAATCGTAAAATGTGGGAAACAACTAACCCACAAGTAAAAAAAAAGTATACGTACATGTACGGAAACGTACCCTAAAAGACAGAGAATATTTAGTGGCATTTTCTTTGTAATACGACTTGTATAAATATGACTTTGTAGATGTCTGCATGGAAAATAGTAATTTTGATGTTTTTAGATGCTATTCTGTACGTAAACTTTTTTGAGTTAATGCTGCATGTAAGCTGGGCCTAATTTAAGGCGTTACCCGCAGGTGGACTGCTCCAAAACAAAATTATCGGAGCTTGTATAAGTAGGTACAACATATCAGCAATATCGCTTCAAAATTTCATAAAAATCTGATGAATATTTTAAAAGTTATGCAAATTTAACATACATTATCTAAAAGTGTAATGAACTACGCTCTTGCACGCTGTCGTGTGTGCTCACACTTCGCAGCGACATCTGTTCCATACATATGTATATCTACTATTATAGCTATAGCTACGTACTATTAAACTACGTACTTTCCTCGAAAACCCATTTTTTCAAAACATACCGATACGATGAGCATGATTTCAAAAAAACTACTGAATCGATTATTTTCAGATTTTGCACACCAATTTATAAATACAGCAGCCGGTCCTTGAGTGAAAGATTTTTCATTTTGACGAACATTTTTTTATCACACAAAAAAAAAAAACAAATTTTGTACTTCCAAAGAACGTACTTTTTTTGTAAAAAATGCCATAATTTTCTTAATCAAAATTTGGCCAAACACGTTCTCTTATAGTAACATAATGTTTTTGGTTTTTTAATTTGAGATGGACCGTTGCAGTTATCTTCCTCTCCGCAAGCTTCCTGCTAGAAAAACGTTTCGCGACTTCGGATGCAAAAACTCTATCAGTAGGTATTTCTTCATAAAAAAATAACGAGAGTTTGAATACTTATAAGTACTAAATAAAGTTATACAAATTGTGGACTAGCTATAATTTTTGGTCCTTTTGTCTTTTTTTGGAGTGCTAGTTACGAAACTGAAGTTTGCCAACAAACAATTTTCCTGGATTTTTACTTATACGAAGTATATAATACTTAGTGACATATTTCGACCTTCAAGTTAGATGAACCTTTTACGACACATTACACAGAGTCGTTTGTCATTCGAACCGACAGCCCGAACCACAAGAAGAATTCGGTGGCATTTAGACATTTTATTTTCATAATTTAACTGGCATACCCCTTAAACGGTACGCTTGGCAAAAAAATGTTGTAAAGCCTCATTTTATCGGAAATTTTGTAAAAACTCTATTAATAGGGAATGCTATCTAGTTTATTTTTGTAGACATAGAATGATGTGTTAGCAAAATTGTATATTTTTTGAGTTACAAGCAAACGACCCGAGAAGTCTTTTTTCACGTTTTTCGGCTATAAAAAAAATAAGGAAAAATGTTTCTTGGCAAACATCACATTTGTATTCAGCACCCCCAAAAAAACATAAAGGAGCCAAAAATAATAACTACTCCAGAATTTGTTTCAACAAATTACCTAATATTTAGATTAGTAATTGATGATGAAAATTAAAAAAATAATGTGATATTCACCTTTAGTTTTTACCCAACTGGGTGTACCCCTTAAAAAGATATAGTCTTCAGAGAACTACTTCGTTACACTCCCATTTAACACCAATTTTCAACTTGTGTTCTTGTAAAACTCTGTCGAAATGTAACACATGTATGTATGTATGTACGTACTTAAAACGTTTTTGAGACACACTTCTAGAAACTTTCTGCGAAGCCGCAGGATTCAGCAGAAGTTTAAGAGCTAATTGTCGTTTTTCTTTTTCAGAGCAACCCTTACGCGCTCAAAGACGCCAGCGGAGCAGCCGACATGTCGGCGTGGACCAGCGCCGGCCTCCAACCCACCACAGGATATTATCCTTACGACCCAGCGTTGGCAGCCTACGGGTAAGTCAACTGATGAAGATGAATTGAAAATTACTGCTTTATACAAGTACATGTCTACTTTAAGTTACATCTAATGGGACATAAACTTGTATGTTAAAAATATTGGAACGTAAACAGATGGCAACAATCCGTAGTGCTTTTCATTATTATATATAAAGGGTGGGCCATCTATTGGTTTCTTTTTAAACTGAGTGTTATTTCTACATTGCCGACACTGACGCGCTTGACATTTGACAATATACGTGGTGTCTAACCTCCACTGTAAGAAATGAATCGTTTTACGCTTGAACAACGTTGAGAAATATTGAAAAATTATTTCCAAAGTAAATGCTGTGTTGCAGAAACAGTGAGAAAATTGAGAACAATTTTTGGTCGAAATGAAGCTCCGTCAGCGCCTAGTGTAAGAAAGTTCTTAAGGGAAGTTCGTGAAACTGGCCTGTTATGACTAAGAGAAGTCATCCACGTGCTCGGTGCGCACAGCTGAAAGAATTGCTGCTGTTGCCCAAAGTGTGCGTGAAAACTCAAGAACCTCAACCTATCACATAGCACAACAATTTAATATCAGTCGCATTTCTCTGACGAGAATATTGCGTAAAGACCTCGGATTATTTGCTTACAAATTGCAACTTACTCAAGAGGTAAAGGAAAATGACCATCCACTTCGTTATCTCTTCTCCGTGTGGACTTTAAATGAGTTTGAAAATGACGCCGATTTCAATCGAAAATAGTACGAACGAAAAAATAGAACACGTAGTCATAGAGAAGCCAATGCATCCTGCAAGAGTGACTGTTTGGTGTGGGTTTTGGAGTGGTGGCATCATTGGTCCGTATTTTTTTTAAAATGAAGATGGTAACAGCGTTACAGTAAACGAAATGCGTTACAGAGACATGTTAACTGATTTTTTGTGGTCGCAATTGGACGATTTGGACTTGAACGAGCTTTGGTTCCAGCAGGATGGAGCAACGTGTCACACAAGCCGTGAAACAATCGATCTTTTGGACACTAAATTCGGTAACCGTGTTATCAACTGTTTTGGAGACATTAATTGGTCATCGCGTAGCTGCGATTTAACACCGTTGGACTATTTTTTATGGGGCAAAAAAATAAAAACATAAAAAACCGCGGCTTCACTAGCAAAAAGAAAATCAATACAAGGCTTTTGATTGACAAGAAACATATGAATCTAATTAATTTCACTTACCGTACTACATGTAATTCTAACAGTACATGTAGTACGGTAATACTATGTAGGTAGTTTCCAATGAAATCGTTTTATTGATCTGCATTTTATTAAGTTCAGGCTGCTTTATCCTGACGTAATGGAGAATGTCAGTCAAAAATTTTACAGTACGTTTTCGTGTTAACACCTGAAATCTAAGTCGGCTGGAGGAATCAAGCGGGACATTTTTTCCTCTTGTTACCTTTAAAATAATTTATCAAAACTGTCGCTTTGGCCTTAACATAAAATCATTAGTCTTACGAATTTCTAATAGGATATTTTTTTTCCAAAACCATATTAGGTATTTTTATACAGAAAAGGTATTATACGTTATTTTTCGTTCTTTCAGAATGGATGTAAACCAATTTCAGTTTGAAATACCCATCAGTTATTTTACTATCCGTTCGTCAACTTTAAAATCACACATAAATGAAGTTAATCAGTATGTCTGACAATCCTCGGACAGACTGCCAAAAACATAATGCCTCAAGGTCTCGATTCAGGTTTGCACATCACACAACATGACGTGATAAACCAATTTTGAGATCAGATTCAGCATTGAAAATAAACACACAATATACATTACACATAGTATAAATCGAATACGTATTCCGATGTTTCTCTAAAAAAAATCGCTGAATCAAATATCACGAAGCGTTGGAATTGTTGAATTCCAAAGTTATTCGACAAACTCGGTGTAACGCCAGCAATCTCCGAGTCCCATTTCTCCTAGGTTCCGCAAAAGTTATTGCCGTTATTACGGCGACCGTTTCGTCATTTGGCCGAACAATCGAAAACTTGTAATATCGTGACCGGTTTGTCATTGCGTTATTGGCAGTGTGATTTCGTCGAGCGTGTCGTATTGTGCTCGTTCGCATTTCTACCGCATAAAACGAAGATTCCGGAATAGATATCCGCGATATATCGGCGGACATGCTGGCGTGTTCCCTTCCTGTTGTGCATCGCGTTCGCTATTGTCCCATTACTAATCCTTAGAATAATTGCGCGTTACGTTTACGTGTACGATCTAGAACGTCCAACACGCTTTGTTTACCACCATTGGTCGTAATAAACGCCCAGGCCAGTTATTGTATAAACTGATCTGACCATTGTTGTTGAGTATATGGAGTCGTGTTGTTCAATATCATGTTATTAATCTAGTCGTGTTTTTCGTTTTACTATCGATCTTTGTAGTTCAACCATTGATACGCTTAATTGATAAGACTACATGACGTCGACGAAGTAAATGGCCAATGCCAAAACTCATGGTCTACAGCAAGAAACATGATGTCTTGGAGTAGTAAAATAAAATAAAAAAGGCTTAGAACGTTAAAGAACACTCATAACCAGATTTGCATATTTATTTACATTACTCACTTACAATTTTAGTCAAAATCTTTGATAAGGCGTTCCATGATTGAGTCATTAAGTCGAGTTATACAACATGGTTTTTGTGTATCCTTATTTTCCTGCTATTACGCAGGTACATAGGTTTTCTAAAGTGGTTGAAATACTTTGGAAATAAATAAGTTCAAACAAAAGTTATTGGCGATTTTTTGTCATGGGTACCTTTTCCATAAACTCCAAAAAAGGTTTGTGTTCATTATTATTAATTACAGAAAATGGAGTGTCAAGTAGAAAAAACCGAAATAGAGTAAAAAGCAACCAGAATCTGTTAACACCATTTATGTTCTTTACAGTATGTTGGGTAAACAGCAGCGAAAACCGTTCCTATTTCAAATATGATTCCAATGAGTTTCCACGTCCAAAAACAATTTAACTATGATGAATACCGTTTAAACACTGTACATTACGATGAACCAAGTCAGTTAACTCGATAAATGGATTATAACCAGTCAGTTAATAGCACCTTCCAATATCGACGGACAAAATCAAAATAGAACATTAGGTGAATTTCCTGTACGTATTGCAAGAAACCACAAAAAAATAAGCAATCAAATGCAACGACAAAGGAGTAAGTTCCTCAAAACTGCACACCACAAAAATCTGCGTGTTACCAAATGCAACAAAACGGAGTATGTTATCAAAAGCACTGTGACCAATCCATCACCAATCCATCACAAACACAAACACAAACACAAACCAACTGTTGTGGAGTATCTGACATCGATGGAGAAAATGTAAACAAAAAATTGGATGAGTACCATCCGTGTTGAGATGTACCACAAAAGATCGGCATTGACAAATGAAATAATAAATATATGTAAATGTGCTTTCCATTTGTATTGTATGTACATTGTATTTTCTTACTGGTCTTGGTTTAACACATTGAACCGACTATTTTTATCAGGCATTAACAGTGGGAACGATCAATTATAAATTTTCATTAAGATGGAAAAGGAATTGAGTTAATAACAGACAGAAGAAATACTATACACAGAGAGAGAGAAACGATGAAATACGAGAGCCTGCGATTATTTGCAAACGACCTAAATAAATGCTCAACGAGTATCCAAGTGCCCGGTTGAGAGATTATTCCACACCTACCATATTCGAGATATTGCGCTAACATCTATCCTGTTCGTATCCAAGAAATGGGCAGAAACCTACAAGAATACACCAACGGTGTAAAAAAATTAAGGCTTGAAAATTACATATAACAGTGCAGCACAAAATTGTATTAAAATGCATCAATGGAAGTTAAAGTAACTGAAACCGCCATTTATTTCTAAAGTTCAACCAACAAATAATGAAATGACTCAGGCAGTCAAAACAATCGTACAATAGTAGTTTCACAGCGTCAGTGACGGGGACTGAAAACGATCCAGTATACTGTAATTATAATCAGTTGACTGTCCAGAAGTATGAAAATGCGTTTATTTAAATGAAGAATTTGGTTCATATTGATTAGGAATTAGTGAATGTTTTTATGAGTTAATGTGACTGAATTTGAACTAATGGGACAAGTTTTATTATATCTAGAACAACACATTTTATTATTCTCAAATAAAAAAAATCCTTCGTCATCACTGAATATCTAAACTATTATGTCCACGCGTGATAAGCACGTAATTTCCAATAATTTTGCCGGTTTGTGATGTGTGATCTGTGATGACTCATTTCAATATTTATCTGTCAGACTATAATAGGTCTTATTAACACGAATATACATATACATAGGTAATGGACATCACGGTTAGGCCAAAAATAACCTCTAAATGGACCGTCTATCTATTGCCCTCCTTCCGTTCCGACACTCCATCACCTCGCGCTCCCATTCCGGACTTTTAGCGGGCGTCTAAGCAGGCCGCGATATAATAAAAGCGGAAAGCTGCGGCTTAACTCGGCGCGGCGCCGAATAGTTCCGGATTGCGTTGCGGCTAATTCCCGGTCGCGGAACGCGAACGCCGTCGGAATGGCTTCAAGACAAAATGGCTGAAGAGGGAGCGCTATTGATTGGAGCGTTGTTGCGGCGTCGCGGCGCAGGTGGCCGCTGCCATCGCAATGCACCATTCGTATTTATCGTCGATAAAATCGGTTTCGCGATTTAGAAGCGGGCACGCGGTCCCGCGGAGACGAATACCGATTTTTTACTTTCCTCCGTGCGCCAACAAAATGCCCCTCAGGAACAAAGTTAAGTAATACAACTTGTTCTACAGAATTATAACGAATTGTATACTTTGTATTAAGTTACAAAGCATACATAAATTGGGCACATAGGATTAATTACGTCACTGCATCCTACGTGGCCAACTCGTCCATACCGAAGCTTTATCCTACCGAGCCAACAAACGTCAAATACAAATAGTTTATCCATCTATTATTATTTATTAACAAATAATATTATACGACAAAACGATACATCTTTTTGAAATAGCATAAAAAACTTTTCCTAGCAAAGGAATGACTACCATTAAATATTATTTCTATGATGCCTTGGAACACCTTAACATTATCTCTAGTAGTATTTCGGTTTGATAAAACGTAAAAAAACAAGTCATTTTTTACGTTTTACGTCAAGCCAAATCTAGGTTATACGAGGTTGTATTGACATCTGTGTGTCCACACATGCATATTTGTATTGTTAGTTGCCTAATTGGTGGCAGCCATGTTGTTTCGTCATATGAAAATATCAAACGCGAAATGTGTACACGGAACAAATTAATGTACTTACTAAATGGAACCAAGCACGAAGATACAACTAAAATTCTGTTTCTTTGGTTTTGTGCCTCCGATTTAAAATTAGATGGTTTCCTGTTAAAAAAAAATATCGTGGTGAAATAACTGGTTTGTTCCAAAAGATCTTTCTTAAACTAATTTTATTTAAGCCACAATCAAACATATTAAACTTAACATTTTCTAAAACAGGATTGTTGATGAGCTGATTCAGCTCATTTCAGCTCATGAGCTGATGAGCTGATTCAGCATGTTTCCTATTCATAATGAGATCTAAACTGTTATGTTGATATACTCTTAAAAGCACGCGCCGAGGTTACCTAAGTTGTGTCTACGGTACAAAATTATGTATTGCGATAATGTCCATGTCTTGACTGGGAACAAGAAGAAATCACTACAAACCAAGTCAGGGATGTACGATGGTTGGGAAAGCACAGCGATATTCTTCTTAGCGAGATACTCCATCTCCAACAATGCCTTGTGGACCCACGCACTGTGATGGTGAAGGATCCTTAGGTAGAGATGTTTGTCCAATAAGATTTCTACAACTAATGAAATTATTCTCCGGAAACAACAGAATTTGTTTAGTATAGAACATTATCGCATAACGCTCCTCGATTGCTCACTCCACATTATTGGCCTTGCATTTCATGCCGTGCATTTCTTTAGTGCATAAGTACGCCACTAACCGTGCCTATTAACGCGCACTGGGACTCTAGTACCCCACTCCCGTGCAGGTGGTCGAGATACTTGAATGCAGTTTAGCCACGCTGTGTGCCGATTCCGTAGTGTTTTACGTTACTTTGATTCGTTCAAAATAATTTTATGTGTCGTGAGTGAATGACTTGTGAGTTGGTGTAGTATCCGATTTTCTATTGTTTACTAGCCATACATTGTGTAAAACATATTTACAGAAGACATATCAACGTGTCATGGGAAATATCAAAGAGGACAAACGCAATAAATTAATGTGGCTGATAGTGGACAAAACAACATATTTTTGCGGTAATAAGGTCGTTAATGTTCTGATACGAATTTTATCAGCCCCCTATATCGATAGCTAGTAAACGGGGTTTTCAAACAACGGCTAAAAGTAGAGAAATAGTAGTAACACGTAAATTGTCCTCTACAGATGTATAAAATAATAATGTACTGAAGCTAGTGAAAACAAACAACTGTTACTAACTGTTACTAAAACAAACTACTATTTGTTAGTGATACAAGCAACTGTGCGAAATTCGTGAAAATAATGTGCGTGGTGTGTCGTCCTCTGTCCATGTGACCTTTTTTTAATTTGTGCCTTGAACTTATTTAGTAAATATGTTTTAGTAGATATGGAACGATCATTTTCCTTCTCATTTTCTCAAGCACTAAAGACAGTCGATGTTTCTGAACGACACAAGCGTTAGGTATGTACATTATTAACACATTTTTACTCCTGTCTTTTTGGTGTCTCATATGTCCTTCCGTCAATTATATGACGAGTCCGATCCTGCGTTGTGGCACACTTTCCGTACTCTACGTACAGGTATAATACATACTAATTACTTAATATAATACTCTTGTTGAGAAATTTTCAAAATCTATTTACACCGGAAAGATTCACCGGCCCATATTACCCAGATGACCAGTATCTACTCCCGTAGCCGATATTACCCATACGGCCTGTACTAATTCCATGGTCGATATTACCCATATGACCTGTACTAATTCCATGGTGATATTACCTTTATGGCCAGTAGTACTTTCATGGTCGATAATCCCTTTCTTTATCCGAAAATATTGGATCCACGATTTCTTTATTATTGCACTATTGTTTCGTTTAGAGTAAACAGGTGCCTGTTCCTGAGGGAGCCTGAGTGTCGACAGAGCTTAATCCGACCGCTTCCTGCGATTCACTGTCGCCGGGCGGCAAAAAGGGCCGATCGAATGAATAGTTGGAAACGCTGCGAGGTCCGCGACTGAGCGGACACGAAAAAAGCGTTCGCTCGCTCAGCGGAAGTGTATCAATAATGTCTGGGAATCGGGGGAAACTTTATTTTTCTCGTTTTATTGACGTCGGCGGCCGCCTTTCCCTTGTCTGTCGAGAAAAAAGTAGCCGGTTTAATAGGGGTGAAACCACTCCGGCCGTAATCAAATCCCGCTAAAAGGGGAGAGCGAGGGTGCCGGAACACTACATCAGTCTGACAGCTCGGCACAAAGAAGTTCGCTATTAAAGCTATTCTTCAAAAAGCACCAAAGTATAAAAACGCCTAATTTCGAACGAGATAAGTGGTCCGCGCCCGGCAGACATTAGACAATGTATGATTAATCTGAATTTAATACCGCCACCGCTCTATCAATCAAAATCGACGGGACTATGTATTTTTTATTAGTTCTGTGGGAAATTGTGCCGTCTACCACTCTTCAAAGTCGAATTTTGTGATGCGCAATTTCGCATATTTTAGACATATATGGTATACAGATTGTCTCACTTAACATTATACCTCCGTAGCTTTCTTGATTTTTAACGGATTTGAATCACTGTAGTCTACAAAACCACAAGTCAATTAGGTCTACAAAAAACCTAAATTCATATGCTACGTTTTTTAACTAAGACATTTAAAAAAGTCGAAAATTGAATGTACAAGGAGGGAAAACTCATACATACTGTACCAACTCCGATATAAACAATAGGTGTCCCAGAATGAATTAAAAATGGGTCCATAAGTAGTGTAGATAGTTTACAGTACTTTTTTTGTATCCAGTAGCGTGCCCAAGGTTCCAGATTTAAACCCTCCACCTTGGGCCAGATATTTATTAAAAAATAAAGAAAAATCTCCCTCCTTCATCATGCTATAAGCACGTATAATTAACCCCCCTCCCAAGCAAAAACCGTCCCCGCCTTGGGTCAGGTCTTTGCTAACATTAAAAAAATTGTAGCTTTGTTGTACCCCTCACCATGCGACAGTCAGCCCCCCCCCCCAAGCAAAATTTCTGGGCACACCACTGTTTGTATCAAAAATATATTGTTAATAAGAAACTGTTACAGTAGGCCATGTTATTATATGGTATCGCAAAATCAAACTAATTAAAAAAAAAACAGAAGCTTTTGAAAAGGCAGTGTTTTAAATTTCAACTAAATAGAAAGCTTATAAGTAATACAAAATGAAAAAAACTATGAACGATTGGGGTACACATTTTCCAATCCGAATTTCCCAAACCTTATTTGTCAAGAAATTCCCATGGACTATTTTACACAAAGACTGTTTTTCCCAATGACTAATTTTTCCAATGACAAATTTTCTACAAAAATTTTATTTTTAACAATTTTCTGCGCAGTGCTGTTCTACAAAATTTCGCGAGTTAGAAATGTATATTTCTAACTCGAAATAAATGAAATAGAGCATATGGGAAAAATAATTACTGGGAAATAAAGTTTTTGGGAAAAAATAATTATCGGGAAATATGGCAACTGGGAAAAACGGATTGGGAAATGTGACCCACTACTCTATGAACAAACAATATACCTAAATAACCAAATAATCATAAAAATATTACTGTTATTAACTGTGTGCTTGAAAGTGCATAACAAACATGATAAAAAATAAAAAATTAAATGATAATAACATAATAAAAATGATTTAAATCCTTATTAAAACGTGCATCAACCATTATTTTTATTGATTTATTTATTATAGTTATTTATTTTCATGTTAAAAATAGATTGTTTTTCTGGTCGTGCACTTTTGCACACAAAAACCAACAAATGATGTTACGTTATTGCTACATGATTCAGGTCCAATGAGATATTGTGAAATTCAGTTAACATTGTATCCGCGGAATTACTATGTGGTCTCAAATAAATGTTTTCTTATTTCCACTTGTAAGAGCTAAATTGGCCGCTGAAAAAAAGTCGTCTGTGAAAGAAAATCAGAGAAATGTACGAGGTGTCATTTTTTAGAATGGAATATTTATGATTAGCCGAATAAGTTTCTACTTCCTTATCATGAAGTGGAAATCTATATGCAGCAAAAAAAGCAGATAAACTGTTTTTCACCAACTATTTGTCTAGGAACATCCTTACATATAAATCATCTACATCTGTACACATTTTTCTTTGAAAAGAAAAACCGGAAAAACTGGTACCAAAATATATCCGCCAGCTGTAAAAATAAATTAATCGACAATGAGGCGTTTTTTTTGACGACGCTGGTTCTTGAATGCATGGTCCGAACTTTGCAAGAGCCCTCGGTCTGCTAAAAAAATCGAAAAAACAAATTTAAAAAAATATTTTTTTTTCAAAAATTTTAAAGTCCAGATCTGAAAACTAGACACTTGAGGCTACAATTTCCTTTTTTTTTTTTTGTACGACCATTTTTCTCCGAGTTATCCCTTGTTGAAAATCACCCAAAAATTTGGAATTTTTTTTAATATTCTTTAATTTTTGTTACTAGTTTAACTTACAATCAATAGTTTTACTAATGCGATAACAATCGTTTCTAGCGTCTTTTATAATAGCATAAAAGGATGCTATAAAGTAAAAGTATGTTTATACTCAAAGGTAATTTAAAAAATCCACTATCCAGATTTGACAAGGTTGACAAGTAGTATAGATTAATGTAACTGTAGCTGTTCTTCTGGTATTTCTTGAAGGATTACTGTCAACACGGGTGTAACATTAAAAAAATATAACGCTGCAAAGCCAGTATAAAAACTGTTAAGTATTTTTTTACCGTACCTTATTTATAGGAAATAAATAATAATAAAATATAAGGGGATTATCAAAAAGGAGTAGTAGCCGGAAAGTTACAGCACTTCACCTGTCAGTCCGATTGAAAACCGAACCATTAGTAGCCTGGACAAATTACAACTGAAGAATGTCAGGGTAAAGCCTTCGTCTGTTCATTTCCGCTATCGATGATGGATTATCAAATAAAAAATACAGTGCATGAATTAACGCAAATATCAGCATCGCGACAGTGTTAAGTAGATGAAGAAAAAACTTTAAATGCTAAGCGTGAAATTAAAAAATTATTCTTTTGTGTAAGTAAACACATATGATGCGATATTTTTCAAGCTGTGATACGTTGTTTTCATGATGTATATTCAAGTTAATTTTGATCATGTTAAAAAATATTCCTCAGCAATAATGTTAAAATGTAAATAAAATAATCAGTTATGTATGTAAATCCACCGTCCAGAAAAAAAATACGGCCAATTTACGATTTTCTAGAGGTGCATTATTTATGAAAAATCCAGCACGAAAAAATTAAATCCACTATACACGGATATATACCTACATAATGCATGGATACAGTTGCTTAAAATTTACACCACTTGACTTTTGCGTTGTCCAAATGACAATGCATTCAAATGGTTAGTTCATTCAGTTCTTTCAGTTAAAAATATGAGACTAAAATCTAAATGCTCCAATCTTACACTAAAAACAGTTTGTTCGTACTTAATTTGCAATGCTAAATTCTTCATTTTCAAAAACGCAATATTTCCATCATTTTCATTATCGCGAAAATCATAATTTTAAGCAGATTTTATTAATACGTATTAACATACCACTTATATATATATATGTTAAACAGAAAGTAACACTAAATCCTTTAAGGTACCGTAATCACATCTACATATGCATAATTCATGATGGAGATTATTAAATCGATGAAATAATTACTTAAACCTAGTACCTACAAATAGTGATATTACTTAAAAATGTTTAAAGACGAAGGTTAGGTTATAAACTAATGTGTTCTACCTAAAGAACGTATAATACATGTGTCATTCATTAGCAAATATGCCATGAAAGGCCTTTTGCATATAGTTGCATAATTTCCCCCCACCTTTTTTCGAATTACATCGTTAACATGTCCTAATTAATAAATACGACTGCAAGCAGGAAAAGGAGTTTTTTTTCTGAATATAACTATATAACATTTGTTGTCTCTAAATGAACTGTTATAAAATAATAACCGGAAAAATAAATCCGTTTGCAAATTTTGGGATCATAGCTATAATATTCTTCAAAATGAGTTAGTATCTGCCTCAGCAGAACTATTTCTGAATAATGGTGACCCGGTACATACCCGATACACTAGTTTTTGGTTCTAACAGAATAGTGCGCCTGTAACATTACGCCATTCCTATTAGGCAGTAGCAAGATATATTTTTTTTAAATATTTGCAAATGGTGCATTTAGTTTATTGCACTAAACTTAAAAACCTATCGTAGTAGGTATCCTAAATATGATCCAAGAAAGAAATTAAATACTGCAACAGTTCGCGATAAATCGCGATTTCTTTATTTAGATTGTCGCAAATATGAAATGTCATTATCATTGACAGGTGTCTAACATAAAATATATAAAATATACATATGTGTGTATATATAATATAGGAACAAACTGTCATGGCATCCAACACGCACAACTTTAGCTAGAGGTATTTCTAAAAATAAATATTTGAAATATAGTGGCACTTGTTTCCACAAAAAGATTTACAAAAAGTGAACCCAAATACACATACATATGTATATAGTGTTAAATGTTAATATATTTCACTTTATCTAAACTTGTCCAAGCTCTCTTACATTATCATTAAATTAGTTTTTACTTATGCACCGCACTGAGATTTTGACTTTGATGACCGCACTGAGAATTTTTTACAGTTTTTACTTTCAAAAGTTTTATAATTAGTTAAGTGTTTTTGTTATTGAGTTTTTATTGACCTTTTATTAAAACTACCAAAAACAAAAATGATAAATAAAATTTCATAGCCGCCACTTAAGGCTAACTCTGACAAAGGAATATCTAGTAAATACACGTTGTATACTCAATTTCAAGACACCTCTGTTAATGCATGAAAATATAAAAGAAGCATTTCCAAGCGGTGCTACGCATTAACCTCAAATTTTACTAACTTAAGGGGGCCGCCTACAGTAGGAGGTCAAAATCAAGCACTTTTTCGTGATTTTTTTACAAAGAAACGACACAATGGATTGTTTTGAAATTTTTACTGTTTATTATGTATATCAAAAGGTTTACAATTTTTTTTATTAAATTTCATATGTTTAAATAAAAGTTATTAATAATTGAATGCCGATGCCTTTGAAAATTCCTTCTCCACGGCGTGCAGGATAGCGTCCCATATAATCATTTGAATCATAAAAATAAAAAATGTTTGTAAAGTTTATGAGTATAGCTTCTATTTGAACTAAAAAAAATCATGCATTTATTAAAATAAATAAAAAAAAATGTTGTTTCAAAAAAATTGAATTTTTTGTGGAAAATTTTCGTGTGTTTTTGTTAATAACTTTTTTTTGGTAATAATTTTTACTGATTCTGATAATTTTTACTGAATTTTTTAGTTCAAATAGAAGGTAATTAAATAAGCTTTAATTTAAAAAAAAAACAAAGTCGATCCGTCCAGTAGTTTTTGAGTAATCGTGACCGCCAATTTGAAAAACATCGTTTCGAGAAAAACGCGTTTAAAGTTTTCGTACATGAAAAATAGTCTCGATTAAAATTTTTTTTTCGTTTATTTACCTTAACCTTTAATCTGCTATCCTAGCTCCATAAGAAAGTCCCTCCTCTTCTTTAAACAGTTAATTCCTTTGCAATTGTTTCGGCTTGATTCGTCTTGATGCGGATTCGTTCTACCGACGCTTGGGAGCACGCGCACCAGTGGAGGTGCGTGATATTTCAGTTAGCCATATCTTGAAAACGACGCATGGGACCCACTTCACTTTTTTAGGTGATGACTATACACCTCTTACAGAAAGGATTTATAGTCAAAAAATCGTCAGCAAAGTTTGCGAAAAAAATTTTCAAAAACACTGGAGCACTGGAAAATATTTTTGTTTCAAAAAAGTTATGGCCATTTTAATTTTGGGAAACAAAATGTTCCTATAAAATTAAAATTAAAATGGCCATAACTTTTTGAAAAAAAAAAAAATTTTGCAACAAATCGAAAAACGTCTGCTTATATTTGTTTCTAGATTATGAAAAAAAATATACTGCAAATATCCCACAGAGCGTTACTGAGAACCCAGGGAGTGCTCGTGTTTTTTGAAAAAATTTTTCGCAAACTTTGCTGACGGTTTTTTCACTATAAATCCTTTCTGTAAGAGGTGTATAGTCATCACCTAAAAAGTGAAGTGGGTCCCATGCGTCGTTTACAAGATACGGGTAACTGAACTATCACGCACCGCCACTGAGCGCACGATATATTATATTTCGACTGTTTACAGTTCGAATTCGGACTTGAAACTTTGGGAGCATATTCTACAGATGATATACTTTCAAATTAAGCAAAAAAAAAAAAACAAATCGATTATTTTGACCCTCTAATGTAGGCGGTCCCCTTAACCCGTTTCGGCCCAGAATGCCACTCGAAGCATATCGCTCTTCGGTGCCTCAGAACTTTTCCTATTCGCGACAGAAAAATTTTTAGGGGACATATTTTGAAAGATAAAGACTTGCCCTTTCCGATGGTGTCAATTAAATTTGTCTAAAAAATTGTTAAATTGGCAAAAGAACAGTATTTTTACAAAAAAACACGATTTTTTCGACAAATTTTTTTTTAAATCAATTTTTCAAGGGATTTTGGGTCTGCCATGGACCTGGAACATCAGTAACCTGTGGAATAAATGTCTAAACTTAAAGGATGCATTGTTTAAATATCGATTTTTCTCCCCAGTGCATCCAAAATGGCACCTCAACTGCAAAATTTTTGCAAAAAACTTCAAAGCCTGTTTATACGAAAATGGTGCACTTTTTAAAAAAATTGCCAAGAATAAAAAGTTCTTAAAATCACTTAAAGAATACGCTAGAATTTTTCAGAATTTTTTTGAACGATTTTTTTAATTTTGCACTGTCAATTTTTGCAAAATTCAAAAAAACGTAATCGATTATACAATCACGTAAAAAAAAAAAAAAAAACAAAAAAAAACAAAAAAAAACAAAAAAAAAACAAAAAAAAAATATAAAAATAAAAAAAAGAGTAAAAAAAAAAGAAAAAAAAGAAAACTACCTATATTTGTCGACCTCCACGTTGGTGATAGTTGGGCAACGTAAATTGTATTTGCGGCTAACAGACGATAGATGTGCGAATATCTCGAACTTTTTTCATAATACGATATTAATTTGATCTTTAACGCTGTTTTTCTCGAAAAAATTGCACTTTTACGAAAAATTATCAAGAATAAAAAGTTCTCAAAGAATATGCTGCTTTTTTTAGAATTTTCTTGAACGATTTTTTGAATTTTGCAAAAATTCTCGTGCAAAATTAAAAAAAAACTGAAAAAATTCCAGCGTATTCTTTAAGTGATTTTAAAAACTTTTTATTCTGGGCAATTTTTTAAAAAAGTGCGTCATTTTCGCATAAACAGGCTTTGAAGTTTTTTGCAAAAATTTTGCAGTTGAGGTGCCATTTTGGATGCACAGGGGAGAAAAATCGATATTTAAACAATGCATCCTTTAAGTTTAGACATTTATTCCACAGGTTACTGAGGTTCCAAGTCCATGGCAGACCCAAAATCCCTTGAAAAATTGATTTAAAAAAAATTTTTTTTTCGAAAAAATCGTGTTTTTTTTGTAAAAATACTGTTCTTTTGCCTATTTAACAATTTTTTAGACAAATTTAATTGACACCATCGGAAAGGGCAAGTCTTTATCTTTCAAAATATGTCCCCTAAAAATTTTTCTCTCGCGAATAAGAAAAGTTATGAGGCACCGAAGAGCGATATGCTTCGAGTGGCATTCTGGGCCGAAACGGGTTAAAGCTTTCGTGTCGTTTCCTCTTCGCATTAGGGAAACACCTAAAACACGCCGCGTTATTCGGCCATAAATCCGACCCGATTTCCATGCGAATACAATAACGGCGCACGTACAACAATCGAATTTATGGTTGCAGGTACGGTGCCGGGTACGATCTGGCGGCGCGCCGCAAGAACGCCACCAGGGAGTCGACGGCGACGCTCAAGGCCTGGCTCAACGAGCACAAGAAGAACCCCTACCCCACGAAGGGCGAGAAGATCATGCTGGCGATCATCACGAAGATGACGCTGACGCAGGTGTCGACGTGGTTCGCCAACGCGCGGCGGCGACTCAAGAAGGAGAACAAGATGACGTGGGAGCCGAAGAACAAGACGGACGACGACGACGACGCCCTCGTCTCGGACAGCGACGACAAGGACAAGGACGAGGACGACAAGCGCGACGACACAGGTGGGTGGAATGGGAACTTGTCGGTTGGATGAGTAGATTAGGTCCATAAAAAATAGTGTTTAACCCTCCATTAAGCGCGCGGTTTCTACTCGCGGTCCTTTTCGAAAGATGACATCATCCTCCATTTTTTCAAATGGAAATCCACTGTTTTGTTGTTGGGTATTGGTAAATTTAAAACCACTGCATACGAATTTTATCAACTTGCAGTAGAACATTTTACAGAAAAAAAAAACGAAATGGAAATAATTTAGACGCAAATTTAATTATTGCTACAAATTAATTGGAACATTAAAAATAAAATGCAAGGTCAGGCTACTGATTCTGAAATTGTCAATCAATGACTTCTTGACAATAGGTAAGTCTATCTACAAATTCACTGAGTATTTAGGGGTGGTTTCCGCCACTCTATGGGGGTAGTTTTTGAGCATCACATCGAGACTAATGCAGTTAGATACTATTTCTAATAACTGGGGATCGTAAGCTTTTTTTTGCCATTACTGCAGTTTTTTTAAATTATCTGTTGTGTGAGGGGGTAGTTTTCACCCACTCATGGGGGTGTTTTCAATGGAAAGTAGTGTTAACTCTATTTATGCGTTATATACTTGACTGTTTATATTTAATTACAATTATTGAGACTTCAGACTATTCGTGAAGCGTTAAGTCATTTTTACCCTGTTTAGGGCGTGTTTTTTAGCGCCAGGGGTTGATTTTGGGTGTACGATTTTTTTTTACTTCGGATTCGGATTCAGCGTCGAAAATTACATAGGGATATAGTTTTAACGAACGTCTTTAACATAACTCTAATTGTATTCTGTTCAAATCGTCTTTTGTCAGACCACAAAAACTTTTGTGGTCTGGTGATGTAGTCTTTGGCCATCAAATATCAAAAAAAATGTTCAGGGGCGTGAGATCTGAAGATCTCGGTGGCCACTCTATTACTCCTCTTCTATCAAACCAGCGCCCAAGAAAAAAATTATTCGAGTAATTTCGAACAAGTTGAGCAAACTGGGTTGATACGCCATCTTGCTTAAAACTAAGTAGTAATGCTTGGTATATCATCTCAAAATTTCTACAATTGAATGAATGAACTCACCAAGAAGATCAAGATCTCCAGATCATATACCCTGAACTAGTGTCTCTGGGTATATTCGAAGGCTATACCACCAGACCACAAATGTAGCGGATTTAAAAGACAGAATACGGTGAGAAATTAGACAAATTCCGTAATTCACAATATACTCTACTGTGTACTCTCTACTGTGTATAAATTCAAAATAGTAAATTTAAGTACAAATTCAGAATAATGAATTCGTAGATAAACTTGCCTATTATTCAGAAGTCAATTGTTGGCAATTTAAGAACCAGTTGGTCTAATGGTGCATCTTACTTTTATAATAATTTCGAATTTCCTCTGAAATTGGCTAATTCAAGATGTTTATGCAGTTGTTTTAAGTAATACTAAATGTACCAAACTCAACAATATGGATAGTCATTTGAAGGTACGACATCTCTCTAAAGAGTTGACGACGGAAATGTGACATGGCAGTCAAAATACCCATTTTCGTAATTAAAATTTAGTCTGTTTCGGGTTGTATGATCTAATGACATATGACTAGTTAACGTGTTGAGTCAGATAAATAATAGTAAATTTATGATCGATTCTTCATGAGACTTGTGGTCAAAACAGCATGTTACTTCAAAATTTTCCTTCTTAGGGATGTACTTATTTATAGTGTTCTTCTAGTACACATTCGGTATTAAAATGTGAGTTAAAATGGTTTTGATGTTCGAAAGAGAATTTCTTACCTTTTCTATTATCGTTCACACAGTTGCCAAAAACCATATATACTAGTAAAATACGAGTGTTTCACCCAAGACACCCAAAAACGGCATCACAATAAAACTGTGCATAAAAACAACGCGCTGTGATTTTTCACGATGATCCTTTGCAGTAGTGTTTTAATTACGTAATGATTAGAGTTAAAGATAACTTTATTAAGATGGATGAACACGTTTTCAAAAACAAACGTCCAAAGACCTCGCAGAAAATTAAATCGTTAAAATCCAGTATCCCTTAATAAGGGTATATTTCTTTTAACGCCCTTTAATCTGATCAGCAGTTAACGGGAGTTAGCCTCTAGTGATATACTGGCACATCGTTCCCCCCTATCTATAGCCCTTAATTGCGTTAGGAGAGTTATCCCTCTTTAAATTCATTTAACCAAGGATATAAACTCCGAGTCACCCGAAGTGGAAAGTATAAAAATTGCATCTAAACTTGAAAAGTTCCTGACACTTAATCCAACGGATTACTAAAAGCTATTAATACAGAAACACATAGTATTTCCAACAGTGGTAAACAAATATTGGTTATGTCAAAGCACTATCAACACACAAAGTTTGTACACTTACAGACCGATATACAGGGTGGTCCGACGAAACCGGGTTTCCATCTGAATTATTTTGGAAACCGCCGAAGCAGGTCAATTTTGGTCGCTAGGGGGACACATATTTTTTAAGCTTAGTCGCGCAAGATCCTTTGTAACCCCTAAACAAATCTTAAATGAAAACAACGGTCAAATGGCACGTCATTCGAAAGGTCTTTTCATTTCCTTTTCATTAGTGTTTTATTTTTTTAATTTGATTCAGTACTGAATTAAATTTAAAAAATAAAACATCCATGAAAAAGAGAATGAAGAGATCTTTCAAGCGATGTACCGTATCAACCTGTCAAGATGATCCGTAGTCACCTTGAAATCTTAAATGGCAATAATAATCAAATTATAGATCACTTGAAAGGTCTCTTCATTCCCTTTTCGGAGCACTTTTCTTGAGTTTGCCACACAATTTAATGTACACGCGTTATTCTACCAAAACATAAATTATTATTTCCAGTGTCATCGAAACTACACGTACTATTAAAAATTAATGCCAACTTTGTACACTGCATCAGTACAGCTAGAAGGTATAGTCCTTCTAAAGTGAATGTGAAGAGATAGATTTTTAATTCCTTTGATTGCTAACGCCGCCCAATATATCTTTTATAAATTCGAAAATTGTGAAATAATTGTTTTCATTCAAATCAATATAGGAGATTAGAAATTCGCCTGCATACAAAACTCATAATATTTGTAATATAATTTTCTGTAAATAATGCTCATTTAGCCAGACAATCTGAAAAAATTGTCTGCTCAGCAAGAACCACGTGGAGGTATGAGCTTTTCTTGCCAGGAAAAAGATTGGGTCGGGCATGTTAGTAAGAATATGAAGTTAGTTTTTTTTGTTTTAATTTTTTTTGCATTTTTTTTTGGTATTTTTTTTTCGCTTTAAAGAATGATCCGTAACAGTGTCTAATTTAATTACTTTATAAATTGTCGTCAACCCGATTTTGGTTAATTCATGGATTCTCGCGATAACCGCATTATCAGACATTTCAGAATTTGCTTTTTTCAAACACGCGTACATATTTAAGACAACGCGCTGACACTGAACATTTAAATCTTTGTTTTTAAATTCGACCCTATCATCAGTATCATGTATTGCCAATTCATTTGACTGTGGCACCAAATTATTAGATTCCCGCGATAGATCATCTCTAACTGTCATTTCAAATGGTCTCCAAAACGCCATACTAACTAATTACTAATGAATTATATTTATAAAACTTACTCGTTATTCAGAAAAGTTTTAATAAAACTAGCTGAAATCAAACACAAACACTTCACTGGCGGAAACAAGAGGGAATTACTAATGTCGTAAATCATTTTAAGGACACAGTGGACCGCACGAATAGCTAACCAACGTATTCGATGCAATGCAAAATACTCTAATTGGGTCACTGTAGCTCACTTGTGGTGGTAGCTTGTGCATGTTGCCGGCTCTTCAAAATTGTCTTAAGTATAGTAATATACATAAAATTGTTTTAATTAATTATTTTTTCCAGCAATTTTAAACGCCTTATTTTAATGCTAACTAATAAATTTATACCTATATATTTTTTTAATAATTCCAAACTAGCTTTCTAAGAACGTCACGAACTAACAGTTTACTGAAGTATGAATATAACATTTGTATAGTGAGCTTAGCAATTTTAGAAAATATATTTGACAACCTTGCTCTTTTTTTCATGTCGTCACATTCACATTAGAAATACTATAAACGTGAAGAGGGCAGGTCGTTCGGCAACTTTTGGCTCGTATACCTCGTCTGATTTGTTGTTTATACGACAAATGCAAAAAAACGTAATTTGGACCTATTATTTTCAAATAATTATAGGAAAGGTGTATAAATATAACGGGCAGTAAACCCAACACACTTTTTACAAATCTTCAGATCCATTTTCTTGCGAATCCTTATTAATTTATTTTTTTTAAAACGGCGTTCCGGTTCTCTTTTCCTTAACTTCGTCCATTTATTCCAGACATCCACGGGCGGATAAAATCGGAAAGGAGCGGCAAAGACCTGGACGACGACGACATGACGGATGACGACCGGAAAGACGACATCCTCGGCGGCAACATGCACCACATCCTGGGCAACGGCTTCGGCCTGAAGCCCGAGATGAAGACCTCCGACTGCGGCGTGCCCCTGCCCCCCTCCAAGCCCAAGATATGGTCGCTGGCCGACACGGCCGCCTGCAAGACGCCGCCACCGCCGCCGCCCGCCCAACAGCAGCAGTGGATGGGCAGCAACGGGTTCGCGCTGCCCAGCTCGAGGTACGGTGGCGGCGGCGGCGGTGGCGGAGGCGGTTTCCTCCCGCACTGCCAGCAGGGCTTCCCCCGACGTTCAGACCGACACGCCGCCCCAGACGCCGCCCAGCATGAAGCTGCCCAGCGTGGCGGGTAACCTGCTGCCGGGGCAGGGCGGCCCCTGCATAGGCACGGCGGCCGCCAACGGAGGCGGCGGGTATTCCTCCCAGTCGGCGACGGGGTTTCTGGGCGGTTTCGGCAGGCTGCAGTCGCCGCAGAGGCCGCCGCCACCTCAGCCCAGCCAGATGCAGGCGCCCACCGCCGACAACGCTGCCTTCAAACCCTTCTACAAAAGGTACGTACGTAAGCTCTAGTCTTTCCGCTATTTCTGTTAATTCGGCAGGGGTGGATCAGTAGATTAAATTGTGTTTTACGCAGATTTTTACACACACAAAAAAAAAGTTTATTTGAATGTAATAAGTTTTCTTTTTTCATTGCATGAAATTGTATGAAAAGAATATTAGGTATTTTTTTTATTCTAAAAGTTTTTTGTAATAATGACAGCCTTTATTTGGCATAAGTATATTTATTACATTCAATGAAACACTTTTCTCTGTATATGCGTAAAACACTATGTAAAATGTGTCGCAAGTTATGCAAGCTGTGTAAATGCCGCCTGAGTAGAAACATGATACGTGTTTCCTAAATACATGTTTTCCGAAATTTTTCCAAATTTTGAAATTAGCATAAATCCATGGGCGCCTGGGGTGTACGTACAAATGAACAAAAATAAAACAGAAGCTTAAAAATAAAGTTTTTTGAACTATGTGGAATATTGACATTTTCTATTATACTGCTTACAATATCTGAGGCTTTCCGTTGCAAAATTGGTTTTATTCATACTGGACTTTCTTGCAAAACTAAAAAAAAAAACGATTTTTGTGTTTACTACTTATTTGTTGTGTATCTACTTATTTTTTTTACCTATTTTTTTAAAAACTTGCTAATATCTCATTATCTGGATTCATGCAATAATAATAAAAAACAACATTCATTTTTTTGTTTAGATTGGATAAGGTGAGTTTTGCAAGAACACCTTGTTTACGATGAGTTTTGCAACAATTATTGGAGAAACTTCACGAATTCGTGAACATTGCATGGTTAGTTTTTTGCATTTATACGTTTTGTCATTGTAACCACAGGTTGGAAATCTCGGTAGATCTTTTGCAGTGTACCTGTGAGTAAATAAAAAAATATATATAATACCAATAACCAACATAATATAAACGTTCCTTATCACGTTTTTTAATTATCTCTTCCATTTTTTCGAATCATTTGATCAATTTCTCGACTTTAATGACTTGACTGAACGATATTTGTTTCCAATATTTACAATCAATAATCACAACGCACTACAAGCATTTTTTTATTATAAAATTAAGAAACAATATGAAATTGTGGTTGTCCGCAAATTACACTCACAATCTGCTTGGCAAATAAATACGACCTACGAAAAAAAATCTACGGAAGAATTTTCTTTTTTTTTACTTTTTAGTTTCTGAGTTATAGATTTCTTAAGTTAACCTAAAAAAATGGAATAATAATTACATGACGTCTCTGATGACTCATAATTTAGGCCCGCTTAAATTTCGGCTAAATAAACGTACAGGGTGATAACTTCTCTTGGTCAGGTTGCCTTCTTAACGAGTACAACCTTTTCAAAGGTTGAATTTTCTTAACGAAAGTGATATCATAGGAGATCAGTATTTGGTAAAAAATATTACGCCCTTGAGCAGTGGCGTACCCAGAGATCCATCTTGGGAGGGGTGGCAAAGTTACAAATACAAAAGATTAAAATTTTTATATTTCCTAAATGAAGGTATAAGAAATAGTATAAAAGAAATGTAATAAGACTACGAAAAATTACGAGAATAATTACGAGTTACAGACGGTTGTAAAAGTGTTATAAGTTGCAAGAATAGTGTCAATGTTTATTAATCGGTCGATGTTATGCGACAGCGACACGACATCTGAACTTCTAGTAACACGGATTGGATAACACTTACATTCGCCTAATGAAAATTGCAATTTATAATTTAGAATATAATGAAAATAAAATTCAGCTGATAGAGCTGAATTTATTTCGTTTTCCGTAAAACCAAAACACAAATTTACAATCCTCTGGGGATTGCCAAACCGCCCCCTTGCCCCCCCCCCTCGGTACACCACTGGCTTTGAGCAAATGTTCTAGAGCTCGAAGTCGTTCGTCGTCGAAAAAAATTTTTTTGAGTCCGTTTCTATGTCTGGTTAATTCAACTTGCGTTATGAATAAAACTTTGAACTTACTAGGCGATGAAAAAAATACAATGAAAAATGTTGAAAAACCCAATCATCTCCCAACCGTCACGACGCTTAGCAGCTTTGTCTGAATCCTACCTAATTTGTAAAATACCAGAACAGCGTCATTCAGTCTCTTTTTCTGAAGCTACCTTCTGAAAATTTAGAATCTGAACGAGCCAACCTTATAATCTCCAATTTAAACGACCTCGTATTTGTTTCGGTTTAGAATTTACCAATCGAAAAAGTGTACGGTTTGTATAGTACGAGATCTAATAATTAGACCATATTCTCATTTCACTTCCAGGGATGTCAACTAGCTAGGCCATCATCTACCGTCACTGGCCGTTCGGCCACAGATCTGACCACGGGCGGTTTTTGTCTGTCATGCCCGCAGGTAGTTTTAGCCCTTCCCCTCGAATATATGTACATATGCCGGTGAAATATGTCGTCAGCGCGCTTTTCTCTATATGCACATCGTGCACGCCTATGGAAGTGAATGAAAATTTGTTACTCTACTACTTACTAATGATTCGTACCTAGAGATGTAATGTTAATAAAAGGAAAAGAGAAAAACGAATTCGTACTCGTATATCCCATCTTCGTATGCCTAATTAAGTCCACACACGTCCGTACCTGTCCCATAATACTGATCGCCTGATTTTTTTCTTCTTATTTCCAGCTCCCAGAGCATGAACGGAGGGTTCGTGTCGCCGGTCTGAGCCGCTCCCCGTTGGACCCCGTCGACCCGTCCTCTAGGTAAGTGTTGCCCACGCTCGGATGCGTACATATAAACTGAATGAAGAATGCCCGCGGTCGCTATCGCCACCTTCGCGACATTGACAAATGAAGGAAGATTCCGATCGGTGAATGGCCCAGCGGCGCGCAGCGGCCAATTTCACTTTTATGGAAGAATACTATCGACGCGACAATTAAAAAAAATTATATAAGATTGTTATTTTTTTTACTTGTAGGTGCCATAGGTATTTGACTGATTTTTAAGTACATGGTGAGCTCAGATATAAACTGAAATTGTGTTAATGCGACCACATCGGCAATCCGGAAAAAAAAGTGACAACACAAAAAAATACATTTTTTGAGTTACATATTTAAAAAAATTGCAAATACCCTAGAGTTTTCATTAGGAGAATATCATAACTTAAACGCTTCAAATTTGACGTCATAGTGCAGATGTGTTGCTTTTCCCCCCACACCAAAATAATGTCCCAACTTATATTGGATGTATCTGTAATAGGGCTAGAACCAAATGGTACATGCCAGGGTCGAACTTGAGCATGCATGCTGCAGTGAATAAATAGTGACTTACTAAGTAATATTGTTTTCTCTTACTTTTCCCGCATCTGTTGTCACACTCTTCGTTGTCAACACCTCGTCGTTCTCATATAGGAATTCACTTCTTGGGATTCCATTTCTTTTATTTTCTCGGTGTTTTAGCGACTTTATGTGCTTTTCACATTGTCCTTTTCTGTAAACATGTAAGTAACACTTGCATATTTCACATTACACAGTGGTAGCTTTAACACTTCAAATCTGGAAATCCCTGCACAATTTTTTTTAATTGATAAGCAAATGCAAATGGGCTGGCGTTTTAACCATCGTTATAATATCAATTAAGTATAACAATCTGTAATGCACGATTACAGGCGCGCGACCTTCAAAGGACTAAATAAATACGGAACTTGTTTCGCGTCGCAATCGTCCCGCTGGGCGAGCCACGGCCACCTGGAATACGGGATACCGATACGCGGCCGCCTGGAAGACGGTCGGTATCCGAGACTTTTGTTCTGGCCCTAGTACATAGTGAGCTCAGATATACACTGAAATTGTGTTAATGAGACCACATCGGCACCCCGGAAAAAAAGTGACAACACAAAAAATAAATTTTTTGAGTTACATATTTAAAAAGATTGCAAATACCCTAGAGTTTTCATTAGAAAAATATCATAATTTAAACGCTTCAACTTTGACGTCAGAGTACAGATGTGTTGCTTTTCCCCCCACCAAAATAATGTCACAACTTATATTGGATGTGTCTGTAATTTCAAATTTTAAGGATGGTGCTCAGTATAATTTGGTAATAACCATTTGCTCTCAAAAAATTAACAGTACTGTAATTACAAATAATAATATTCAACATAAATTTTAAAACACGGGTAATTTTTAATTGTAATTTACTGAAAATAGCTTTTTTTGAGTTATGTCACCTTTCTTCCGGGGTGACGATATATAGACCGCAAGAAATTAACCAAACGGTCTATACGGTCGCAATAACACAATTTCAGTGCTCTATGTGAGCACACCTCGTACATAAGAATCAGTCAAATGTACAGTTTTAACACTTAACAATAAGCCGAGAATGCTTTAAGACATGAACTTGAAGTAGATGAGCAACTCGAAGTAGCAACTATGTAGAAATTTGGGACGCTTAGGTATTATAGCGAGACCTGCATCTATGTAGAATTTGAATTTAATAAACTGAGGGGTTGAAGGAGAAATCGAGGCAATATACTTTTTCTCTTTCTTATAGGTAATTCGTAAACCCCCTCGAAATATTCACATAAAAAATGATTCATGTGCATGTTTAAGATACCTTCTACAATAAATTGAATAAATTTTGCCTGTATACAGCGTACACACCTCTAAAAAAAAATCACAAAAATGGGAAAAAATATATAGAATATGTCGAAGCAATGATTCCTTAAATAACGTGACGGTTTTCTTCTGAAGCAAAGTCGGAACTTCTGCGTAGAAACAAAATATAAACTTTAGGTAATTCGGAAACCCTCTCGAGATACTTCTACAATAAATTAAAATTTTCGATGATTCATGTGTATATGTGACGGTTTTCTTCTGAAGTAAGGTCGGAATTTCTGAGTAGAAACAAAATATAAACTTGAACACGTTTTCCATTATCACCGAAACACTACCTGACACTCAACGATCTTGTTTCGCCAATCAACATAACATCAGTAAGGGATGATTAAAACTGGATATACCTAACTCGGTTTTCATGAAATGTAATAAAATACATATTATATAGTACAGACGAAATACAAGGTGAGCCAAAAAGTCCCGGTACGGCAGAATAACTCGGTGGGAGTGTAACATTTATAAAAATTCGCTTGACCTTTAAATGACGTTTAAGGTCATGGTTCAGGTTCTTCAAACCCAAGGTCTCCGTTAAATAGCCAGCAAAAAAATCCTAGAACTTTTCTATTTAATCCTGCCGTACCAGGACTTTTGGCTCACCCTATAAATACAGGCGATAATCTGCATGGTGAATGACTCATACATAAATCACGAAACATGAAAGGAATATGACGCAACCAAAGTTAACCGTAATACTTATTTATATGCACTGGTTACTGTTTGTGATAATGAAGGATCACGTTCCACGGTTTGTTAGTTAATGGTTTTAGTTATGTTTAAAGCCCAATCTAGTAAATACTCGTAAATTGTAACTTATTGGTTATGGCAGTTCGTTTTACATATAAAGAAAAAACTAGTGCATACAACACGATAGCCATCGAGAAATTAGGCGTAAAAGTCCATAGTACCAGCTTTGGAAGGCCATTTTAAAATCTTTACAGATTTTGGGAAAATAGATAGAAATAAATAGAACCGTTTAGGTCTCAAACGGTTCTATTATCATAATGACAATACATGTTTACCGAGACTTATTTCATGAAATAAAAATCTCGATATTTTCTCATCGTGGATTCACACCTTTAGAATCTATTTAGTTCAGTTAGTCCAACTGACATAATCCACTGTTCATCAGACTCTTATCTTGAATCATAACTTGGTTTCCGATAGCCGCTGTTGTTTAGGGTATATAAGAGAAAATAAAAAAATGATTCAAATACATAATTTACCTTATGTGTGCAATACGTTTGTCCACCTGTAATTCCTGCTGCGAACTACCTCAATTATAGGTAATTTGGTGTGAATTAAAGAGAATAAATTTTCCCTGGATGAATCTGCAAATTCGTTACGTGTGCCTACCATTATTTTATTTCGCAAAAATTGTTCGTATCAGCGTATACATCTGAAGTCCGCGTTGGCAGTCACAGGTCAAGAGAATGCTCATCTTTCCTCCATTACTCTAAAACAAAGAAGAAACGTGAATATTTTATCTTGAGATAAATTTATGTCAGCACTTTTGAAAGTGGTTTTGCACATAATCATTCAGTCAATCAGTTTTATTTATTTCATATAAAGTAATTAGCAGTTGTGTGATACAATTTTTTGGTACTTTTAGCCAGCAAAGTCCATCTATTTAACTTATAACATACTTCTTGACATTCGAAAAAAATGAAGGTTTGAAGGGAGTGGAACGTAGGCAGAAAGCAAGGCGTCACTATTTTGGTAGTCTACAATCAGGACAGCATCTTCTTTGGACAGACAGTTTGCTCAATAACAGAAAAATATGAAAAGGTCAACATTCAAACTAAAGATCCGCGTAACGGAATATCACCTTTGGGTCGTTAATCACTATCTATCAGAATCCGAACGAGTGAGTTTTACGAATGAGCGAATTTTAAGGTCAGATCAGGTTTCAGCACAAAATTAATCGGTCAACTACTTCATTTTAAACATTAAAACCTCTTGATCTTGTCGATCCCTCACACTGACTCGTACATCCCCAGCACTAGTTGAGTATTATATTCTTCCAATTGTATGTAAGTGTTTTCTCATGATACAATGGGCCCTTATAAGACTTAAACTTAAACGTAAACTTAAACTTAGATGTAAACGAGCCTAAAGAATTATTTAGTTTTTCTTGGTATTACTTCTTTAATACAATTATACATACATGACTAGTAATTTTGCCCCAACACTCTTTAAGCTAATTTTTAATCATTCCATTATTGGTCCTCATACTATGGACTGTCTCACTTCCAGAAGCAATTTAAGACCAATGTGTAGGGCTGACAATCCCTTTTTTCTATTTCACCACATTAGCTATTTAGATGCCTTCGATTTCTGATAGTTCTGACCATAGCGTTATCTTGTGTTTGCTATTGACATTTCTAGTTTATATCGACAAGTCCAGTGGCCAACGAGACCAGTTTAGATAAAGACCAGTTTAGATTTTCGACTGATCTTTAGCTAAACATACTAGTTGTTACTAGATGTATATTATCCACCAATTTCTGCAAATTTTCATATTATTTATCTTTCGCACAATGCAGTATGGTCTACCTATTTCTCTAAAACACCGCTACAGTGCTAACAATTAACCAAGTGGAATGGTTAGTTGTAAGTCATATTAGTAAGTCATATTCATACTAGTTTAATACTTGACTCATCTGTTTCGGATCCCTTAAGTTTGGTGTGATGGCCACCAAACCTTTAAAAAAATGGTACTGATAGACGTTGCATGTTGTGTTACTGATGACAAACTTCCACTGGAACCAGCGTTGCCAACTCAAAATGTGTCAAGGTAGGAGATTGGATTTTAAAAGTTGGTTGTTTCCAAAAAACCCCCCCCAAAAAAGGGGGGGGTTTTCCCCCCCTTTTTTTTTTTTTTTTTTTTGGACCCCCCCCAAAAAAATACGGTTTTTTTTTTTTTTTTTTTTTTTTTGAGGGAATTTTTTTCCTTTTTCCCCCAAAAAACAACCGGGGAGAAAAAAAAAACACACCCCCCGGGAATATATTTTCTCCGTCTTTCCTCCCCACACAGGAAAAAAAACCCCCTTCTTCCCCCCCCCCCCCCCCCCCCCCCCTTTTTTTCCCCCCCCCCCCCCCCCCCTCTTTTTTTTTTTTCTTCTTCTCCCTTTTTTTCTCTCTTTTTTTTTTTTTTTTTTTTTTTTTTTTTTTTTTTTTTTTTTCTTTTCTCCCCCCCTTTTTTTTTTTTTTTCCCTCTTATTAACTATCTTTTTTTTTTTTTTTTTTTTTATTCTCCCCTTTTCCCCCCCCCCCCCCCCCCTCCTCTTCCCCCCCCTCATCCCCCCCCCCCCCCCCCCCCCCCCCCCCCCCCCCCCCCCCACACCACACATCCTTTTTCCCCCCCCCCCCCCCCCCCCCCCCTTCTTCCTCTTTTTTTAATTTTAAAAAATTTAAAAATTAACCCTCCCCCCCCCCCCCCCCCCCCCCCCCCCCCCCCCCCCCCCCCCCCCCCCCCCCCCCCCCCCCCCTAAAATAATAATTTATTTATTTTTTTCTTTATTAAATTTTAATTTTTTTTTTTCACCCCCCCCCCCCCCCCCCCCCCCCCCCCCCCCCCCCCCCCCCCCCCCCACACCACCAAATAAAAAACAAAAATAAATAAAAATAAAAAAAAAAAAATTAACACTCATATTTTAAATATAATTTTTTTTTAACCTTAAAAACTAAAAAAATTTATTTTTTTTTTTTTTTAAAGACTCAAACACACCCACAAACCACCCACAAACCCCAACAAAACAAATAAGGGCCACCCCCCCCCCCGAACGTACTTCGAGCAGCGGATCTGCCTATTAGCCGTTCAATGTCCAATCTTTGACCCGCCTGTGTATCAGATGATTCTTTAAGCTTCGTTTCATCGTCGTCACCAGCACTTTTCAAACAAGACCTTTCAGACGACATTACCATTTGGAAAATAAAGACTGGCGGGCGCGATGGGGACCTTGTGCCCCATGTGAAGAGCCGCCGCTGAAACGTACCTCTAGCGGCAGACCTGCCTGCCCGCCGCTAACTAGCCCGCGGTATACGACGCGAGTTACTCAGTCGGATAAACCTGTCCCGCTGGGAATCCATTGTTCTAAATCAATATCCTCTTTACACACCCTTTCTATTAGAGCGGGGCATTCGTCTGACGTATTGTTAAGGCCCGGCGCGTCCGAGCAAGCCTCCCCGTCGTTCTCTCTCTCGTCATTAAACGCTCGCAATTAGGCCCCGGCTCCGATACCATCGGGCTAACGGTAACGAGAAATAAGTCTCCTTAACTTGTCCTGACATAATAACTCCTTCAATTATTACTTAACAAATAGTTCGAACGCTATCGGGCCCGAACGCGCTATTTAATCTTCTTCATCAGCAATTTGGTGCGACCGGTTCATTACGGCCTCAGCTGTTCGGTTTCGTGTGAAAGCGTAGGTTGGTTTGAAAAACGTGAGATGACCAAACGAGCCTGGTCCAAATCTCAACGGGCTGTTTGAATTCTATTTAACGTCAAAACAAATCGTCTTGTGTTTGTTCATTTTCTTGTGACTGTGTTCGTTCATTTTTAAGCAACTTCCCCACTTGCGCCTTGTCTCCGTTTATAGGCAAATTTGGTGCGTCTTCATCACCAATTTGGTGCGACACAGTGGCGCAGTCAGAAAACATTCTTGGGGGGGGGGGGGGCGAGTCTCCCAGTCAAATTATATTTTCTTTGTAGTAGCATACACAATATGATATTCCGTGAAAACAAAAATCTTGAAAAGTGTGTTTTTATTAAGGTCTATTAAACAATGATAAACGTATAAAAAACCAAAAACTATGCGATTAAGTAATGACGATGCATAAAACGACCATGATTTTTTGTTGGTTGCTGGCTAGCTTGGGGGGGGGGGGGGCTGGCCACTCGCCCCCTCCCCCTGGCTGCGCCACTGGTGCGACAGGTTCATTACTACGGCCTCAGCTGTTGGGTTTCGTGTGAACGCGTAGGTTGATTTGGAAAACGTGAAATGACCAAACGAGCCTGGTCCAAATCTCAACGGGCTGTTTGAATTCTATTTAACGTCAAAACAAATCGTCTTGTGTTTGTTCATTTTCTTGTGACTGTGTTCGTTCATTTTTAAGCAACTTCTCCAATTGCGACTTGTCTCCGTTTATAGTCAAATTTGGTGCGTCTTCATCAGCAATTTGGTGCGACACAATGGCGCAGCCAGAAAACATTCTTGAGGGGGGGGGGAGTCTTCCAGTCAAATTTTATTTTCTTTGTAGTAGCATACACAATATGATATTCCGTGAAAACAAAAGTCTTGAAAAGTGTGTTTTTATTAAGGTCTATTAAACAATGATAAACGTATAAAAAACCAAAAATTATGCAATTAAGTATGAAGATGCATAAAACGACCATGATTTTTTGTTGGTTGCTGGCTAGCTGGGGGGGGGAGCTGGCCACTCGCCCCCTCCACCCTAGCTGCGTCACTGGTGCGACAGGTTCATTACGGCCTCAACGCGTAAGTTGATTTGGAAAACGTGAAATGACCAAACGAGCCTGGTCCAAATCTCAACGGGCTGTTTGAATTCTATTTCACCTCAAAACAAATCGTCTTGAACTGTGTTGCTGCTCATTTTTAAGCGTCCATTTATAGTCAAATTTGGTGCGTCTTCATCAGCAATTTGGTGCGACAGGTTCATTACGGTCTCAGCTGTTGGGTTTCGTCTCAACGCGTTGTTGTATTTGATTATTTTATTTTTAAGTAACTTCTCTATTTTCAACTTGTCTCCATTTATAGTCCAACCAATAAACAATGAAACAAGATATCACAATTCATGCGCTACAGAGTGGCGAAGATATTTGGGATCACGTGCTCATTACGTATGTCTTTTCACAGTAGGTGAGATAGTCACTGATTGCATAGAAATATGTTTTATTAAGGGATAATAAAGTTTGTCCCATTTGTTACAGAATTTTAGTAATTCTAGTCACAATAACTATAAATATTAACTACAACCATTACCACAAAAATGTCAATAAAATGCCCCAGCTAAACAAGTTGTAACCGTTGTCATACTTTCGACTATTCCCTCATTATTATTGTAGTTACTGCATTGCTTGCAACCCCCTTGCATTTTATCATTTATTGACTGGATTATAGCTTCGTAACATCATTTGATCAAGTGTTTATGTCGCAAAGATGATTACACATTAATAAACTTAAATTATATATATATATGCAATTTCGTTTAAACATAAGATACACACTCAACGTAACACAAGATAACGTGTCAACGCCATATTATTTAAACGTTGTAAACAGATAAACTTCCAAGTTAATATGTTAAATAACAAGCTACATATTGCAATATCGCAATCGGGAAAACTACATGAATAACGAAAAAGTACGAAAATCTGAATTACTCGAATTTCTACAAGATTTATTTCGTTAGTAAAGTTGTTTGTAATTTGTTCTAACAAATACATTACAATCTAACAACTCATATTGAGTCGGTAAAGTCGGTCGCGGCAATAGAATCGTTCATTAACAGCTTGCCAAATAGGCAATTCGAATACAACATACTTTAGTTTATTACGGTCACAGTTTAAATTAAGTTTATTGGAGCTGTCGAAAGCAACTCGTTGCTATTCAAGTATAGCATGTTACGTTTGTAATTTAAATTCAATTTAATAGTAGTTTGAATAGCACATGTTGGGGGTAGACTGAAAATAAACTAAATATTGCTAAATTTTTACGATAATTTACATGACTCCTACTACAGAATATTGAAAACTCCTTTTCTTTCGTTTGTCTAGGGAAATCCGACGACTATGCTCTCATTTCGAATCCTAATGAATGTAACATCTCATTCATCATTTACCCAGTCATTCTAAATCCATACATAATCTACTCTACATTGCTCACTCCATAACTTTTATCTTACTCGGTTTCCATGAATGTTTTCAGTAAAAGTTACATATCTCGAGAATAGTTTGACTATTATTTTCCGCTTATATTAGGTACAGCGAAAGGTAGAGCAATAGATTTTCATTTTTTTTTCTCATGACATAATCTGTAATATTTCTCTGCAAGTGTTTAAACGATGTTGAATTCATACTAGTCTACGCAGTCTCAAATTTCATTCATCCAGATTCATTCATTGTGTCCTCAAAATTTAGGATGGTTTCAAATTTTTATACATATAGATAGGTTATTCAATTTTATATGACTTTCAAAATCGATTAAATAGTAGTTTCTCACTTTTTAAGTAAGTTTTACTCGTTTGTTGCTTTTTTCTACATAAACAAGTCCATGACCTGACTCTTCGTGATTTAATCGTAACCCAGTTTTATAGTGGCCCATAAAATCAAACGTAAAGACATAAAATTCTGATCTATATACTTGTAACTCCTTAACCAAGTAAGCTGTTGTTGCATTAAATAAAATAACTAAATGTGTACTAAGTTATGATACAAAGTAATACAATCATAATAGGAGGTTTTCAAATATCAATTAGGTCCATTCAAAACGTTTGAACGGAAAGAGACATGCGTTTTTCGGGTTTTACTGTTGCAAATGGCTCGAAATTTGGAGTATTTTAGCATTTTTTACGTTTTCCGTAGCCAACTAGATATACATAACTAGAAATAAATTAGAACTTTTTTTAAATGAGACACACCGTTTACTTTTCTCTAATTTTAATTTAGTCATTCTGAGTAAGGAGAAACGACACAAAGAAGACACAAATTTTTATTAGACAATTTTGTCAAAACACAAGTTTTTATTTTTAAATCTAGAGTGATGCGGATGGAGAAAAAACATTAGAGCATTTTAATTTCATTAGAACAATGTCAAAAATCGGTTTTTGAATTTTGAATCGGTCGGTTAAAACTGTGAAATTAAGACATTTTGTATAAATATAGAGATAACGATAACTTTAACATAATTAGCGGTGCCCATAATGAATTTACTTGCCGAGCGAATTTTTTAGGGCTTTGGATAAATATAAAGCACTAATTCTTTGACGACGTTTTGCCTAATCTACTTAGAAGTCTTCAGGGTTCACATGTTTATTAGTAATAATACCACTGAGCTCAGTATTTTGTGTCAATCTAAAACTGTTTTTTATTTGTTCCAGATTTACGTAGCTGGGCGGCCGGCGCAGGAGACTATTAATGGGCAAAGTGCAAACAGACAGTGTTAGTGAAGGACCCTCGTGTCGACTCGGATGCAATCTGTTGTATATTTGTGTAAATGCATTTATTTATATCTGTGATAAAGAACAAAAGAATGTCTGCGGCCAACTTGCGCGCGACGACGTTTTCGGCAATGGGACTTTTTTCTTAGAAGTAGTTTCCCGAGAAGCGGAGAAATTACTGGCACCTACGTTTGTAAATTGCTGTGTATCATCACAAGTCAGCCTAGTTGTATTTCAGGTTTCACCTATTTTATTGTTATGTTCTTTTTAATAAAATAGAAAATTGTTGTGTATAAAGAGTACCATATCATGGATTTGTAAGATTATATTATTAACTAACATTATTTTTGTTGGGCAACCCGCCCGAAGTTGTAAATTATTTTATCTGTTTGTAAATAGATCAGTGTATAGAAGGATATTATAATTATGATTGTCCTAATTAAAATATTAACAGAGAACTATATTAACTAATCGTTTCTGTCACCTCCTCACACCTGTCCCAATTTCCTTATTTAGTAAGGCATGAAAAGATCGTTATTTAATAAATGGTCTAGACGAAAAGAAACTACTAAACTCCCATTGCTGTAATTCTGTAAAGTTCAATAATCCCCGTTGAGCCTTGAGAAAGCATATTTTTATGGCTTTTGTTCAGTCAGGCATTTTATTTTGGGTTGTGGCGTATCATCAACTTTGATTTGCGATTTTGTTTGATTAAAGATAATAAGATCTGATGTTTTGTCGGTCTGTTAAGAATATATCTAATGCCATCAGAGAGTACTTTTAGAAGAAACTGACGCATGACTAACCAACCAAATTTTGACCATCTTCCAATAAGGGGAAATAAAATACTTTTTTTATAATTACTATCGAATTATTCAGAATATATACAGAATAAGTAACAAATGCTCTAAATTCTGCCACAAAAATTATATTTCTTTTAATTTAAATTAATTTATTGCTACTATTGACTATATGCAGATCATCCGTGTAACATAAGATAGTTTAGTAACTTGAATATGATCTATATACTGCTGGGGTCCTTACATAGCACGGTAGTAATACCATGCTTACATAGCATATTCGATCAATTTTTCATAATTTTTCATATTCACTTACTGGCAGAAGGTAAGTAGCTTCAGAACTTCAGAAATTCAGAAGATCCTAGCATAGTCTGATATTGGCGTAAATTGGTAATGCAACTTTTTTTGCATTTCTTATTGTGTTCGAGATTTAGAAGCAAATAAGGTAATTTGCAATAATCCAGAATAGAATATATTTGAATATTTTAAAAAGATAACACACGATACCGACTATGTTTTTATTTCGACTTAGTTTCCAAGGAATTTGATAACTACGAAATAAAGCGAACACAAGATGATAATTGTTCGTCTTCTATGAAGAGGCGTTACTTCTAACCCCCAACGAGATACGCCTCTGGTATATGTATACTGTATTATGTATTCAATAAAAGGATTAACGAAATATTCCGTATTATTATTAATGGCAAAATCTCTAAGCTACGTATCTTTGATCTAATTCATTTGCATAGAGATAATAACATAAAATACTACAGGTAGGTACTTTAGATTGTGTTCCATTGAATTGGTTATTTGTCGCTTTAGGTAAATAGCGCCATCTCTTGAGAATTTTGGGGATTGCTTACTTCTTTAACGTTGTTTGTAATGATAAACAAGGCGAGAATGAATTCACTTACCATTTTGCGATTTATCATTCATTTTCTTCATAAAATTAATATGTCTGTAGATTAGAGATTTGTAAGCAAATATAATTTTATCCAAGAAATTAGAAGACTTGAAAAAATCCATAGGACTACTATTACTAAGATTTGATTTTATCCTAAGATTTGATCTTCGATTCCCCAATACATTTAGTTAGGAATTATCGTTGACTACATACATATGTAAGTCTTTAATGTTTTTTTTTTTAATTTGAATAATAGTAAAAGAAATATAATATAATAATATTTTAAAAAAAGATTGTTTCGTTTATCTTATTGATATTTTTAACGACACCATCCGATACAATCATTAATACTCAAGATATTATCTGCTTCTTAAATTATCTTCAAAATATTTATAACTCAAATATGTACATGTGGCTCTTCAAAGCTTATCAAGAAATCATTTTTTTTAATTTTAGGTATAACCTTCTAAAAAAGATATCAATCGGATCACAGAAACAGGACGTTTAAAACATTTTGTTGGGTTGACTTTGGAATGTCCAAAGTTGCAAAGTTCCTAAATATGGACTTTCAAAATGAATACGAAAATAATAAATATAATAATTATTATTACAACGATGTCAGTGTTACCTAAATTCGCAATCAAATACATTCCAAAATATTCAAAGCAAAAGTTATTTCAATAAATCTTTTGGTTATTTCAATAAACCTTGTTCCTTAATAACTGAATTTATAAATTAATTTTTTTGTATTAACAGATATCAAAATAAAATAAACAATTCTTCAATCAAATAAGAATTTGGTTCATTTGAAACTTTTACACTAATATTGATAGACACTCTTTCAACTAGTACCTTTTTTTCGGTAATTTAACATTTATATCAGTCGATTGCTTGCCTCTTAAAATTTTAACATTACAAATTTATCATGTTTCATAAAAATAAAATTAATGTATAAATAAAACAAAAAAAGTTGGTACGGCGACGTGTCTGACGCGAGTCCCATGTGTTTGTACGAAAATACGAGAATTTGAAATTACATAGTCGCTGTTGATTAGTATTTATAAAATTGCAGTTTTTATACAGGTACTTCAAGGCGATGACAACGATATCGATATCTGAACAAATCTATTGTAATATTCAACGAGGTATTTTTATCTTTTCTTAGAAATTCTAAGAAAAATGCTTAAAATTGCTTGAAATAATCTCTTTGATAAATTAACATTATCTTGGACTTTGAATAGCAATAATATCTTATACAGGGTGTCTCAGCTTTTAGTTTACAGACTTTATTTGCTCACCCAGAATAGTTAGCAAAAAAATGTATATACAAAAGTTACTTGAATTCATGAGGCCTATAAAATGACATATTCCGTTTGACATGTGCTAGTGACCTTGAGGTTATGTCAGTGTCAATATAAGTTTTTTTAAATACAACACCCTGTATTTTTCGACATTTTTGGATTTACCGAACAATTCTACACATATTTCATGTAACGCCCTATACCTATCTTCAACAGTTTTCGAGATTTTCAGTCAAACAGCTATTATTTTACAATACAAAGAATTTTCAGTTTGCCTTGTTTGCCAGCTCAATTTGAAAAATTATTAAACTAATTGCTTATAATTACTGAAATATCCCATTGATCTGATTAAAATTACTTTTAACAATACCTCTCAATTGTTTCAAAACTGACAAGGCAAACTGAAAATTCTTTGTATTGTGAAATAATAGCTGTTTGACTTTGAAAATCTCGAAAACGGTTGAAGATAGGTATAGGGTATGTTACATGAAATATGTGTAGAATTGTTCGGTAAATACAAAAATGTCGAAAAATACAGGGTGTTGTATTTAAAAAACTTATATTGACACTGACATAACCTCAAGGTCACTAGCACATGTCAAACGGAATATGTCATTTTATAGGCCTCATGAATTCAATTAACTTTTTGTATATAATTTTTTTTTGCTAACTATCCTGGGTGAGCAGATAAAGTCTGTAAACTAAAAGCTGAGACACCCAGTATATAAAAATCTCGTGTCACGGTGTTTGTGGTCGCACTCCTCCAAAACGGCTCGATCGATTTTGATTTTATATGTATATTTGGTAGGTATGAGAATAGGTCGTAAAGCATATTTCATACCGCTAGGCAGTGGCGGTTGGTGATATTTCAGTTAGCCATATCTTGAAAACGATGCATGGGACCCACTTCACTTTTTAGGTGATGACTATACACCTCTTACGGAAAGGATTTATAGTGAAAAAACCGTTAACAAAGTTTGCGAAAAAATTTTCAAAAAACCTGGAGCACTCCCTGGGATCTCAGTAACGCTCTGTGGAATATTCGCAGTAAATTTTTTTTCATAATCTAGAAACAAATATAAGCAGAGGTTTTTCGATTTGTTACAAAATATATTTTTTTCAAAATGTTATGGCCATTTTAATTTTAATTTTATAGGAACATTTTGTTTCCCAAAATTAAAATGGCCATAACTTTTTGAAAAAAATATATTTTGTAACAAATCGAAAAACCTCTCCTATATGTTTCTAGATTATGAAAAAATTTTTGAAATTTCGAAAACGGTTTTTTCCTAACCTTTAGAGGGAAGGGCCTCTTTTCATAATTTTAATTTTATAGGAACATTTTGTTTTCCAAAATTAAAATGACCATAACTTTTTGAAAAAAATATATTTTGTAACAAATCGAAAAACCTCTCCTTATATGTTTCTAGATTATGAAAAAAAATTTACTGCAAATATTCCACAGAGCGTTACTGAGATCCCAGGTAGTGCTCCAGGTTTTTTGAAATTTTTTTCGCAAACTTTGTTAACGGTTTTTTCACTATAAATCCTTTCTGTAAGAGGTGTATAGTCATCACCTAAAAAGTGAAGTGGGTCCCATGCGTCGTTTTCAAGATATGGCTAACTGAAATATCACCAACCGCCACTGCCGCTAGGTGATTAGGGTGTGAAATTTTTTTTCTATTTTTACAATTTTTTTTTTATTTTTTTTTTGATTTGGCATCAAAAAATACCTATAATCCCAAAGTTTCACCCTCCTACCCCTACCCATAATTAATATGGCAGTACAACGTTTGCCGGGTCAGCTAGTAAAAATATATTTATAGGCATACATAGGTTTATTCAAATTGTTCTAATAAATGCCGAAGTGGCCTAGTATAAATTGTTTCAGAATAAAAAAGCATATACAACTTGTGTGGTTTTGGTAGGTTACGTAGTTTCCGGGTCCTTTAGCCTCGTTGTCAGTGTTTACTTATATGTATTAGGGTTCGAACCAAATGGTGCATTGTACAACTATGAAATGATTTTGATCACATGTTCTCAGTAAATACGTGCTGAAAACTCATGATGCTACGTATAGCGTTCGCATGCTTCCATCACGGGAAGTTAGCCATATATACTTTGTAGAAAATAAAAACCGACGCACATCACCGATGATAACTGCTATTAAATGTGTGCAGTGATACCATCAATTATAATTTTGAAATAAAAACTATAACGGAATGTTTTATTGAACTTTAAATTTCGCGCTTGATATTCGTTTTTATGCTGTTGGCAGCAGATCCGAAGTTGCCGTACTGTATCACTTGACATTTGAACCTTACATAGGCTTTAATAGTAGTTTCTGTCTTTTTGTGGGCTTCAAACTTTTATATTGCATTGAAAAACTTTTATTTTCAGATCAATTAAAGTGTTGTAGTTGTCAGACTTCCGTTTGTGACATGCCAAAACAGTTAAACAGTTGCTGCTAAGAGTTAGTAGCAGTGGCGGTCGGTGGAATTTGACATGCTCGTATTTTCGTTAGGAGGCATGGGACCCACGCCATAAATTATGGGGTGGTTACTAGACTTAAGTAGAAGGCTATAATGGCAAAAAATCTTCAGGGAAAATTTGCGAAATTATTTTTCCAAAAATGGCTGCCTCCGGGCAGATCTTGGAAACGACTTGCAAAATATTTACGAAATATTTTTTTTTCATAATTAACGAGTGAATACAATTGTTTTATACTTGCGGTTTCCTCGAAATTTTGAGATCTGTAAAAGTTATGGAAATTTTAATTTTTATTTCATTACAACATTTCGTATATGAAATTTTACAATAGTTGTATCTTTAAGGAAAATAAGAATGCAAACATCATAAGTATAAAAAAATTGTATTTACTCAGTGATTATGCAAAAAAAAATATTTCGCAAGCCTTTTCCAAGATCTGCCCGGAGGCAGCCCTTTTTTTGGAAAAAAATTTCGCAAGTTTTCCCTGAAGAGTTTTTGCCAGTACAGCCTTCTACTTAGGTCTAGTAACCATCCCAAAATATGGTGTGGGTGACATGCCTTCTTACGGAAATATGAGCATGTGAAATTCCACCGGCCGCCAGACACTGGTAAGTAGCATCTTTGAAACACTCGTTTGAAAAAGAACTAAACAATCCATTGCTATTTTTAACAGTTATTAGAAAAGTAATTTAAATATAAAATTAATATATTACTTAAAACTACAGTCCAATATATCGTTCTAGCGTGTAGCAACAGCCCTTAACTTGGATTTTTTTTATATAACTTTTAAAAATCTCAAAACTCCCTTGTGCCTTTTTTTTACTAATTTTTCCTCCCATTAAAAAAACCTTTTTACTAATTTTTACTACCAATTTGTTTTGTAATTGCTCTTTTTTTTTACTTGCATATTTATGCATCAACCAATGTCTTTTAAAATGTCTAGTTTTTTGCTTCTGACAGGATTATAGCCTGTGATATTCTGCGTCTAATAAGGCAAAGTTAAAGGCGGTATGTCGATTGTGTGGAAAGATATCGAGAAAAAAGTAAAATTTCAACGTTTTCAAAGAAACGTAAATAACTTCGAAAATAGTAAATCCCTTTCGAAGTTGTTGGAGTCGTATTAAAGTGAAATCTTCAATGTATCTATTTGATTAACTGAGTCATTTTGAAAAAAAAATTCCTAGACATGAACAAAATCTAAAGTTTAACCAAAAATATCACGAAAATTCAAAAAGCCCTGTACGCCACACATTACTCCAACAAAAATTTAGGATTAATATCCCTCTAGATCTCTCTGTGGTTTATTAAAATTTCAGGAACAGTGATTTTTACGAAAACAATACTAAGGATGGTAGAATTTTGAATTTTCGTGATATTTGTGGTTCAACTTTAGATTTTGTTCATGTCTAGGAATTTTTTTTTTGAAAATGACTCAGTTAGTCAAATAGATACGCTTGAAGATTTTCCTTTAATACGAGTCCAACAACTTCGAAAGGGATTTACTATTTTCTAAGTTATTTACGTTTCTTTGAAAACATTGAGATTTTACTTTTTTTAGCGATATCTTTTCATACAATCGACATACCGCCTACAACTTCGGCTTATTAGACGCAGAATATCACAAGCTATAATCCTGACAGAAGCAAAAAAAAAAATCAATGCTGAAATACAAAAACTATTTAAGCAAACTTCAAAAAGTGGGTGTATGATAACTTTCGTTGCTGTACATACGTACATACATATGTACAAAATGTACATGGCACTACACCACTATATACAATCATTATCATCCTCATGTATCTCACTTTGTACTGATTAGTAGGAGCCTTTTTCTGTTCCCCAAATTGAAATTTAATAACCTATCGCCGCTTGAGCCCATTTAAAATTTAGCAATAGCAAATCCTTGACTTACTGAAACGCTAAATAATAATAGGCATAAAATCATAGTAATCTAAACCGGCCGCCCATTACCATTCACCTCGGTTAATCGGTATTAAATTCCACCGAGATTATTTCTGTCGATTTCGTGAGTTACGAAAGTATGCACCATTAGTTACGGCTTATGCTAACGGCAGCCTCTAATGATACGATGGCCAGTCATTAATACACATTAGCGTCGAAGGGTACGCGTGATTGTCACAAACACGCCCATTCCATCTTAAAGTACACAGTCGTTGCTACATTGGCGAAGATTTTTCCTCGGCAATGGATCCAAGAAAAGATAATTCATCTTATAGACAACTTTAATAATATTTGTCGTTTCTACGATATCCTTTTGAGTATTTGATATACCGTGTAAATTCTTATAGTCCAGGCGACGTAGATTATTTTTTAAAATAATTAGTTGCGGCACTTTCTCAACGGTTTTATAAGGAAAAACATCGTCTGAATCGAATGCACATGTTTTGGACAGCGAAATATTGTAGGAACATAGCGAAAACGTTGCAAAAGTTGCAAAAAAACAGTTTTTTTTCTATTTTTAGGCACAAAAATAAATGTTTAGTAAAAAACAAAAACTATCGCGTTATAGCGCTTGAAAAGACGAATAAAATGGTTTTTGGATCATTAAAATAGGTCGTTAATTTTTTGCACAAAAATATAAAAACCGCGAAAATGAGCGATTTTTCGATGTTCAATTACTCGGTCTGTAATTATTATCCTAGAAATGTCTTCCGGGGCTCAAATTGTAGGGTTTTCCAACACCTACCTACAGTTAAATTTTTGTCAAAAAATATTCATAAGTTTTCGCGCAAATTGCGAAAAAGTAAAAACAGGTATTTTAGTAAAACAGACCCTATTTCCACAATAATTGTCGTAGAACAATTTTGCAAAAAGCTACGTGTTCTTGAAGACTTTCTCTACAACCATATCAAATTTGAAGTCGATCCGATAATAATAAGTACCTCAAAAGTGCGTCTGAAAAACGTGCAATTTTAGAATGCGGCCGTACGAGAGAAGGAGAAGTGGCGCGGTGGTGGGGGAATCTCTCTCCCGCGCGCGGGCACTCGGAAGCGTCGCGGGCGTTCAAATTCGACAAGCCGGAAACAATTGAGATTTCTCGGGAACTACTGAACGAAAATTGATGTTTTTTTTAAACCGCGAGAGAGACCACTTTTCCCCACCACGCGCCACTTCCCCTTCGCTCGTGCGTCCTCGGCCGCTTCTAAAATTGCACGTTTTTCAGATGCACTTTGTACTTATTATTATCGGATCGACTTCAAATTTGATATGGTTGTAGAGAAAGTCTTCAAGAACGCGCACCTTTTTGTAAAATTGCTCTACGACATTTATTTTCGCAATTTGCGCGAAAACATGAATATTTTTTGACAAAAATTTAACTGTAGATAGGTGTTGGAAAACCCTACAATTTGAGCCTACGGAAGACATTTCTAGGATAATTACAGACCGAGTAATTGAACATCGAAAAATCGCTAGTTTTCGCGGTTTTTATTTTTTGGTGCAAAAAGTTATTAACCGATTTTAATGATCCGAAAACTATTTTATTTGTCTTTTTGAGCCCTATAACGCCGATCATCGTTACACATCGTATCGAATCACTCGTTTTTTGCTACCTCGCCTGGACTATTAACATACGAGCCCAGTTAGTTGCGTGTGAATTGGACCATTGAAATTGATAACTACAGCTCGGAGGTTAATAATAGATGCGTCCTTTACCAGGTCGGTTCCAGAGTGCCACTATCAGTAACGTTACGAAATGTTAAAAAGGTCTGTCTTTATACATGTGATATTGATTTTTGTGGCGCAACTAATCAGCAAAGGAACCATAGTTATAAGATGCAGAACTTGCATATAAAAGGTAACCGACGTTACACTCGGTTTTCGTAAATGATTATCAATAATTGTTCCATGTGTCAGGAGTTAAGCTCTGGCGCCTGTCACTTAAAATAGCTACAATAGGCTGCCATGGTAGTGATGTCCTTGGTAGAACATCCCAAAACTTTTTCTTCTGGATGGCGTTTTCACAAATACTTGTTTTACGTTCGCTATAAGGCCTTCAACACTAGGGTAACAGTTCCGGCAATTCGGTGGAGCCCATGTGCCAAAGTTGTAACATGAATTAAATTAGTGTATGTCCTTATCTTAAATTAGTGTCAGTCCCCAACCACTACGATAGCTATGTTCTGTCCTTTAACATCCGTCGTTTCGTCAATACTAAGCTATATAGATTTATCGTGCAACTCCCGAGACATTATTTTTTTATGTCCTCACATAGTGGTGCTATGTATAATCTTCTAAGAGTTGTTTCTATAGGCAGACTAACTTCGCCGTACTTTCTACTCACAACGGTCTGGACAAATTGTCTGAACTCGGAGTGATCTAATTTGACGAATCGAATTTGGAATACACTAATGGAAAAAATTAAAGGGTCAAAAAAATTTTCAGAATTTTTAGTGATTTTTCAGAATGCTGTATCTCAGTGAAAAATTGTCTTATCGAGGTCTAAAAAAAAAGCATTTCTAGTTTTGAGAAATTTCGGCGAAAACATTTTTAGAGCTCCATTTGTTGCTGAGATATCGAACTTATGCATCGAAATCAAAAAGGACCCTTTTGTCTTTGATCGAGGATATCTCAGCAACCAGCGGTAGCACAGAAAATCTAAGGGCAGTTCTGAAAACTGGAATAAACACCCTACAAGGTTCTGCTACGATTTTTGAGGAGAATTTTTTTTATCCTTGACATGAATTTGAAAAAACAGGAAAACACGGGTAATTGATGGTTTTTCAGAACATCAACGGCTTTTGTTGCATGTGCCTTTTACAGTTGAATATTCCCCCAAAAACTATGCAAAGTTACATTACGATCTAACGAACCGTTTTCTTGTTGCAAACGGTCAAACTTTTGGAAAAAGTAAAGGGTCAGGTTTTTTGAGCTTAAACATGTCCTAATCATGGCTAAAGTGAAAAAAAATTCGAGCTTAATCGAGCTTAATCGAGAAATAAAAACCATTTTTAAATCAAAGTTGAATACTTACAGTATCTTTTTTCCTATAAATAATTAGAGCTTTTAATCGCATTCGTTTAATTAAAAAAAAAGTATTATCTACTAAAGAAACGTCATCATAATCAACTAAGTAATTTACTTCTAGTCTACTTAAAAAATCATCCCATAAAGCGATTGACTGCACAGTGTTTTAATTAGGTACGTAAAAACATGAGAATATCCAAAGCAGAGTAGCTTATTAACCTTAAAAATCAAGACGCGATTTCTCCATTTTACGACACTTTTTTCTCGTCTTGAGTAGAGTCAGATTTCCCGGGAATTCTCGTTTCGAGAGGTCTGGACCAGAAACCCTAATTTCCACTTAAGCTGAAGCGCTGGCATCCGGCAGTGCATCGCCTTAGCACCGGCACAGCTTAGGCTGACGGTCCAGCGCCAGCGGCTTGTTTCTAATGAACTTTAGAGATCCGTAGTGCTGTCCAGTGGATGGGAGAGTCCGCGAAAAGTGATAAGAAAATTATGTGGTTAGCCTAGTCTCTTGGTTTGAGTAAAACAGTGACCCCTTACGTCGCTCGTGGGGTGACACTTGTAATATATATTAACCATAGTATATTGTCTTGTTGTTTTTAAGGACTTTTTAATTAATAAGGGTAGTTATTTTAATAATTCACCTTTAGAAGATAAACTTAAAATTAAAGTGAGAGCATTTACTCCGTTGCTATTAATAGAAAGGAAAGATTAAAATGAAGTCAAAAATTACTTGTGAACACTTGAAAATCATGGAAGTTCAATATAAATAAAATATATTCGTGCATTAATTTAAAGATGTTTCAAAAAATACTATATGTAATATGTTGACTTCTTCCTTTGTTTGCAATTTGTTCGCTAAGTGAAGATGTTTAACAACAGCCCAAATATTTCAAACGTCATAATAATTTATGGTGTTGTCGAATATATTAGATATGAGCAAAAAACACAAAAAAATAGGATGTATGTAAGTACTCTGCTATGAGTGTATTTTACACCTGCCGTTGATTAGCTGATGATAAACTAAGGCAACAAGGTAGTTTAAAAGAAACAGACCCAAAAATGTAATACAGAATACCTTGGTTACTGACATAGGAATAATACAGCCTGTCAGCACACCCTCTAAATAGTGTTTTGTCATACTAACAATACATATACTGTATGCGTACTAAAGTACTTTCTATAATTTGAAAACTGGAGAAGTCTCCAGATGAATTAGAAATTGCAAGGGCTAAATACCTAAAAAAAGTAATCTTAAATAAAATAGTTGCAGATTAATTCACGGCAAATACGTACACGGTGATCAAGTGAATCTTGGGCTTTACATTGAAATGTACGCAAAATGGACAACCATGTCTTCAACAATTGATCATATCAAATAAATGATGATATTGAAGACATCAAATAAATGTACACATAATTACACGCAAAAAAAGTACAAGAGTATGATTTAAGAAAAATGTGCTGTTTCAATTTTAGAAAACTGTATTATTCAGGTAGTAAACATTTCTGCTTTTTACATATTTTTAGCAATAAATTCTTTAGTGCAGTACGAAATTTGTCTATTTTAGCCATATCTGTCATCAAACAAAAGCTAACCGATTTGAATTAAGACACCTGGCACGGATTTTTTTATCACGTATAACCGAAATAAAGTTAAAAAAATCTTTTGAAGTTTTTTTATATAAAATAATAGCCGCACTTTATCAAAGAACAAAAACAATTACGAGGCGAAATTTAGAGAACACGACTCTCAAAACTCGCCTTGTTTTAAAAGTGTTGCTTCTACATATAAACTTTTATTCCTATAATTAATTTGATTACGAAAACAACAAAAGTATTTCAGCATTAAGACATTTTTATTGACCAATAATTCAGTTAGGAACTATTAAAAGCGTCTGCGACGTCTGTTGTATTCCTATAGTGTCTATTTTTAATTTTATTCGACTTGAACCTGGCAGGTGGTGTAGAAGCAAGACGAAAGTACTGAACCGGATCACCCCGTAACAGAACGCTCTAAAAAAGGTATCTTGAGAAAAAACATTTTTATATAACCAACAATTACTTTTATTATACTATTCTATTAAGTAATTTCTAGAGTTGCGCTTAATGAGATAAAATATGGATGACTTTTTCTGATGATAAAAATCAAGAATTGAGTAGCTATTTTATCGAATCGAGAATAAATTTTGGAAACAATTCACCTTAATAGGACGTTGTAAAAAATGCCGATGTTATAGTGATAATCTGGCATTTTTACAAACATTAATATCAATAAATAAAGAAATTAGAGGCAACTATATGTCCTCTGTCACACGTCGCACCCGGTAATATAATACATAGATGCCAGTATCTTATACAAATTCGTAATAATGACGATGGGGTGCTGAAAAGGTTTCGCTTAAAAAATAAAAACTAAAAAAATACTACGACACATTAACTGCCCACTTTTAGCAAGAATTGAATTGTATCGGTTACAAATATGCTTCATTAATATTTTCGTCATTCCACCTGCCCTACAAGTCCTCCAAATTTGACCACCCATTCTGGGGAAAATTTTCCAATCAAGGGGGTCCAGATCATGTGGTAAATATCTTGGAAGCATAAATCTGATGCACATCTGGTGATATTTGCCTCTGAATATAGGGTTGTAAATGCAACTTTTCTGAACTAATAACACCGACATACGAACAAAACTGGAGATTACAATAAACTACATCATCATGCCCACATGTTTTTTGGGTCGTTGAAGGATTAAATTCATCACGTTTTCCCTAACATTTTCCTAACGTTTGTCCCTAACATAAAACAAATTACCATTTATACGGGTCACTCGAAACTCATTGTATTTATTCTAGTTATTGTGTCTCCAACCAGTCTCTCAATACTCAGACTCAGAGTCCGAGAACTCAATAGCTTGGTAGCTGCGTATATAGAAATAGATCTGACATATCTCGGAGGTTTTCCTGCAGACCCAATAACCCCGTACCCTGTCTGTGAAGGACTCAATTTCAATAAATTTGAAACCATTTTCTCATTTGTCATATAATAAATAAATATTCGTACTAAATCTCGTGTTAAAGAAGATTCTAGTCCTGTCTTAAACCTCAATTTCATAATGTGGAGAATGAAATGTAATGTAACATGATCATTTGATACGTAATTTAATTAAATTTGGATCATAGTTCTACTAAATAACTCTTAGTAGACATATTTCTACAAAAATATTGTAACATTGTAAATGGAAGAAATCTTTACCCTCTCAATTCTTACATCATCTTAAAGGGTTCCCATTACTAGGAATATGAGTCAAATTTCATTCTCAGAAACTATGAAAAATATTATATATACATTACCCTGAGCGGGGAAAGTGAATATACAGTTATTTTAACTCGATTCACGCTCCGGGATGGAAGTCTGGTCACCCCATATTAAAGCAAGATTTTAGCAATAGTAAAACGTTTCATTTTTTCAAATCAACGTTCTGCAAGCCCACTTTGAAAAATTCCACACGCACTTTCAAGTTAATTCATCTATTTATACATAGTGTTGTAGCTAACACTGCTGCTGTTGTATATTGGGTTTCTCTGTTCTTTTCAACTTTATGCAAATGAATTTACCCTGTAACTGGTTATTTGTCGGTGGTCGTATCTTAAATTCTATAAAGTAGGGTGGTCCTTATTTTGGAAGTTCCAATTTTTTTTGAGTGCTCCCACTAAATCGAAAGAAGAGGCCTAGAAAATAACTATGAAACAATAAAAAGTCGAAAAAAAAAAAATAACCCGTGCCTCACCAGGTTGATTTTAAATGGGATTACCATGGGTTTTCCGGTTTTGTAGGTTATTGCATTTGTGTTGTAGACTTGATTTCCATCGTAAGGTGAATTGGTCCACGGTTTCGTTCTCAATTATGTAGCAAAATGGTTAAGCTGTCAAAAAGCGGTCAATAAAAATACATTTTTTGATTATTTAAAATTTTAAGGATTTTTTATATTTTAACAAATAGTAAGTTTCGTCGTAAAAAAAATGGTAACGTGTTTTTCGCTAAATGACAACTGTCAATTAAGCTGTCAATGAAATTTTTAATCGAATTTTTAGTTTTTTCAATTTCTAATCGGAAAAAGCTTAATTAAGTGTTTCAATAAGTAAATCCGAATGATGTCAAAAACGAGTTTGGACTCTGACGCTGTCAATAAAATTTTTTTTGACAAATAAAACTTTTGGTTTTTTTTTATATTTAAATACAAATATAGTTAGTTTCGTGTAAAAAATTATTTTTTGTGAATGACAACTGTCAATTTTTTTTAATACTTTAATACTGTCAATTATATCTCAAGTAAATTTCAATTAAACATTGAATGTTTTTTTCGATTTTTGTAAGGGAGATATTATTAATTTCGAAATAAATGTCGGTATTTTGACATAAACGACAGGTGTCAATAATATTGACACCTGTCGATACCTTACTTCTAAATTAATAATATCTCTCATTACAGAAATCGAAAAAAAAAAACATTTAAAGTTTAATTGAAATTTACTTGAGATGTAATTGACAGTATTAAAGTATAAAAAAAATTGACACTTGTCATTCAGCAAAAATGACATAATTTTTTTACGACGAAACTATACTATATTTGTATTTAAATATAAAAAAACCCCAAAAGTTTTACCTATTTGTCAAAAAATGAATTTCTATTGACAGCTTTTTTTGACAGCTGTCAAGAGTCCAAACTCGTTTTTGACATCATATTCGGATTTAGCTGTATTGAAACACTTAATTAAGACTTCGGATTAAGACTTAAGAGATTCGGAAAATTATCGAATTCAGGACTAAAAAAAGAACTAAAAATTCGATTAAAAATTTCATTGACAGCTTAATTGACAGTTGTCATTTAGCGAAAAACACGTTACCAATTTTTTTACGACGAAAATTACTTGATTTGTGTTAGAATATAAAAAAATCCTTAAAATTTTAAATAATGAAAAAATTGATTTTTATTGACCGCTTTTTGACAAAGCTGTCATTAGTAAAAACCGTGGAAAGTCGTTTTTTTTTCTACGGAAGGTTCCAGTCTCATGATATTTGGATTCAGCGATATCTAAAACCTGGGGATACCAAGTTTCACCTTGAACCGATGGAAATCAAGTGCTACAACACAAGTGCATTAACCTAAAAAAAACGGAAAACCCGTGTTAAATCCCATTTAAAATTCAACCTGCGTGGGGCACGGGTTATTATTATTTTTTTTCGACTTTTTATTGTTTCATAATTATTTTATATGCCTCTACTTCTGATTTAGTGGGAGCACTCAAAAAAAATCGGGACTTTTCCAAAATAATGGCCACCCTAGTATAAAGTAAATAAATAAGAACCATTTACGTACGTTTTAATAGCCGTTGTACCTCAGAGCACGACAAATTGGGGCTAACAATCGAAACAAACACGAAAACCTCAATCCGGACCTGTACGAAGATACAGATACGCGATGCCTACAGGTCTTAGTCGGTTTGGCAGTGGTGTGTGCACAACGGACAACGGACAAGATGAATGATACGGTCCGGTCATTTATCGTCTATCAATAATATAAATTGTCCAAATACGATTATATATTTTAATTGTGCGGACAAGTGGTTTTATTAATGAGTCTCGGGGAGAGAAGTTCGACCCACACGCGCGCCAGGTAGACCTTCGTTCGGTTTTGTTTAACTTTAGGGGGGAAGTTGCTGGATGTAGATTTCATTGTTTTCTTGGTACCGTTCTGACGTTTATTATTAATATACATATAAACGGGCCTCCACTCGTACGAGCTCATTTATATTTAAGGCATCATTTCGTAACGTCCATTTCCATAAAATTTCAAACAGAAATATACCGAGTGAGTTTTTAGTGCGCATTTGCTTTATAGAATCATAGTTTCATTAAAAATTCTGAAATGTAATCTGTGACGTTATTTACACCTTTTTTTGTCACCTTTTTTAAAATATTGCTGAATATTCTGGGCGTCGATTAACTTCCTTATTTTAAATCGAACACCTTATATATTTTCACAAATTTGGAGTACACACTTTTGAATCGAAAACAAGTATTATAACTTACCCAGCCATTTCGAAGATATTTGATCACACAGCCAGCGAACACCACTCCCCTTCTACGTTCAGCCTAATAAAATGAATCAGGTGCATTTACGACTATCAGTTTTTCTCCTGGGAACAAAAATCCCTATGAAAAACACCAAATCATATCGTCAGTCATATCTGATAACTTGATGAACTGGTGACTGTAATGTTACGGGGATGATCTAACAATAACCCTAAGCCTTAGAAACCTTCAACCTTTCGACACATATACTCCAAACCCCATAACCTCAAAAATCTTAACCTCAAAAAAACCTATATCTGTGTTCTACAACTGCTAGAGCGCAGCAAATGATGAAGAAGCATGAATATAATCTAATCATGACTCTCAACTTCATAGCCGTAGAATTCCAAAGCTTGCAAAGCCAATTCTGAATCGTATTCATGCTTCTTCATCATTTGCTGCTTTCTAACAGTTATAGAACACATATGTTATTGAAGGTTTTTGGAGGTTATGGGGTTTTGAGTACGTGACTCGTAGGGTTGAAGGTTTCTGAGGCTTAGAGTTGCTGTTAGTTCATTAACAACATTATAGTCGCAAGCTCGTCAGGTATATAATATGGTTTTTGATGTAGTGTTTATCATAGTTGTTCCTAGGGGAAGAACTGATAGTCATACCTAAATGCATCCTAACCTCAGAATTTGATTCAGCGCGTTAAAAACGTGGAAGGGGAATGAATTTCTCTGGCTTTGTGTGGTGTCTGTGTAATCAAGTTACCGTGTAAAATGCTTTTTTTGATATTAGAAAACTAATAATGAAAACTGATCTGGTCTGATTCATGTTCAGCGACCCCAAAAACATGATCAACACCAAGACATGAAACATCAAGAAATGTTCAAAAAGGTCAAGTCTTTTTTCTCTCTAACAACAAGAAATTTTAGAACTGAAACTCGAAACTTTTAGAAATGAAAAATAAAACTTTTTCTTATTATTATTATTCTAAAAAGCAAACCACTGTGAACAAAAACAATAAAGACAAAACCTGTTACAGGAAGAGCTGAAAGTCACAATATGTCTTTTTATTATACCATGATATTTAATCCATGAAATAAATCGCAAAATTGATGATTTCAGACCATTTCTTGAGGTTAGGTATGAACCATAACGTGATGTGTGACTCAGTGACCCAAGAAAGGAAAGGGTATGATGGTGTACTCTACTGCAAATAATACTTTTTTTGCATTCCGGTGCTATAAATCGAAATCAGTATAAATATAAACAAATAGCTGTAATCCAACTCTTCTACAATGTCTTAAGAGGCATGGTGTGGGGAATCTGCTGACAAATGGACGAACAAAATAAAATATACCTAATAGTGCCAAAAGCAATGGAAACCATTTCGTTTGTTGAACGCAGTCATTTTTTAAATATGTAAGTATGTCATTATAAAAGATATTCTAATAAATTATTTTGTTCTGTAGGACCATCATTTATTCCAGTTTAACTAACAGTGAAAAATTACAAGATTTTTATAATCTAAAGAGGCATAGCGCCTATATTTCATTCCCCATTAATACAACTTGTAAATATTGCGTTTGAATTTATTTAAAAAGATAAAAAATACATTCGACTAAAGGCTATTATGTTTAAAACATGAATATTACCATTACAAGAGTCTAGAATGTCTAAATATTACCTAGGGCGCCACGGGAGGTAACCATTTGACAAGCTATAATCCCACTGTTCGGATTTCCAACCGCCACGGGACGTTTTTAAGAAAAATTTGTAAAATGTCAACATAAATTTGTATTTGTTTTTTCGGTACGCATTTTTAATTTTTACTTTCTGAAATGGTGGCTAAAGAAGGACTGAGGACGTGTCATAAATCAATACTCATTATTATGATGTAAATTGTGTCAGAATGCCAAAACCATAAAATATTAGTAGATACCTAGTCTAAAAATAAAATTTTGAAAAGCACACTGGTTTGGTGAGGCAGGTTGATTTAGATGAACTGTTATTTATTTTTTTGTTAATTTAGTAACGATTGTTTTTCATTTTTTTTTTTAGATCGAATAATATCGATAATGGAGAAAAAATCGACAGTTCTTGGAAAGAAACAACAAACTGACAATTTTTAGTATCATATAGGCTTTATATTTCGTCTTATTTATTGCTATGGAAGTAGAATAAGGATCGTTGCTTGAAAGCAAGTGCATTTCTTGTATAAGTTTTTTAAAGCTTAATACAACACAATTGAGAAAAATGTTAATGTAATTAAATCATCAACCTTGTTACCATTAAAATAACAGCGACATTTATACCACCTAGTACAGACCATATCAATACCCTTAGGAGAGTTATTGGAGACAACATATTTACATATTTTAACCGTTGAACAAAGTATAACTAGAAAACTTGGATTTTTAAATTATGTCACTTTTTTTTTAATTGCACAATATAATTTCCGTAGAAATATTAAACTTAATTCAAACAACAGTTTGTCGACGTTAAACAAAGACTTGTCGTGTTCACTTCGAAAGTGAAAAAAAAGACAACTTCTAAAGTAAAAAAAATCTCAAAGGTTTTGCAATAGATTGTCTTACATTTTTTTCAAATCCGTTTAAACCCATTTGCCCAACACATTAGGATTTCGAGATGTTCTAACCTTATAGACTAATGATGGAGAAAGAAAACCACTTGATTCGGAAAAAACCTTGGTAAAGGTTTTGTTTGAAATGGGGTACCTATTATTGAAGTTTTTCTAAGATGACTCGAATACTATACACTAAACAAGATAATTAAATGCTAAATGCCTAAAAATAACATACCCTAGTACTTTATTTTATTTATACATTTTGTTTTTCGAATTGTTTATTTTTTATAACGACATTTTGTTTTAATTCACTTTTTGAAAATGGCGATGTTATTCATAAGTTGAAAAATAGATGAAATTTTAACAAAAGTTACTACTCGTACTACTGCATCAAAACATATCATTAGGGTCCGGAAATGTGTGCCATAACGTAGGGTCAGCAATAGAAAACTCTAAGATAATTAAAGTATAAATCGTATTTTTAAGCGTCTTGTCAATTACACAGGTCTACAAAAAAAATTTTTTCTGCTCCAGGAACTAAACCTATCAAATCCGAAGTATTTTTTGTGCTGAAACCGAATTTTTAACTCAGAAAACTTTCTACCGCGTAGATTCTCAGTAAATATCGTATTTTTTTTATTGTTAAAATACGTTTTTATGCAAATTTTCTTTTTTTTTTAATGTCATTTTCATGTCAGTTCCGAAGTATTTTTACGCGCTGAATGCGATTCCGTTGTCAAAATTTGTGCTAGATCCTTCTATTTCCTATAAAATGAAAATTTAGGGTGAAAAATGATGAGATGAATGAGATATAGCACAAATTTTGACGCGGAATCGTATTCAGCCTGGTCATACGTTCTTGAAAAACACAAATTCTTCCATTTTCTGGTTGTTTTTCACCCTAAATTCTCATTTTATAGGAAACGGGTCGCACAAGTGTCTAGCACAATTTTTTGCAACGGGATCGTATTCAGCGTTTAAAAAATACCTGGAAAACGATATGTCTGGTTAAGAAATGATTAATATTAAAAAAAAAAAAATAGGATTAAAGATTCGGGTCGGAGGGCGCTGGATAGTTACCTATGTACGTACTCATTTTTATTATAATTTCAACTGCGGCTCACCTTGACATAGCGAGAATAACATAGTCATATTGGGCCGTAAACAAGGTGTTTAACATAATTAAAACTTTACCATGAATTATTTCCGAATTCCCACCAACCGGTCTATTGGGGCACTTATTTATTTGTAACTTTAAAACGTTAAAGTATTCTCTTCTAACGGATTCGCTTCTAAACAAAAATGTCTATGATAGTGCATACCAATGATCTATCTCCACAGTGGCCAATTACTTTCAATAACAGAAAGGACGAAACAAACATAAACCAGATAACGTAAATTACAAATAGGAACAACTTTAACAACTTTATGTCTTAAACAACTTTATGTATTAACGCCATTTTTGTTGAAATACCCCCAAAAGTATTGGTTTCAAATATACAAACCCTTGTAGTTTTCTGTTATTTCTCAAATATATTGGGGTAAATGATAAAATGATTACATATGCTGTAATACGAGTGTATGAATGTAGATGTTAAAGAATTTGCAATGCAATCGAGAATTACCGATAAAAAGTTTTCACAATAAAGATCAGTAACCGTGATTCTTTACTGTAATGTAATGTTTTTGGAAACTACAAAATTGTAACTTCAGACAGAGATTGTTAATCAAGGAGAAATGTTATTAGACGATCCTAGACCTATGAACATTCGAATTTCACACTTTAGATGTTCTGCTTCACATAAAGAGAAGGTATGATATTGTGAATCAACAAAAAGCGTGGTCTTAAAGATACTACATTACTATTTTATTGTACTTCTACCCCCTTAATAAAACGACATTAACACAGTGAAGAATAAATATTCACACTTTATAAATAATGCATAATAAACGGTAGATGATTCGGACTCTAAATTTACAGAAGATAAAGCGAGATACATTCGTAGATAATCGTGACAAACGTTATAGTTAGTCAAACAATAAGGTAGTCAATTCCAGAACGTCATAAATTACTTTGCAAGTGGCGGGGCGTACGATTCGAAGGTCTGCTGTCCCCTTCTGAGACCAGTGGCGCGCATATTTGACCCCTTATTTTGAAAATAGCCGTTACATACAATACTGAAATTTGATAACAAATATGATTCTGATTCTGAATTCTGATCTGAATTCTGATCTGAATTCTGATCTGATGATTCTGCATATAAAAATGTTACTGAATTTAATGCTATTTCTCTGTTTGAGGCCCTTCTTTTACCAAAATAATGTTTCTTTTTGTCTTTATTTTTTCGCTCCTCGTATCTGATATTTGACACTATTTATCAATAGTTTTATCACCTTAAACAGAAATGTATAAAAAAATGATTCAAGCAAATGCAGTTTGAAAATATTACATAGTTGGTACATCATGTATGAGAGGATTATTGATCTCTGCAAGACGTAGTTAGAATTAAAGGGTCTATGATTTTTTTTATCCAACTTCAGCGCATATTGAGAATCCTCCATTATAAGATCTATATGTTTGAAATTAATTCAATTTACTTCTACTTCTTACTGGTTTAAATATGTTAATGGTTGATGAAGGAAAGAGGAGGATTTTTTTTGGACTATTATAATACTGGTTGCTGAAGTATTTGAGGAAGGGACCACACTTGTTGCCGAAACCTGAGGCACAAAAACTCACGTTGTGATGAATTTCGTATTTTCGTCATTAACAAATCTGACAGTGTGACAGAATCCCCCTAGATTAGGCACTAGATTCTCATACTTTATCGAAAATGTATCCTTTAAAAGAGAACAATATACATATGTATGTATACATTTATGACGACGTAAGCTTATACGAAGCAATAACCTAGTGTATTATTATTAGTACTAATCAGGTTATTGACAACATAATAGACGATTCACTGTTTTTATGCTAGACTCAGCCGAGGGTTAAGTTTTGGTGACCGAGTTGTCAATTTTATTGATGCTTTATGAGGAAAATTATATTTACAATCTCTGAAATGGATGGATTATATGGATTTTAAGTTGGTAACTAACATTCCTGTCTGTCAATTCGACTCCTGTGAAAATTAGAGGGTCCTGTAGTAAACATTCCATACTACGAAAATGAAGGATATCTAAAACGCTTCCTATATCTTTGGCGCGTCTTCAGTCTCTACTTTTTCGTTTCCAATAATTCAACTTTTGCTACGTTACTGTGGCGACTAAAGCCTCCTTGATAGGTGTGACAGTCAGACCAAATTTTTGGATTCACCATTTATATGCATATGGAGCTACAACGCTTTCGCATTATTTATTTCAAATTGACCATCCCTGCTGGAGGTACATTCTTTTGCACAAAGTACATTTACAAATGTTAAAGTGAAAGTAAAAACGCTCATATACTGAATTTTAAAAATTGATATCTACAATGGGGTAGACACTGTTTCTGAGCTCCTTGTTCATTTGCAAATCAAATGAAATTAGCCTTATTGTAATTTCTCATTACTAAATCATAATTCGTTAAAACAATGAAACAATGAAACGCTCTGGTAGACTCATGTTTTCGCTGTTTCAATGGCTAATAATTTAATCAAGGGTGTTTGTTTATCTTACAATGAACTAAACATATTGTAATGAAGCGATTGTTGTGTTACTATTTGGTTCAGTGTATAGCTCCGTTCCCCTCGACTGTTAAATATACCTCGAAAACAACCATTACTGATAACCATCAGATTCGACTTTCTTTAGTTACACCGGTCCCGAATTTGAATATTATGTTAATTTTCCAGTATTCGGCCGAAATTTATAGTAATGCGTTTGTGGGGGTCGGCGAGGGCGCGACCCGATTGAAATGGGGTGTTGACATGACTCTGTCAAATCCAACACGGAATGCTTAATCTTTGCTTTACGTTCGTATTTCTTTGATGATGGCCCACGCTATGTTGTTCGTCTTCTAGGAATATTTTTCAATTTAAGCGTTTAACTGATTTGCTAAATTAACCTTCGTAGCCACCCACCGAGGAATAAAAAACTCCCCATCGAATGTTCCAAAGCCGTGTTTTTTTTTCACGCTACTGTTTTTCAATTTCCTCGTTTTTACACAATTTCACATATGGGGTGTCCCCAGTTAGTTGCCTATACCACAAATAGACACAATTTTCAATTTCTAGCAAATAGTCATTCTTAATTTTTTGCTTGTCTTGAAACACTCCTACATATTGTTATTTGTTCGATTTAATAGATAGGGTTCAAATATAGGTTCAAAAAATTCGAGAACTATAAAATAGATGAAAAGTAAAGTATCATAAATGTTTCTTGTATGTGGAAAAGTAATTCAAAAATGATGCGAGAATTACTTTCGCAATTTAATCTAGTATTTGAATGATATATTTCCAGATTTTGATTCAGTGTAATAATGTTTTTTCACCTTTAAATCAAAAAACGTCAAAAGATCAAAAATAAAACGCAATGACGATGATGCGGCTATAATACTGATGTTGGTTTTAGTAGCAGAAAATCCGAGACTGTCACTAGGGAAGAGATCTGAACATATTTATATGAATAAGACATCGGTTCAAAGAATTTTGAAGGAAAATAAGTCTAAAGCTTTTAACTCAAAACTAATGCACACACTAAAATTGGGTGATGCACATATATTGGACTTCTGTTTAGAAATAGGAATAATGACCGAGGTTGAGAGAGTTTTATAAAAATATAATTTTTTTGCAATGCAACTTTCTCTACCAATGATCGTACCGTTTTCTTCCGTCGCAAAATGACCGTTTCTATAGATTATAAATTGTATTTTTAAACATTTTAGATTTAGAAATGTTACCATTAACATTTAAACAAAAATCTGGGTGAATTAGAATAGATTCCCTACACCAACAATTCAGTTTTTTTTCGTTCAAGCATTATGATCCAGAAAATATACGAGGTGTGTAAATTAAGTTATGAGACTGATTTCTTTTATTTTTTATTCGAATAGAATTACAATTCAGTATTGTCTCCTTCAAAATAACTTTCTTGGGAAACCACACAGCGCTGGAGATGGTTCCTTCATTCCTTATAGCAGTGCCGGAACTCATATACTAGAATAGCCTTCAGCTGGTCGGTTATAGCCGTTTGAATGTTTTCTATGGCCCTAAAATGACGTCTCTTCAGGTGAGTTTTCAATCTCGGGAAGATAAAAAAGTCACAAGGACTCAAGCCAGGCGAATAGGGAGGCTGAGGAGCCACAGGAATGTTTTATTGGCTAAAAACTCGTTTACTGAAATGGCTGTGTGACAATGCGCATTGTCGTGATGCAACATCCAGTTGTTCTTGATATTTGGTCTCACAGCATGACCCGAAGTTTTTCAAGAACCGACGATCTGAACGCACAAGATCCTGTATTCTATCAACATTTTCATCGGTTCTTGAAGATGAAGGCCTTCCGCTGCGTAGTTCATCTTCAATCGACTCTTCCTTCTGAGAATGCCTTAAACCACCATAAAACCTGGGCTCTTGAAAAAACACCGTCTCCGTAGGCGTGTTGAAGTATCCGTCCAATTCTGTAGCAAAACCTGATAGCACACCGTTGCTCAAAAATAATGTCTTTTTTAAAACGGACGAGAAAAAAACCGGTTTACGAAAACAGTCACAAAGAACCAACAAATGACGTTAACAAGTTCAAACTTGTACAGAAGATGTTATAGCTTGTATACAACATGTTAACCTACCTCCCTTCCAAGTCCCGTCTCCGCAGTATTGCCAGATTGGGCGCTACGTTGCCAGTTTCGTTACTTAATTTACACACCTTGTATGTACACACCAAGATCTGTGTTGGTACGTTTCACTGCTTGTTCAACATCCTGACAAAGAAAGTAACAAATTTTTGGTAATCAGCAGCATACTCAGAGTCTCAAAACTGCAAGTAACTAAAATGTTTTTTATAAGGAAAATGAAGTCTGTTTTGGAATGACAAATCCAATGTCAACCAAAGATCAAGAATTAATAAAAGCCAGTTAATAATAAAAAGTTAGGAGGGGACCCACTCAAATTTCAGGTTTTAATTGAATTGTTGACATCTCGAAATTTTAAAGTAAATGTTACAATTTCTCGATTTTAAATAATACTCCTAATTGAATAAATAGATTAGTACGGTCAGTGTTGTTTGATTAGAAGGTATCGTCTTTTGGTATACGTAAATGGGACTGTGTTGGCTTCAACCACCAGAGTGATTCCTGAGCACACGCTAATGATAAAATCCATTAAAAGCGCACAAAGTGAGAATGATTCCACGTTCAAATACATAATGCTGAGACTTAATAAAATCGAAATCCGGATCTACGATTTCTGACGGCGAATGACATTGAACGGGGAAACATTGTCGCTTAATTAGATTAGTGGATGTACTTCTGAAATATTGACAAAATGTCCTGAGACACCTTGCACGTATGGTCTTTAGGTACAAAATCTGTGAAAGCGGCGCACAGTGGGAGAAAACGGCAAAATTTTTCTCAAAATAAGATAACTCCCCACAGAAAACTCCGATCATTGGGATTTTTTTTTTTTACAGGTTTTGGACAGTAGATTAAAGGAAAATTGGACTGACACACATTTGAGGTTTAAAGAGGGGGAGAGCCACCCCCATAAGGGACCCCATATCTCAGTAACTTTACAATTAAAGCTTTTAAGCTCCAATGACCGCATACCTCCAACTTTTAAACCCCCCTGACCTTATAACATAAGCTTTCAAAACCCCGTGACCCCATAACTTGAAATTTTATACCCCCATAACCCCATAACCTCAACTTTTAGACCCCCATCTCTATACACCCAATATCTCTATAACCTAAACTTTCAATCCACATTACCCCAAACTCACACTGTTGAACCCCCATAACTCCCATAACCTCAACTTTTAGACCCCCATGTACGCAAATCTCAATTTTTCGAGCCCGACAATCCTAAATCTGAAGCTCTAATGCCCCAATATCTAAATAACCTAAGTTTTGAATCCCCATGACCCCATAACTGAAGCTGTTAAACCCCTATAACACCATAACCTAAGTTCTGAACCTTTAGATTTGATTTAGGAGGTTTTCTTTGTAGGAGTATAAAACCATTGGTTATAGGGTTCTAAAGTTTGAAAACTGAGGTTGTGGGATCATAGGGGTTTAACAGCTTAAGTTATGTGGTCATGGGGATTGAAAGCTTAGGTTATAGAGATATTGGGCATAAGAATTTCAGTTTTAGAGTTGTCGGGCTCGAAAAATTGATTTTTGTGTAGGGGGTCTAAAAGTTGAGGTTATGGGATTATGGGGGTATAAAATTTCAAGTTATGGGGTCACGGTGTTTTGAAAGCTTATGTTATAAGGTCAGGAGGGTTTAAAAGTTGGAGGTATGCGTTTATTGGAGCTTAAAAGCTTTTATTGTAAAGTTACTGGGATATAGGGTCCCTTATGGGGTGTCTCTCCCCCCTCTTTAAACCTCAAACGTGTGTCGGACCACTTTTCCTTTAATCTACTGTCCAAAACCTGTAGAAATAAAAAAATCACAATGATCGGAGTTTTCTGTGGGGAGTTATCTTATTTTGAGAAAAATTTTGCCGTTTTCGCCCACTGTGCGGCGGTGACAAGAACCGATCACGGGTCTACTTTTCCAGGAACGAACGACCCGCGGAGGCACCCGCCGAGGAAGGAAGTGACCCCCGCGGCTAGCCCCTTCGCCCTAGAATAAGCCATAAAATACGAAAAATGTCAATGCGAACATAACCGACCAAATTAAGATTTAGTCCGGCCACGATATTTATTATAATAAGCCGTGTCTGTAAACACTACAGGTTATCAATTGTGGCGCGGTACGGGCCCCAGTCGGAGGCCCGGCCGTAAACAGAAAATAAAGAGTATCGCTGTCTCGGCCAATAATTATTTAACTTTTTCACGATACCTTGTTCCTCGACGAGCGGCAATTATAAATTATGCAGGGGCAGCGACTGGAGTTATGGTTTCCTTACCGGATTTTAACACTGCTCGCTCGAATTCGTACCCGCAACTTTATTATCTATAATCTTAAAAATATCTTTAATTGATTACGTTTGTTTCGAGTTCGTTAGGTCTCCACGTGGCTTGTTTGAGACTACGATCTAAAAAAAAAACCTTTTACTTGTATGCTGTTTGTTGAAAGAATTGGAGTAATAAATGTCACGTTTCAAGTTAAGATAGATTATCAATAATGGGAAGATATTGAAAAAAAAAGTGTTTTTAAATGGCGCTAATGCGAGTAGACTAGATTGTATTAAATGTACAGGTACTGGTCAAATTATATCAACCTAGATGTAATAGACTTCCAGGAGATTACAATCCCTTCGCTCATCTTCCCAACTTGGTCTTTTTTATGGGATACCACAACCTGAATGAAGACCTTTGTTTGTATACTATCAACCTTTTGCTAGAGCTTCTCGAGAATTTGAAACATTAATTTTATTTTGCCTTCACACTGGCATATCACATGAACTGAGGTTCCTCCTCCTCCAGGCAAAATCTACATATTACCTCTTCTACCAGATCAATTATTAGATCCATACGTTTCTTTAGACAGCAGTCTTTTTGGTAGTCTTTCTATTTCCCCCCACAACTTTTCAGTTTTGACCTGATAGGTATAATGTACAGGAACTGGTCAAATTATATCAACCTAGATGTAATAGACTTCTAGGAGATTACACTCCCTTTGCCCATCTTACCTAACTTGATCCTATTTGTCAATACCACAACCTGAATGAAGACTTTTGTTTGTATACTATCAGACTTTTGCTATATATAGCTTCCCGAGAATTTGAAACATACATTTTATTGTAATGTAGGATTAGTGACCTGTTTCCATATAACTATATAGTTCATTAGTGGGATGAGGTCAAATGTTTCCAAAAAAAAAAAACTAATTTTCACTTAATCGACGTTTCGAAAAATTTAATTCATCTAAGAATATAACAAACACCAATAAAACAAACGTAATGACAAACACTTAAAATAGGAATCAGGATTACTTTCATATTTCATACAAATAAGCTGTCGTATTGTTGTTTCGGTCGAATTTTTACACAAACTTGTAAGTATGAAATACCAGTACCTGCCCTATTAATCTGTGCGTAACGTGTATTCTACATTGCGTGTTTGTCATATTTTAGAGTCCTGAGGATGCAAATAAATTTTGCGAAACGTACTAAGTGAAAATTAGTTTTTTTTTTTGGAAACATTTGACCTCATCCCACTAATTAACTATATACATAAATTTTATTTTGCCTTCACACTGACATATCATATGAACTGAGTTTCCCCCTGCTCCAGGCAAAATCTACATATTACCTCCTCTACCAGGCCAATTAGGTCCATACGTTTCTTTAGACAGCAGTCTTTTTAGTAGTCTTTCTATTGCCCTTACAACTTTTCAGTTTTGACCTGATATGTCTAAGGCGATAGTTTTTTTTTATAAACTGTATCGCCTTTATCCTGGAAAGTTATACCATCCCAGATAATTATTTTCCATTTACATGTGGATGTCTTTGTGTATTATTTCACCATGTTACAAAAAGGTTCTGGAGTTTGAAACGCCTTTTTTTTGGCTAATTTATCTGCATTTTATTACCTTCATGTCCTTTATACCGTTCAAGCCAGTGTCACTTCGCTTGACTTCCTAGCCGCCCTAATGTCTCCACACCATTCCATACCAATTTTGAAGTAATTTGCATGGGTCTGACTGTTTAGCGCCCTACTTGGCTATGGCAGGTAAGTTATCAGTTCCCTAGAAATATTGTAGCGTATTTTCACAGATACGAGATAAGTCTATTAAATAACGAAATTTTTATTAAGTATTACAATTTTAAATTACTGTAACATAATTTATTACCCTTGTCTTGATTAAATTATTCAATATCATTTTCAAAAAATCGTAAATACTTGTTGTAGATACATACATAAATTAAAAAGTTTGATCACATATCTCACAAGCTTAAAGAATTTAGTTGGATGAATGTCAGTAATATGTATAAAAGTCAGTTGGCTAATTTTGTTCATCTTTCATTCATATTTCGTTGTTCTTGTTTTCATATAACTCTGCACAATACTATACCGGACAATTGTCTTAAATAGCTTTCGCAGGAAAGTTAAAAAAAAAAACATTTATTAAGTAATCAATAAACAGTGTTATGTAAGTTTGGCTACCTACCTACTCTCTGGAATATATAACATGTTTTGATGTATTGCTGTTTTAATTATTATTTTATATTTAATTTTACTTTACTTTCATTGTTGTCTAACTTACACGTATTTTATACTCGTTATAGCTATTCTGTTTATAGCAATCTCGCAGTTTGTTTTCTATTATATTCGTTAGTTAAAATAATGTATTATTATTATTAATATACATAGTGCGTCCCATAAGTTTTAAGACTGTGGCTATAAAAGACAACAAACAAATTACAAAAAATTGTTCAACAAATTGTTTATTCAAAATAGTCTCCATTAGAAATAATATACATGTTGGCACGATCTTGCAGCCTTTTCATGCCTTTCGAAAACTTCTCTTTTGAAATACTGTTAAACTTCGTTGTCAACGTTTCTTGTATCTCGTCTATCGACGCAAAATGGTTCCCTTTCAAGTCCATCTTTAATGGGGGAACAGAAAGTAGTCAGAGGGACTCAAATCAGGCGAGTACGGTGGGTGGCTGAGCACAGAAACCATTTTTTTGGCAAAAAATTGAGTGTTAATCGCTGGGTATGCGCTGGTGCGTCATCGTGCAAGACGAAGGAAAAAAGAACGATCTCTCCACAACTCGGGTCTAACACGCGCAATTCTTTTGCAAAGCCGATCCAGCACATGTTCGTAGAATGAAGCATTCATAGTAGTGCCTTGAGGAACAAATTCATTGTGGGCGGCAAATCTCTTCGTGATGCATGGCCGTCCGCTCGTCTTTCGTTGTCCTCAACCGACTCTCTACCTTCCGTAAAAAAGATTATACCACCGAAAAACAGAAGCACGAGATATAACAGATCCACCATAAGCCAATTTTAATATTTCGAACGTTTCCGTCGCACTTTTACCGGCTTTAAAACAAAATTTAATTGCAATACGTTATTAGTTATTTTTATTCATCGTGAAATCATGACCGCCACCACTGTGATACTACCACGGGAACTGATACTGATCAGCTGCATGTGATCCGATGGACTTAAAATTTCGTATGGGGGGAAAGGAAGGTTGTAGTAACTAGTTCCTATTTCATGAAGATAGCGCTAGTAGTACCGATTTTATAGTTACAGTCTTAAAACTTATGGGACACACTGTGTATGTATATTATACACAAAATATAGGTATGCTTAAGTAGAATAGCTTATAGGCTAAATTTCGCCTTAATTATTACAAAATGTACACTATCGTACTTTTACATTCAGGTGGGTCAGTAATATGAAAAGTGAGGAAATTAGAGTGTAGTATAATATATTTGTTGGTTAAAAACCACATGGGGGTTGTGAATCCAAGCGCATTGACTTGATGAAGAACGAAACCATTTTTCCACAGCTCTGGACGTTTCGTTCTAACTCTATCAGCTTTGTCAAAACTTCCTTGTAATTATACTAACTGAGTAACTGTTTTGCTTTCCTGAACGCCATTTTTCCAAATATTTTTCGATCAGCATTGCTTTGAAGTTTGATGCAATTAATTTGACAAGCTTTTTCATTCTTTTCACACAAACACAAACACGAAATGTTTTGTTACGCATTTATTATTTTTCTAATTCTATTTTTTTTTAATTATAATGCGCTAAATTTGTTCAATGCTCTCTATTTCTGTAACAGGTATGAAAAAAAAATATATTTTTTTTGCAAATCCTAACAAACTAAACATCCTGGATGTGCTAGCGTCATAATGTTCCTTCTAAGTGAGACATGGCCTTCGTTCGCAACACGGTATAACTGTAAAAATCATACACTAACACGTAACACGCTGAATGGCATCATGTTCAGCGTAGGCTAATACTGCAGAGGAATAAATTGGCTAGTTGTACTTCTCACACCGACAAGCTAGCTTCTGCCAAATAAATACGATCGTTTAGGGCAACCTTCAGCCGGATACAATATCATTGAAAATTTAGCAAACAAGAACGGTTAAAATTAACTTGCATCGCATCCTATTCCACCTGCGCTCAGGCGATGTCAGCACGTCATACATGTTTAATGTACTATTTGCATAGAGGACCCCATATTTGTCGAAAAGATATTGTAATGTGTGGCTCGATAATTACTTATTATACTCCATAAAAAATGCAGGTGCATTGTAAGAACAAAACATGCAGTACTACATTTATAAATATAATAAAAACTGTTAAATAAGAAAAAAAAAACGAAGGAAAGAAACAAGCGAAATAAAAAAAGGGTAAGATTGATATCTTTATACAGCGTATCAACGAAACTTTTAAGTGTATTATGAAAAAAACGTCATCAACTCTGGCTATGAACGAGAGAGATGGAAATAGCGGTCATGTCTAAGCTTTTCGGGTATGTAAACCTTTTGACAAGTGACTGTCACAATTTGTAAAATAAACAATTATGTGACAGTCTTGACAAGTAAATAAGGTTATAAATTCGAATTAAGAATAGAAATACGTTTTTTTTCTCCGCCAACTTTGATGACCTTTTTTTTGATGTCTCAATAGTAGCAATTATTATTTAGGATAAATATTCCTAAATAATATGGAGTAGGTGCAGTGTGAGTGGGAAAAAGTTTGAAAAAAAAAACTTCACTGTTTATTATATCTTTTTGATTCGGTACAGATGTGGAAAATCTTAAGCAAATGTCTTTTATTAATACATATTTCTTACATTTTTTTAGGGTACTCGATTTTTTGCATTTTTTTTTTTGTACGTGCAAGGTTTGATTATCTACAAGCAAAATGGACCATAACTTCATTTGAGCAAAATAATATGCTAAATACGTCCCAAAAGGTTATCAATAAATCTAATAACAATATTTCCCATATTATGTCTGTTTTCGTGGACACACAGTATATAGTGTAGATGTCCTCGTCTTCATCAATAAGTACTATCAGGTCTCATCGAAATATAGAGAAGATTACCGTTTTCTCTCTTCTTCTTAATTGAAGGAATAATACGAAAAACTATATGATATGTTTTGTAAATGAAAAAACGCCAAGAAAGATCTATACTTCACAGACAAAAACAAATTGCAGGATTACTTTTTCAGAAGGTAAGTATTTGGTATTAATAAGTATATATTTTTTTTAATAAAACGTTATTTATTGTAAAGAAGGGGTTTTAAGGCATCCTGTTCATGGTCTACTCTATGCCAAAAAGTAAAAGAAAAATAAAAAAAATAACGAAAAACTATGTTTTCTTGAACGAGGCTCGAGATGACACGTCTCGCTTATATTAATGAATGTAGTACCCAGTTTTGAACCAAAATATGTCGACAAAGAAAATTATATAGTTTAACAGTAGACAAAATAGAAGTCACTGGCACAATGTTAGTTATAACTTTATACAAAGCATAGTTAATATCAATAAGCAGACTTCGGACTTGTGGTCGTAGTGGTTTTAACGGATTTTATGAATGGATTGTTTCATTTATAATTTCGAGGCACGTGCGCAGTTGGTCCTGGAACTGAATAGTTTCTGTTCATGGGATATTTGCACTGTTGTGATAGAGCCAGAGATCAAATATTATCGGCGAAGTACAGTGTGCCTTTCTTTGTCAGATAATTATTATTTAAACGAAAATTGCACTATATGCAAATTATTTTATAATCCATTCATAAAATCTTAACTCGTTTATGTTAAGTTTTCTTAACATAAACGAGTTATTTTAACCACGTATACGCAAATATACTAAAAATTGTCACTAATAATAAATAAGGTTTACATCCGATAAACAAATATTCATATTTATTTGACAGCCATTCAATGTTAAAACCACTAAAGTCCGAAGCCTGATAATAAGAAAAACTTCAAAAATCACATTTGTTCAAGCATTAGAAGTACGCCAAGAAAACTGCTCAAAAATTAGCGTGAAGATTTGAACCTAGCACAACTCGCATCAATTTGACAAATTTGGTGTTAGTTGATTGTTAGATATGGACCAATGACTATATCAGAAAATGATGCGTTTCAACTTGTATTATTACCTACTTTTAATTCACGTCGTATTGCTGTAAAAATATGTTTTCGGATTAAAATATATTCAAACAAACTGAATATTAAAAAATATTCAAAACTGAATATTTATTGTACGTCCTGCAAATCTTGTCCCAATTTTAGGATCGCCAAGAAAAATGACGGTTAAAATATTCAGCTGGTCGGTTACAGCCGTTTGAGTGTTTTCTATGGTCCCAAATTGACGTCCCATGAGGTGATTTTTCAATCTCTGGAAGAGAAAACACTCACAAGGACTCAAGTTAGGCGAATAAGGAGGCTGAGGAGCCACAGGAATGTTTTTACTGGCTAAAAACTCGTTTACTGAAATGTTGAAATTGTTGTGATGCATCATCCAGTTGTTCTTGATGTTAGGTCAATTTTAACTCTTCCTCGATCATTCTTGTCGTCAACCGACGATCTGAACGCACAAGATCCCGTATTCTATCGACATTTTCATCGGTTCTTGAAGATGAAGGCCTTCCGCTACATGGTTCATCTTCAATCGATTCTCTTCCTTCTGAGAATGCCTTAAACCACCGAAAAACCTGGGCTCTTGAAAAAAACAGCGTCTCCGTAGGCGTGTTGAAGTTTTGCACAAGTATCCGTTGCGCTGTGTCCAAGTCTGAAGCAAAACCTAATAGCACACCGTTGCTCTAAATTAATGTCACTCAATTTTAAAACGCATTAGAAAAAACAGGTTTACGAAAACTGTTCACAAAGAACAAACAAGTGACTCTAACCAGTTCAAACGTGTACTGAAGGTGCACTACATGCGGTAGGTTAACATGTAAACCTACAACAAGTCCTGTCTCCGCAGTATTGCTAGATCGGACTCATTACTTAATTTACACACCTTGTATATCAAGCTACGTCTTAATGACATTGGCGTTATTATGCAAGTTATTCATTACTGTACGAATTTGAGGATAGTAATATGATACATTTTCTGTACAAAATACGAAAAAATGCTTTTACATGGCAAAAGAGGAGAATCGATGGATTTTAGTCCTTCAATTATCGAATGATAAAAAACGGGCGAACCACACGCGACAAAAAATAAACTGCGTTCGCGGTATTTCGGCGGTCGGCCGATATTCGTCGCGCCGAATCGCCAATAAAAATCCCCGTCCGGATTTTTTCGATTTAAAAATTCACCACACGTCCCGCCGCAGCGCAGGGGAGTCGCGGCAGCGGCGAAAAAACCGCCGTCGTCGCCCGAAACCCGATAATAATAATAAAAGAGAGCGAAGTGGCGCAAGCACGCGAAACAATAGAAATTCCGAAATAGTCCATCAGGACATGTAACGAAATACAATAACCGCGAGCGAGTCGGGGGCGACGCGGGGCGCCCCCGGTGGCGCCGGCTGCATTCCCCACGCGCCCCGATAAATCACGGGGGCCCCCGCCAGGCGTCTCACGAGCGCGCAAACAATGAAACAATAGGGGAAATAAAACACACGGCGACATCACTTTGTTTATCCCGTATAATTGTTGGCGTGCACGTCCCGCTGCTGACCCGATGCGACGACACGGGCCGTTCCATTGGTCAGCTGGAAATAATGACGCGAGCCGTTGCGTTTTTCTAGTAGACGCGAACGCGCGTCGCATATTTCCACTACTTTCCACGTTTCGACCATTTATGGCCGCTTGTCAATCGAGTAATGGTTTCTGCATCGTCTTCGAATTCTAACGATTCCAAAATGTCCGCTGATGTGATGGACCAATAAAATTTTGTAGGGCAATTCCCGAAACTCATCATGGTATTATTTGCACATTTTTAGATCCTTAGTTGCCCATTATCAGTCAGAACGTCAGCATCATCATCCATTTGTAGGACACAGTGGTGCTAAGTGCGGTCTTTTTGTTAAAAATACAAAGATGAAAGGATGGCCTAGTTTTAACAGAAAGACTCCTAGTAGTAAAGGTATTATACCTTCGACACAGGTAAGGTAATGTTTTGCATTCGGTGGAATAACAAGGCGTTCCCAACCTGGAATTGCTTTTATTGCGATTAATTTATTGCTGCCAATTAAAGTCAATAACTTAAGTAGGGGAGGCCGGGGTAAATCGCAACAAATTTTATAATTTATTATTTTTTACTGATATTTAATAAGTTGACGATATGGCATATAGGAAACAATAAACATTTATACTTTAAGAACTAAACATAAAATTCTAAATTGTTAAATTTGAAAAATATAATTGTTACATTGATACATTTAAAAAAAAAAAATTATATGTTGCAACATGCCCCGTCGCAGGGGCAACTTGCAACAGCACAAGGGGTATGTTGCAACAGATTATTCAGACTGGTCTGAATATTCAGAGGTGCAATTTATGCACACATAAAAAGGGTCATTCTTTGCACACAGGGCATGAGCCCACATTTTACATTGTGTGCACTGTAACCAATCTTGACTCTCATTTTCCTTGTCATAAATATCACTGCAAACCAAGCAGTTGGTCTCATCTTCATCTGATGAAATTTCTTTAACTGTATTTTTTTTATTCTTTTTCTTTTTTTACTAACTTAGTAACTTTATTACTTAAGGGTTCTTCATCTGAGGAGTCAGCTAACAATTTTCTCACTTCAGCTCTTTTAGGTGCTTTTTTATTTTGTTTAGATAACGCTATTTTCTTCTGTTTTTCGGCTCGAAGCTTTTGTTCATTTTCCAAAACTTCCTTTTCGGGGTATCTGTTGAGATAGCGGTTTTCCTTCGTTTTCTTCCCCTATTATTTGGTAATTGGCGTGGTGCAGCTTTAGGGAACGGTCTTATAACTTCTGGAGAAAATGTGGTTGGTGTGCTTGGTCTCTGAACATGATTTGATGTACTTGGCTCAGATACATTTTCTTTTCCTAATTCAATTTTATTTTGACTAGTATTAGCTTCGGTTGTGATTTTAACGGCGACATTATTATTCGCTGAAGCTGGCACAGGAGGTATTGCACCTTCTTCTCCAACATTTCCTATTGAAGGTTCTGGGCGGTCTGTCACAAACGCTGGTGCAAAGTCCGCATCGCCAAAAATAATTGGATTGAATGGATATATTCCTGCACTTGAAAATCCAGATGTTATATTTTCGGATTGACAGCATTTAAAAAGGCGTGCTTTATAATCGAGGGTAAATCAAAGATGGTAAGTGTTTTACCAGGATTGCTCGCTTACCACGCACTAATACCAGAACTGCAAAACTTTTGAAAGGTCCAAACACCGTCAAGTCTAAAGGTTGCAATTTATGTGAGCAGTGCGGAGGGAACGAAAGCATGATGATTCCATTTTCTTTGCACAAATTAAGAGCTTGGCAACTTAAATGCGATGAATGATTATTATCTAATAACAATATTACCGGTGAGTCCTTGGAGGGTTTGGCATGCTTAATAAAATGTTGAATGAAAATGTTAAAAGAATTTTCTTGCATCCAACCTGATCCATTTGCAACACCTATGCATCTAGTGGACCATCTCGGATAAAATAATTTTAAACTTTTCCTAGGGAATATAAACAAAGGAGGAACTGCATTTCCCTGAGCATTTACCGCAACTGCAACAGTAACCATTTCGCCTCGTTCTGCAGAAGTAATCGCGCCCACTTGTTTTGCACCTTTTGTGCAAGAATTTTTCTTGGACGAAGAACTGTTGCAACACCAGTTTCATCCATATTCCATATCGACGAAGCATCAATTGGTGTCGCGACAAAACGTTAGACAATTTGTCAAAAAACAATGTTACATTTGTTCGATTAAAACTAGTAGCTCTCGCTAGGCTAGTAGCTTCCGGTTGTCGAATAGATAATCCACCATGACGTTTAAGAAATAATTTAAGCCACTCAACACCAGCTTGTCCAATTTCTGTCCATGAAGTGGGCATTTTGATTTCATGTAGAACGGCACATTGATAGGCTAACTTTCTGACACTAATTGGATCAAGTCCAAACATAATATCACTACTGCGTATAATATATTGCACCAAAATATCTTCTTCGGTTTCGGTAAATACTTTTCTGATTTTTGCATATCCACATCGTGGCATTTCTATAATATTTCCAACTTGACGCAGTTTTTTTATTTTGGAAATAGATCTAGACAGCGTTGAATAATGTATGCCAAAATAGCTTCCAATTTTTCTAATAGAAAAGTCTTTACGCCCTTCGTTATCTAAAACTAACATCGCAGCTCGTTTCATAACGTCGCCTGGCGTAGATCCTCTATCAGTTTTCTTTTGTAACTTCTCATATTCTAAAACAAAATAATAAAATCACAAAATGCTTAGCGGGGTAAGTTGCAACAAGCGTTGCACCTTACCTCACGGTGACTGATGCAATCTACCCCAGTCCCCACATTAAATTTCTAACCTCTAAAATTATGTGATGCTTAATAAATCTTACTGCATTTTATTAACGAGGGTAAACTATATATATATATATATATATATATATATATATATATATATATATATCTTACAACTTACCTTAGCGTCAATGCTGTGACAGCAAACAAAATAGGGGTATATTGGTCCACACTTTTTAACGAATTTTTTACCAGAAACGCGCGAGAAACGTTTGCTTTCAGAATAACGGCTGAGACTAGCTGACGCGCTTCTGCCATCTAACGTCGAGGGACCGTGTCATTTCTCAACTTGATACGTCATTTAAATATTTTAAGTAGTAGAACTCGTTCAGAAAATTGGGTTGTTGCAACTTACCCGTGTTGCATTTTACCCCGGCCTCCCCTACCTTGAAGCTGCGATTCTAAAGAAACGACTGAAACCATTCAACAAACTGCAATGATACTTCTTCAGTTTAAACAAAGATACCCATTCGTCAAAATTTGGTAGACAATTTTCAGGTTGAAGTCATTGTTTTGTATTTGATTTCAGGATATTGCCAGCATGTTGGGAGCCAGTAGTAAACAATTTTGTAGAATCTATTTATTTAATAGGAATGCATATGTATTAGAACTTGTATGTAAAATGTAACAAACTAATACTTCATACAATACAAATTTCATATAATTGTTGACGTGCACATCCCACCCCTGATCTGATGCGACGACACGGGCCGTTCCATTGATTCGTTGGAGACAATAACGCGAGTCGTTGCATTTTTCAAGTAAACGCGAACGCGCGTCTCATGTTTCGACTACTCTCCACATTTCCCTCATTAATGTCCGTTTGTCAGGCGATTAATGGTTTTCCCATCGCCTTCGAAATTTAGCAATTCCAAAATGTTGACTGACGCGATGGTCCTAGATCAATGAGACGCTTTGAGCAAACACTACAAAAGTGACCACATCACCTTTTGATCATCTTTATTGCTCATTATCGGTCAGAACGTGAGTATTATCATCCATTTGTGATACATATTCTTGTTGGCGCTAATTGGAGTTGGAATTAATTGGATGACCTAGTTTATACAGAAAGGCTCTAGTAGCAAAGGTAACGTCGACCTAAGCAAGGTAATGGGCATTTGGTGGGATCAACAAAACATTCTCTACCACCAATTGCTTCTTAATAGTAATTGTGGCTGCCAATTACTTCCAACAACTTAAATATGTGAGACCGCAGTTTCTGAGAAACGACTGGAACTATTAAACAAACTTCAAAAAAACCCCTTCAATAATAACAAAGCTACCTACTTCTCAAAATTTGTTCCACTGTTATTGCTGCTGATGCGAAATATAGTCTTTGTAAAAGGTGTACAAATAAGTTTCCGCCGTTTGACAAAAGTTGGCGCCACCAGTAAGGAATCGCTAAGGAATGTAAACGTCATTATCGTACGGTTGAACATCAGGCAACAACATAACCTTAAAATATTAGTGATTTTTATCAGTATATTCTTTTGTGCGCGAAAATGTCGAGTTTTGAGCCGAATAAGCGTTATTTGCGGAAAATTTTGATTTACTTGAGTGAGAGAAGTTGTTGTGAGTGGTTTCAAAAGTTTAAAGCGGTGAATTTGATGAACACAAAGAACGTGAGGGAAGGCCGAAAGTGTACGAAGACGCGGAATTGGAAGCATTATTGGATCAAGATTCGTGCCAAACGCAAGAAAAACTTGCACTTACATTAGTAGTGACCCAACAAGCAATTTCACATTGGTTGAAATCATTGGGAATGATTCAAAAGCAAGGAAATTGGGTTCCATATGAATTGATGCCGAGAAACATTAAACGCCGATTTTTCACATGTGAAATGCTGTTTGCCAGGCATAAACGAAACGGTTTTCTGCACCGTATAGTCACTGGTGATGAAAAATAGATCCACTATGATCAAAAAGGAAGAAATTATGGGGACCGTCTGGCCATGCTTCAACATCTACAGCTAAGCCACGACTCGCAGTTGAAGAGGAACGACTCACGACTGGAACTGTTCAACAGATTGCGAGGAAACAGACTGCAAAATTGGCTTGCTGTGTTTTTCATTTTTCAAAACATTTTTTTTGGCGTTCAATCAACTATTTATCAGGATAGTAGAAGCCAGCAGTGAATAATTTAATAAGAATGAATATGTATAAGAACGTATGTAACAATCTTATACTTCATATAATAACAATTCCATATAATTGTTGGCGTATGCACGTCCCGCAGCTGACCCGATGCGACTAGACGTTTCATTGGTCCGCTGAAAATAATGACGCGAATCGTTGCATTTTTCTAGTAAACGTAAACAGGCGTCGCATATTTCGACTACTTTCCACGTTTTGATTTATGACCGCTTGTTAATCGGTTAATGTTTTCTGGATAGTCTTCAAATTCCATCGACTCTAAAGTGTTGGATGATGCGATGGACCAATCAAATTTTGTACAACTGATACAACTAATTATTTTTTAATCTGCTGCAAACTATAGATAAACAATTAGAAAAAACAGTAGTATGTTCGGTTACCGCTGTGTCTAAGTCCAGTGACGATTCGTCGACTTAAACGTAGGTGAAGCAAACGGATACTCAACGGAGAATTTACCATCTTTTTATATTGCAGAAAGAACAACAATGAACTATGGTACAACAACTGGAAATTTTAGATGAAGCAGTGTGTCACTTATGTCCCTTGGTGAGTGATATTGACTGCTGAAGTCAATATCAATTATTATTTGGTCATAGAAAATATAAGGTCTGTACTGCAATTTACTTCCTTATAAAATGATATTATTCTCCAGATACTCTCGATTATTATATATATTTAAATATTTGGGGCGTTAGATACGTTTTTTTAACATATTACTTTTAGAAAACTGTGCATTTTAATCAAATATTCTTGAATTCAAATGCTGCGCACTTTGCTAGGACGATCTATCCCTACTTTTAATAAACGCTGGATGCCAGACTCTCACAATCAGTCGTCCTATGCTAAAAGCACGTCAGTCCCAAAAAAATGCAGGCAAAAGCTTTAAACATCTGCTCAATAGTGCAGTACGTTCGAGAACCGATGCTCCTACTTATTGAATATTTCACTATCGTCCGTCCCGACTGCCAAATAAACCAGAAAAATAAGCAAAATAACGAATGGGATAAAGCAAAATGACTATACCCATATAACGGCGACAAAAATCATATCTGGTAGAATAAAACTGACCTGCATAATTGTGTTAACAGCCTACCTAACAAAAGTTTGAATCTTTATTAACATTTACTTTTAATTACTTTAGCAGCACCTTAACATTTACTTTATATTATCATTATCACAGAAGTAACTAAGAACAATGATTCTAGATGATATGTAAATAATAATAATAATAATAAATCATTAAATGGTCCGTTACTGACCTTAGGGAGCTCGACCGACTTATCAGGGCTTCTAACTAAATTTAGACACACATAACGAAATGGGAGCTCTCTGCTGAACATAAAAAATATTTGCCATAATCAAGAAGCTTCCTTAAAGAAGAAAACACGCACCAACAGGACTCGCTAATAACAGGGTAGCAAGGGAGGTCTTTGGATACTAAACTTTGAGTTTAGGATTTGAACTTTCGGTCGACATAACAATGTCACAGAGCTCCGGACACAGATGGAACAAGCTTTACAGGGACCGTTTCCAAAAATGCTGTATCAAGCTACAGAGATAAACAAAATTCAGTAATTGTTACCGACGGCTATCTGAACCCGAAACCGAAGGCTTCTTGACAGCTATTCAGGACAGGGTTATAAAAACGAGAAATTACCAGTAACATATCCTGAGAGACCTGAGGGAAAGCATACATATGTAGGAAATGTGGATCTGCTGGCGAGAATTTTGGAAAAGTATGTAAATCTAAATAAATATTTTTTTTGTATTTAAAAGTAATTTCTTTAAATACTGAATTAAGTTTAGATGGAATTATCAAATTTAGTTATTGGAAAAACTTTTAAGTTACGTATTTTTGTTACAATATATTTTGAATTTCAGATATAAACATACACTATGTTTCAATAATAATTCCGAAAAAATTATATAGAATTTTGTATTTGATACATGGCACATACATATGTACATACCTGTACATAAACTGGAATACTGTATTATAATAATTTCTTTGTTTATTCTATTCTGGGTAGAGTGGAACAAATTTACAGTTAATCACAAATAAATTGCATCTAATGGTATTAGGTTCCTAATAAAATGTTGTATTAACCATGCAAGTAATTATATTTTATGTTTATGACCACGCACAATGCTCTAACACGTCAAGGACACTTCAGAAATATACATGTCGGGTTAGACTTAACATTCTAAAATGGGAGTCATTTCAACAAAAGAATTAATTTTCGTGTTAAAATTCGTTATTTCTTTTATTGTGTTAGGGACTCATAGCTAACGTCATGTTAACATATGTATTTATTTTCAATTTTAATGTATCTACTTAGGTCCTTAAGAATATATGAATATTAAAGTTAAGCCTTGTAAAAATAATTATAGATACATATCAGTGAGATAATAAATGTATTTTACTGCTTTTTGTTGTTATAAGAACCATTTCCATATTTAGTATACCGGCAAAATTTTATAAACACATTCTGAATGTAGAAATAAAAACCAACAAACGTACATGAATATGCAATTGAAACAAATAAATATTCCTTTATATAATAACAGTCATATTATGAGCTAAACTTCAAGCGATAGCATGTAAAAGGAAGTTACCAACAAACGTTGTTGTGTCCACCGGAATATCTCGGAAATGATATAATTTAGAAAAAACATCAATACCGAAGTTAATTGGTTCAAAAGCGCTCTATTCAACATGACTGTTTAAGGTGGATTCATTGGCACCAAGGATCAATAGAAGATGACACTTCACCGAAACCTCTGGTTCATTTTGATCCTAAAATATTATTTATAAGACGTATATTTCATAAGGACAGGTGAAAGAGAAAATAGTTCTTACAGTTCTACAGAATGTATCCAGATTATAGGTCCTTCCTAGTTCTAGACCTCTAAGTCATAGACTATAATATCTTTTGTGAGAAAGGCAAAAAAGAAATAAATCTCATCATTTCTGGAAAGCGTAGTCACGAGAAGTGACTACCATAGAAAAACATTTTAGTTTTTTTTTGTATTCGGCGCAAATTTTTTACATAAAAACTTTAATATGAAATTCTGAATTAGGAAGCTATGTGATTTTAGAAAATTCAAAAAACGTATACGACGGTATTTCCGTTACCTATTGAATTAGGTAACGGTTAGGTGGTAGTAGTCTCCCCAATTCGAATTATTACCGAGACCTTGACGAGGTCTCGAACGTTGAAAGTTATCTCGAGTCGAACACGAGGAATAATTTTTCTAATAACATTCGACACCAAAAAATTTACGGTGATTAATTGAAGCACGTGGAAGATTCTGTAAGAAAATTTCACATCCAAATATAAATAAGAAATATTAACATCTTGTTGACGTGTTTATTATAGAATACAATATAAAACAAAATTACGAAGTAGGTTAGGCATGCTGACAGAAAAGTTTTGTAATATGTGACGTTTATTGCGTATTTTAACTGTGATCTTATTACCTTTGTAGTTTGATCTAACACATAAAAACGTAGTTTTCTTTTAGAATTTGTTATTTATGTATGTAAGTAGTAGATATAACATTTGTTTACGTTGTATTTTGTAAACGTCAGTTTAATATAGCGTCAACATCTGACGAAAAAAATCAGTGTAATTTCACCTCGGATAACCAGGACAAAAATTTCCGGATTTTTTTTTTCGCTGCCATAATTACTGCTAAAGATAAGAGCATCCGAGGGGGTTTGAAGATATAAGATCTATTTTTTTTTTAAATTTGATACAACTCTTTTAATTTTACAGCATCACTTTAAAACACTTTTTGTAGGAAGCAGGAGTTTTTAGAAACCGTCAAAATATTTTTGAAAATCAGGCTAAAAAACTGTATTTACTTATACAAGGTGTTTCTAAAACATGTGGTCAAAATTAAGGAAATGTAGATAATGTGAATGGATGACGCAAACCTTATATATATTGTTTATATTTATTCCTGAGGGTTTTACCCCAGGTAAAGGGTGCTTCTGAAGACAAAAATCACGAAATTTAGCACTCTCATAAAAACAAATAAAAAAATAACTTTTACGTCAAGACTTTATTTTCATAATGGACCATGGGATCCACATCATATTTAAAGATTTAAGTAAAAAGCTTCAAGTTATAAAAGCTATGACATACATATATGTACATATGTATAAGCTACAGTATAAAAAACTTCAAACGACATTTGCGAAAGAAAGAATTCAAAAAATGCATAGCCCATCAGAATATCTTTGAAACGGTTTGCAAAATATTCAGTACATACGTATATGTTTCTATAATCATCATCAAGTAAATACAAAATATTTTTATACTTGTTATTTTTCACCTTCGTTTTTTGAGCATTTCGTTTTTGGAATTTTTCAATAGGTGTGTTATTAAGCAAAATGAAAAACACAAAGAATAAAAAGTTTTTATATATTCACTTGATAATTGAAAAAATCCAAAAACATTTTGAAAATTTCGTTTGATCTTTTCACTATTATAGCCTTCTACTTAGGTCTGCTGATAAGCACTCCCTAAAATATGATGTGGTCCCGTTGTTCCTTGTTCCTTACGAAAATACGACATTTTCACCAGCCACCACTGCTCTGCCGATTACTATTAGTAAAATGAAACTGAGTGAGCAGTTACATATGCCCCTAATGTACCTAATCATTAAGCCAATTTGCTATTGTTGACGTCCGCGTAGAGCTTAAAGAGTCAGAGAAACTACTCGAAATAAAAGGAAGAACACCCATCGTCTGACACGTTGGCGTTGTCACTAAATTACGGATAAACCTGTCCTGGGGCAAAAAAAAAACATTTTAAACCAGGATCTCTGGGTCAGTTACATTTGTGCGAAACAGCAAACCTCATGCTGAGAGGCCACCGTGAAATATCTGTTAGAAGAATGTTTGTCAACAGAGATTCCCTCTGTAAATATGTACACAATGATTGTCAGAACGAGGATGGTCTTGTCCTTACATAAGCATAATAGCTGAAGTGACAGAGAATGATGGGTTCTTGTAACTGAATAGGATGACAACCTAATTTCGGTGACGCCTCTTCCTCTTTATCCGTAAAAATTTACCTATATGGGGATTTCGTTGCAGCTTTTATCATTTCCTTGATGCAGTCGTGTTTGCTACATGCATATAAATGAATTAATATTTCTAGTTACTCCGATTATCTGTTATTTTAATTAAGTATATATTTTAGTTTCAAACTTTTCAACGCTATAAATGGTGAGAAACTATATTATATAAAAAGAACGCCACTAAAAAAACTGGCTAGATAAAAAGATGTAGCAACTGAATAAACAGGAAAACAATTTTTTATGGATTAATTATTATCAGCTACATTTCAGTTTTGCTTTGCAGAATTATGTTTAACTATCAAAATTAATAATGTAATGGAAGTCATATCAAAGGGGTCAAAGAGAATGACTCTGACCCTAAGCAGAAACAATACGTTTCTTACACAAAAAATATCACCAATCTCATTTTTTTAGTACAAATCATGAAAGGCTAAGGCAAAAAAGGTTTATGTAGTATTTTTATACTCGTATAAGCGTTGTTTCTAATAATTTTTGCGTGAGGATGTAAAATATACCGAATTAAGATAAAATTCACCAGTTACCCTTACTGATATGTGTTATTTTTTGTAGATGCCTTGGAAAATAAGGTTGGATAGTATTCATTTAATAATTCTGTAAGCATATCCACACACCCAGTATATTTTTCAAATGAGGTAGTGCGGACTTGCATCTAGAATGTCATAAGAAATGATAATATCGATATGCGTAAGTTGAAAAGTTGTGGAAAATGTGTTATTAAACAATATGTAAAAAAATCCTCTAAAATGTCTATGTCTTTTTTTCTCCTTTTTTTCTAGATACCTAACTCGTGAACATTGTAGAGAAAAAGTTGAAGATAGAAAAAAGTTTTAATTTTTATACAAGGTGTATTAGGTTATAAATAAAAAAAAATGGTTGTATTTTTTGCAAGGTGATTTTTCAAATTCGAGAAGAGAAAAAAAGTCAAGTGAATATGAAGGTTGAGGAGCCACGGGAATGTTTTTTACTGGCTAAAAACACGTTTACTGAAATTGCTGTGTGACAAGGCGCATTGTAGTGATGTAACATCCCGTAGTTCTTGATGTTTGGTCTCATACGCATGAGCCTTTTTCGAAGTTTTTAAGAACCTCTCTGTAAAAGTGTTTATTTACTATTTGTTTGTCTACAAACTCTTTGTGGACAGTTCCTGATTATCAAAACAGCTAATCAGCATGCATTTTGATCTTCCACTTGCTCATTCTTGCTTTTTTGGGTCATTGAGAGTTTGAAGTGTGCCATTCCATGTTTTATGCGCTTGATTTCCGTGTCGTACTCAAACACTTAGGTCTCATCACCAGTAATGACGCGTTATATAAAGTGGGCATCATTTTCAATCGATTCCAAAAAGTCAAGACACCCTTCTCTCCTGATGTCCTTTTGTTCCTGCGAAAAGTCGACATTTTCATCGGCTCTTGAAAATGAAGGCCTTCCGCTGCGTGGTTCATCTTCAATCGAATCTCTTCCTTTCAAGAATACCTTAAATCACCGAAAAATCTGGTCTCTTGAAAAAACACTGCTCCGTAGGCATGTTGAAGTTTTGCAAATGTATCCGTTGCGCTGTGTCCAAGTCTGAAGCAGAACCTAATAGCGCACGTTGCTCAAAATAAATGTCACTCATTTTTAAAATGCACTAGAAAAAAACAGTTCACGAAAACGGTCACAAATGACTCTAACAATTTCAAACTTGTACTGAAGGTGCATTACATGTTAACCTACCGCCCTTCCAAGTCCCGTCTCCACAGTGTCGCTAGATTGGGCGCTACGTTGCTAGTTATTCAATATTACTTAATTTACACACCTCATTTACGCCTCATTACTTAATTTACACACCCTGTAATGCTAGTTTCTTGGACTCCGCGATATCTACTGCAAGAAAATGAGCCGTATCATTCGGTCTTTATTTCTGCAGAGAACACAACTCACAGACAATAAAAGTCGAGTTAATAAACATTTTTATCGCAGTGGACCATTAATACCTGCATATTACCACGATGTTCATGCAATAAACGGACAAAAGCGTCAATCGTCGACGTAGATCTGACATTTTTCGTTATAACGCCTCTGATTGATAGGCTATTATTACATTATTGCTATATTAAAGCGAAATTGCAATGCCCCGATGTTAAACGCGAATATCGGTAAGCTTGTAAGCGTCATTCCATACCACGGATTCGTGTTTAATACTCACAATAAAAGCGACTACATCGACAATGAAGAATCTGGTTTCATATATACTCGACTTTTGCGGCCACTTTTAGCTTAATAACATAATAAATTCAACATATGTGAACACTATTTTTTACAGTCGAAAAAGTGATAATGATGACCGGGATCGGTGTAAAAGCTTTTAGTGACTGGTTTTAACGTTGTCTCTTTTATTAAAATGAAGCGTCTACATTTATTGTTATCTGAATTTTTCGAATTGGCTTGATACGAAATAATGTCTCAAGGCACGTATATGTACCTAGTTGTACCTGCTTGTATATAACTGTGTATTAGTAAATCAAGTTTTGCAAAGGAGGAGGGTTAATAAGGCCGGTTTTCGGCCTAAATTTAGTTTGGATGAAAATGTTCAAATCAGTTCCTGTAGTATCTACTAAAAAAACTAAGTCTATTCCACCCTAAACGGACCACCCCCACCCCTAGTGTCCCCCCAACCACCCCTTAAAATAGTGAAAATACCATCACCTAATAATAGCATTTTGGATATATTCATCACTGGCAAATTAAAATTTTCTTAATAACGTACTACTAACTCTGTTTTAACTATTTTCACTCTTATTTATCACTTTTAGCCTTTTTACCCCCTTTGAGAAGAGTACAGGAGTAAAAAGGCAAGAAGTGAATTTACTACACGGGCCTACAAAAAACGGGTATTTTACTTTACATGTGACATGTGCATTTTTGTCGAATCCGTGGTCAGTTTTGCTCAACCCTCCTCCAGTCTTCAGAAAATTGCTAATAACCTTCAGAAAAATTAAGACATTTCAAGAGTGATTGGCTCTGCACGTGTGATATATGATTTTGGAGTATTTTTGTCTCCTGTATACGAATTCGTTCATTTTAGCTCGATCACCCCTTCCGTCTTCAGGAAATCGCTAAAAGTATTCAGAAAATGAAGACTGAAGAGTGATTGGCTCTGCATACGACATGAGCAGGAGGTGATCCGTTTAGGGTGGAATCGACTTAGTTTTTTAGTAAATACTACAGGAACTGATTTTGAACATTTTCATCAAATAACATTTAGGCCGAAAATTTAGACAAGTGAAGAAACATCATCATGAACTCAAGGGAGTCTACAATTGTATACATTTTTTCTTAAATTTACAATAACAGAATTATGGAAGATGCCGCCGTAGGTAGAACTAAGCACATTTTACTAGAATTATCAAAGACATATGTTGAGTTCCTTCATGAGTGGAGTTAACCAACAACAAGGAAAAATCTAAGTAATATCGTGAGATTGTACAAACTTCCAGGTACCTAACTTGAATTGAGCATAGTAATTTGTTATCGTCATTTACTCTCACAGTTACAATAAGTGTCATACTTAAAAACATTCAACTCCAACTCCATCGTGTTTTAATTCATAAATGTATAAAATCAGTGTCTTGCAGCGTGACTGTGAACACAAAAAATGTTAATAAACATATCGTCGGTCTAACATCAATTATATTCTTAAATACCTAAGATTTTCTACAAATAGACGAAAAAGTTATTTCAACGAATTTCCAAAGATTATAACATTACATTTTAACTAGTCCATGACCCACATTATTGCAATTTTCACCATTGCAGTTTTTCATACAATTTGTTTGGTGTTACTGAATGAGTTTTACTTTTCAACCGACGAATTACCAGATAAACAAATCGACAAACTGAGAGACAGATATACAGAATTTTTTCGATCACACTTAAAATTTTCAAACAATGTTTTTTTTTTAATGTTTTAGAGACTATACTTCCAAATAAAAATATTTTTACCTTCACTAGTTTGACTTTTATGTGTATCTTTTACATTCTCCTTTGTAATTCTTACCAAGGAAGGAACATCTGAGAGCGAGTAAAACATTTTAAGTTAGCAGACTTTGTTATGGAATACGTCTCGACAAGATCGATACACGTCAATGCACAGATGCAAAGCTGTGAATAATTATGTGAGAATCAATTACAACAGCGATTTATCATACATTTCTCCTCGTGTACACCCTCTTACCCTACGTCACCACATCAATCATATTCTGATTTAATCACACTCCCTACTTTGCATTTACTTCATTTAAAATTTTGTCATTTAACATAATTAATTAACAGTTCAGGAAGTATCTCCAGATAGATTTAATTTTAGATGTGCTTACTTGTACCCACTTACGTAACCAATTTTTCGACGGTCCCATAAATACCAAGGATTTATAACCAACTCCTTAATTTTGAAACGAAAATTTAAAACCAAAATTATTGATATGATTTATGTGGAGTAGCACATACGTAACCAGCCTGTTGTAATTATACCTAATGTATAATTAATTATAATATTAGATCTTACTAGTAAATGCTTTATATAACCTTCTTTTTAGTATGACAGCACTTTCCACTTTGGTGAAAGGTAGATAAAAAATCAGTGGAAATTAGAGGAACAGGATGCCGAAAAAATGTTTTTAAATATTTTTTGCCTAATTTTGTTTTGCTTTGCCTAGCGAAATCATTTCTGACCGAAAAATTTAATAAATTTGTTTGAGGAAAATTTGCATTTTTTCTCAAGGATATACTGGATTAATTTGGGATGCATTATAGAAGTAATGTGTAGTAAGGATTTTTATGACCTGGACAAGCAGGGAGTAATCTAGTAACTGATCAACGAGGTCGGGAAGAGGGCAAGCAGCAAATAACTTACTTATCAACAGAGGAATGTGAGAGGACGAAGGAGGAGGAGGAAGCGTATAAGCCGGTGATGTTTTAGTAAACAAAAGTTTAGACTTCGTTTTCCGAAATTTGTTTTTGTCACTTCTTTACCATTTTGTCATATCTATTTTCAACTATTCATCTATTTTCAAACCTATTTTCACTCTTCACTGAACGATTTTAACATAAATTACATTTCAAAATTTTAAAGAGTTCTACGTATACAACAAAGCACTCTGAACATATTCCATTTGGAATTTTGTACCCATTCCTTTTAGAATAAGGAACATTGAGGACCTAAACACAGTGAAAACCCAAGTCAAAAATGCATAACGTAGGACAGGATGTCCTCTTCCCTCTTCCCCTTCATCCAAAAAAACGTCGTCAAATTTGGCTATGAACGAGAGAAATAGTTATATAGTAGCGGTTCAAGCTCGAAACGAAACATTGTTATTATCAAACTTTTGCCAAGGAACTGTCACAGCTGTAAAATATATAATATCTGTCACATAATGTAACAGCCTTGACAATTAAATACGGTTATAAAAATGTAAGATCAAAATAGAAATACGTCTTTTTTTGCTCGGCTAACTTTGATGACGTATTTTTTAGCATAAGTTTACCTACGCTGATCAATTCATCATTCGTGTGTATGAAACGTCGAATAAGTCTGTAAAAATATAGGGACAGCGTCCGTCACCCGGTAAGGTGGAGCGTTGGATAAACAATTTTGCGGAAGTGAGCTTTAGTGGCAGTGAACTGCGTTGTACCGTGTGTGACATTGTACTGGTACTGACGTGGCACGTGAAAACAGATGTTTTTCAGCATGCTCCTACAAACAAACATAAAGCTCGTGTAAGTGGTGGTATGGATACGTAAGACAGACAGACAATTTTACTTGGTTACAATTAGTCAAAATGACGGTAGCGTGTAATATTCCAATCGCCAAATTAGATCATCCCGAGTTCAGTTCAAGTTACCCAGAATGCTGAGAGTTGAAAGTACGCGAAGTTAGTTTGCATGCAGAAACAACTCTTAAGCTGTAACACTAAGCTTCAATCAGTGTTGAAATGATAGCCTCGATAAGTTTGACAGAGGGTTTCTTTTTTTTTTTTTAATTCGCCGATGTTATCAGTTCCCATTTCTTCATCAATGCTTTTTGAAAGCATCATGCCTTATTTCGATTTTTTTGTTTTTATCACTTGGATTCCATAAACATGGATGCGATTGTATTTTTTTTCATAAATGAGAAAACAATATCATCATTCCATTCCATCTCAACAAAACACGCACGACGCACTGCTTTAATCAACGAATGAATCACGAATGTGATCTGAGACCGATTCGTTGACTTCGGATACTTCGTCACTTCGTTCACTTTTTCTTTGATGATTCGTCCAAAAACCGACAACACAGCGAGGCGCCGCAGAACGAATCGCATCGGCGCATCGCATCATACCCACAAGGTAATAATTCGTGAATCATTGCGATGAATGGACGCATCAACGAATAGTGAGTAGGCTGCTTTAGACGATTTTACATTGAGGACGTAAAGAAAATATCGTCTCAGAATTGCACGATAAACCTATATGGTTTAGTGTTGACGAAATAACGGATGTTAAAGGACATAACACCGGTAACGTAGTGGACGTAGTGGTTGAGGACTGAATGAGGCAAAAAGTCATGGAAGTGTATTTGAAAACTTAAAGGACATGTAGGGTCTATTGTTGTTTAATAGGTGGGGTCTAATTTTAGTTTAATTATGTACGTGGTAGGTAGGTACCTACCTATTATGTATATTGCTGTAAAACCTAATTTACACGTTTCGGCGTGTACCATTTGTGTATTTGTGTACAGACGTGACAAACCTCTTGTCTAGCCTTCCTGGTAAAAACACCCGCATAATGGGTTTGGTTTTCCCAAACTGACCTGCGGTTAGGTTTTTCCTAATTCAGTTTACAACTGTTTATTGGAGACTGGTTTCGGGGGACCTACCTACCTAACTAGGCCTGAGTCTAATTATTGGTTTAGGGGGACTTTACTTTCCGTTTGGACAGTCAGTCTCCGGCAGTTCATCTTTACCGTTAACCGGCTCCAAACCAATCTAAGCCGGTCTTTCACATCTTGTAAATATGTAAATAAATAACTGTACATATATTCCATTAACGTGCCATTACCACACCACCCATCGCCATAGACATATACTAATTTAATCTTTACTCTAATAGTTACTCTAATATTGAAAGCCTTGAATGTGATACAAGTGAATGTGAATGTAATACAAGAGAATGTGATACAAGTGTTTGTGAAAGCAACATCGAGAAGAAAAATGTTTTCGGACGTGCTACTAAGGACACCACTACCAGCGTAACCTATTGGCTGACTCGTTAGCGCACATGGGTACAGGCAGCTATTTTAAGTGATAGCCGCTAGAGATTCTAAACATTAATAATAATAATAATAATAATAATACTCACCCTATAATTACTCGAAGAGTAACCCCTTAGGTCCTCTCAGGGACCTGTGCGGGAAAAAGGTGGCTATTATTATTATTTGCCATACGACACTAGGAGCGACTTAAGATTATTTCGGTAACGCATTTGCTTTACAGTTCTGAGGAAACCAGAAAACTCAGAACATTACCAAATCTAGGACATGTGCGGTTGGATTGGCATCTATGCATCCACACCTATACACTAGTGTATTAGTGGTTGCATATCAAGCCCTGACGGAGAAAGCGAGACAATTAAAAATCGCTACCCCGGGTGGGACTTGGACAACGCGCACAGAGGTATAGCGACTGGAAAGACGGCGCTTTAACCCACTCGGCTACCCGTGCCCTCAATGGAACAGTTATTGATCATTTATGGAAACTCAACTGGCAGTACGTGTGTATGCAAGTTCTGTGTCTTATGATTATGGTCCCTTTGCCGATTAAATGGGCTAGAACCATCACCATCACGTGTACAAGGTAAGACCAGTTTGGCATTTGGGAACGCACTAATAATGGTATCCTGGAGCCGCCCCTGGTAAAACAACCTTCGAACTCTAGTTCTAGTACAGTAGAACTCGGCTATAACAAACACGGCATATAACGAACGCCAAGCTGTAACGAGCAAATAGAAAAGTTCCGTCTGAATTCCCTATTAAACCCTAATAATTTGGTTCGGCTATAAGGAGATAGGTTATAACGAGGACTTGCTTATTACGAGCGTAAATTTTAGCCCGACGCAATAGTTACCTCGGCTATAGCGAGCAATCGAGGATTGACGGCGCCCGCGCACGTTCTCAAACAAACGTCTGCGACGAAACGCTTAACTTCAAAGGGGAAAAATGTTCTGGAGGGAAACATGCCAAAGAGAGGCTTACTGCCTGTGCGAATATGGATGGATCAGAGAAGAAAAAACTTCTGATAATTGGAGAATCAAAGTCACCGACATGTTTTAAAAATCATCCAAGACTACCTGTGACTTATTAAGCGAATAAAAGAGCGTGGATGACAGGAGACATTATTTTCTAAGTTATTCCAAGTTTGGGATCAATAACTTTCAAGAGATAAAGAAAAAATTTTATTGTCAACATACAATTGTCCCGCACATCCCAACATTGCAAACTTGCGATGGATTGAACTGGTTTTCTTTCCTCCCAATGTGACTGCTACTTTACAACCTATGGACCAGGGTGTTATTCACTGTTTAAAAAGTTATTATAGAAAACAGTTACTCCTCAAACTGATAGATGCCCATGATATGAACGTTGGGCTCAGTCGAATAATATCTCTGACTTTGACGAGACCGATTTGCGGCAGTACGAACTAATCGATGAAAATCTAGAAGTGGCTGAATACCCTGACGATTTGCAGATTTTTTAGTCAATAATGAATCCAGCAAAAGATGAAGATGGTAATGAAGAGGAACCAGAAGAGGAAGTTGAAATTCCTACAACAAAAGAAGCCATAATTGCCTTGAAAACTGTAATGTCATATGTTGAATGCAAATATCCCGAAAAAGAACAGTTTTTAAATGCTGCGGATCAACTGGAACAATACATTAATAAAGAAATTTTATCTAGTAGAAGCAAGCAGAAAAAAATTACAGATGTTTTTCAATAATGATAAAAAATTAGGACATATTATGTACCTATGTAGGTACTTATGTTTCATTTTTATTGTATGTGTATGTTTATACATATTTGGAAAATAAAAGTATGGTGTGACAATAATGTATATATATTTAAAAATGTATGTACCCAACGTATTACATCTTATATTAGTGGCCACAACGCACGTTCGTTTATAGCGAGGTACCGACTATAACGAGCGAATTTCGCTGTCCCGTGGATGCTCGCTATATCCGAGTTCTACTGTATATTCAACCATTTAAAAACATAATTATAAATATTGCAATGATACCATGTACCTATTTAACATATTACTACTTTTACTTGATTCTAAGCACTCCGCCTGAACAGTTTTTGATTTGAGAAAGCGACATTATAGTTCTGAGCTACCAAAGACCTACCTGAGCATGAATCGCTAACATGTGCCCAATCATTTGCACTCAATAAAACCGACTGTCAACACACAAACCTTTTATTGTCAACAACGGTCGACATAATACCCCGCCTCCATTAACATGAGCTCGCAAATGATACTTAAATCTTAAATTATAGTGTAGACACGGCGATTTATAAGTGCATAAATAAAATTTTTTGGTCGCTTAAAACCTCCGTGGACATTTATAACTGTCCTATAAGTTAAATAAAAGCATGTTGGCGTTATCTTAAAAATACTCTTATCTCTAAAAGCCCCTAAAACAGTCGTCCCTTTGTTAAATTAATTACCCAATAACAAAACTACGGAATTGTAAAAGCGATAGTTATTTTGCGGGATCGGGATGGAAGGTGCGCACACAGGTAAAGAAATAAATTACCTTGAACTGATTTGGTCGACTTTGTGGTGCCTAGTGGTACAAACGCAGCGAGTTGTAAAGACAAGTACGCAGTTAACAAGGGTAAACGAACCGACACAATTATCTCGAGACATTTTTTATATACGACCATTGGTAAGATCTTCACTTAAGAAAATTTTCATTTATATTTACCACGTGAATACATCGTACTGTGGATATATGTGGGTATACCATAATAAATAATTAACTTGATAAACTAGTGGGATTATCGGTCACTTTATAAAAACAAGAGTCGTAGAGAGTCCAACTAAAACATCTACAATAGACACGACTCGAAGAGAAAATAGAAAATATATTCTCTGATGATGGCTGAATAAAGCCGAAACGTTAGAAAAAAAAAACAAAAACTTGTATTTATAAAGTGACCGATAATTCCACAAGTTTATCAAGTTAATTGATCAACGGTCAAAAAAATTCCAAATCTATTCATAATAAATAATAGAGATATTAGGTCCACTAAATATGTTCCACTTATTTTTATCGTTAGAGTATCGAAACAGTAGAGAAACCGTAGGTTAATAATAGATTCGAGGATCGTCTTAACGCAATTGGAATACTGTGTATTTTATTAATATGTGCTACATTAATGAAGTATACCAATTCAATTACAATTTTGTAATTGAATGCTAAAAAACTGACAATCTTTCATAATCTTATAATATATTTTCAAATACCCTTATTGTATGTACAATTACAATTACAAATACAAATTACTGTCTTTACAATATCTTCTGATTTAGATCAGGTCAATTATTAGTTATGAATGTCAGTTTACTGATAATTTCATAACTGTATCTTTAAAACTGCGTATTTAGAATGGCGCAAAACTAAATGAAATTGAATGGATAACTTTACCCATGATGATTGGATCTAAATAGAATTCATCTTTAAAACGAATTTATTTTAGAAATGGTACTAAAATCAACGGCGACTGGGTATATTCAACGAGGAATAGTAATTATGTTCATAGAGAACTTAAACGAAGTTTTTCATGAAGCAATTAATCGTTTTAAATATTTAGCCGGTCAGCAAACCGATTCAATGAACTGAACGGGACAACTGAAAGCGCCAATAGTAAATAACGAAGTGGAAGATAGGAAAAACCATTGAAACCAGAAGTAGCTAAAGGACAATTCAAAAACAACATTTAGTCGATCTGGGCCAGTAAGTGTATCTGTTCTGGCGTTATATTATGTGAAAACCGATTTGTACCTCATCAATATCGCCTGCTATTAATCCACACACGAAAGAAATAAATAATTTTATTTACTGAACTTGGTTCGAACATTTATTTTCATATTTTTTCCCCCTTTTTACCCTATGTTTCCCATTCTAAGTTCAGAAAATTACCCACTCTCAGATTCAAATTCCAAATTCACAAAAAATGAAGAGTGGACCAATATATATACAACTGTTGACCTAACCTTTTATGATGGATCATTAACTGATTCAGGGAGAGACGTGAGCTCATACTGGGATATCAAAAGACTACTTATAGATTCATTTTTGTTTTTTTTTTTTGAAAATTGTATAATTAACGTCCATTACACAATTACCATATTTCCTCCTTGAACTTATGATTTGACCCTATGTGATCTATTCTACAGGTTAATCTGAAAGCCCTGAAACATAAATCAACTTTCGAAACTCCTGCTGGAGATAATGAAGACTGGCAGGAACTTACAAAACTTGACAAAACCGAACAGATTTGTAAAAACGCGTTATTATTGACTACTAAAACAAGAACTCAAGTGTGTATGTAATTGATTTTAATGGCACCAAAATTTTAGTTTTGACGTTTTGTAGTAATAAAAATCATGACCACCTAAATTTCAATTTCTCCCAAATTTTGTATTATAATGTAATATACAAAGGCCTGAACCAAATATAGAGAATATGACTCATCGATATACTGGAAAAATAGAGTTATTTTTTTCTGATGATACTAAAAAGATCCTGGAGTGGGTACTGGAACCTTCGGCGTAGAAACAAAAAACTGGACGTTTTCCACGAAACACCGAACTTCTACGCTATTCTCGACGCGCGTTTCGCCAACCAAGTTGGCATCTTCAGAGAAGATTAAAACTAAAGTGAAACTGAAAAGGTTTTAATCTTCTCCTGAAGACGCCAACGTTGGCGCACGCATTTCGCCAACCAAGTTGGCGTCTTCAGGGAGAAGATTAAAACTTTTTCAGTTTCACTTTAGTTTTAATCTTCTCGAAGACGCCAACTTGGTTGGCGAAACGCGCGTCGAGAAAAGTGTAGAAGTTCGGTGTTTCGTGGAAAACGTCCAGTTTTTTTATAATAAAAGATAATTCCAAAAAAAAAAAAAAAAACCCCCGTACTTAAAGTTATTTTTTTTGTATCTTTTATGTTTCACCCTGTAGGTGGGTGTTAATGTTATAAAAGGACACGCTGTATATACTCCGTGCACATACGAATCAGTCGAGATATCGATTTCGTTACTCATAATATCGGTATTTGGAGTGTTTTAAAGGGTTGCGGAATTTACGACGGGGAAGGGGCGCGGCGCTTTTTCCATTCCACGGCGGCGCCAGGGCAGAGGCCTTAATGAGGGTCCGGCAACCCGACTCCAGGCAGCGGTCCGGTGAGGTTCCGGTTATTACCGGCGGCGAACCGCGAGCATCATAAACTACCGACACCGAAAAGGTGTATTGTAATAGGACTCGACACGATGAACTGCGGGTCGTAACTGCGCTTATTGATGCTATTACATTTGCCGAATATGCCTATATCCATACCTGTACAGTCCCTCGCATAAGTCTGCACGGAATAAGGAACCATACCCAACTTCTGTCGAGCAATGCTCGACATATACATGGTCTCTAATGCGACATTACGACTAGACATATTTTGATAGGTCCGACAAAGTCAGCAACTACCAGATATCCTTCCAGAAGCACTCTCTAACCGTAAAACTAATAAAGCTCAATGAAGCGAGATTGATTTCCCCCTTATCGTTATTCGCCATTTAAAAGTCACAGATCCTGATTTCGATCTTAGTAGATCTCCTCGGTGTGACACATCCAATGTCGAATGACTAAGAATGATAACGTCAGCTTGTATCCTGACCAGGAGAACTACAGCGTTATTACCTAGAAGGATCGGCCTCTAGTGCGATTGAATTGACCAGTGGCGGCTCGTGGGTGTGTTATATGGGTAGGCACAGGGGTGTGTCAGTAGGATTACTCATTAGCTACCAATGGCGCCGCAGGCAAAATTTTAAAAAGTTTCAGGGTCTTGCGTTTTACTGACACTTCAGAATTTCAATGAAAAATTCTTTTATACAAAAATATAGACTTTCACAAGAATAATTTTTGGGATTTGGTAGCTTTTAAAATAATATTTAATCACAAATATTGAGGGCATAAATATATTAAAATAATGGGTCGCAACATGTGAAAATAAAATTGATATAGGTATCTTACCGTTATTTATAGAGGAAATCAGCTCGCCTGTCCTTATTGTTCACAACAATGTTAATCGCCTTTTCATAAAGTCCCGGATTTGTTTCACAAAATTTAATAGAATTAATTATTTGGTTTAAAATATGTCTGTTTTCATCCACATTTTCATTGTGACGTCTCATATTTTTCACGATAAGCACTAAAGTTTTAAATCACTCACCCCTTCCCGAGTCCATGCACTTCGGTTGCCACCCATCACTAAACAAATAAAACAAAACAGTTTGTTTCTTTTAGGACACCCACATAACCACTTAAATCTACTATTAAAATTTCGCGATTTTCCTACGTCTGTTTTGTAAATAATCAAATCGGGTATCGGCCTTCCTAACCGTTTAATTTCCGTTCGGATCTCGTATGTAATATCTTTATTAGTCAATAAAAAGTCCACCGAATTCATTTTGAAACGTTTCACAATCAAAAACACACTTCTCAGTGAAGAAAATAAACAATAAAACTAAAAACGGTCACTCAACAAGTGTGACCCGTTCAGCTGATTTAACGACGTCTTCTGTCCTGCAATCGTCGCCAAAATTTAGCAGTCACCGAAAAAGCCCGATTAAAAACGAGGGCTGGGAAACTGTGTGCCCTCGCCCACGCGCGCGAAGTGCGAGGAATTCAGACTACGGTGGCTCGGTGCTCGATCGATAGTCTGTCATATATATGTGATAAAAATCATTATTTGTGGTATAAAAGGAATAATAATTAAAATATGAATAGTTTGTCGTATACAATTAATTGATATTATTGTAAGAGTAATTTATAGTAAATTAACACAAAAGAAATATTTTCTATTGAAATTTGGGCTGGAAACATGCCCCTCTGCCCTTTATCACCAGCCGCCACTGAAATTACATATTCTGATAAGTCCGACACAGCTCAGCAACTACCGGATGTCCTTCGAGAAGACAAACTCTAACGGTAGAGACCATTAAGCTAATAATGGGCCTATAAAATTTCCGTGCATTATCCCTAGATAAAATATTAATTATTTACAGACTAATAAACAAAAAATACTGAAATGAGTAATTAATCACAAATAATACCCAATAAGTCGGCGAAAATATTTAGGAATCACGTGCTTATCAAGCACATAACGTGCACTTTCATAACAGTCGTGGCGAGGTAGGAATTTTCTTTTAAGGATAATAAAATTGCAAGTATTACTAATATTTAATAAATATCAATAAAATACCACTAGTTACTTTTTAATTAAATAGCTGGAGAAATCTAATTGCAACAAATATATTTTTTTGGTAAAACGTATATTAAGCTATCTGATTAAATTCTGCAAAATCAGTTATCAAAATAATAACATCGTGGACAAAGATACTAATTCTTCACTGTATAAATGGCCTTAAACATACGCACTGTCGTCACAGCACATAATAAGGCTGGAAAAGAAATATTGACCTCTATTGACCGATTTTGCTTTTAAAGCAGTTATCGATGAAAAACTTTCAACGTGTGATTGTTACCATTATTGTTCCAGCTCTTGCTTTGGATTGTTTCGATTATCAAGTGTTTGATGGTGGCTTGATTTGCTGCTCTAGGTCTTTGTATTACTGTCATTTTTTCTTCTGCGAATAGATTATACTTTTGTCTTCAAAATCTATCGGATATATGTGGCAGTAATTTTTACTATACACACTCACTGATCATACGAATAGATAATAGAACGTCAGTATCAATTGTTTGTGTTAAGAAATGAATAGGCAAAGTGTGTAAATACATAGTTTCTGTTTCTGAAATGTAACTATATTCACACTTCTGCAACTCATCTAACGGATCGCAAAAAATACGACAAAGGCCTTAAATACTGCAATGAAGAAATTCAAATATGAAGATAAATTCGTATGGACTTTCCATCGCTAAACCTCTGACAAATTAATTAAATTTTGGTTTGATATTCGATTGTTTTCATAGCATCTATATTCGTACAATCTATTAAGTACAATTTCTTAAATAATGAATATACCTACCCATTTTTTATTATACATATATTTATTGGATGTAAACTTATGCGAGGGACTGTAGGTATATACCGATTCAGGTTCCTGGAATATTCATAATATACGTTTTGTTTTACGTCCATGAAATACGAACTACCAATTTTATTCTTTAAATACTACTTTACAATTCGTAGCAAAGAAGGCAGCAAATAAAATTGACGCAAACGATCGGGATATTTATTGGATAAGTCAATTCAAAAGATTTTTTTTAACACTAATGCTAGTATATACAGGAATAAAATTTAGATATGTTGGATAAAAAAATTATTTGAAATAAAAAAGTGAATAAAACCTCCCGTAGTTGCTGACTTCAAAATGGATATGAAGCATGTTATGTTTATAAAAAGTAGAAAAAGTCTACTAGAATTAGATGAATTGAAGATGCACTAGAAAATGAAAACTATAAATAAACAAAAACATTCAGCGACGGAATTTAAAAGGACAACTCCCAACAGACCGACGATTCACTAATCAATCTAGACAGTATAATTTAATAATATATAAATATACTGTGTATTTAATAATACTGTTATATAGAGACATCCAAAAAAAAACGTCATCAAAGTTGGCCGAGAAAAAAAGACGTATTTCTACCCTTAATCGAATTTATAACCTTATTTACTTGTTTGTCAAGACTGTCACATTATATGACAGCCATTGTTTATTTTAAAAATTATGAAAGTCACTTGTCAAAAGATTGACATAACCGAAAAGCTTAGACATGACCGCTATTTCCATCTTTCTCGTTCATAGCCAGAGTTGATGACGTTTTTTTTTTGGATGTCTATATTTTTATCACAGTTTTTTAATGACCATATATGACATGATGATCATATATGCCGCTGAGATTCTAAGCTACTGTTGTCTTAATAATAATTATTAGACCCTTTAAAGGAAACATTTGATCGGCGATAAACAATTAATGCAGTCAGAGGTTAGAATCTCTAATAGAATCCTTCAAATGCTAGTCACTTTTTATGAAATTAACAGTTCGAGAACAACTAAATTACAGTAAATTCTTAATATGCATTTGTGTATCTAATTTTTTTTGTATCAACTGTTTTTGAATATATTTTTTTGTAACTAAACATTTGTTTTGCATGTCGGAGAATGCTGCATATATTGAACGCGCTTCAAAAATGGACTCGCAGTGATTTATGTTACTATAAAAGACACCGAATAATTTTTTCGTCGTAGATATAAGCCAAGTTAGTTTGCTAAGCTACCAGTAGAGCAGATTTTATGCTAATAGTGAGACAGTGCTGCTTTATGTATTTAATAGTTTTGTTTATTTATAACTTTAAAGTATTTTTTTTTCAAATTACTTGTAAAAATATTTAATACAGGGTATACAAAGGATATTATTGGCCCACGTTAGTTTGAAAAGATTTCTACACATTACGTACATTACGAATTTATTTTTGTTGATAATCATTTTGTAAACAGATCATCAGCAACAATGGTGTAATACTGGGTTCCTCTTTTCTTCTTTCACAATGTTTTCCAACGAGAGGACAAAATACGGCAGTAAATGCACACGAGACAAAAAAATCAGTCTGAAATGACAATATTCCCACTAAACAAATAGCAACGTAGAATCTGTCACTTCTAAAGAGGATAGGATTCCTATTAACGCTGATATAGATGAAAGATTGTCCCCAAAGACCCCCATTTATATCATTTTTAGGAGCCGTCTATAATACCAAGGGCACTGCAGTCTATTAGCATATTGTACAACATCACTCCACCCATTCCGGTACCCTGGTGACTTTCAGGAGTTTCAGATGACGATACAGGTCCATAGGAGAACCGATGTGTGTCTCCAGGGACACTTTCGGTCCCCAAAGACTTCTTGTCTCCTGCGATCTAATACCGCTGATCACATCCACAATCTGATAGAGTGTGGAGAACCGTCGTGAACTCATTACCACACTGCAGCTGTGATCTCCGTTGTATATTTCCACTTTATTTAGGTAACCTCTAACTGGAGCATGCCCTGTTAGGTACCCTGTAACCTCCTACCAAGTTTTAGGAGGCTTCAGGCTCTTTTAGCACATACATCCTTTATAAGGATCTTGCTTTGTGCTAGTTTTGGAATATGATTCCAATATTCTGTATGTTGAATTTGTACCCATTTTTTATTTGCCCTCGGACCGTGGTTTTTGTTATTCCGAGGACCGGTTCCGGACCAACAGATGGAGCTGCTGAACCTCTCCTTGCAAGTTCGTGATCTGTAAGCTACACTAATCTTAATATAGTGCGGCCTGTCAGTTCTTTGAGCGCTTCCTGGCATTCAAGTACCAGTCTAAGTGTTACCTTGCAACTGCTGAGAGCTCCAATTGCAGCCTGGCTATCGGTTATTATGTTTATCCTATTTGTACCAATTATTTGGTTCTTTATCCTTGGAGATTGTAGGATAGCGTATCCCACCGCCTGACAGACGGAGGTATATTTTTCAAGTGAGAAGGAGTATCTTGTATTTCTTATCTCACTCTATATTCCTGCCCCTATCCCTTCCGCAGTCTTTGTCCGTTTGTAAACTAGGCCTCGCCTCGAAGAAGAGACCAGTCCCTCCTTTGAGGTATCACTTGCTCATAGTTGAGTACTTGGAACTGTTTTGGTTGACATATAGTCCATTTTCATGTCTAAAAAGTGACATCATCAACCATACTTCCCAACCTCCCAGTGGATCTATGTATGTCCTTATCTAACAGTTATGTTGTTCAGGTTGTTCTGCAGCCTGAAGGCTCCCGCTCTGGCTGCTCCCTCCACAACCAGATGCAGGGAAGGAAGATCCAGCAGGGGTTCCAGCGCCGCGTTAGTGTGCTTTTCATATACCTTGGAATACTTACCCTAATAGACAAGCAAGTTTTTGTACTCCGCGTAGTTCTTTGTTTGGTCTTTGTCCACAAAGACGCATATGTTGCGCCTTAAATAGGCTGATCACAGTGTCTTCCCTCTTCTAAAGGTACACGATTTTTGACATCACCAGTAGATCCACCACCAAAAAAAGTACCCTGGGTGTAAATTTTAGTAAATTAGTCTTAACCGGTTATTGAAATAATTGAAAAAGAAGATCTTTTGGGTGTGGCCTTCAGGGGGCTCTACCTCCCTTAGGAAGCATTTCTGAACACATGTCCAGAGGAACTTTTTTTCTTATTTTAACTTAAGGAATCACTTCCCATCCAATATTTAAACGTTTTTTTTCCTATCAACCGGTACACTGTTGAATAAACCGTTCAGTGAACAGTGGAAGTTTCTACTTTACTTAAGTAGGTAGGTATATTATAATTTTCCGATAATTTCAAAACTGAAATATGTTATACCAGGGAAGTTGACGATTTTTCTTGATAATGAATGATGATAGTACGGCGAGCGCTTGCATGAAATGCTTGAACATTATTTTCAGCAGTTCCTGTGTACGGAATAATTTCCATTTTTTTTAACACTGTCCCATCAAGTCTATATATACTTTTTATTCGTCAAAATCGGTTCACCAGTTCTCGACAATCTTATTTTTTTAACCCCATGACTAAAAAACAGGTATAACCATTTGGAAAATTTAATCTCACCTCAGTATCGTCTTATGGTAAAATATCGATTTGATTAGTGCAGAGGAAGCATATACCCTAGTTATCCTACTACACCCTTCATGTATTGGTAATTTGATCTTTATTTAAAGTGATTTATGTTATTAAAGTTGATAAGGTAGTTCACTTTTTAATATAATTTCGATCATATTCAAATTGATATCATTAGAAAAACAAAATATATTTTTTTTTGGATGTCTATATTTTTTATCACAGTTTTTTAATGACCACATGATGAACATACACGGTGGAGACTTTAACTGGAATATATTCGCTAGCGGGGTGGTGAATGATTTTTCAAAAAATTCCGGAGACACGTCAACTTTTAAATGTATTTACCTACATTTTGCAAGGAATATGAAAAATATAGCCCTTCAGGGGTGGCTGAAACCACCCTCGACATGATTTTTTCAAATGCAACCCTATGGCTTGTGACCCCTCATTGTAAAGCTGGTGGAAAGAGGAATCCAACGACGCACTGATCAAATTTTAATTTTTAGTATGTTTGTAGGGTTTCCTTTCCTGCAGATCTGCTATGTTGTTGACAAAAAAGCAATCCAGTGGTGTAAGATCTGGAGATCTTGCTGGCCACTCAATATTACCTCGCCTCCCAATCCACCTACCGGGAAAAATTCTGTCCAGATACTGACGAACAATGGTAGCATAGAGTGGTGGGGCCCCATCTTGCTGAAACCATAACCTCTCGGTCAAGTTAGGGGTTTAAGGGGTTTGGAAACAAATGACATAGCACTGGCATTAGTTCGTGCTGAAGTAAACGCAAGTATCTTGCTCCATTAAGAGTGTCATCAAAGAAAAAATGGTCCTACAATTCTATATTGTATTATTCCGGCCCACACATTAGTTTTCTGTGGGCGCTGAGTATGAAGTTCCCTCATCCAATGGGGGTTCTCTTCAGCCCAGTAACGACAATTTTGGCGATTTACGTGACCATTTAATGTAAAAGTAGCCTCGTCAGAGAAAACTATCCACTCTAAAGACAACTGGTTTTGATCAATACAAGTCATCAATAAATCGCAAAATTCCACTCGTCGATCTGGATCATCTTCAAGTAGCTCTTGAACAGCTTGCATTTTATATGGGCGTTTTTTCTCATATTTAAGTATTTTTAAAACTGTTTTGTGATTAAGATTACTATCACGGGCCAATTGACGTGCTGGAATGATTGGATTTTCTTCTAGAGCAAGCAACAAATTCAACTTCGTGTCGTCATCAACAACAGCCTGCCTCTTACTCGGTACATTCCCTGACATGACCCATCTCTCGATATTGTGCCTCAATTTTACTAATGGTACCTTGATTTAGTGGTGGCAAGTCAGGATGCGTTTCTCGAAACAAGCGAACAAATTCGCATTGAGTTCGCGCCCTGTCACCATATCCAATCATCATCAAAATTTCGATTTTTAGTTATTCAGTTAAATAAGACATTTTCACCGATTTGAAATAACACTTCGTTTCAAACTCTGAATACAGCATACAAACTAAATTACTCTTTGCGGCCGTGTAAAAACACTAGCAAACACAAAAAATAACAAATATCAGTTGTGGCAAAAAATTGCATGGAATGTTTTGTGGGGACATATGAAAAGTAAGGTTTACATTCCAAAACTAAACAACACACATTTTGAGTACGAAATTATTGCGTTAAAAATAAATTATACTATAAAATTACGTTTTAATTGTATGCAACCCTACAAACATACTAAAAATTAAAATTTGATCAGTGCGTTGGATTCCTCTTTCCACCAGCTTGACAATGAGGGGTCACAAGCCATAGGGTTGCATTTGAAAAAACCATGTCGAGGGTGGTTTCAGCCACCCCTGAAGGGCTATATTTTTCACATTACTTGCAAAATGTAGGTAAATACATTTAAAAGTTGACGTGTCTCGGGAATTTTTGAAAAATCATTCACCACCCCGCTAGCGAATATATTCCATTTAAAGTCTCCACCGTGTATATACAACATATATAGATATATGTACAATTCTACTGTTACTAAATTGAAGAATTAACCCAGAAATAACAACTGTAGCAATTTTATTTTATATAGCTTAAAGAAATGTTTAATGAAATGGAAATAAAAATAAGGACTATTTAAGTTTCCGACTTTCCGTAGTAATAGTATATTAGTTGTTAATGGTGACAAATAGTAAGAAAATAAGTCGATTATACTATACCATCCACTTGTCACCGGGTACAAACTCAGTCCATCAACTGAAATAAATGTAAATTCTTTAATGGTCAAAGCGCATTTCACGAAATCATCCGACTTCATTCAGAATTAAAAGTTTTTCCCAAACAAGAATTTAAATGGCCATTCCGGCGGTCCACCCTAACAGCCGTTGTAGACGTCACCGGGCTTTTTCCTAAATTTTAAGTTCCAGCATAATATTTCAACAACGGATGGACGCACGAACGTAAAAAACGGTCCCCCAAAAGTTGCCTAATTGATGTGTCGTTTTTGTTTTGCTTAATACGAGGCGAGGACACGGTTTGGCCATTAAAACGTCCGGTATATCGCGGTCCGATCTGTACTAGATAGATGATGGGCCACAAGACAAATTAAGCGCGATCCGAACCGACTGTGAATAAGCCCGACAACATCGGACTGCGACCATTTGGATACTGCGCCCTCGAAAAGATCCGCCCGTATTAAAATAATATTCTGTTATAATGGGCTTCTGTTGCGGACAAAGCTTCAGAACGATTAAAACGGGTATTTTTATACAGTGAGCGGCAAAAGTCTGGAATAAATAAAATTTGTATTTTCATTATAGCTGATTTTTTCTAAGAGCAAGAAGGGTGCTACAAGTAATATAAATGTATAATCAATATGTAACATATGGGTGGTATTAAGAAAAAAGTAGTGATAGTCTAATATATTTATATGCTATCATTTTAATCGTATGACGATCAGAAATTTGTGAATATTCCCATGTATTTTGAAGAACCGTTTTGTCCTTTAAGTATATGCAACCTCAAGTTATGTGTGTTGAAAAAGGAAATAAAATTTCCGAGAAAGAAAGAAGGTATTTTCATCGGCCAAACAAAATTGACTGCAATGTCAAGAAGTATATGTTTCCTTCCTCAAATTTTTTCTCATTCATTTTCGCACTTTTCCAAAACTTAACATTTTCAAAATTTCCCTGCGCCACTTTTTAGTGGATGACGTTAACGATGTTTTTGAAAATGTAGGTAATTCCTACTTTTAGAACAGGCAATAAAAAATACATTTTCTTCCGAGTTTAACTATGCGCAATTTTGTGTCCAAAATTAATTATTATGAAAATACGTTTATTAATACTTTTATTAATAATTCATGAAAAAAAAAATCATTTATTTACAAATTTCTTTTGTAAGAATTGAAATATGAAATGATTTATCAAATGGTAATAAGTAACGAGCGTTACAAAATTCGATCTCAAAATAGAATTTACTAATTCAAACATACTAGGTATACGTATGTCTTTGATACTTTCAGGACTAAAATCGTTGTTTTGTGATGTTAGATTAAAATTAAAAATTATTATAGTAATGATTACCCGTTACTTACATAGGATTAATCAGTAATTACGATAGTAGATATTGATCTGGCAACAAATTATGACAGTTGTAGATATACCTACCTACCTACGTATGTATGTATAAATTGGTGAATGCGCCAATGATAATAATTACTGAATTTATATGGGGCAATTACAAAGTAACGGCTTAACTTACCAAAGGCGTAGACAGTATTTTTCTTTGGGGGGGGGGGGCGTCCAATGCAGATTAAACAAAAAAAGCATAAAAATGGTCATTGAGGGCAACGCCAAGCGCAATCACCCGACTATTTTTTTTCTACTTGACCATTTGGGGGGGGGGGGGGCATCGCCCTTATCGCCCCCCCTTGTTACGCCCTTGTAACTTACAAATATTGTGTCATGTAAAATAAAAAAGGTGTAATGGATGAATACGACTGCTTATGTGGTTTCAGGTGGTAAATGCAGTCACAGTGCTCAAACGTTTCGTTTTAGTTTTCTTTCATACAAGTAGGAATATTTACAAACAAAACAATAAAAGATAAACAAGATTTATCTGACTGATACCTGTGCATGACTACAAAGTTACCACATGTAAATGAGAAATCATAAGAAATATTGATACCCATATTTCACGGTATACTTAGTTATTCAGTGTGTATTCCAACTCTAAACAAACTTAATAACTCATTGGCAAATTGACTACCTTCCTGAGTAACATATTGAACTTAAAAGGTAGTTTTAATATCTCCACTTCACTTTATAAATATGGTTTAAACCATATGTCCAAAAGCTCAAAAGTTTTATGTGGATATTACCTCAATTTACATTTATTTAAAGCTCTTTAAAGATGACGCTTTTGAGTCTCTTTTTTTAACAACTCAAAAATGCTGCTAACTAAAAAGTTTTTTGGCACAATGACTAAGTTTCTAGTAAGGTAAGTCGAGGAGAGATGGACCATATTTTAAAAAAAGCTTAAAATATTTTTAAATTTAAGAGATATGTTTTCCAAAAAATTAACATGTATTCTTTAGACATTTAGGAATGTACAGTAGTAGTTGAAGTTATTTAAACCTAAACATTTTTTAGAAAATAAAATGTGAAGAAAATATTTCTTTGGCCTACATAGTGTAGGTGAGATAGACCACATATAGGAGGTGAGATGGACCAATAAAAAACTATTTCTATTTGGCTGTATTGTCATGTTTCCCCAAACAAGACACTTGTCAACTCGTTTTAATATTAACAACAGAATTTACTAAGACTAACTATTGTTGGAGTTATAGGTGCAATCCTTTCCAATAGTTTACCTGGTGTTTCTATTTTTACCGGAGGTTCGATTAACGGTTTTTCATGTAGACCTGGTTCAGACTAGATTGATCACAAGACGGTACAGTGTGAACATTTTCAATAAACGCGTACTAAGGGATAGCGTCAGAATTGAAAGATATAATACCCGTTACATGAAATGCTGCTATTTCATTTTGAATTCTAGCTGATTTGTTCCATGGCTTACCCAGAAGTTAGCCAAACTGAAGCCTTAATATTTGATAAAAATATGATTTTATTAACTTGAAAAATGCTCGATCTGGTGGTTGTAGGTAATGCGTCGAGTGGGAATAAATTTGAATTTTCCACGGCGAATTCCAGCATTTGTAAGTTATTGGTATGTGACGATTCGTCCTTTTATCTTCTATCGTTCTTTTTACCTTTTCTATCGTCCGTTTTCTTTTTTATAAACATAGGCACTTACTTTCATCTTTGTTGAATTTGTGAGGGATAACCATTTCTCGGTTACGCCATTTGTCCAAAACCAACTTTTTGCATATTTTTTTGATATGGTTGACTATTTTTTTCTCAGCCTTTTCTCCCAGAGTGGTGTCGGGTTTTAATGACGTTGTTTTAGGAATATTAAAATGTCTGATCGTTTTGTTAATTTCCATGTCCCAATCCATAGTGTCTTCATTGGTTTTTTCATCATCCCCACTTCAGGTACTTCTCAGCTTTGCGTTTATTTTTCTCTTATTTACAATAGGCATTGTTATAAAAAAGGAAGAACTCAGTTTGAAATAAAGTCCATCACTCCTCAGTAAAAGTAGTCAATCGATCTTCTAAATGGAGGAGAGACGGACTACAGAATTTTTCAGGTATACATGATTTAAGTCGCATAATTTAAGGTTAGATGCCTGCACATGGATCTAATATGTTGCGTAGTATATAAAAAAAGTTATAAAAACCTCCCTAATTTTTTACACTCATACTCAAATTGTATTCAATGAAAAATATGAGTACCCATTAAAACGATAATATTTTTATTTTCGTTTAGATGTGACATTTGTAGCTGCCATATGCATTGACGTATAGGTCGGAATAATAGTAACATGTGATTAAAATAGTGGCTCCATCTAAGGCATAGAAAAACAGTTATTCAAATCGGTCCGTCTCTACTCTAGGTCTATATCTCCTTAACTTACCCTAATTGATTAAATTATAACATGAAGACGACCATAGGAAAATTCCTGAAGAAGAGAAATACAATCATCAAAGGAGGAAACAAACAAGAAAGGAGAAAATTGTGGAAGTATAAAAAATTATTCTATAGACATTTAAATTATTTCTTGTCAAATTTATAGTTAATAACGCATATCTGTCAGTGTAACAAAACTAAACATGAATTTATTTTTTCCAGTGTGAGTTCTTGTGAAATGTACGATATTTGTTACATATACATATACAGATATGCATCGACCATACCTTTAAATTACCATTTTGACGAGCGTCTACTTAATACGTATAATTTATTTCACTATCAGCATCGCGTAGACACAATCGCAATTCCCCAGATAAACTCTAATTTCGAACTGTTAGAATCCGGCTTACGGTTCTCGTTTCACAATCGCGCTCGCCGAAAAGCTTTTATTTTGTCTGCCTAACAATGTTACGGTCCATTTTAATTATATTCCAATTCTAAACTACAACAAATTCCAGTCAAGCGATAGTACGTCTGGAGTCCATTAAGAGAACTGTCCTCGATTCCGATATCGGTACGACGAACATTATTACTATTTATAAAACCGAGAAGTTGTTCTACATGTGAGAAAACCAGGTTGATAATCTTTTAACCAGTTGTTTAAACAAGAAATACACTCCGCATTATATAATGAACATCGCTTACGTGATAATTATAATTTGATGCAGAATAATTAATTACTCAATTAAGGACAATAAAAGAACATAATAAATTTATGTGTACTTACACGATTCCGAGAAGTAAAACACTTGTAGCGCTTCCCACGTTAACTTGAACTTTCCTGGCGACTTTAATTCTATGTAATGCATGTAAAAATTTTGTTCGTAGGTTTTAATTGACCTCTTCTTGTCAACTTGCTTTATAATATAATAATTTAACGAGTACACAAAACTTACATGATATATTACAGAACAAGTTATAACACAGTAAGATATGTAGTTAGTCTACTACAAATGAATGTTAACATAACTCAAAATATTATTAAAATGTTGATTATTTAATTTAGGGCATATTTAAAATCTCTTTATGTTGAGATTTTTAGAGCAATCGAAAAAGAACGCAGTCTGTTGGTCTTCCATCTATCTATTTGTGTCCGTCTGTCAGTCTGTTCATCCTATAATCCGAGAAATATCTTGTCCAATTCCATAATGTTTCAAGATATAACTTTAAATGATATACAGTCAGTAACGAATGTCATCATACATTAACTTTTTGAAGGTTGTTCTAATTTAATGTGAAATTCTGAAAATGTTTGTACTACAGTAGTGACTTTTTTGTTCTAATGGAATTACAGCTTGAGAGCCTAACTTTGAAGGTGATATATCGATTGTGTGAAAATATATCGCTAAAAAAGTAATATTGCGATGTTTTAAAAAAATCATGAATAACTCCGAAAATATTAAATACTTTTCGAAGGCCTTGGACTCATACTAAAAAGAAATCGTTAGAGTAAATATATATCTGATTAACTGAGCCATTTTAGAAAAAGTTTCCTGGCCAGGAAAAAAATTCTAAGGTAGAATCAAAAATATCATAAAAATTAAAAAAAGCCTTGTACGCCACACATAACTCTAAAAAAAATAACGGATTAATGCCCCTCTAGAACTCGCTGGATTTCATTAAAATTTTATGAACAGTAATTTTTACGAAAATATAGTAAGGGTGGTAGAGCTTTGAATTTGTATGATGTTTTCGGTTCAAATTTAGAAAATTTTCAAGTAAACGATTTTTTTTTAGAACGGCTCAGTTAGTCAGATATATACTCTGACGATTCCTTCATAATCTGAATCCAACAACTTTGAAAAGGATTTAATGTTTTCGGACTTGCTTCCGGTTTTCTGAAATATTAGTAGACGCAGACGTAATCACAAGGTGTAATCCTACAAGAAAAAAAATACTATAGTAAAAAAAATATAATTTAAGCAATCTTCAAAAAAGTAGGTGTACGATAACTTCCGTTAGGTATATTGTATGTATGTATATGCCTGTATCTCATATAGAGGGGTGATTCATAAGTAACGGTACATAGGAAATAACCCCTGAGGTCAATAGGGCATAAATCCTGTGATTTAGCTGAACTTACCTCATATTCAGCAATTAAATAATTGTTGATGATAACCGAGATACAGGGTGTCAAAGTTTTAATTAAGCTTGAAATTTTTATCTATAATTTAACCATGAAATTTATGAACAAGATCTCAATTTAGTGCATAATTAAAGTACAATCAATGTAGCGGGTTAGGTGGTAAGCCAATGCGTGAAATATCAAGGGTTTTAATTACTCGCTTAATTGTTGCAAATATTTAAAAAATAATAATAAAATTCTGTACTCAAAAAATATTGCTCGGTATTATGAAACATTACTGTTTATCTCATATTTATCATAGCCAATTTATAGTTGTTTTATGTTAACATTTATTGTACATGTCATTTTTACATTCTTGTGCTAAGAATTTAACGTCAACGATGACAAGCGGGCCTGAATGGTGGGAGGTACACTCATCCAAAATTTAGTGTAAATACAATAACAATGTCATCATGCCATTTATTAATAAGTTTTTTCACCTATTTTTAAAGAAAATTCGTCACAGAAGCCACAAAATATGAAATATGTCAGAGCGAAAAAATGTTTGTGTTTGATAACATGATCTTTTATATTTAACAGTAATCTTACTAGCTTGCAAATAATCTAATGTAATATTGTAAATAATGTGAAAGTGAAAGAACATGATTTAGTAATAGCGCATTAGGTGTCTCAAAAACACATACGTATGCCGTTGTGTTAAAAGCAAGTTTGATCATCGCAGGCTACACCTTCACTGTATCCAAAAACTGAGAAAGAACGAATTTCGGTTCCCCGTCCCCAAAAATCCTTGGCTGTAGGGGATTTTTGCAAATATTTATTTCATGCAAATTCTTCAGTTATTGCTGAAGCAATTACAAAAATATAAAAATTAATTTTCAACTTTGACATCTTGTCTCCGGTATTATTGACTTTTGTACTAAGACAACTTAGGTTGAATTGATTTTTTTGACTCAAAGAACCTACCAGTACAATATGGCCCATTTATTACCAAACACCCTTAATAGAGTTGAAATGAAGCAAGTACGTACGTATACATCTTAATTTTGAATACAAAAAAATATCTCTACTAATAATTCCTACAAAATTAAATGAAGAAAAAAGACACTGTGTGACATTTTTTAAGTATTTTCCCATAATATGTAAATCACTTCAATGGTTGAGAATATTTTGATACATTGATAGAATATCTTGTCACCCATCACCAAAAGAACATTGCCAGCTTTGCGAAAAAACACTGAATAATGGAAAGTTGTGTAAATAATAGGAGTAGGTATCTCGATACCTATGGCATATAAAAATGTAACACATTTTGGGTGTGCTATTTAATTAGTATTCTAATGTATTACAACTAGAGGCAAGTTAAAAATATTTATATAGCATCTATTCTTACGGAAATTTTATAACAGAACAAAAAAATTTTGCCAAGCCGCAAACTCTAATAAATTTTATAGCGCGCAGCATTCTTAAGTCCTAATGATTAAACCCGGTTTATTTTCGTGCCGTCTAGACCGACACAGAACTCACGAGAAAATTTTGAGTGATTTTTTACGATACATGAAACGTCTATAATCGTTTCAAAACAAAGCAATCCATTTTCGAGGAATATTTGTAATAGTGAGAGAACTATAAATATTTCGCCTCTGCCGACGCGCCAAATGAAAAATGAATTAAAGGCCGCTCAGTGAAAGATGTAAATAACACATATTTTCGCCTGAGTCATTAAGAAATTGTAGAATTTATAAAGCCATCTGTTACGGTACGCAGTCACCGCGCAGTCAGTGAGTAATGACAGGTTGCTTCATTCCGTTTTCAAATAAATTTGCGGGGACGTTATTCCTCGCCGGGGGTGGACAGGAATAAATCGTCCGCTCGCTAAACTCTCGCCTATCGTTTTGTGCGAGTTTTGTTGGGAATCGTGGCTTTTGGCTTGTCGTGCTTTACATATCGACACTAAACATAAATTAATGCGGTGGTAAATTATGTCGTCTCGGGTGACTAAAATTAGACGGGCCTCTTCTTGGAAGAGACAGCGTTGGGAAAAATTTGGTAAAAGTAAGATCAACGCACCCACTGAATTTTGTGTTCTGTTTAGGGCGACCCTGCTGACTAAGGTCCGGAAAACTATGCTGTCAGGCAGAGCCGGCACTATACAACTCTATGATAATTAAAGTACAAACTGTATTCTTTAAGCGCATATCTCTATACTCACGCCACTGTCCGTGCGTAGAATGTTATCCTGAACGAAGGCTTCGCAGGAACCCAAAACTCTGAAATACACTTTCTTCGTAAGACATCGAGCTATTCCGATAGCGACCTGCCGGCGCGGCGGTGTAAGCGGGTCGACCGCCGCATTGAAAACAATTTTTTGTCGCGAGTTAGTCACTCGTTCGTGAATTAGTGTACTGTATTTACATATTACCTGATTTTGTGTGGATTTCTGCAATAATGGCAGTCTTCTACTTTAAAAGGTGATTAAAAATTACAAGAATTTTACAATAGACTGATCACATATTTTAAGTACTCCTTGCAACTGTCGATATATATATTTCGTGATCGATATAGACTCGAATATCCGTCAAAAAATATACCTGGTACGGTTAGGAAAGAGGAATTTCGATTCGATTTATGCATAATGTTTTGCGAATGTTGCCTTGCGTGGAACGTGGTCCAGAATATTTACTTTAGACTTTTTTTTGCCAAATACGTATCCGATTTTCCATTTCCTAGTAGCAATATATTGCGCAGTGGTGGCTGGTGATAAAGGGCACAGGAGCACGTGCCCAGCCCAAATTTCAATAGAAAATATTTATTTTGTGTTAATTTACTATAAATTACTGTTACAATAATATCAATTAATTGTATACGACAAACTATTCATATTCTAATTATTATTCCTTTTATACCACAAATAACGATTTTTATCACATATATATGACAGACTATCGATCGAGCACCGAGCCACCGTAGTCTGAATTCCTCGAGTTTCGCGCTCGTGGACGAGGGCACACAGTTTCTCAGCCCTCGTTTTTAATCGGGCTTTTTCGGTGACTGGTAAAGTTTGGCGACCATTGCAGACAAAACGTCCGTCGTTAAATCGGTCGAAAATCAGCTGAACAGGTCACACTTGTTGAGTGACCGTTTTTAGTTTTATTGTTTATTTTCTTCACTGAGAAGTGTGTTTTTGATTGTGAAACGTTTCTAAATGAATTCGGTGGATTTTTATTGACTAATAAAGATATTACATACGAGATCCGAACGGAAATTAAACGGTTAGGAAGGCCGATACCCGATTTGATTATTTCCAAAATAGACGTAGGGAAAATCGCGAAATTATTCACGAAATTTTAATAGTACGACAGATTTAAGTGGTTATGTGTCCTAAAACAAACAAACTGTTTTGTTTTATTTGTTTAGTGATGGGTGGCAACCGAAGTGCATGGACTCAAGAAGGGGTGAGTGATTTAAAACATTTAAATGAACGAGCTAAGAAACATGCTAGTTACAATGGAAAACATTTACATTACATCTTAGATTTTAGTGTGTTGGGAAAGGTAGACATAAGGCAACAGATTTTGACATACTAGTGCTTATCGTGAAAATATAAGACGTCACAATGAAAATGTGGATAAAAACAGACATATTTTAAACCAAATAATTAATTGTATTAAATTTTGTGAAACAAATCCGGGACTTTAATGAAAAAGCGATTAACATTTTTGTGAACAATAAGGACAGGCGAGCTGATTTCCTCTACAAATAACGGTAAGATACCTATATCAAATTTTTTCACATGTTGCCACCCATTATTTTAATATATTTAAGCTCTCAATATTCGTGACTAAATATTATTTCAAAAAGCTACCAAATCCCAAAAAATTATTCTTGTGAAAGTCTATATTTTTGTATAAAAAAAATTTTCATTGTAATTCTGAAGTGGCAGTAAAACGCATGACCTTGAAAATTTTTAAAATTTTCGCCTGCGGCGCCATTGGTACCTAATAAATCATCATACTGACACACCCTGTGCTCACCCAAATAACACACCCACGAGCCGCCACTGATTGGATTTTACGTAAAATGTATTTAAAGCAAACATATCAACGTGTCATGAGAAATATCAAAGAAGACATATGTAATAAATTTCTGTAGCTGACAGTGGATGAAACAATAGATTTTGCAGTAATAAGGTCGTTAATGCCATGATATTGATAGTTATTAAACGAATTTTGCAAACAGCGGCTAGAAATATAGAAATAGTTATATAATAGTTAATAGACAAAAACACGTGTATTGTTCTCTGTAGATGTAAAAAATAATAATGTATTGATGTTCGTGACAATACATTGTTAGTAATCCAAACAAATGTGCGAAATTCATGAAAATAACGTGCGTGTTGTGTCGTCCTCTGTCCATGTGAATTATTTTGAATTTGCACCTTTAACTTCAGTAGATGTGAAACGATAATTTTTCTTCTACAACCAAACGTACAGGCCAAATCGCTCACATTTAACGAGAATAAACGCAGAAAGACTACTGGTCGTGGCAACGTACGCTCAAGCAATGAGGACAGTCGGTGTTTCTGAATGACACAAGCAGTGGTCATGTTCAAGCAGAGTCCGGCCCTGCGTTACATCACACGTTCCTGAACCATACTAATGCAGTGCCTGTTACAGACGTGCAGTTTGTCCGCTTCGTAAAACGTAGTAACGGGTGGGCGAAGTGGCAGTTCTATTCGGGTACAAATATACAAACAGGCGAGACTTTTGCATCTCTAGGGCAAAAAAACGTATCTATTTCGTCCACTATTTTGCAGTGAGTCCACTAAGGACAACGCCCTATTCTGTAATTTTTCTATTACCCCATTTACTATTTTATAGGGGGGCACACCCTTCCCCCCCCCCATTTTTTCCCACGTAACCAATAATTCCTAAGTCATCGGAAACAGAAAAAAAAACCCCCCCCCCCCCCCCCCCCCAGTTTATTATATATATATTATTATAGCTAGTACGAATAGTTTGTAAGGTGCAGGTTTAGTAGGTTCAGTAGGATTGAATTGTAGAATAACCGCTTTTAGAAGTTGCCTGCAACCATATTCCTTAACGTGTAATGACTCGTACCATTCTCATACCCATATATACATACATACATAACTACATCATTTACAATAATCAAATTGAAAAAATGAAACAGTGTTATCAATTTTCAGGAAAATATTAAGCATATATTTGACGGGTATCATGTTGGACGTTGTCACGGTAAAACAACAGTAGATATTTTATTGTTGGGCTAAGAAATTTTCAAAATATGGAAGGATTGAATATTTATATGATTCATTGAGTCATTATAACCCCTGTACCTAGCCCATATTAAACCAACCGTGGCAGCACACCTAGACACCAAAAGAAATCTAAATCAATCCAAATGGTTTTCAATTATAAAACGATCATTCAGCAATCCCCACACTCGCAGAGAATTCACCCGAGAAATTTCACGTGTCGATATTAATTCCAATTTAGGATTAATTGGAGATCAATAGAGTCTGACTCGTCCCGGAAGCATTTTCCTTAAAATAGCGACTCGACGTAATGCGCTCTGCGCTCTATTCACCGAATGGTAATGCCCCTTATACGGCTGCGATTAATCAAATAAGCGCTGGCCGTGTAGAAGTTACGGAACGTAGCATTGATCCGCTATATATTTTTAATTATCCCAACGGAATACCCCGTAAATGTCTGCTGGTTTTCTAAAAGCGGTCGACATTATTTCTGAAGCATAAGCGTGGGGCAATGGGGGTATTGTACATATCACAATATTGACATATAAATCGTACATATCCAAGCAGTTAATATCACTATAATTAATGGTTTGAAAATGATCTGGTTACAATAAAGCTAAAAGTCCTTAAACTCGAAGAGTTTAAGGACTGTTCATATGTCTTGTTATTTTAGATTTATCTGAAGAATTTACAATTCTTCTATAAAAAGTACAAAATAGGTAATTTCTCCTAATACGTAAATCCCCATAAAAGCAGGATTACTGTCAATCCGTGTTTGATAGACCTTGTCTATGTTTGCGTTCTTTTGGCATGTTCAATCCGCCCTTATGTTGTCCAAGCACTTTAAATCACAATGACACTGATACGTGTAACGAAACGCTCGGTATATACCTACAGTAGACGAAATGCCACACCGCCGGTATTCTCGACGGAGCGTGATTCTAAACTGGTTTTATTGCGATGTGATATTATGAAGGATATGGTATATATAAAAACATGTAAAATATATATAAAGAAACCAACACAGTATATATAAAAAGGTGAAAAGTACAACCATCAATCTTTGTATTTTTGGGTAGCTGAATCTGAATCCGCTCTCAGTTTAACCCATCATGACATAGTTCATCCCTAATCACAAATAATGATTTAATTGCTACTACCACTAAAATCGTCAACTTTGTCATTTATAATGTTGAATAGGAACTCATGATATAGAATAAAGAGAATAAGTGAGCAAACCTAAGAGCCTCAAACCTAAGAGCAAACCTAAGAGTCTGAAACCTCAGACTCAATTAGCTAATATTGTTAAACTAGACCCAATAACTCAATATCTCGATAACTGCGTGTGTGGGATAACTTCAAATTCAATAAACCCATAACCTGAAGATCTGTGAGCAAAGTTTCGCGAATCCAATAAATCTTAACCCGATTTACCCACTTTCTCAACGTATTGAAAAATGAGATGTAATAACATCTATTGGCTATTTGATACTGTGTTTTGGGAGAGCACTTTTCCAACTCGATGGGTGGGAAGCTTGGGCTAGTCAATGTTAAAGGACAATTTCCTACTATACGTCAAAACCCATGTGATTTCATTCCCAGAGTAATGGAGCTAGTTTTGAAGAAATGAAGTCAAGGTTTATTGGATTTGAAAATCTTTGCTCACAGGCTACGAGGTTATAGGTTGTCTTTTAGATGTTTGAGGTCGTCTGCTAAAAAAAAACTGGGTCATTAGGTTGTTGGGTTCAAAGATGTAGGGATATGGGGATGGGGACTCAGTGACCCTTAAGACTATAAGTTTATTGGGTTTAAGGCCCGAGATACGAGATTTCTAGTTTCCTACATACAGACTCCTGGTCTATCGAGATGTTCAGTTTATTAAGGGTATGAAGTTATAAGGTTATTGGGTTCACTCTTAACTACTGTTGACCCCTGAATGGTATCTTATGAGAAAAAATACACAATCTCTCTCTTTATCCTACTCCGTGAGAATCCATTTAACTGTATACGACTAAATCGCAAAATTGACGATTTTAGACCATTTTGAAGTTAGGGATAAATTATTACATATTGGATTTAAA